>JAOPSE010000004.1:190405471-191005471 GCA_029449295.1 Zea luxurians | reverse complement strand
ACGAAACAAACACCAAGATAGGAGATGGTCGCTAAGCGAGTGTCATCTAGCAAACACTATCTAGTGTTGGATTCTAGGCAAGCACCGGTTTTATGCATAACCATTATATATGCTATTTTATTGCAATTATTGTTTGTATGCTTGTACTGTGCACTTAAGTGTAGGAATTGTTTGAAACCCTAGTTGCATAAACTCAGGTGCCTTTTTGAGATGGATATTAGTATGCTAGGTCGAGTAGCTGCTATGCTAATTAAGGATCTCGATAGAAGTCAAGTGATTTTTCTAGCACTTGCGCGAGGTCAGGAATTGGTTGTATCCATTTTTGATAATGGAGTTATGATGGTCTGTGGACATGGATCCATGGGGACGCATTGTCTACGAGACGAAATTGGAATAAGGATTAACGTGTGGATACCTGTGTCAAGCGTTTGAACGTACTAAACACATGTCGGGAAATATGGTAACCGATAAGCCTAGTACCTGATTGAACCTGCCTATAGACTTTACTCCTCACTGGACTTGAGATGGAGTCTCCCATTCTAGATATGGTGGGTACAAGTGCCGATCCAGCAGAAGTTATGCCTCTTTACGCTCGACAAGAGAGGCCATATGGGTCGAGTTAGCTTGTCTAGTAGCAGTAGGTTTTATTAGAGAAGTAATGCATCCTAAGTTGCTTGCGAACCCTATTCTTATACTAAAAAAGAATAAAGGTGATTGACACATGTGCGTTGACTATACCGATCTCAACGAATACTATCCTGATGACCCCTTTTGGCTCCCTAGAATAGATCAAGTAGTTGACTCCACCACCGGCTGCTCCATGCTCTCCTTCCTGGACTGTTACTCGGGATATCACTAGATCAATCTGGTGGAGGAAGACCAGGAAAAAATGTCGTTCATTGCACCCTTCAGGGTCTTTTGCTATACCTCTATGCCATTCGGCCTCAAAAACACTAGAACGACCTACCAGTAGGCCATCCAAACATTCTTAGCCAACCACTAGGCAAGCAGATGGAGGCCTACGTCTATGACATGGTGATCAAGACCACAAACCCAGAAAACTTCATTGATGACCTCTAGCAAGTCTTCAATAGCCTGAGACGCTACCGGTAGAAGTTTAACCCAGACAAATGCATGTTCGGGGTACCAGACGGTAAGTTGCTTGGTTTCATCGTCATCCATCGAGAGATTGAGGCCAACCCAGAGAAAATTGAAGCCATTCTGAGAATGGAGCCACCATGGTAGCAAAAGAAGGTCCAGAAGCTTATCGGCTGCAAGGCAGCACTAAGTCGCTTCATCTTGCGACTCGGTGAGAGAGGCATGCCGTTTTACAAACTGATCAAGAAGGTGAACAGATTCCAGTGGACCTCCGAGTCCCAAGAAGCATTGTAAGTACTCTAGAAATTCCTGACCACGCCGCCAATCCTCAAACTACCCAACCGAGCCACCGCCGACCGACCGAAGATCTACTACTGTACATTTCATGCATGACTCACGTGGTAAGCACCACGTTAGAAGTCGAGCGGATAGATGAAGGGCACACACATCCAGTCCAACACTTCATATACTTCATCAATGAAGTTCTTGTGCCTTCCAAAATCAACCCCAAGTCTAGAAACTACTATACACAGTACTCATCACCGCACAAAAGCTGCGCCACTACTTTGACGACCACAAAGTCATAGTGGTTACAGTTTTCCTGATAGGAAACATACCCTGCAATAGAGAAGTAGTGGGGAGAATAGCCAAGTGGGCATGCGAAACTCAAAGCTCATGATATAGAATTCTGACCTCGCACGGCGATCAAAACTCAAGCTCTAGTGGACTTCATATCAGAGTGGAGCAAGTAGCGTATTCCCAAAAATCCCAAGTCAATGAAAGTATGGAAAATGTACTTTGATGTGTCACTAAGGTTGCAAGGAGCAGGGGCATGTATCCTCTTCATTGCCCTAAGGGAAGATCAACCCAAATATGGACTCCAACAACGGTGCAGAATATGAAGCCCTGATACACGAGCTTAGTATTGTTGTGTCAGTTGGAATTAAAAGGTTGACGGTATTTGAAGACTCTCTAGTAGTGATCAACCAAGTCAATAAAGATTGGGACTGCTCCACGGAGTCCATGAGCAATTATTGTGCTGTCATCAGGAAAATTGAGGATAAATTCAAAGGACTGGAGTTTCACCATGTAGAAAAATATCGCAACATGTTAGCTGATGCATTATCCAAGCTAGGGTCAAGCCAGGCATAGGCTCCACCAGGAGTCTTCGTCCAAGAAGTACAATGTAAAACACCTAGTGTTAAGCATTCTTATACATCTCATATGCATCATGAAAGCGCCCTCATAAGCATCATTAATCATCCATCAGTTGCATCAAATTCTTGAATTGCTTGCTATTTGGTGTGGAGTGATTTGATGCTTGAATTAATAGAAGCCTATGTTCTAGAATCTTAGATCGTTAAGAAGTACTTGTGTGTAGCTAAACCAACTTGAAGAAATTTAGATTTGGTGGGTTAGTTTTTCAACCCTTGTTTTCATGTGATGATAGTTACTTAACTTATATGTAATATGTGTGATTTAGTAAAGGCCTTGGTTGATGTGTAAAGATGTTAATTAGAACCAAAACCTAAGGAGTAAGTGAATAACTTCATAAAACTACCAAGCAGGTGGACCCAGTTTTAAAAAAGGGAATGAATTTCAACAGTAATAAAATTGGGAGAAATGGGTTAAACGAAATAGGAAAAATCTGATTTTTCTAAGTCTATTTCTTCACCTCTTTTCAAACTTCGACATGTTCATATAAAAATAATCTTCAAATAGAATTGCTCCAATTATGAAAGTGGTAGATAATTACTTGAGGCACCCCCTGTAAAAAGTTGACAAACTCTTGAAGTCGTTTGACATGTTTTGACATGGGTAGACTTCGGTTTTCCACTGATCTTTGCAGCTCTGATAAACCAAAGTTAGGAGGTCATTAACATTTGAACCAACACCCTAATCACCCTAAGCCATATAACAAAGTTGTAGCTGGTAGAGTGGAGACCATTTTATCTACAGTGTCTGATGCTTGGGGAGCCCTCCTTCCTTGTTGTGTGGCGTTTGAAACCCGACAGGTCGCGCTCGCCACGTGTTATGCTCGCGGATGCGTGGAGCGCAAGCTCTAGGCTCGCAGTGCCTTTGTCACTGCGCGTGGACGCGCTAGCAGCCGCACCCTGCTCCATTTGCGCTGATCACGCTAACGCCTTTGTCCTCTCCTGTTCTCGCCATGCGTCTTCTTGCTTGCCATCACTCTCCTCTTCTCCACCATTCCACTGTCGCGCCGCCATGGGTGCCGTGTCAGAGGTGAAGACTCGGCCTCGCTGCTCTCAGCACCACGGCACCGTGGAAGATGAACTGCTCTCACAGAACACACGAACGCACAGTTTCTTTTGGACAGACCAAATCGGGCAGCCTGCCTCCTTTTTGTGTTTTTCTTTTATTGTAGTCGCTATGCATTATAGGACGTCCGAGCCTCCCATCATGTCCACTTCTTGCGCCATTACTCGCAGGAAATGAGCGCAGCAAGTTTGAGTGGAGGTCTGGGCGCCAAACGCGCGCTCCACCGCGTCACGTTCGCACGTCGTGCGCGGTGATCACGCTCGGACGTGGCTCAGGACAAACCCTGGCTCGCGTCCGTTTATTTCGGAATTTAAACTCTAAAAACTACCGCCAAAAACTATGATCAGGAGCTGAAGTATCTAACAATCTCCCCCTACTTCGGCTCCCCTGATATCAACAACTTACATGACTCCAATCTTTCTGCAGATTTTCTGGAACAGCTTCTTCCCAAGCGCCTTGGTGAGTGTATCTGCCAGTTGATCTGCAGTCCCAATCTGCTCCAGCTTGATGTCGCCACGCTCCACACACTCCCTGGTGAAGTGGAACTTAACGTCAATATGCTTACTGCATTCATGATGGACTGGATTCTTTGCAAGAGCAATTGCTGCCGTGTTGTCCATCAGAATCGTTGTTGGCTGAGCAGGAAAACCCAGCACCTCTTCCAACAGTCTCCGTAGCCATATCGCTTGAGCAGCTGCTGCGGCACTCGCCATGTACTCCGCCTCACATGATGATTTAGCCACAGCCTTCTGTTTTTGTGACAGCCATGAGACTGGGCTCCTTCCAAGGAAGAAAATAGCTCCAGTGGTGCTGCGACGATCGTCGATGTCCCCAGCCAAGTCACTGTCCGAGTACCCAACTAATTTCAGATTCCCTTCTCCCCGCTTGTACTGTAATCCATAATTTGCTGTCGCTGTAACATAGCGTAGGATACGTTTCAGTGTAGCTTGGTGATCAGTTTTTGGGCAATCCATGAATCGGCTCAAAAAACCTACACTGAATGTAAGATCAGGCCTTGTGTGTAACAGATAACGAAGTCCACCAATTATGCTTCGGTACTGAGTTGGATCAACTGCAGGAGCTGTACTCCGTTTGGACAGTTCTAGCCTGGGTTCCATGGGTGTATCACTGCCATTGCAGCTTAACATGCCAGTCTTCTCGAGCAGTTTCAGTGCATATCTTTCCTGCCGTAGCTCCATCCCCTGAGATGACTGTCGTACCTCAATTCCCAGATAATAGGAAAGAGTTCCCAGGTCGGTCATCCGAAAAATTCTCTACATTTCCTTTTTAAACTGAGTAACCTCCTCAACTGACTGTCCCATTATCAGCAAGTCATCGACATAAACACCCACGACAAGTCTCTGTTCATTCTTCAGTCGGGTGTACAAAGCATGGTCAGACCTGCATTTTGTGAAGCCAAGCTCTTCCAGGCTTGTGTCTAGCTTTTCATTCCATGCCCGAGGGGCCTGACGCAAACCATACAGTGCCTTATGCAGCCGGAGGACCTTACCTTCTTCTCCTTCTGCAGTGAATCCTGGTGGTTGGGTCACATAAACTTCTTCACTTAGTTCCCCATTCAAGAAAGCACATTTCACGTCCATGTGATGGACAGGCCAACCATTGTGTGCTGCCACGGCCAAAAGCACTCTCACTGATTCCATGCGCGCAACTGGAGCAAATACCTCTTCAAAATCAATTCCTTGCTTCTGCACATAACCTTTGGCAACTAGCCTGGCCTTGTGTTTGACAACTGTTCCTGATTCATCAGTTTTCAACTTGAAAACCCACTTAAGACCAATGGCATGATGACCCTTAGGCAAGTTCACCAGTGACCAAGTCTTATTTTCTTCAATTGAAACCATTTCCTCCAGCATCACCTTTCTCCAATCTGCAATCCTCAAAGCTTCATCAACGGAATATGGTTCCTCCCCGATTGCTGCCAGCAATTCCTCAACAGCACCAACTTCTGCATGATCAGGAACACCAGTTGTTGTCTGAATATTTTTCAAAGTGCAAAATCTTATTGGCACGTTGTTGTGATCAGCATCCAAAGCCGGGCTTGCGGTGGGAGGAGTGGCAAATTCAACACCCACTGCCCCAGGCGCTGTTGCTGGCTGCTGCTCTTGGGCGTCCTCCAAACTCCCAGGATGGGTGACACCACCTCGAAACTGCGTGGATCTTGACGAACTTGGTGAATCAGACGATGAGCTCGGTGAAGAAGTTGTCGAGCTCGGTGAATTCGTCGAGGCACCCATGTCCAGCCAGGTGGTGCTTCCGCCTGGCACAACCTCAACACCGAAGGGAATATCGGTGCCCGTCTCCTCTTCCCAGTTCCAGGAACGGTCTTCTTCAAACAAGACGTCACGTGATACGTGCACACGCCTCGTGTTTGGGTCGTAGAAGCGCCACGCCTTGCTCCCACTTTCATAGCCGACAAACACCATCGGTGTACTTCTATCTTCGAGCTTCGTCAGTCGTTTGCTGCCCTGCTTGACGTGTGCAACGCAACCAAAAGTGCGAAGATGACTGACAGTGGGCTTCGAACCATGCCATACCTCATATGGTGTGCTGCCTTCAACACTCTGAGTGGGCGATCGGTTGAGTATGTACACCGCCGTGGCCACAGCCTCCCCCCAAAGCCAGCTGGGTAGATACATGGCCTTCAGCATGCTCCGGGCCATTCCCATGATGGTCTGATTTCTCCTTTCAACCACACCATTCTGCTCCGGCGTGTACGGCGCCGTCAGGTGCTGCTGGATCCCTACCTTGCAGCAGTGCTCGATGAAGGCACGTGCAGTGAACTCTCCCCCACGGTCAGTGCGGAGAGTCCCCACCTTTCTTCCTGTTTCCGCCTCCACCCTCGCCTGGAAGTTGAGGAAAGCCGCCATGGCCCCATCCTTGGAGCTCAGGAGGGCCACCCACATATACCTGCTGAGATCATCCACAATGAGAAAGAAGAAACGGTTCCCACTCGGTGTTGTTGGCGCTACCGGTCCGCAGAGGTCGCCATGGATCAGTTCCAGCTTGTGCGACGCGCGGTACTTGGCCTCATTCGGGAATGGTAGTCGGCGTTGCTTCCCAGCAAGGCAACTGTCACAAATTTGATCTATGTGATCAATTCGTGGCATCCCACGCACCATATCCTCCTCCGCAAGTCGCCTCAGGCTCCGGAAATTGAGATGTCCGAGTCATGCGTGCCACCTCCAAGCTGGGCTATCCCCTTGCGCGGCAAGACACACGGGTCTCGCCACGTCGAGCTCCAGTTCGTACAGCCGGTTCATAGAGCGCGGCACGCTTGCCAGCAACTGGCGCTGTGTGTCCCAAATCTTGAGACGCCCATCCAGCAACAAAATCTTGTAGCCCGCTTCCTCTAATTGCCCAAGGCTCACAATGTTGGTGGTGAGTCGTGGGATGTGGTAAACCCCCGTCAGAGCCTTGTGGTCGCCGTTACGGCAACGAAGCACAACGGTGCCGCGACCACGGATGGCCGTGACCGAGCCATCACCGAAGCGCACTGTCCCTCGAACGCTGTCGTCCATGGACGAGAACACCGAGAGCTCACCCGTCATGTGATTCGTCGCGCCCGTGTACAGGATCCACCGGGCACTTCGTTTCGCCTTGTCGCCAAGCTGCACATGCAGCTTGTCTTCCTTCAGGTGAATCTCAGTCGTGGCAGGTGCTGATGGCGCGACGTCAAAGCTCTCCACAGCAGCATCCTCCAGTGCAGCCTCAGCAACCACACAGGCGTCTGCCACCAGCACGGCTTCGCCTTCTTCACTTGCCTGCGCGATATGCCCTTGCTCATCGCGTTTCTTCTTCTTGCACTCACGCGCCCAGTGCCCCGTCTTGCCGCAGTACCTGCACTCATCATCGGCAAGCGCCTTACCACCACGGCCACCATTTCTGCCTCCGCGTCTTCCTGCGAATCTCCCACGTCCGCGCCCTCGGCCACGACCACGGTAATTTCCCGACACAGAAGAGTTCCAACTTGAACTGGAACCCACATCACCACCAATCTTCAGTCGGGAAGATATCTTGGAAATCAATTCTTCCTCAGTAAGATTAAGCCGAGAGAGAGGTGTAGACCGCTCCCTTGCCAGCCTTTCTTCTGACGCCTTTAGTCGCCCAACCAGTTCATCAACCGTGACCTCGCTCAGATCGAGTAAGGTTTCAATTGAAGCTGCAATTTGGTCGAATCTGGTTGGAAGCGCCTGAAGAAACTTGCGGACGATCTCTTCTTCAGTGTACTCATCGCTGAGCACCGCTAACTCCCCCGTGATTCGGCTGATGCGGACGCAGAAGTCGTCAACAGATTCGCCGTCGTTAAATTTTAACGCGTCGAACTCGCGCTTCAGCATCCCCGCCTTGGCCTTCCGCACACGGTCGACGCCGATGTTTCGCACCCACAACATGTCCCAGGCTTCTCTCGCTGTCGCCTTGGATGCCACAGCGCCCATCAACTCCAGCGGGACGGCCTTGGAGATCACCTCCAACGCGTTCCGATCGTCGACGAAGCTGTCAGTCCCGATGCTCACCGCGGTCCAGAGACTCCTTGCCTGCAGCATCACCTTCATGAGCGCCGCCCAGTCGAAGTAGTTTGTCTTCGTCAACACCGGATAGTTCCCCGACGGCGTCACCCTCTCAACGACGCGCTCGAAACCGCCTCCCCGGTTGTCGCGCGTTCCCCAGCGTGACGGAGGCGATCTTCCCCGGCATTGACGTCGCGGCGGAGTGACCGAGCGGTCGTAGCGCCCTCCAGCCGGCATGCTGGTCGCCATCAACCTGGCTCCGGTACCACTTGTCAGAGGTGAAGACTCGGCCTCGCTGCTCTCAGCACCACGGCACCGTGGAAGATGAACTGCTCTCACAGAACACACGAACGCACAGTTTCTTTTGGACAGACCAAATCGGGCAGCCTGCCTCCTTTTTGTGTTTTTCTTTTATTGTAGTCGCTATGCATTATAGGACGTCCGAGCCTCCCATCATGTCCACTTCTTGCGCCATTACTCGCAGGAAATGAGCGCAGCAAGTTTGAGTGGAGGTCTGGGCGCCAAACGCGCGCTTCACCGCGTCACGTTCGCACGTCGTGCGCGGTGATCACGCTCGGACGTGGCTCAGGACAAACCCTGGCTCGCGTCCGTTTATTTCGGAATTTAAACTCTAAAAACTACCGCCAAAAACTATGATCAGGAGCTGAAGTATCTAACATGCCGGTGGATAGCTCTCGTGGCCGCGCTTCATCAGTCCTCCTCTGTCCAAGCTAAGTCCCACGCCGTCTTCACCGTGGTGTGTTGAAGCCCCGGTGCCTCTCTCCCGAGCTAATTGGACCTCGGACACCACCATCGACACCACTACGCCCCAGTTTGCGCCGGTGTGCGTGGGCCGAGCGTCGTCGTCTGCCGTTCGAGGAACGGAAATCACCACTGTGTTCGTCGTCAACCCCAACACCTCCTCGCCACCTCGCCTAGCTTTCCTATGCCATCGGAGAGCCCTGAGCTGAACGCCATCGTTCTCTCACACCCTTTGTTTGTAAAACTAGAAGAAGGACGTTAGGCTAGAATAGAGGAAAGGGGAAGAGGTTTTTGGAAAACTGTCGTAGACAAACAAATAGTATCTGAGGACATAAAAGCAAGAATCTGTGTTTGGTTAAAACTCGAGGACTGACATGCAAAGTGGATTTTCCTTTTTCCTTTCTTTTCTTTCGGTTTAAATTGCAGAAAACCTTTGGAAATTTATAACTCGAGTTTTAGAGCACAAAAATTCGTGAGACAAATTTTGGGGCACTTTTCTGGAATGGGTCTACAGTTTTAGAATATTGCATGTCAAGTTTCTGATATTTTTATATAGGATTTTAATTTAAAAAAGAAATCGAGCTTCTTTGTAAAAAATCATCTTATTTAGTATAATGGTTAGACAAATATGATTTCACTGTGGATAGATTCCTCATAACAATACCTATCTGTGATAAATATATTGTGAGTATGTTCAATGGATGGAATGACTTTTGTAATAGAAAAATAAAAAAGACTGATTTCTTAGAAATTAAAGAATAAATAGGAAATGTTGTGAGTTTGGTGTGAAACTTTTTGTGAGCATTCCTTATGTGTTTTTTCACCTCCCAATCAAATATGAGCTACTATTTGTATCGAATTTTTGTGAGTTAAGATTTAAAAACAGAAAAAACTGTTTTCTTTAGAAAATCATAGAAAAGAAATTCTAGTGAAAATAACTATGGAAATTTTTATGCTATGTTCTTATGCTAAGTAATTCATGGGAAAATTATAACATATGATGTTTGGTTAGTTTGGTGGTGCAAAGTAGTCTAAAGTGCTTCTCTGCCTTGTTATTTGTTATTTTTGTACAATGAGAAATATTGGTCCAAATGAGATAATATTTTGTGGCGAACTCTATTAGCTAATCACTACTCACTGTAATTTTTATGGTATTTTAGGAAGAATCGAATTAGTAGTTGCAGTGTAAGTCCAATTGAATAAGGATATACGGATTTAAGTGAATTGAAGTGAATTTTGTTTTGTCTTTGTTAATACAAGGTTGATAGCTATAAAAGCTTGCTGTTAGGATAACCAAGTGATAGAATGGTGAGGCCTAATCTTCCGTGAGGTTTGATAACTTGATTGGGTGGAGATCTCGACGTTGATGATCCAAGGCTCCGAGCGAACGGATCCTCGCAATCACTACAACACTGCTCTGTTGGTTATCACCCTGGACACATGAGTGACCTCGCCACAATGGCTTATCCCTACAAGCACAATCGAGAACACAAGCAAGAACAGAAAGAATGCAACCAAAACAACATTGGTCATGGGGTGGGGTCTTACAAACCGATAAACGATGATACTGTTTGATGACGGATATGATATAAGCAAAACCCAAACCCTAATGTGGCGGCAAGGTTAGTGGCGTGTGTGACACTTGGTCGCATCCCTAATGGGATCCAATAGGATACATGGCCCAACAACCCAAAAGACGGTGTCGCAGCACCAAAATAGAATTTGAATGATGACTTGTTTCGACGATTCCCGTTGACTCCGAATAAATTTTAAGGTGGTTTCGGTTGGTCTTGAAATCTTATCTCCTTAGCTTTCTATCCATATAAAGTCCAACCTAATCGGAGTTCGGATACATTCTGGGCGTCTGTTTTAGTGTAGACTGGTCTTGAACTCTGAGGTGGAGACAAAGTTGAGTCGGACTTGGCTCTTTAAGGATTGAGATCATAGTTTTAAGGAGCTACTGTAGATACTCCAAAGCATAGTGTGGCATCCTGGGGAAACCTACTAACCAGCAATCTGGAGGTCCGGAGAGAAACAAAACGCTAGTGGCATTCCAATGGCAGCTAGGGCTTAAGCCTAATATGCAATAGCACATCTGAACACCGGTTGTTTGTTGCGACTAGAAGTCCTGGTGATCATCCATGTTGTAGGGTGTGAGTTATGTGACCGCCTTTCAGGATGAATTGTTGGACTCACAATCACATGCTCGTGTAGAGAAAAGTCCACCTCAGCAAGTGCCACCAAAACTCCTCCGAAGACCGCAGCAGAGAAAAGAAGCTGGCACATATGAGGAAAATGATCTTGCCCTATTAATAAATAAGTTTTAGTGTTTAATAATTAATATGACCATTTAAACTAATATTTTTTGCTATTGTTTTCCGAGGAAAAAGTCTACCTAACCCCTCTCCTCAATCATTGGTAGTTGCCTATTTCACCTCTTCATCTTTAAAACCAAAAACTCTACCTCTCAAATTATTGAAAACTATCTAAATAACCTCTTAGGACGGTTTTAAAGGTGGTTTTTTATGTGCCATTTTAAAAGTCTATATAACCCACTAACATAGGTTTTGTTGATGTGTAATTTTAAATTTCTATATAACCCCTAAGAGCATCTCCAACAAGAGCCTTAAACAGGGTCCTATTTTAAAATATAGGGCTTAGGGATAAGAAAAAGTTTCCAAGAGAGGCCCTAGTTCATAAAATTTCATCAAACTGGTTTAGGACTTGATGACTCAGGTCATAAATATAGTACCCCACTGTTTGGGCCCTATCTGTATTTCCCATGATGTTTACCTTCCTGAAACTTCACATCTGCCTCCTGTGAAACAATGCGATCACATCATCGTCAGCCTCACAAGGGATTCATCGCTGGGCTCCCCCACCGCCAGCCAGAGGTCCACTCGCCATCGTCATCCAAGCTCACTCGTAGCAAGTTGGAGGTCGACCCTATTAGAATATAATATAAGTGAATTGTCCACCTCCTCCCATCAGCTTAAGCTTTTGAGTTGAACTGGTTGGTGCATGCAACTTAATATGGTATCGGAGCCAGAGGTCATGAGTTCGAATCCTAGTTAGCACAATTAAATAAAATAATTGTTGCTCGCTCCTATATTCCATGTGCTCGACGTGAGGGGGAGTGTTAGAATATAATATAAGTAAATTGTCCACCTCCTTTTGAGTTGAACTAGTTGGTGCATGCAACTTAATAGAATCGACGTCGCTGCCCAAGGGTCATCCCTGGGACTCCTCGTCGCCAGGCACCAGCCAGGGATCAACCCACATGTTGTCCTTGGCAGGCAACTCTTATGAAGCTTATGGATCTAATGCAGCCTCTCGTGAGACACTAGAAGAATATCAAAGGAGGCTGATTGGATGCCTCAAGAAAAGGTGATTGAATGGATGCCTGAAGGTGTCCAAAGCGTTGGTGATGCATTTTCACATCTTCTGTACAAGCTCTTTTTAGTATTCAACTTCTGATATAGTAGGTTAATCTTCATTTTCCTAGCGCAGCAGAGGTCCCGATGGATTATTTGGCAAACACATGTTTAAGGATCGGTTGTTGGAGATGATAATGTTTTTAGGATCCTAAAGCAAATTAAATCAAACCAAAAACAAAATTCAGGATTCAAATATAGGAGTCCTTCTTGGAGTTTCTCTAACATATTAAGGTTGATTGTACGACCCTCTCAACTATAAGATATGGTATTATAGCCATTAAAACATCTAATAAAGTTTCAATGGCCTCCTAGATCATCATTTGGGATAACATGGGCCTATAAATATTAGGGATAGAGGTGTAGTTGATGGGTTTATGAGCAAGCATGTGTGTTTTTGGTAATGTGATGGGATATAGTGTCTAACGGAAGTAGGCCTAGAATCGACAGAAGTTAGCCTTAGCCAATGGAAATTAGCTAATCTTCGTTGGCCTCTGGCCGACCAAAGTTATATAGATTATAGTTATGGGAGAGATTTAATTTATGTGATGTTTGAATCATTTTTATGATCAATTATATACCACAACCAAGGCATCATAAAAACCGATCCTCCCTTATGCTACTAATGTCTTCTTTTTTGATGTTTGATTCCAAAAGGGGCTATCCATGGAATCTAAGAGCTTAGTTACAAGGACATCCTTGCGAAGGTTCTAATGAAGACTAGAAGGAAGCTTGCACATTTCTTGATACCTTGGTAAAAATATCGGCGTCATCGAATAGGAGTTTGTATCACTATCGCTGTTTAGTTTTTGTATTTATATTGCGTGTCTTGGTTGTGTGCGCTATTTACCAAGATTAATTAGTAGGCTAGTTGATAGGATTGAAAACTAGGTTGCACTTTTTTGTTGTAGGGATAAAAACGTAGTTGCACGTATAAACATATTTTAGCTAGGCCTACACTTTTATACGTCAGCACTTGAGTGATTACTCACGAGAAGTCCACCGTAGTAGAGAATATAATTAGCCACTATGGAACGGAATCGGTCACCACCAACTGAAAGGCAAATGTGCTAGATAGCCATTTCTACCTGTTTTGGTGTTAAGTGTCCAACACACCATCATGGACTCACATGTTTGATATGAGTATGAGCACAGGTCCACTGCAATGCAATATGAAGGCACTAAGTCCTAATGAGCCTGAATGGGGGCTACAAAGTGCAACTATGGGTAAATTGGTAAAACAATCAGGTGCGAATGTTCAAATAAGTTGCCCATGCATAATACTATGTGTTTAGCAGTTTTGTTTTATTACTAACTCAATTCTGTAAGAAAAGTGTGTTTTGGACTTAGGATGAGCTAAATTGCAAACCCTGGCGAAAGCCCAAATAAAAGTTGAGTTCTATACTCTTAGTCAATTGGATTATGTGCTAATTATATTTGTTTAAGTCGTAGGGAAGCTCCCAAGGACAACCAAATTGATGTGGAGGAGTTAGGCTCAAAACGGCCTTAACTGGGCTGTTTTGGGTCTCATCAGACCGGTCCGGTGGCGCACCGGACTGAGTCCATAAGGTCCAACTAGTGAGCACTGGCTAATGACTAGCTGACGTGGCACCCGGTCTTGAGGTGCACCGGACCAGTTTGGCGTCTGCCAGCTAAGGAAGGCGCCCAATCATATCCTAGACTCGGGGCACATGGACGCAGTCTGGTGCACCCGCAGTCAGCCAGATCTTGGCATCTTTTTGCAAAGAAGGGCCAATAGCTATGTGGCCTCTTGGGGCTATAAAAGGACCCCCATGGCACGACTCTTCAGCACCCAAGCACTCCAAGAGCAACACATCACTCCGAGACTCTGCTGCTACACATTCTAGTTGTTTAGTGAGATCCAAGCATCGATTCTAAGTTGTTCGTGTGTCTTTGTGACTTTGTGCTCTCGTGATCTTCTCTCTTGCATTATGCTGCTGCATTTTGCTCTTATGTGTGTACTCTTCCTTCTATCGTTCTATTACTGAGTTGTAAAATTCATTATTCTTCTGTACGGTTGCAAAACACTCCAACTTGTAGAGATTCCCTACGAGATGGAACTATATTGATATAAGGAAGACCATGGCACTCAAGTTAGATTTTTGGATCACTTGAGAGGGGTTGAGTGCAGCCCTTATCTGTTGGGACACCACAACATGGAGTAGGCAAGCAGTTTAGGCTTGGCCAAAGCACGAGAAAAATCATTGTGTCTTGTGTGCTTATTTTCTTGTGATTTTTCTCCCTCTTCCTAAGTCTCCCAAATTCACTTGTAATATTGCTCTTAATCTATTCTATATCTTGAAAGAGCAATCAAGTGAAGATGACTTACTTTCTTCTTCTCTCTATTTGAACATGGTTTAGTATTTCACTGACTCTCATTTCAGACCAAGTTTATGTTTTTAGTTGCTATTTTGCAGGATCACCTATTCACCCCCTCTAGATGATCTCAATTGATATCAGAGTTGGTATCTTCTGTTGGGTCAAACAACCTAAAGAGATGGACCCTAAAAGGAAGGGCAAGGTGACCAACGAGGAAGGAGATCACCATTGATGATGAGCCCAAGGGAGAAAAGATCGTCGTCTCAGGATCGGGAAAGAGGAAGGAGGGCAAGAAGAAGAAGCGCATAAAGAAGATTATCTACTACGACAGTGACACTTCTTCGCAAAAGGACAACGACGCCTTTCCTTCTAAACAAAAGACGATCAAAGCTTCCTTTAACCGCATTCCTTTTAACTATTCACGCATTTCTCGCTCCTCCAATGCTCAGTTAGACCATGTCTAGCAGTTCACCCATATGATCACCCAAAATACTATTTTGTATTGTAGACTATACTATTCGCAGAGTAGATCTTGAATATAGTTATGAGGATGGGCAAGCTGCTGGAGATAGCCTTACTATTCATTCCTCTTGGCAAGCCTCCTCACTTTGATGGGAAGGATTATTCTCACTAAAGTTACCAAATGCAATATTATCTTTTTGGTCTTCATCCAAGCATTTGGGATATTGTAGAGAATGGCATGAATATTCCTAATATAGATGATCGAAATTACAATGAGATAGAATTATAGGAATTAATTCATATAACTACTATCTTGTTAGCCTCTTTATGTGGGGAAGAGTACAACAAGGTAAATGGCTTGCAAAATGCCAAGGAAATTTGAGATACATCGACGATTGCACATGAAGGAAACTTTATGACCAAAATCACCAAGATGGAAGTCATTGTGGGTGAACTTGGGAAGTTTACCATGAAGAGGGGTGAAGGGCCACAAGAAATGTACAATAGGCTGAAGACCCTGGTGAACCAAGTCCGCAACTACGGGAGCACAAAACGGATAGACCATGAAGTTGTAAGACTAATGCTAAGGTCATTTACCATTTTTATGCTAACCTTATCTCTCTAGTTTGCAAGAACCCCAAGTATCCAAAGATGAGTCTCGAGGAGGTACTAGGCAAGTTCGTTACCTATCAAATGATGGTTAAGAACGTGAAGTACATCGACGATGTCGCCAACAGGAGCCCCCTACAATGAACTATAATCCCTCGCCTTCAAAGCGACAAACAACTAGGAGGCAAAAGTTGAGGCAGCCGACCTCAATGAAGAAGAAATGGAGCTTGTGATCAAGTGCTTCAAGACCGCATTAAAGGGGCGCAAGGTCTTCTCCAATAAGAACATATCAAGAAGAAAGTGTGCCTGCTTCAAATGTGGTAAGCTGGTCATTTTAAAGCTAACTATCCTAATAATGAAAATGACCAGGAAAAAGAGAAGAACGCCACGGGGAAGAAAGTTGAGAAGAAAAAGTTCTACAAGAAGAATAAAGGTGAGGCGCACATAGGAAAGGAGTCGGACTCAAACTACTCTTCCTCTGACTCTGACGACGAAGGACGCACCACCTTTACTTTTGACAAATCCACTCTCTTCCCCAACGCGCGTCACACTTGCCTCATGGTAAAGGAGAGGAAGGTATTCTCAAGAACCACTCATAAGTATACTTCCTCTAGTGATGAGGATTATAGTATACTATTTAAGGACTTAGATAGATCTTAGGTGGATAAAATTAATGAATTAATTGATGCTTTAAATGAGAAGGATAGACTCTTAGAGAAGCAAGAAGATTTACTTTATGATGAGCATGATAAGGTTGTTAGTGTGGAAAAATTCCTTGCTTCAGAAATTAAGAAAATGAATTGTTATCTAAGGAGCTATCTGAAACAGAAATGTGCTAGATAGCAATTTCTACCTATTTTGGTGATTAAGTGTCCAACACACCACCTTGTACTAACTAGTTTGATACGAGTATGAGCACAGGTTTACTTCAAGGTAAATTGATGGAACTAAGTCCAAATGAGCAAAACTGAAGGCTAAAATTGCAACTTTGGGTAAAACGATATAAACATGAGGTTTGAGTGTTTAAATAAATTGCACATACATTATACTATGTTTCTAGCACTTGCATTTGGCCTATGCATTTTGGACTTGGTGTTGGAACTTGCTCTCGGCAGCAAGGGGATCCAACACGAGTGAATGGTGATGGCAACAGGGCACTCGCGCGTGATGGCAAAAGCTCTGTTAATCTAGCCTCTCACGGGCACTGTGCGGGGGTATTTATAGGTGTCCGAGTGCACGGCGCCTTGCGTTAAGGACGCATGTGCCCTCAGGCACCTAGTTTATCTCTAGAATATTCCCATAAAGCGGGGTTACAAGCTGTAATTACAAGTATGCCTTTACAAATTAGGCCCGTAACACAAACGCGGCCACGCAGGGCCCGTTACGATGGGCCAGATCTCATGTGGACCTCAGAGCTGAACGAGGCCGCGCCGCGGGGAGGCGTCGCCGCAGGCCTTCGTCTGGTGCCGAATCGAGCGAAGGGTCTCCGTTTTGTCTCTGGTGCCGATGAAGCGAAGGGTGTCCCTGCCTGCTTTGTCTGTCAGGGCAGGGGCTAAGCGGTGGAGGCTTCGGGCGAAGGGTGGCGTTTCTGCCTTCGCTCCAACATTTGCCCTCCGAGGGACCAGTTCGACAAAGTCACCTGGTGCCGAAGACGTCGCTAGATGGCGGAGACGCTGCCCTCGCTCGAAGTGGTTCCGCGGGGGTTTTTGATGTGACCGTTGATGGACATCGTACTGTTGGATTGCGGGTTTTCCGAAGCGCCGCGCCCTGTCAGATTGCGGGTTTCCCGAAGAGCCGCGCCCTGCCTATAAAAGGGGGCGGGGGTCGGCGCTGTTTGAACTTTGCCTTCCGCGCTCCGTGAAAACCCTAGCCGCCCGCCGTCTTTCTGCTCGTCTTCTTCTGCTGCTCCCTTTGCTCGTCGGAGTTCTGGCTCGAGTGAAGCAGACCGCCCGCCGCCGCCGACGGTACGTAGCAATGCCATCCTCTTCTTCTTCCGCCGACGCCACGTCGCCGGCCGCCGCCTCGTCTGAGGAGACGTTGAGTAGCGTGATGGTGGAGGAGCTGCGCGCCGGCGACTCTGTTGATTTTGGCGTGTCACGGATGACGTCGGCCCGCGTTGAAGATATGCAGCGGTTGGGCTACTTTGGCGGCGGAGTCGCTCGTGCTCCGGGGACGGAGGAAGTCCCCGAGCCGGAGGGTGAGTTGGTTGTTTTCGAGGCGTTCTTCGTCGCCGGTCTCCGCTTGCCTGCGCACCGGTTTGTTGGCGAAGTCCTGCGTAGATTCAACGTTCAAATACATCAGCTGACACCGAACGCCGTGGTGGCGCTGGCGAAGTATGTCTGGGCGACGACTTCGTACGGCGGACAGCCGTCGGTTGAAGTTTTTGCGAAGAATTATTGCTTGCATTGGCAGAAGAGGATGGTTGAGGACGGAGTTGCCCAGTTTGGGTCGTGCACATTCACGCCGAAGACCGGCAAGACCACAATGCCAGTAGTGGAGTTGGTTCCGTGCGCCCGCAACAAGTGGGGCAATTGGAATGAATTTTGGTTTTACGTTGCTGAGGCTACTGTCGAAGGCCATGAAGGACTTCCCGTGTCTGAGATGTGCTCTCACTATTACTCTGCGTATCCGCCTTTCGAAGTGGCAGAAGAGGATGCAGACGAAGGGGCCCTTCGGTGCGCCGCCGGCCAGAGCAGTGGTCGTGATTTAGTTGAAGAGTTCGTGGCGTACGGGGTCTGGCCCTTGGCGCACGGCTGGGCGCTGGGCGAAGTGTGCCCTCGCCAGATGCCTTTTCACGGAGGGAGGGTGGTGCGAAGTCCTGCCTTTGCACTGAATTTGCGAAACCGTGACCCGGCCGCCTTTGTGCGTGATGCGGAGGACTTGGCGGTGCGGCTCGTGGGGCGGTACGTGGCGAGGACGGAAGGCCAGCGCAGCTTTGATATTCGCGGGTCAAATGAACGTTTGAACAGGGTCTTCGAATTAAATCAACTGCCGTACGACGGCTACCCTGGTCAAGACGAAGCGGACCGCCGTGGGAAGAAGCCGGCGGTGGAGACAGGAGGCGACCCTGCGCTGGCGGCCGCCCCCTCCTCAAAAAAGAGAAAATTAGGTACTGCGATGGGAGGAATTGGGGTGTCTGATAGTTTTGCTAGAGAGTTAATGAGGACGTGTGCGGCCCCGGGGGAGAGGATGTCTTCGCCCGAGCTCCGGGAGTCTTTGGCTCGGATGCTGAGGGTTACCGGGGGCTGCTGGCCTAGAAATGTTCCTATCCCCTGCGCGGCTGAAGAAGACTGTTTTACATCTCGTATGGTTCATCAGTGGAGAGTTTTTCCTTACGGGCGAAATATCGATGCTGTTGTGTGGGCAGTGATGGACAAGGATCGCCAAGGGGCGGCGCAAAAACGCCAGGCGACTGTCAGGATTCACGAAGCCCGGCCGAAAAGGCAGCGGGGAGCGGCGAAGGCTGCGGCCTCCAGCGGAGGCAAGCCGCCGCTGGCGGCGAAGGCGGGCGCCTCTGCACCTAGCAAGGCGCCGGAGACAACGGCGGGCGCCGGGGTCTCCAAACTGACGAAGGTGGTGCCGCCGGCCAGCGGAGTGGCGGAGGCTTCGAAGGCGGCCCGAACGTTGCCGCCGCCGGGCAAACGCGTTGCCGACTTCGGCACCGATATCAGTGTGGACGATTATCTTGGGGGTAAGTCACCCGGCCGCCTTTTTTTTTTACTCGTTGATGCGTTGCAGGGTCAGACGAGGGCCGGCTTGCTATAGTTGCGCCTGCCGCGGCAATCGCGACGGCTGCGCTGTCGTCGAAGGCGAGGGACGGGACCCTTGGTGCCGAAGGCGAGGTGTCGGCCCTCGCGTTGGTTAGGGACGAGGCTGACGCGGCGACCCGCCGGCTGAAAGGAGTGACGGAGGCGCTGAGTCAGGCGACGGAGGCACTGAGTCAGGTCCGCCGAGCTATTATATATATACATATATATATATATGTTTTTTTTTTCTTTTACGGCCATGGCCTTACGTGTGCTCTGCAGGTGGCTGACTTCACCAGCCGTACTGCGTCGGGGGCACTTACGGCAGCTTTGTCTGCCGAAGTCGAGAGACTTCGGACGCAACATGCTGACGCTGTCCGTGAGAAGTCGGCCTCCGACAGCAAGTGTCGTAAACTGGCGGACAAAGTGGCCGCCCTGGAGAAGGAAAAGGCTGACCTCCGGCGCCAGCTGGCGGGGGAGAGGAGGGAGGCCAACGAGGCCATCGCCAAGGAGCAGGCCACGCAGGCGGAGGCTAGGCTGGCACGGGCGGAAGGCAATCTTGCCAAGGGGCTCGCCGAAGACCTGCGGGAGCGGCTCACCGCTCTGGAGAGCCGCGCGAAGGGGGCCGAAGACGCGGTGCGAACGGAGGCCGAACGGACGCGCACGCAGCTTATGGCCACATATCGCGAGCTGGGTGCGCGGACCGGTGACTTCGTGGTGCCGGAGCGAGAGGCCGGGCTTCGCTGTCTGGAATGGGTGCAAGAGGAGCTGCAGGAGCTCCCCACTGTCCTGAGGGGATTAATGTCGTTCGCCTCCCTGGTTACCTGCGAGGGGGCGATGAACGCACTCTCTCGCGAAGGGTGCCGGCACTATGAGGCCTTCGACCAGGCAGATGAAGATTTTGGGCGAGATATCTATAAGGTCGAAGACCCCGTGGTGAAGGAGTCCGCCGGTGCCCTCTATGACCGGATGTGGGGTCTGTATGGTGGTGATGTGGTCAGGGAGCGGGCCGAGGCTGCGAGGGCTCAGGTAACGTTGTCGTTTGTTCGACGTTTGCTGGATGTGGTCTGTGCGTGTGTTTGCTGACTTTTTGTATGTTTTGTTTTAGGCGGAGCGAGGCGAGCGGGTGGACGACTTCGGAGCACTGAGCAGCGCCCTGCCTGACCCGGAGCCAACCCCGGAGACCGCGGAAGACGCACCAGGCGCCCCCACATCTGCTGCGACAGCTGAAGACCTGCCCCTGAAGGTGGCCGAGGGCGCTCCTGATGCCCTCGCAGCAGCTGCGCCGACCGTCGAAGATCCCGCGGCGGAGGCGGTGGAAACAATGGCGAAAGTGGCGGCGGGGCCAACGGCGGAGGCCCCCGCAGCGTTAGGGCCCTCGCAGGTGGCGTAGTGGTTGTTTAGGGTTGGGGAATTTTGGATGTTGTACTGAATTTTGGTTGCTGCGCAGGTTCAAGATTTTGGGCCTGCGCACGCAACCGCTACTACTGAGTTTTTGGCGGCTTCGACCGCGGAAGGTGGTAATGAATATAGTGGGTCTGCATCTGAGTCTTTTGATTTTGCCGACTCCGGGAGCTCGGTTGAGTGGACTGAGGAGTCGTCGGGGGAGGACTTGGATTATTTTGCGGCCTTGGACGTGGCTGCGGCGGAGGCTTCGCCACACGCCGCGGACGCGCCGGACGTGCCAGGCCCTAGCACCGGGCGCCGTCGACGAAGGGCGGTTGCAAAACGTAGGGTTAGCGCGGAGGAGCAGGCTCGGCTTCGTGTGAGTGGGGCTGGTCGGCAGGAACTGTTGGCTCTGCCGACCGCCGAGAGTGTAGGTGAGCGGGAACTGCGAAGTCTTTTTGCGGGTGAGGAGCTCAGGATAATGTTATTTAATTATAGGGAGATGGGAATTATTCCTAAGGTTGAGCCGATGTAGAGTGTGGTGCCCTCGCTTGCGTATGTAGAGGCTTGTATGGTGGAATTGTGTGCCCTCGCGTGCACGTGTGTGTGCGAAGGCGTTTTGTACTCACTGATTTGTTTTGTTGCGCTGTGTTGGCTTGATTATAGTTGGTCTTGGCGTGGATGGTTTGATGTTGTCGTTTCAGCCGTTGTTGTGCTAGTCCAGGTGTACCCTTAAGTGTCTTCTGCACAGATAGTCTTCGGTTTTTTCGCACTTGTTGTGCTAATCCGGCTGCACTTTTAAGCGACTTCTGCACGGATAGCCTTCGCGATAGACTTAGGTTTTTCCCGCACTTGTTGTGCTAAACCGGCTGCACCCTTAGGCGACTTCTGCGCGGATAGTCTTCGCGATAGACTTAGATTTTTTCCGCACTTGTTGTGCTAATCCGGCTGCACCCTTAGGCGACTTCTGCGCGGATAGTCTTCGCGATAGACTTAGATTTTTTCCGCACTTGTTGTGCTAATCCGGCTGCACCCTTAGGCGACTTCTGCGCGGATAGTCTTCGCGATAGACTCAGATTTTTTCCGCACTTGTTGTGCTAATCCGGCTGCACCCTTAGGCGACTTCGGCGCGGATAGTCTTCGCGATAGACTTAGATTTTTTCCGCACTTGTTGTGCTAATCCGACTGCACCCTTAGGCGACTTCGGCGCGGATAGTCTTCGCGATAAACTTAGATTTTTTCCGCACTTGTTGTGCTAATCCGGCTGCACCCTTAGGCGACTTCTGCGCGGATAGTCTTCGCGATAGACTTAGATTTTTTCCGCACTTGTTGTGCTAATCCGGCTGCACCCTTAGGCGACTTCTGCGCGGATTTGTCGCACGCGAGGGTAGCTAGCGCTTAGCCTCGCGGTGACCTCGTGGTGGTCGAATGTCGAAGACCGTCATCGCGGTCTTTTTCGACGCATGTCTTTTTGCGGGGGATTTTTTACGCATATATTACATGGCTCCGCCTCGTTAAAAACCTCACCCCCCGGGAGGAAAAGAGTGCGGGCCGGTGCAAGATTGTTTGTGCGAATTACAAGGGCGAAGACAGCCCTGAGGAATCAAACAAAAAATTTGCGGAGGTTGTCAATGTTCCAGGAGTGCTCCAGGTCCTCGCCGGTTGGCGTTGTGAGCCTGTAAGCGCTGGGGGAAGCTTTTGTCTTGACGATGAAAGGGCCCTCCCACCTGGGCTCCAGCTTGCCCTTGGACTCCGTCCGAGCTGTCCGAATGAGTACGAGGTCCCCCTCGCTGAACTCCCTCGGGGTGACTGAATGGTCGCGCCATGCTTTGGTCTGGGCTTGATACTTGTTCAGGGCCTGTAGGGCGAAGACACGGTCTCCGTCGATGAGATCCTTTGAAGTTGGCTCGTCCACATCTGGGACGGCTGACGGGACTGTTCGCGGAGACCCGTGCTTTATTTCTTGCGGGGTCATGGCCTCCGATCCGTATAAGAGACGGAAAGGAGTAAACCCGGTCGCCCTGCACTCAGTCGTGTTTAGTGCCCAGACTGCCTCGGGTAAAAAATCGCTCCATCTGCCCTTTTTTTCATCGAGGAGCATTTTTTTGATAGCTGTGAAGATTTTCCCGTTGGCGCGCTCCACGACCCCGTTGGACTGCGGATGATAGACTGAGGCGAAGGCAAGCTTGGTGCCAATGGAGAAACAAAAATCCTTGAAGTCTTGGTTATCAAACTGCTTGCCGTTGTCGACTGTTAATTCGGACGGTACTCCGAAGCGGCAAACGATGTTCTGCCAGAAGAATTTTTGGGCAGTTTTTGATGTTATTGTGGAGACAGCCCGTGCCTCGATCCATTTGGTGAAGTACTCGACCGCGACGAAGGCGAACTTAAGGTTCCCCTGAGCGGTGGGCAGGGGTCCAACAATGTCAAGACCCCAGCGCTGGAGAGGCCATGTGTGGGCGATCAGTTTTGTATACTGCGAAGGGCCGCCTGACCGAGGAGAGAACTTCTGGCAGGCTTCGCAGGACCGAGTGACCCGATTCGCGGCGCAAATCATTGCGGGCCAATAAAAACCCTGGCGGATCACCTTAGCAGCTAGGGCCCTCGGCCCCGCGTGCGAGCCGCACGTGCCACTGTGGACTTCACGTAGGATCTGCATGCCTTCGGCCTCGGTGACGCACTTAAGCATTGGTTGACTGACCCCTTTTTTGTAGAGCTGGCCTTCAATCAGAGCGAAGTCTCGGCTTCGATGCCTGAGGCGCTTGGCCTCACTGATGTCGGCTGGGTGATAATACCCCTGCAGGAACAGAGTAATGGGTGCTCGCCAGTCTTCGGTCATGATGAGGTTAACTGTACGGTGGCCCTCGCTGTCATTGGTTATTTGGAGCCCTTCGGGGCTCCGGACTGCTGGCGTGCCGATGATATGGAAGAACACGTCGGAGGGCATAGTTTCGCCCCTGGCCGCGGCCTTGGCCAATGCGTCGGCCTCCTCATTCTTGGCCCGGTCCACATGCTGCACGGTGAACCCCTTGAACTGCCTCTCGAGACTTCGGATGGCCGCGAGGTACTGCATGAGTGCGGGGTCCTTGGCTGCATAGTCTTTCTCGACCTGGCCGGCAACTACCTTGGAGTCTGTTTTGATGATGCAAGTGGTGACTCCGAGGGCCCTTAGCTTGCGGAGGCCGAGGATGACTGCTTCGTATTCTGCTATATTATTTGTGCATCTGTCGGATTCCAGATTGAAGCTGAGTCGTGCTGCATATCTGTGCTTGACCCCGACTGGTGAGGTTATGATTACGGCGACGCCTGCCCCCGCATGGCACCATGCGCCGTCGCAATGGATCGTCCAGACCTTCTCTGTGGTCGGGTCCGGCTGTGTTACTGGCCCGGTCCAGTCGACGACGAAGTCTGCCAAGACTTGCGATTTGATGGCTGTCCTGGGCTCGAAGCTGATGTGGTAGCCGGAGAGTTCGGCTGCCCACTTGGCGATCCTCACCGATGCCTCCGGGTTTCTAAACAGTTCGCCGAGCCCCCTGTCTGAGGTGACGCGGACCTTGAATGCTTCAAAGTAATGGCGCAGCTTGCGCGAGGACATAACAACTGCGTAGGCGATCTTCTCCAGCTCTGTCATGTTGCATTTGGACGGTGTCAGGACCTCGGAGACGTAATAAACGGGGCACTGTCTGACAGCGCCTTCGACTGTCTGCTCCTGCACTAGTGCCGCGCTGACCGCGTGCGGCGAAGCCGCGACATAGAGCAATAGGGGGAGCGAGGAGTCGGGGCTCGTGAGGGTGGCCAGCTCTGTTAAGTACTGTTTTAATGAGGCGAAGGCCGCTGCTTGCTCCGGCCCCCAGGCGAAGTCTTTTGCGCCGCGGAGAGTTTTGAGGAAAGGGAGACTTCGCTCGGCCGACCTGGAGATGAATCTGTTAAGAGCGGCCAATCTGCCTGTCAGACGCTGGACGTCCCTGGCGGACTGCGGAGGCGACATGTCGATGATGGCCTGGATCTTGGTTGGGTTGGCCTCGATGCCGCGGTGTGACACCAGGTAGCCCAATATCTTGCCCTGGCGAACACCGAAAACGCACTTTTCCGGGTTTAGGCGGAGTCGTGCATCTCGCATGTTTGCGAATGTCTCGGCCAGGTCGGCGAGGTGGTCCTCCTTATTTTTGCTGGCGACGACGATGTCGTCCACATATGTAAATATATTTCTGCCGACCTGCCCCTCGAGTACTGTTTTGGTGAGTCTGGAGAAGGTGGACCCGGCATTCTTGAGACCCTCCGGCATTCTGATGAAGCAATAAGTGCCGAAGGGTGTTATAAAGCTGGTGCTAGCCTTGTCTTCCGCCTTCATGTATATCTGGTGATAGCCGGAGAAGCAGTCGAGGAGAGACATGACCTCGCATCCGGCCGCGCTATCGACTATTTTGTCGATCCGTGGCAACGGGAAATTGTCTTTTGGGCAGGCCTTATTGAGACTGGTGAAGTCTATGCACATCCGCCATTTCCCGCTTTTTTTCTGCACCATTACAACATTGGAGAGCCATGTGGGGTAAGCCACTGGCTCAATGAATTTAGCCTCTAGGAGGCGGTGCACCTCCGCCTTGGCGGCCTCTGTCTTTTCGTCGGACATTTTGCGAAGCTTTTGCTTTCTTGGTCGCACCGAGGGGTCGATTCCCAAACTATGCTCGATTATGGATCGGCTGACTCCGACCAGGTCGAGGGCGGACCAGGCGAAGACATCTTTATTCTTGGCCAGGCAGCAGAGGAGCTTCTCTTCTTCATGCGAAGTAAGGTCTTCGCTGATAGTGACTGTCTGCTTGGGCGTGGCCTGATCGAGGGGGACAGTCTTGGTCCCATCCTGACTCTGCAACTGAGCCTTGTCGTGCTGCTTGTCAGTTGGGCTGGCGGGCGCAGGGACCTCGCACTGTGTCGAGAGACAGTGCACGTTCCTTTGACCAGGCACGAAGTCCCGCTCTATGTTGCGCGCTGTCTGCTGGTTACCGTAGACTGTAATTACGCCTAGCGGGCCTGGTATCTTCATGCACAAATATAGTCCGTGGATGGCAGCTTCAAACTTATTGATGGAGCCCCGACCCATGATGGCGTTGTATGGATATACCATATCCACAATGTCAAAAGTCACTTGCTCACTTCGGGCATTGGGTGCTACACCGAAGGAGAGGGGCAACTCTATTTTGCCGACGGGGAAGGTGCCTTTGCCGCCGAAGCCATACAACGGGTTGTCCGAAGGCTTAAGCAGGCTGTGGCTGATGCCCATGCGATCGAAGGCGTGGAGGAAGATGATGTCCGCCTGGCTGCCGTTGTCAACGAGGACCTTGTGTAGGTCCCAGCCTGCCACGCTGCAATTGATAACCATGGCGTCGCAGTGGGGGGCGCTGCGCAAGTCGACGTCCCGTGCGTCGAAGGTGAGCGATATGTGGGACCACTTTGTCTGCACAACTGGGCCCGTGACGGCGACATGGTTTATGCTGCGGTAGTGGTCCCGCTTCTGCCGCTTGGTGTCGAAATCGGTGCTGGACCCCCCAGTTATCATATGAATGACTCCGCGATAAGGTTGATCGGCGAAGTCTTCCTGCTTTGGGGCATGGGGGATGTTTTGTTGTTGCTGGTGTGGTGGTGGAGGCGGAGGATGTACGATTTGTACTTCCTGATGATGTTGGTAAGCGTGGTGCGGTGGATGCGGGGCGGGAGCGTGGATATATGGTGGAGGGGGTGGCTGGTAATTATGCGCGACAATTCTGGGGTTGTCGGCTGGCTGCGCCCTCGCCATTCTGTCTCTGGTGGCCTTCACTTCGGGGCAGTCTTTGGTTTGGTGGGCGCAGTCTTCGCCATGGAAAAGGCAGTAAAATCGGTGCGGTGGAGGGGGTGGCTGCGCACGCCCTCGGCCCCTGCCGCGAGTTCCACTTCCGCGGCCCTGGGGGGGATATTCCTGGCGACGAAGGGGGTCAGCGGCCGGCTGCTGGTTGGCAATGTTGTGCACTTGCTGCTGACCGTGGCCATCTCGACCGGAGTCTGGTTGCGGAGTTCTTGTCCACGTGCGGCTGGACTGTGGAGCATCTTTTGGCTTCCGCTGGGACTCAATCTTGCGCTGGTGGAGCTCCTCGGATCTGGCATACTTTTCAAACAGCTGGTATAACTCTTGGAGGTTCTTCGGCGGATCTCTGATGCAGTGGCTGTAAAGGACGCCAGCGCGAAGACCACTGATAGCATAGTGGATGGCAATCTGGTCATCGACTGAGGGTAGCTGTGACTTGAGTGTCAGGAATTTGCGGTAATATTCCCTCAGGGTCTCCCTCTCTAGCTGCTTACAGAGCGAGAGTTCGGCCAGGGCGTCGGTGTCCGGGCGGTACCCTTGGAAGTTGAGGAGGAACTTGTCCCGGAGACTTCTCCAGGAATCGATGGACAGCGGAGGCAACCTGGTGAACCAGGTGAGTGCGGGGCCCTCGAGGGCGATGATGAAGGACTTCGCCATTGTGGCGTCGTCCCCCCCGGACGATGCGACGGCGACCTGGTAACTCATTATGTACTGAGCCGGGTCGGTGCTGCCGTTGTACTTGGGGTAGGTCCCAGCCCGGAAGTTAGCTGGCCACGGCGTCACTTGCAGGTGAGGCGCCAGGGGGCTTCGCTCATCGAGATAATTGACCCCTTGGAATGGCGCGGCGTGCGGGAAAATGAAGTCGCGCTGGGGGAAACGCGGGTCCTCCGGTTGCGCGCGGTGTTGCAGGGGTGGCCCGTGCTGCAGGCCGGGGTGGCCTTCGCGCGTGTCTTCGTTTTGTGCACGCTGCTGGAGGGATGACTCGTGCCGCGGGCTGAGGTGGCCTTCGCGCTGCATCAGCGCAATCTCCCGCTCGAGTTCCTGGGCCTTGTGCTCTTCGTCGCGTATCATCTGCCGCACTTTGGCGAGTGCGGACACACGCTGGCGCTTGGCCTCCAGTATCTCCTTCTGCCTCTGGAGGTTGCGGTTCTTGAGGCGCAGGGCGCGCAGCTGTAGCTGTTCTTCTGCTGAGACGCCGAGGACCTCACCGTCCTCGGCGAGGTCCGCGCCCTCCGGTGGTGCGAAGTCCGAGGGAGGTGCGAAGCCTGAGGGAGGTGCGAAGCCTGAGGGAGGTGCGAAGCCTGAGGGTTGTCCCTCAGGGTCGCAGGTGCGGAGGGTGTCGTCTTCAGTGGCCTCTTGGTGGGTGGATTGGGTGAGGGCGAGGGCCTTGCCCTTTCTTGTGGCGAGCAGTGCTGCCTTCGCAGCCTCGTCAGCCTTCGGGTTAGCTCTCTTGGGTGCCATCGCGGGTGGTTGTCTCGTAGCACGAACGGTGGGCGCCAAATGTTGGAACTTGCTCTCGGCAGCAAGGGGATCCAACACGAGTGAATGGTGATGGCAACAGGGCACTCGCGCGTGATGGCAAAAGCTCTGTTAATCTAGCCTCTCACGGGCACTGTGCGGGGGTATTTATAGGTGTCCGAGTGCACGGCGCCTTGCGTTAAGGACGCATGTGCCCTTAGGCACCTAGTTTATCCCTAGAATATTCCCATAAAGCGGGGTTACAAGCTGTAATTACAAGTATGCCTTTACAAATTAGGCCCGTAACACAAACGCGGCCACGCAGGGCCCGTTACGATGGGCCAGATCTCATGTGGACCTCAGAGCTGAACGAGGCCGCGCCGCGGGGAGGCGTCGCCGCAGGCCTTCGTCTGGTGCCGAATCGAGCGAAGGGTCTCCGTTTTGTCTCTGGTGCCGATGAAGCGAAGGGTGTCCCTGCCTGCTTTGTCTGTCAGGGCAGGGGCTAAGCGGTGGAGGCTTCGGGCGAAGGGTGGCGTTTCTGCCTTCGCTCCAACACTTGGTTTTGGGCATATTGCAAATCTTGGAGAAACTATGTCAAAGAGGAGAGTTTCCCACACTTAGTCAATTGGAGTAGGCACTAATAATGTTTATCTAAGTCATAGGGAAACCTAAAAGATAACCAAAAAGATATGAATGAGATAGGATTAAAAGAGGCAAAGTTGGCATGGTCTGGACCTCATCGGATCGCTTTGGGGGTGCACGGAACTGGGTATGTGGGTCCTGGCCGTACTGCTCAGTCTTGAGATTTTTATCATAAAAAACACCGGATCTCTACTATTCACGGTCTCGTATGTCATTGGACCGTCTACAACGGCTACTCTCCCTCGAGCACCAGTGTGCCAACGGCTAGCTAACGTGGTCCACAGTCCGGAGGCGCACCAAACCGGTTCGGTGCCACGCAGCGAAGGAAAGTGTCCATTTAGATCCTGAACTAGGGGAACGTGGACCTGACCCGGTGGGGCACCGATCCGGTCCGGTGCGCCCGCAAACAACACAGATCTACTGTTTTTATAAGGAAGTAGGCAACAAATCCTAGGACCTTCTGGCCTATATAAGCAACCCCTATACATCTCCATTCAGTACACAAGCATCCCAAGAGACTCTCAACACTCTGAAACTTTGCTACAACTCAACCATGCGATTCTAGTGAGATCCAAGCGCTGCCTTAATGATGTTCTTCATACTTTTTGTATTGTGCGCTTGCGTTTCTCTATTTTGTGTTGAGTTGCTAGTTTTGATCTCTTGTGCTTGTACTCTCTCTCCCTCCCTTACTCTGCTTTGTGACTCTGACCTTTTGTATGGCTGCAAGATACTTCAACTTGTGGGGATTCCCTGCAAACAGGGATATAAGTGATTAGGAAGACCATGACACTCAACTTCGATCTTTGGATCACTTGAGAGGGGTTGAGTGCAACCTTATCCGTTGGGACAACACAACGTCGAGTAGGCAAGCATTTTAGGCTTGACCGAAACATGGATAATATCTCATGTGTCTCTGCATTTATTTTCTTGTGATTTCATCTCTTCTTTAGTTCTCCATATTCACTTATGATATTGCTCTTATTTTAATTTACGTCTTGAAAGAGCAATCAAGTGAAGAGAACTTTTTTCTCTTCTCTCTTGTCAAACTTGGTTTAAGTTTTGCACTAACACTTATTTTAGACCAAGTTTGTGATTTTATTATCATTTTTGCAGGATCACCTATTCACCCCCTTTAGGTGCTCTCAATTAGTATCAGAGCCGGTCTCTTTTGTTAGGTCTAACAACCCAAAGATATGGCGAGCAACGACGCTAATGGGAAGGTAAAGGTGATCAATGAGAAGGAAAAGATCCCCATTGACGGCGAGCTCAAGGACAAGATGCCCGTCGACTCAGGATCGAATGAAAAGGAGGGTAAGAGGAGGAAGTGTATCAAGAAGATCATCTACTACGACAGCGACTCCTCCTCTTTGCACAAGGATGATAACTCCTCCTCCTCCAAGAAAAAGATGGTTAAATAAGATTACTCTAAAACATCTTTTAACTATTCCTGCATTCCTTATAATTCCAATGCTCATTTGCTTTATATACCTCTTGGCAGGCCTCCTCACTTTGATGTGGAGGGCTATCTTGGTGGAGTCATAAAATGCGTAGTCATCTTTTTTCTCTCCACCCTAGCATTTGGGATGTTGTAGAAAATGGAATGCAATTGCTACATAGTGATGATAAAATTTTTAATACTACTATTGCCCAAGAATCAATTCATAAAAATGCCTAAGCTGCCACTTTCTTGTTAGCTTGTTTATGCAGGGAGGAGTATAACAAAGTAAGGGAACTGGACAATGCCAAAGAAATTTGAGACACATTAAAGATCACTCATGAAGGCAACGACATGACCATGATCACAAAGATGAAGCTTATTGAAGGAGAACTGACGAGGTTCGCCATGAAGAGAGGAGAAGAGCCATAAGAGACATATAACAGGCTCAATACATTGGTGAACCAAGTGCGGAACTACGAAAGCACAAGATGGATACATCATGACGTCATTCAACTCATGCTAAGGTCATTTATCGTTTTAGATCATAATCTTATGAACTTAATCTGTGAAAAACTGAAAACCCTAGGTACCACAAAATGAAGCCCGAGGAAGTCCTTGGTAAGTTTGTGGCTCCATGAATGATGGGCAAGGAGGCAAAGTACATCAACATCGCCGCAAACGGGAGCCCACTACAACAAAGTGCAACCCGTGGCCCTCAAAGTGACGAACAGAAAGGAGGCGCTCCCAAGCTAGGTTTCTCAAGTTGAGGCAGCTTCCAAGTGTTAGAAATATGCCCTAGATATAATCATATAGATGAGCACATTTCTTTGTATCCATGATAATCATATATATATATATTTGTAACCTCCAGCCGCTAGTGGCATAGACGTCCAACACAAGGCACAAGCTACAAGAGGCACCACAACAGGCCTGTAGACATTGCCACAACGCTCACCTTTAGCCCACTGCTGCCCCCAAGATGGCTATCGCATCCGCTGACGCCTCCGACAAATGTGCTTTATCTTAATTCTAGATCCACCACTGGATATAGATAACTGAGTTATGGTAAGCTCCCAAGAGATTCTAGATCCTCCTCGTGTAGCACTGCAACTCCCTCACGTTGATCCAGTCTAGCAGCCAGCATGAGAACCAGTAGGATTGTAGCTGCAACCTATAGACTTGTCGAGGAGCTAGCGACACATGATAGTATTTTTGTTAATTACAGTGTTGTTCGGTTGCTTCCTCTGATTCAATGCGGTTCTAGCTAGAGTTGAGCTTGCGAGTTGTGGTTTGGATTTAAAGTTTTGTCCCCCAGTTGTTTCTGTATCTATGTTTTTTCGTCCCCCATAGCTTGCCCCTTTTGATCCGACGAAGAAAATTGTCATTCAAGAACCTTATGATGAAGTGGACAAGCTTGCAAAGAAGACAGAAACACTAGCATTCGCAGGACCTGCTGAACTTAACATCACTGGAATAAATAAAAAAAGGAGAAGAAGCAGGTATCATAGATATACTCAACTGGAGCTAGATTGGACTGGTTTAAGAATCAGAAAATGAATCAAGGTTTTACATTTAGTCATTGTGCAAGCGTAATAATTGGACATTGAATTAAGGCTTTACGTTTGTTCATTTTGCAAAATTTCACGTAGATCTTGATTCAACCCATGTTGAACTTGGAGATGGGGAGGAAACTCAAGGTGCATTTCATTTGCTCTGAATCTAATCCTTGCTCATGTCCCATCAAGAACCTATTGTTTTCCTTTCCCCTCCTGTGTTTTTCCAGTCTTTGATCTTAAATGGTCCATGATCCACTGGTATCAAGTAACCAGGCTCTCTCTCTCTTCCTTCTAAAACGTTATTTTGATACCCGAAGTTTTCGACTAAATTCCACAACGAGTGCTGATAGAAAATAAGTGTGCCATTAGGGAAAAATGAAGTACACTTTGTTAAGGCACATACGTAGGTGTATAATTATACAACACAATTTTATTTGGTAATATGTGAATTGGCTACCGACTGTTCATGAAGAGTTTGTGAAAAAATGTTAGGTAAATAAAGGGTAGGTGGATCGGTTTCACGATAATAACTATTACTAAATAGAAACTTTAACGGAGCCACCACACGAGATTCATTGGAAGAAAATAAACCTCGAAATGCATATAACATTAAAAATACATCTGGTCTTTATTTTTAATAAAGACGAGATAACAACCATTAAATTTATTATGTCATACTAATATTGGAGATTTTATTTCAAGAATTTTATGATATAAAAAACAAGAAGATATGCTATAATCATGCAAAATAATAAATTCGACATGAATATAGCTTATTAGGTCGAGTGGATAGAACCCATCAAATATAATACAACAAGTGCTCCCATCCTAAGAGGTACCAAATGATGAGTATGTATGTGTGGACCCGCAACAGCGGGCGAAGGCGCGCACAATGTACTAGTTTGTTATTAGGGTGCAACCGGCCGGCTACAGTCGGACAGCACCCCCTCCTATATCCGCCCATGTCTGTATCTAAAGCTGGACCATGAGAAACTCGGGATCCCTCGGATATTCATCGTTGGTGCTTGCTTGTTCCCATGCCTGGTAGAAATAGAATGTAGGCTTATGGGTGATGTGTTCTTCCATCAGGAAGCTATGGCGAGGTGTTAGCAGCGAACAAATCCGAGAGATAGAGTTCTGGGGAGGGAGCAGATAGCTTGGAGAGGAAGAAGAACAATAGTGACAACATAGATTCTTCTTCGGTTCCCCTCCATTACCCTCTCTCACTCTAATACTCCTATTACAAGGCCGACCCATCAGACGACCCGGTCGCGGCCCACGAACTTGGGATTGGGCTTGTGCGGACGCCGGCTGGTTCTTGGCTCTGCTGGAGTCTTCTCTGTGGAGCTATTGCCCACGCTACTAACATTCCCCCTCCATGCGAGGATGCTTGTCCCCAAGCAGTAGCAGTTGGAAAACATTGGCGTAAGGCAACTTCATCTTCCCAAGTATCCAAAGCCGATTCGGTGCCAGACCAGCGCACCAGCACCTGATGGACATCGTGTCCGCCGCGCGAAATGGATCGCCGAGCCATCACCTGAATAGGAAACTAGACATCCACGTTTTCAGGAGGTAAGGACGGGCTCACCAAAATAGAAGGTTTGACGCTAGGCTTAAGTTGCAACACATGAAACACTGAATGAATGGAGGAAGAGGTTGGTAGCTCCAACTTGTAGGCCACAGCTCCAATGCGCTGAAGAATCTTGAAAGGTCCAAAATACTTGTAGGATAACTTGTGATTAGCGCGCACCGCTACAGAGCTTTGGATGTAAGGCTGTAATTTAAGGTACACCATATCACCTATAGCGAACACACGGTCAGACCTATCTTTGTCAGCTTGGTGTTTCATGAGTTGTTAGGCACGCAACAAGTGTTGCTTGATAGTTTGAGTCATCAATTGGCGATTGGCCAGCCAAAACTAAAGATCACCAACTGGAATAGCATCAATTGCAGATAGTCCCAGGCTGCGAGGTGGTCGTCCATACAAGACCTCAAAAGGAGAAGTACCCAGCGAGGAGTGGAAGGAAGAATTGTACCAGAATTTCGCAAGCGGCAACCACTTTTTCCATTATCGGGGAGTAGAACTGACAAAGCACCAGAGAAAGGTTTCCAAGCACTGGTTTACTCATTCGGTCTACCCATCCGTTTGCGGATGATAAGAAGTACTCATTCGTAATGTCGTGCCCGACAATCTGAATAATTCCTACAACAAGGTACTTGTGAAAATTCTGTCGCGATCTAAAATAATGGCTTCTGGCAGGCCATGCAAGCGACAAATCGAGTCCATGAATAACTGGGCAACTTTCAGGGCTGTGAATGGATGAGCTAAGGCGAGAAAATGAGCAAACTTGGAAAATTTATCCACCACCACCAGGATACAGTTGTATTTTCCAGATTTGGGCAGACCTTCAATAAAATCCAGAGACAACACTTGCCAGGCATGAGCAGAGACTGCGAGGGGTTGTAGAAGGCCTGGATATCTCGAGCGATCTAGCTTGGCACGAGCGCATATGTCACACGCACCCACAAACTGACGGATAGCTGTTTTCATAGCTGGCCAAGCGAACAACTGCTTAATCATGCGATATGTCACGGGAAACCCAGAGTGTCCATTGATGGCACTATTGTGTAATGATGCCATTACTTTGTTATGAAGGTCAATGTTGTGTCCCAACCATATGCGGCCCTTATATTTGATTAAACCATCCATCAACTAATAATGTCCAGAAGGAGTATTGACAGACAGCTCAGTAAGCAATTGTTTATCTTGAGGAGTCTGCATATAACTCTCTGCAATGTGTGATAACCATTGAGGAGTGCTTACAGAAATAGCATGAAGGCCTTGTTCTGGATGAGGACGGCGCGATAGCGCATCAGCTGCCTGATTAGCTGAACCTTGCTTATATACAACTTGATATTGCAAGCCTAAGAGCTTGGTGAACACTCGCTGCTGCCAAGGTGTCTTCAATTGTTGCTCATTAAGATGAACCAAACTCTTATGGTCCGTGAAAATTAAAAAGGTTCCATGCTGCAAATAGGGTCTCCAATGATCAACAGCCAAGAGAATGGCAAGATATTCTTTCTCGTAAGCCAAAAGACCTCTATTCTTGATGCCTAAAGACTTATTGACAAAAGCCAATGGATGGTTGTCTTGGAGCAGCACTACACCCACTCCTGCTCCAGAAGCATCAGTTTCAATAGCAAACTGGCGAGCAAAATCAGGCAACGCCAGGACAGGAGCTGAGGAAAGAGCTTTTTTCAACAGGGAAAAAGCAATTGAATGTTCCTCCGTCTAGACAAAAACAACATGCTTTTTCAACAGGTTGGTAAGAGGTTTAGCAATAACGCCGAAGTTTTTCACAAACTTGTGATAATAACCTACCAAACCGAGAAATCCCCGTAGCTCTTTACAACTGGTGGGCTGTGGCCATGAAGATACAACATCAATCTTCCTGGGATCAGTTGATACACCTGCCTGGCTAATAACATGGCCCAAATAAGAAACCTCTTATTTGGAAAAGGAGCACTTGGTCAATTTCACTTGTCACTAATCCTGTGTTAGCAACTGCAGGACCCGCTCAATGTGAAGAAGATGATTGTCCCACGTATCACTATAAACTAGTATATTGTCAAAAAAGACCAAAACACATTTGCGCATCAAGGGCTTGAGGGTACTATTCATAGCACCTTGAAAGGTTGCTGGAGCACCCGTGAGTGCGAAGGCCATCACACAAAATTCAAAATGGCCATGATGTGTTTGAAAGGCTGTTTTATGTTGGTCCTGGGGATCCATCCGTATCTGATGAAAGCCGGCCTGAAGGTCTAATGTTGAAAACCAAGCAGCGCCCCTGATTCATCTAGAAGTTCATCCACTACGGGAACTGGGTACTTGGACTTAACTGTCAATGCATTGAGATAGCGATAATCCACGCAAAAGCGATATGTATTGTCCTTTTTCTTAACCAAAAATACTGAAGAGGCAAAAGGACTTTTACTGTGCTGAATAAGACCATTTTTAAGCATATCATCCACTTGTTGCTCAATTTCCGACTTGAGAGCAGGCGCATACCGGTAAGGTCGCATTTGGACAGGACGTGCACCAAGAAGCAATGGAATCTAATGATCGCAGTCTCGAACAGGTGGCAGCCCAGAAGGAGATGCAACACTGAAGAATATTTGTCTAGCAACGCTTGTAACTCTGGAGGTAGAGACTGAATCAGGGACTGTTCGTTATCTAGCAAATCCGAGAGGCTGCATAGCTGAACCAGTGCACCATGGCTACCTGAAGCTTGCACGCCATAAAGTTTCACCAAAGAAGAGCCCACTGTAATTGAAAGCCAATGATCGGCCCAATGAACCATCATTGGACTATGAAGGGAGAGCCAATCCATGCCGATTACCATGTCATAGGGCTAGAGGTCCAATACTTTGAGAGTTGTGACAAATTGACACCCTTGGACGGACCATACAACATCCACAATCTGGGAGGAACATGAAAGATTGGAACCATTGGCCACTTGGACGCATAACGAAGGACAAGGTACTGGTGGTGTTGGTAGCTGATAAGCTATAGTAGAACTCATAAACGAAATAGAACTGCTAGAATCCAACAGAATAAGCACTAAATGACCACCAAGTTCACCCACAAATCTGATGGACTTGGGATGTGCCACTTTATCCACTGTAGAGCCATACAAATGCAAATAGTGAAGGGACTCGGACTTAGAAGAAACTGATTGAGTATCATCCGCTGGAATTTGGAACTGATGCCAGAGCTCTTCCACAAGATGCAACTACACAGACTCTGGACATTGGTGGCCTCGGGCATACGGAGAACCACATTTGTAGTAGAGACCCTTGGCCTTGCGGTATGCATAGACTGATGACAAACGATCCCCCGGAACTGAAGATTGTTCTGCACTTTGGGCTTTAAACTCGGATGGACGCCCTGGCGCAGACTTGGGAGGAGGAGGCAATGGCAAAGGCCCACGGCTATAAGGCTTGTTGTACATTCCAGAATCAACTTTCTTGTAGTCTGTTGTCCGAGAGGCTTGGACCAATTCGTCCTGCAATTGAGCAAGAACATAGGCAGTATCCAAATCCTTGGGCCGTTGAATCATAACAGTTGCTTTAATATCATGGCGTAAACCATCAATGAAACACATAGTATAATACAATGGGTCAGACATTTCCTGATAACTATTGAGTTGATCAACTAACTGAGCAAATTGGTCTACATACTCAATGACAATGGTCTGTTGTTTAATACAAAACAACTGACGAATAAGAAATGCATGTTGGTCCTTCCCAAATCGCTCACGTAACATTAACCCAAATTCAGGCCAGGAAATGTGAGATAGTTTAGGCTCTATGGACTGTAACCAACGAGCGGCTGCACCCGAGAATTGCATGGTAGCGACCTTAATCCCAACTCTAGGGTGAACTTCATACATAGAGAAATAATCCTCACATCAAGACTGCCACAGTTTAGGTTTTTGCCATCGAAACTAGGAAAATTAACACGAGGTAATTGACCTAGTTCAGAAGTTGGGTGCATGCCATATGGTCACTGGCCACTATGATTAGGAAATGGATCACGATGGTGAAATGGAGGATGGAAGAGAAACTCAGGCGTACCATTGGGCGGGAGGTGGGTTTGAGCGTATACACGCCCAAAGCCAGACTCCCGACAGATGTTGTCAACGCGGTGCCCAATTGGGCTGTTGGTCTTGCCATTGGTGGTAGGTGGGCGTCCTCCAACCGGTGGTAGAGGGCTGAGAACACCCGCTAGATGGACGAACGAGCGAGTTGGCGGCAACGCAGGAGAATGGGCTGCAGCTTGGCGAGGTCACCGCGGAGCAGATCCACGGAATACTTGATGTCGTTGATTGAAGCCTCCATGTGCGGTTTCCAGGACTCGAAGGCTGCGGTCGCGAACTCGAGCGCTCCCACATGAGTCGTAGCCACCACTTCCACCACGTCCCGGCGCTCGACAATTGCCGCGACGCGAGCATCCACCTCGGAGCGTAGATTGGACGAAGACGCAGCCGCCATCGTCGTCTCGAGATGTTGGGTCGAAGAGGAATTGCGAGCAACCGAGGCCTCCAAGGCACGCCAACGCGCATCCTGTGTAGTGAGGCGGTCGCTAATGTCATGAAGGATCTTTGATTGTTCGTCGATCGCGAGCTTCAGATTTGGCTCCATGACACCAGATTGTCTCACTGCATGCAAGGGACGTGAGATAGAAATCACGAGCAACAACGATGGTGGATGTCTAGACTTGGGCCTAGACAACCTTGTCTCACTGTAGCATGCCATGGTTTACTTCCAATCTCAAGGCACCAGCGAGATGGAAGTGGAGGCAGCCAAGACCGCATTGACCCATGTGCTTCAGATTCATCCCAACCATCCCGAGTACGACATATGGGGTTGAAAGTTAGGTAGCCTCATCAGTTATTTCTTTTTTTCCTTCTTTCAAGCTGTTTTCTCTTCCTAGGTAAAGAAACCTTTCTAAATTGACACATGTTGAGCACCATATATCAAATTTGAGTGAGAGACGCTGGTGTTGGAACGTGCTGCAGATGACACCGACCCATCACTTCAACAAAGTGCAGCGCACTACTAATTCACACCAACGCAGCAGCCATCAGGGATGGCATCCCAAATGGCGTATAAAGCATCCACCCAACATGCATCACCCGAAGCTGATCTGGGACAATCGATCGTGGGACAAGAACCCCCCTATGTATCGTGTCCCATGTCACTATGACATCAATGCTGTCACTACCACCAACTACACTCACATACAACCATACTTCCATATGCTTCCTGATCCTTCGAAAATTATGCCACTCCCCAACCAAGTCTATTAGCCAAAAAATACGCGGGGGCAATGACCAACCTGCATAAGTTTAGCTTGTGTTGCTATGGTTTTACTAGTTCGGTGTCCGTGCGTTGCTACGAAGATCATATAAATCCATGTATTTTGCTATGCGATATGAGGAACTGGTATTATTAGAAGTCAATTTTCTATTGGACCTAATGAGGTACCCGTATGTTGCTACGGAGATCATATAAATCCATGGATTTTATCATTTACATTGTAATAATTTCTTTGCTGTGCAACTTCCACCAATTACATCAGCATTCCTTACACGGGCAAGGGGGGCAGTATAAATTTGCATATAAAGCTTAGCATGTTGCATTGCGCATAAAATTCTTGAAATATTGAAAATCACTCTGCTTTCTCTTATCTGATATATATGCAATTCTATGACCAAACAATGAATGGAACTATAATGTTCTTACCTTATAACATCATGAATTTCCATGTACAAAAGAGTGTGAATCAAATTACAAACGATAATGCTAGTGAAACGTAGCACCCTGCCATATCTCGAGCGATAACATCTATGTCTTCACCCCGGTTGCTTTAACAGTGGCATCACCCTGACAACTTGACTGCAAAACAAAGCCACCTGTTTTCATGGTGTCCCTGTTCTTTTTAGGAGCAACCTCGACCTCTACATTTTCTTGTACACAAGTCCATATCTCGCTTTGCAAGTTGCAACTACACCATTTCACATCATCCTCTTCCAAGTCGCCAAAAGACATGTTTTCCTCTTCACCTATGTGGATAGTTGGGTGGCCAGCAAGATTGTTCTCCTCGTCTATGCCATCATCATCTTGCAAAACATTTGAGGTCTCAACATGACCCTTAGGTGGCTCCTCTTTGATGACTGATTTGACCACAACTGCAACTTCAGTTGGATAGGATGCTTGTCAATCTCAATTTCTGTTATGGACATAACAGAAGCTACTTCCTGCCACATGAATGGGAATGCTTACATACCATCTTTCAAGGTGTTCTCTCAATGGAGCATAAAGTTCAAAGTGAGACAGCACCATGTGTGAATTCCACAACTAAAGTTCATACTGTTACGATGAGTCGAGGATAGATCAAGTGATAAAAAAGGTGGTGTAAATAACCAGCAAACCGCACTGCATTAATGATCAATGCATTCCAGTCACCCCATAAAAATGCACAGACCCACAATTCTTACCTATTTTGGCAAGATCAAGGTCAATTCACCAAAACATTGACATGAAAGCAAATGCAGTATATAGGATACCATTATATTCCTAGTCTATCAAGGCTATCATCGTTCATTCCTCTAGCTGTATAGGCAAAAAGGGAAAAATGGGAGGCAAATATTCTTAAGGTCATTTTAGATGCCAAGGAAATGGGAACGGTCAAACAATGTGCTAAGAGGCAGTATCAACCGATATGACTGATACTAACAGGACCATCCACACTTGCACATAGCACAAAGATTAATAAGACACTACATAAGAACCAAGTAGTGAATTAGACACCCATTGCTGACCTTGTTCATCAGCCCATCATCAATGAAGGTGTTGTCGATCTTCTTGAACAACCTATACAATGCCTCGACCTTGTTCATGCTGACTGCAAGAATGACAAGCAGATGCAACCCAACCAGGCAAGAAAATGATGAACAAAATCACAAACAAAGTTATTAGTGTGAGCAAAAAACCAGCAATAACCAAACGCACATTTTTTAGGACTCATGTTGAAGCAAGTGCTAGTTAGCATAATCAAATTGGAATTAACAAGTGAAGACAATGTAGACGATATGATGCTCTAGGTGATTACCGAAAAGTATCAAATTACTCACCAAGGAAACCAATGAGTTTGTTGTTTTGGTTGTGGGCCTTGATAGCCTCATAGAGCCCCCAAACAACATTATGGCCTCCTGGGGATTGTCTGCCACAGAAGACAATGCCAACCCTGCACTTGGAACAAAAGGGATTGGATCTTTGAGAGAGATGATATTTGCAACACAAAAAGAATTTTCATGTACAGGAACATGAAAGATGTACCTGACCGCCTGGTGTTCAGATATGGCCTTAGCATCAGGGACAACAGCTGTCTTCCTGAGAAAATGAGCAATAGGCTGCCCATAGGTATGAGGGAATGCATGGCTGATCACATGAGCACCTGCCGGGTCAGCTGCAATTGCAGCATCACCATACTCCACCCTAACAGTGGTGCCCTGAATTACATGCAATCAGTAAATACATTCCTACTTCCTAGTGTGCTAACTCTAACAGAAACACACAAGAAATCTGTTCAGAAAATCTATTGACAACTCTTCCTGTATAAGAACTAGTTAAGAAGTGCCCCAAGGCCCCAAAAACAAGAAAAGATGCTAACTCTAACAGAAAACCACAATAAATTTGTCCTAAAAATCTATTGGAAGCTCTTCCCATCTAGGAACCAGTTAAAAAGTTGTGCCCCAAGGACCCAAATACAAGAGAAGTCAATTTGACGCAGAAAATTATTAAGAGTAGCCATATAGACGAGTTCAAAAGTGATTCCAGACATGAGAAGAGTTCAATAGTGATTCTAGATATGAGAAGAATTAATAGTGATTCCACACATGAAAGAGTTCAAAAGTGATTCCAGACATGAGAAGGTCAATTTGATAGCGACTACCGAGTCCTAAGTTAGGACCCATGAGTACAGGAAGATGGTCCATCATCATTGCTGCAGAATAATTTCGTCAGTTAACTTCCAGATGCAATTTGCTACCAGCCACTATAAAACAGATGAACCACGACAACATAAAAAAACAAATCATCCCTCGAGTCAGATATGAAAACCGATTTAAAATACAGGACAACGCCGCGATCTAGATGTGACGTTCATCGCTAACCACGTTCACTACAATCCAGATCCAGTCTCAAAATGAAAGCTATACCAGTCAGCGCAACTGATACTCAGATACGATCGAGGGCGCGGGAATGGTGGATCTGCATGATCTCGGGGCTAGACAGGCGTAGCGGACGAGATTGACGAAGGCACATCGGGCGGAGTCAGGGAGCGCGCGGCGGGTAGGAGATGGAGTGGCGGGGATCACACACTGGGCTAGGGGCGCGGTGGAGGGGAACGCGCAGGCGCGAGGGAGGGAGGCGCAAATCGGTGATGTCTTCTTCACCATGTTCTGCACGCACGTCTACTGCGCCGTCCGCGGGGAGCTCCGCACCGACGCCGAGGTGATCGGCTTCGATGGGATTATAATCTCCAGAAGCTGCACCGCCCCCACGCCGTCGTCACCTTGTCCCAGCGCACGAAAACATCGGCCCGCTCTAGGCCCTCCTCATCGCGCCGCACGTCCTCCACGGACCACGGCTAGGATCTCCAGCGAGGTGGGGCGACGGCATTGGGGAGAGAGCGATAGCGTTAAGGAGAGGGCGACGGCATGGGCGTCTGGAGGACAGCGAAGAGCGGCGGGCAGTGGTGGCTCGGATTTGGGGGCCAAGGTGAGCGACGAAACATGTGGTTTGGGGTGGGGCTCCAATGGAGGGGCACGGATGGGGCACGACGCGTGGATGGGATCGCCGATGGCTCTCAGAGGGTGGGGGCGCGAATCACGGACACAACAGCGAGGATGGCGTCCTCGACGGACGGTGATGGGGAGGGGACGCGAACCACGGGGGCAGGGGCATGGTGTAGGAGGGTGGACGCCTACACTGTAGGCTTATAGAGTAGTAGAGATAGTGCCTAGGCATGGTTTTCTTGCATAGTTGTAATGCCATTTGATGCTAGCCTCTTATAAATGAAATGAAAGAGGCAATTGTACCATATATTTTTTATGGCACGTGTCACCCCAGTGCCATAGAGAACTCCTTGTCGTCATTAACTTTTTACTAGTTAAGTGCGCATGCGTTACTACGGTATGCACATACTACTATGATATATCTTGTTTAAATATAATATTTGTTCAAGCATGTTTCAAATCTTTACTATGAGCAATAGAAGTAATGAGTAACTTGCGGGGATGGTGACAAAAGGTGCCACAACGGGTGCCTGCGCCAACACCCCTCTCCATGTACCTAAAGAATATCAAATTTATCAAATTGACTCATGTATCTCAATTGATGACCTGATAGCTCTACTGCACTCAATCTTGGTAGGTCTGCCTACATAGGTCATCATCATGCTTGTGCCACTAGCTGCCTATGCGGGCGCGTCACTGATATAGAGGTATACATGTCCAGATGGAACAGGCTGGTTGAGCAACATGTGGTCTGACACCGTTTTGGCTGGGCCAAGCATGGTACGGTACGGCCCGGTTTTATTTTCCCCTATTTTTCATAAAAATAACTAATTTATATTGAAGTATAGAGTATAAAAACATATGTGTTATAGTAGCTAGGTTGGTGTGAATACGGGTTTAGAGCCAACAAACATGGTCAAATCTCACTTATACATAATTTTACCTTATTTTGATATGGCTTAGTTAAGCCAGGAAGAAACACGGGTTGGTTGACCCAAGCACGACATAGTCCGGCCTAGTTTTATTTTTTCCCTATATTTTCATAAAAATTTCTATATTATAGTTAACTATAGAGTATAAAAAACTTGTGTATTATGGTAGCTAGGTATGTGTGAATGTAGGTTTAGAGGAAAGAAACATGGTCAAATCTCACTTATACATAAGTGTACCTTATTTTGACATGGCTTAGTTAAACCACATGAAACACAGGCCATGTTTGGAACCATTAAAACTTATGATTAGCGGCTAAAATTAGTCAAAGGTTCCAAACACCCTAGTTAATAACCTAACTAATTGTTAACTAACTTACAACCCCAACTAATAATTTATTAGTTGACTAATTATTTAGCTCTAGGGTTTCCAATACTATACGACGATTAAGTTTTAGCGACCCTTGATCGGCTCAATTATGTAGAAAAGAAACAAATGTAGAAAAGAAAAAAGAATTGTAAGAAAGAAAACGTTGGTGGCAAAGGTTTGAAACCTAAATCTAATTGTGTGGCACTGATGTTTTTTAGCATTTCACTACAGTTTTGTATCAGCCGTGTGGCACTTATGTTTTTTTTGTAGTTCACTTCAGTTTTTAATACATATTAATTTAACACTGCACTACCGTAAAGAGTATACTATTAATTACTGTGATTTTTAGGATGTTCGGGACAAAGAAAACTTATGCCTTAAAACAAGAGGATACAAGAAGCTAAAGTGTTTTTGGAAGGCTTTTGGGTTTTGCTTGAAGCATCAATTCTTTTGTGAGTGATTTTGTAAAGTGTTGCAAATATGTGCAAAACACAATAACATATGTGGGTTTTGTGAATGATCTAGCTATGGTGACTTTGTGAATGATCTAGCTCTGAATGATTTAATTGTGGTGCTTTTGTGTTTATGTGATATGATATGGATATATCATTGTCCGATACTAGTTCAATGTGTATATCTATGTGATTATATGTATAAAAATCTGTGATTTGTATTGCTAATATAATAGTTGTTGAATGATAATTAATCGTATATTATTATTAATAATGATTGTAACTAGGGGCAACTTTTGGTTGGTTACTAAATATAGGTGACGTTTGGTTCACATATTGATAACGTAATGGGTAACCGATAACGTTAAATCATGTTTGTTTAAGTCTAACCGTAATTGATACCACACTAGAAATGGACACCGTCTTATTCAAATTTGTTACCGCCGGTATTCGAGTGTGAATCGTTACCATTACCATTTACGTTACATTTCGCGAACCAAACGGCACCTATAATATAACAACCCACAGTTGGTTGCTAAATATATAATTATTTAGCAACCATTGGTTGGTCGTTAAAAATATAATAGCAGCAATAGATGGTTGATCGCTAAAACTTTTAGCTATGGCACTTACATCGACTGTGTTTATAGGCCGCTAAAGGTATTTAGTGACCAACCGTAGGTCGCTGAAGGTGGTTTTAGCAACTAATCATAAGTCGTTGTAAATGAAACGTAGGACCTTAACTTTCTTTTGCGTGAGTTTGAACAAGACGAGTGGGTGAGTATTTTTGACGGAATTAATGTTGAACCGCATGTGGCGGCTGCCAAACAATATGGTCGCATCTGAAGTGCTACGACGCGGTGACTGGGCATTTTTTTTGGGGGGAGGGGGGGGGGGGGGGGGGGGGGGGGGCGCTCTAGCTTCACGAGTGAAATCAAGGAGAGTTTCGAATATGTACACAGGTAGGTATTTAAAACGAGGCCTCATCGATTGAAATCTTTTTTAAAACCGTAAGTAATTCGGGGGAAATCTTCTGGCTAGAACGGCTTACGACCTGCGTAAAACTTTGAGCACAGGCACTGGGGTGACGAAGGCTTGCTGGCCACACGAGCTGGGACGGCCGGGGTCAGTGATGTCGATGACACTGCGATAGGGTTCCGCCTTCTCCGATGCATAGCTACGATGCCTCTCCTCGTGAGTGCCATGGTACGTGGTATATACATACATACACACACAGCAGTGTGATGCGATGTACTTGCATATGCATGCATGCAGGTGTGTTCAAGCCAGCACTTCGAGCAGGACGGGAACATTGCATACTCGCCTCTATGAACACAACACATAAACATACGAAATTAACAAATAAAGTCAGCAGACATATTTTGCTGTTGATAGATGCATCCTCTACTACTGTTAATAAAACGCCATTACATCCTAAAATATTCGTTCTCTCGGTGAGTAAAATCAACAACCAAAGGAACTAAGATAGTATTTAGGCTCTTGTAACAACTAGGGTACAGAGCACTTCCACACAGGCTAGCTAGCTAGGGTGTCCATCGGAGGTTCCGATTCGCAGGCTCTTTATGGCGGCTTCTATATATATAGCAACTTCTTTAGAGACATTTGGGGCTTTTACTTTGGACAGACCTGCGATAATATTGCTTTTACGATTCTCTTTGTTATTGTTTACACCGGAAAAGACCCGAGGTCAAGGACTCCTTCGAGTCTGACATTAAAGGTTCTCCCATGAGTAAGAACGGACTGCCAAAACGCAGGAACACACTGCCAAAAGAAGATCCTTCCATAGTAGTTATTCATTCTAGAAATTGAGACAAACCATTCTAAATTTTACATTTAGCAGGTGGAGGATTGATGACTCCTTATCTACCCATTCTTCTCTTGACCAGCTCTTCTACTTCTTTGCTCATCTTTGCTCCATCTTATCATTCATGGACCAACAACACGTAGTAACAAGCAGCTTTGGTTTGCACAGGAACAAACGCAGAGGTGTCCTGACATCCTCCAACAATTTTGATGGCATCTCCATCCTTTGCTCCCTATGCTTCTCAATCCCATGACATGTGTGTTTGGTTTTGCTTGTACCGATCCGAAAAGGCAAGTAAAATTACATGCATGAAACATTTTCACATAGGAGCTAAACAAACATATCCTTCAACTTACAAACCAAAATGGCAGCGGTTGTTGGGGTTTTATAGTGCCACACACTTGGTTTGGCTACATGGTGAGCAGGGTCTATAAAAGCTCTCTTCCTACCACTTCAACATAATAGAGATATTTACGAGTGGTATCTTTGCAAATCAGTTGTCTAGCAACATACTATGGACGACTAGTCAGATTAGACATTATTAGATGTGAGCCTATATATTGCCAATAAAAGAAGAAAGTTTTATCCAAAAACGTCCCATCACATAAGACAAATATAATGTTTTTAATTTTTGGTTGTTTTCATTGTCGTTAGTGTTTGGTACTGAAATGAGCCAGCGGACGGTCCGGCCCTGAGGCCGGATGGTCTACGGTCCGGACAGTCCGCGCCTATGGGCCGGACGGTCCGCGCGTGCGCAGAACAGATTAGGGTTCCGAGTTTTGTGCTACGGTTGTTAGCTATATTCGCGGAATTAGCTCGGAATCAGTTGTGTAAAGGGTCCAGCCCCCTTCCTCTATAAATAGAGAGGTCTACGGCCGATTTGTAATCATCAATCGAATCAATACAACTTCTATCTCGCATTTATTTCCTGTACAATTAGGAGTAGCTCTAGTCTAGTTTAGGTTTAGTCTTCCAATCCCCAAATCTTCCGCTTCTCTTTGACTCTACGTCGATTAGAGGAGTCTAGGTCGGTCTACCCGAGCCTAGACAACTCCTAGGATCTCTCCTCCCCGACGGGGTCCCTCCCGGGAGCGAGATCCAGGCGCCGCCAGCGATCTTCCGCCGCCCCTGCGTACGCGCGGACCGTCCGGCCATAGGGCGCGGACCGTCCGGCCGTCAGGCGGGGAACCCTAGCTCCTGCACCAGGTCGCGGACCGTCCGGCCCTGTGCCGCGGACCGTCCGCGTCTGACCAGAGAGCACCACCGCCTCGCGCCAGGTCGCGGACCGTCCAGCCCTGTGCCGCGGACCGTCCGCGCCTGACCAGAGAGCACCGCCGCTGGTTCTTTTGAAGTGATTGGCACCTCCAAAAAGGTGTCAAGAGTTAGTTAAGCTGGATTGCATGCACAAGTCTTGCGAAAAATCTCACTGGAAATCTGCTAGTGAAAATAATCTAAAATGATAGATCGGTCTAAAATGATTCTTCCATGATAAATGTCCAATTTGACATCAACTACTATCATGTAGTCACAACATTATGCATTGTAAGCATGGCTAACAATTACATTAATTATTCAAGGCCGGAAGTCATGTAAACAAACTTCCCAACAACATAAGGAATTTTGTGTTGTTCCGAGGAAAGAAACTAAATCATAGCTCATGATTTTTTACACACATAGTCTTCCTAAATGTTGTGATCTAAGAACCTTCAAATAAGGGAACCAGAGAAGAAATATTTTTTATAAAGAAAAATTTTATTCGTTGGCCACCATAACACTATATATTCAGTGGTCATCATCCAAGGTATGGTTTAGGCTTTGCCTAGATTAATCTCACAAGGAAGCCTCCATATTGATTCTCAATAGAAGTGCTTGAGGCAAATGATAAGTTCTAGAAACTCACACAAAAAATAGAGGGAGACATGTCCATTTACGCTATAGTGTTATTTCCATGTAACTAAGATTTCAGCTAAAATACAGTTGCCAATCTGTAAGTCTCATTGTGATGAAGTGATATTATAAAATCAGTTAAGTGTTTGTAACTATAACTAACAAATTGAAGGTTGCAGGATGGGGTGGAAAATTAGCTCGCAGCTCAGGCCCAGTTCAGAGTAGCTCAAGGCTTAGAACGAGTTTGAGCCGAGCCAGTTTTGTGGCTCGAGAAAAGAGCAAGCCAACTCGGCTGAGCTTACGAGCTGGCTCGTGGCTCAGCCTAATGACAATTTGTTACGTAAAATCCTAATTAGCATGTAGTGATAGTACCAAATAGATTATTAGTTTATGTTATTTAGGATTACTCTAAAAATAATTTTAATTTCTATATTACATTAGTAATATATTTATTTTATTAATTAACTACTTTGAAAGCAAGGCTAGATAGACTCGTGACCAAGCAAATCATGTTAGTCCTATAGAATCCGGTAGAATTGTATTGTAACAAACTAGAAAACCATAGATCATATCATTCAACATTGCATCTATGATCCTACACCCTCGACTATAAGGGGAGGTAGTGTGATCCATTCAGAGGACTTCCAACATTCGTTGATAGGAACCATAGATAGACTCCATGGACATTCCTCATTCGGCATACAATATACAAGGAACATTCGTCACAAGATGTAGGGTACCCCATACCTAATCTAATATACATCATTGTCTCATCTAATATTAGATGGTAAACTCTATGACAGTTGGTGTGTCAGATAGTGGAACAGCTGAGCATATTCCTTTCAATCATCTTTGACGAGACTCATCTTCAACATCAATATATACTAGTTATAAACTCTACAACCTTGGTCACGCTTTAATTTATTACATATTTAAGGTAATTTATAAGGATTGTTGAAATTGATGTTGTGCAAATTATGTAAATATTGTAAAGAAACGTTTTTGAGTGATAATAGATGTATTACTATAGAAGAGAGCAATATTAGTATCTAAATGTTGAAAACTAAAGGAAGCAGAATATGTACATAGTAGATGATACCTTTATTTAAAACATCTCTAAGCTTTGAAAAAGAAAAGGAAATGTACATAATTTTAGGAATATTATATGAAGGATAGGAATGTAATTTCAGAACATTAAAATACACATCTATTTTATGCAAAAAGTTTTTTCCTAGCGGGGCACCAATAGACTAATAAAACCTTAATGTGACGTGAGGAAAGTAAAAAATACCAAGATACCAAGAGTTACAGATGGTTCTAGAATTAATAATAAATCAGAGCGCATCAGAGCAAAATTATGGATGTTCAGTTTGCATCAGTAGCCACCAGAAATCAGACTGATTTGCTTCAGGATTTTGTATATGTACAATTAATGGCACAAAAGATAAGGGATAGCAGCAAAAAGGCTCACTAACATTTAACCGAGCCCAGAGCCTAAAAAATCATGCTACACTACACACATGAATCACACTCAAAGTACTTCGCTGGCTTAGATAATCTGTCCGACACTGAAGACACCCCATGCATCCTACTAGGAAAACACACCATCAATCATCACAAAAAATATTATCATACGTATTTCTTTGATAGGTATGTGAAAGAAAGACGTGTATACCCGGAAAAGAAATCTCCAACCAGTTCATTAACAAAATAAAATGCTCATCGAAAAAGAAAAAGGAGTATAAGATTAGATTATTGAGGATCATAACAAAAGTAAAGCAATTAACAAAGAACTTCCAATATAACAAACTATAGGAATAGATCACTACAGTTAAATATCAAATTTCCGATGGACAAAGCAGTTGGAAATAAACCCTAAACAGTCGGACATAGTTTATTTCCGACGCCACAAATTATAGTCACTACCGGAATCAGCTTCTTTGCCGTGTGTCTGAGACACACGGCAAAGGCTATTTTACACTCGGCAAATGCTTTGCCGAGTGTAACACTCGGCAAAGAACGCTCGGCGAACTGTACATCGGCAACAGCATCTTTGCCGAGTACTTTTTGTCGGGCACTCGGCAAAGACTTTGCCGAGTGCCATTTGGCACTCCGCAAAGAAAAGTCACCGTCACGGCGCCAAGTGACGGTGACGGATCCTTCGCCGAGTGCCTACGGCGACACTCGGCAAAGGAGGTTTATTTGCCGAGTGTCTGGTGGACTGGCACTCGGCAAAGAACCCTCCAGTGGGCCCCTTTGCCAGTCCCTTTGCCGAGTGCCTTGGCAATGGCACTCGGCAAAGATGTCTTTGCCGGTTCCCAGGTTTCCTTCTTTGCCGAGTGCCATTTTCAGCACTCGGCAAAGATGGCTTTACCGGTTCCCAGGTTGCCTTCTTTGCCGAGTGCCATGGTCAGCACTCGGCAAAGATGGCTTTACCGGTTCCCAGGTTTCCTTCTTTGCCGAGTGCCATGGTCATAGCACTCGGCAAAGCGACCTTTGCCGAGTGTTACACTCGGCAAAGTGACCAGGATGTCCCTTTTTATTTGTTTTTGCTGTTCCATCCAAACAAACAAAAGATATATATCATTCACATCACATTATATATCAATCGCATCACAGAATGAACACATTTATCATCAACACCATATATATCACAAAGTGTCACTAATATAAGTCTCACAAATATGTCAGGTTCATCACAAAACAGATATAAGTCTGGATCATCACTAACATCACCAAGTATCTCACAAGACCAAGTCTAGCCAAACATCACCAACACTCACAAGACCAAGTCTGGATCATCAACGAGGTGGGCATCTGGACTGGTTCGGCGAAGGGCTGGACGAAGCATGAGGGTTGTTCGACGCCGCCGATTGACCCTGCATAGAGAATAGATTGTATGTGTGAGAACATATGAATATATATCATGCAGTACTAAAATTTTGATACTCACAGGAGTAGTGAACTCAGCAGGGTCAGTTGCAGGGAACAACGGAGGTGGTGGAGCATGACCCTGTGCGGCGCCAAGGCTCTGCATGTACGCGAACATCTCCGCCATCCTCTTCTCCAGCTCCTCACGTTGCCTCCTCTCATCATCTAGCTGAGTCTGTAATATTTCGCCCTAATGTTACGATAATGCAAAGAGAAGATATATAAAAATTAATGAACGATGAATAGATAAGGAATAACCTGGAGTTGCTGGATACGATGCTGTGAGGTGTCCTGCCGAGGTCGTATGGCTGGGCTCGCGCTCGTGCTCCTTGCTCGCACCTGAGAGAGAGTGGGAGTGGAGGACGAGTCGATTGCCCCGTCGGCAATCCAGTACCGCCCATGCCTCTTGCCTCCTCCGACCCTCATGAGGACATCTCCGTCGATGTCCTCGGTCCTCGGATCGTAATCTGGCCCATGGACCTCCTTGGCCATTGCGGTGTACTCACTGAGTCGGCTGTGGATGGCGGGGTTGGTGTACGCCTCGGGCCCGTCATCCGGGTTGTAGGTGACGTCGGACGTCGCCTTCCCCTTGTGGGCCATGGCATATGCCGAGAACGTGGAGCAAGGCGCGCCACCATGTGCCGCCGACTGCGAGAAAACCAACGATATGGTTAGAAATCATGTCTAATCGAAAGTTATATACCTAAATAAAAAAGAGCGCGTACCCATGCTTCCGCGTATTTGCCCAGGCTGCGGCTGCCTTGATGGTGGGAGGGACCTTGCATCAGCAAACGCCGTTCCCGGCTAGCGTTGTGCGCCTCGTCCCACTCAGCCGAGCACCACCTCTGCACCATCTTCTCCCAGCACTCAGGATGCGCGGCGCACCAATGAGGAATCATCTAAAAAAATATAAGTACACCGCATATCAGAAGATAAGAATAAGCATATTTAGTACCAATAATAAAGTTTTGTATTTACCTGCAAGTACTGGTCCGCAGTCAATGACATGGTTCGGGCGTCCTTCTTGTTCACCTTCTCCCCAAGGACGGAGCCGTGGTAAGTGACGATGGCCTGGATGCGCGCCTCGTAGTGCATGTCCACGACGAGCTTCTTACAGCACGTCGTAGACACCACATCCGCCCTAGCCTCGTATCCAGCATCGCACCTGAAGAAATCCTACATACAAAGACGATGTATCCATACATTATTTCAAGAATATGCAACAAATGCGACTTATTAAACAATATAGTGCGAGGAAGACTTACCCACAGCTCTTGCTTCACCCGCTCCGCCTTGTTGTTGAATTGTCTGCCGTCCCGATCTACTGCATCGGGGGCGACGGCGTAGTGGTCGAAGGTGTATGCTGGGCTCGTCACTCCGGCGTACTCGACAAGTCCAGGAAAGTGTTCCCGGCATAGAAGGCCGAGGATGCCATTGGGGTTGCGGCCGTGACCCCCTGCAGTCTCCAAAACCATCCAAGATCTGTCGAAGTGATTAAGATGAAGTATTAGTTTCTATTATTAATTTGAACATATAATATGAAAAAGCAGCAACAACATCTAAAGTTACCTACCTCTCTCCATCGGGTCGTATGAGCGGACGTCTGTCACGAAGTATGGGTCGCTTAGGTAGGCTCGCGGGACCTCGCAGGTAGATACTCCTCGAACCTGAGGAGCCAGAACCTGAGACGTCCTGCTGAGCGGCGGCGTCGTCGTCGTCGTCCTGCTGCGCCGCATCGTCGTCGTCCTGCTGTGCCGCATCGACAGCGGCTTGCTGCTCCACCTGCTGCTGTACGGCGTCGTCCTGCTGCGCCTCCTCCTCCGTCCTACGGGTGCTCCTCCTCCCCTTCCCCCTCCCCCTCCTCGTCCTCGTCCCACCGCCCACCATCTTTGTCCAACAACCTGCAATTAAGAGTAAACAATTAAGCACAGATAAAAAAATATGTATTTAGAAACATATGCAAAATAAATGAAATATAGCATTACATCGATCAAAAATAATCTTCATATGTGTCCGGGTTAGCCGGATCATAAGTGTCATCATCACTATCAACCATTTCATAGTCAACATCATCTGAAGGCGCAACTTCAAAATTGGCATTGCCTTCAAGTATTTCTAAGTCATTCTCATTTTGCACCTCATCATCCTCGTCATCAACAACCATTTCAATATCTACTTCCATTCCGATCGCTTCGGTTAAGTCTATCTCAAATTGCCCTTCGAGCCCATCTTCTTGGAAGAACTCTCCGTCATATGTGTCCGGGTCTAAGTTATAATCTTCATCGTTTGGAACAGGTAATTTAGCGTGCGGTGATACCTTATACACAACATCCCAACCCTTAAGATGTTGTTTCGTTTGGCACGCATATGGAAGATAATACACTTGTGTGGCCTGTTGGGCCACAATGTAGACATCGTCTCCTGTTAAGGTGGAATCCTATCGAATTTCGACTATCCCAAGATTAGAATGTGTCCGTCTCGTAACTTCAGGGTCAAACCAATGACATTTGAATATCACTGGAGTAAGAGGTTTGGAACCATAAAAATTGAGTTCATATATTTCTTCAATTCTTCCATAATACTCGACCTCGTCAAGCCCGGGCGTAAAGACTCCAGAACACGTGGTTTTTCGATTGGGCCGACTTTGGTCGTAGCTTGTTGTGCGAAAACGGTATCCATTGACGTCATACCCAGAAAATTTCCTGACCCTATAGGCAAAGCCATTGGCTACTTGTCTCAACTCGGCACTCATAGACGGCTCTCTTTGGCCCTGCAAGTTCAAACACGCTAGATTGTTATATTATTCGCACGTAAGAGCAACTTGGAATAACAAACTAAGCACGTACCTTATGTTTAAACCAGGAAATGAAATCGGGCAATCCATTTCCCGCACCCTTTCTAAGAAGGGTATCATATTCCTGTGGAGTTGGGTCCCTTGATCGACGCCAGAATTCATGAAGAAATTGCTCCATGTATGGCGTCACCTCTTCAAGGTTGGTCAATACATATAGCATGATATGGCGCCACTCTTCATGTCTCAGGGTCTTGGTGGTCGAACCACTCGCGCTTCCGAGTTGCCCTCGAAAAATGCTGAGGTTCGATTCATTGCCGCCATCATTGTAACGAGGGGGTGGATTATGCACGCTCGGCAGTTTGTCACCATAGTAAGTTGTTGTGAAGTTTGACACCTCCTCCAGTATGTATGCCTCTGCAATGGAAGCCTCGATTTTGCATTTATTTCTACATTTCTTTCGGATACTCTTTAGACATCTCTCGATTGGATAGCACCAACGTCCCTGCACGGGCCCCCCCATTCGTGCCTCATATGGGAGATGAATAATCAAATGCTGCATCGGATTGAAGAAGCCGGGTGGAAAGATCTTCTCCAGCTTACACAGTAACACGGGTGCCATCCTTTCCAAGTCTGCAATCATGGTCCGAGCTAACTCTTTTGCACAAAGCTGGCGGAAGAAATAGCTCAACTCTGCAAGCGCTAGCCAGACATGCTCAGGGACATAGCCTCGAACCATCACCGGAAGAATTCGTTCAATCCATATGTGGAAGTCATGACTCTTCATCCCTAAGACTCGCAGAGTAGACAAGTTCACCCCCCTACTAAGGTTAGCTGCATACCCATCAGGGAACATTAACATCTTGATCCACTGTAGTACTTCCTTCCTCTGGGCCCTGCTCAGGATGAAATCGGCCTTAGGCCTTCTCCATGTCTTACCACCACTAGGCGGCTTCATCTCTTGGTTTGGTCTATCACATAACTCTGCCAGATCCACTCTTGCCTTTACGTTATCCTTTGACTTATCAGGAATCTCCATAATTGTTGCCCAAAGTGCCTCAGCGACATTCTTTTCAGTGTGCATCACGTCAATGTTGTGTGGAAGGAGCAGGTCATCATAATAGGGGAGCCGAGTCAAGCCCGACTTATGTGTCCACATATGTTGCTCACCATATCCCACAAAACCACCTTCTGGGTTGGCCACGAGACCATCTATCTGTTCGCGAACTTCGGCACCAGTCATCATTGCAGGTGGGCGGTCTGTCACCATGACACCTTTCATAAAGTTCTTGATGTCTAGTCGGAATGCATGGTCAGGAGGGAGAAATTGTCGATGTTTATCGAATGACGAATATTTGCCACCCTTCTTCAACCAAATGAACCTAAGAGCTTCCTTGCAAACTGGGCATGGGAACTTACCGTGAACACACCAGGCGCAAAAAAGCCCATACGCCGGAAAGTCATGCATGGAGTACTGGTACCAAACATGCATTTTGAAGTTTGTCTTCGTAGCTCGGTCGTACGTCCATACCCCTTCCTCCCAAGCACGGACCAATTCATCAATCAAAGGCTCCATGTACACGCCCATTTTATTCCCCGGGTGTCCAGGAATTATCAACGACACGAATATGTTCTGTCTTTGAAAGCATACGCCGGGGGGGAGATTGATGGGGATAACGAACACGGGCCAACATGTGTATGGGGCAGCGGTCATTCCATAGGGATTGAACCCATCTGTGGCCAGCGCAACACGAACATGTCGAGCCTCTTTGGCTTTCTCATGGTGAATGGCATCAAAGTGGGTCCATGCTTCACCATCGGATGCGTGAACCATCTTGTCAGGATTGTATCGTTTGCCTTTTTTGTGCCATGTCATCTGTTTCACGGATTCCTCTGTCATGTATAGACGCTGGATCCTCGGTATGAACGGAAGGTGGCGTAGGATTGTCACGGGGATGTCGAGCTGCCTCTTCTGTCCATCACCAGAGTCTACCTCCATGAACCTAGACGATTTACACTTCGGACAGTACTTTGCCTCAGTGTGTTCTTTCCTAAATAGGACGCAGCCCTTCGGACAAGCATGTATCTGCTCATACGTCATCTTGAGTGCACGAAGGAGTTTCTGTGCCTCGTACATGCTCTTTGGCAGAACGTGATCCTCCGGAAGCAGGCTGCCAATAACTGTCAACAAACCATCGAAGGCGTCTCGACTCATGCTATACTGCGACTTGAACGCCATTATACGCCCAATGGCATCCAGTTGAGAAACCTTTGTCTTGCCGTGAAGGGGTTTCTGTGCCGCGTCAAACATGTCGTAGAATGCCTTTGCGGTCGCCTCTGGCTCGTCCTCCGTACGTCCTTCGGCGAACTGTGCCTCGTGATAGTCGTTCAACATGTCCGCTACCCCGGCATCAGCATCGTAATCCTCGACGCGTTGTCTCACCACCTCCTCTCTCGTGTGATGCGCTTCACCATGGAAGATCCACCGAGTATAGTCCGGCGTAAATCCATTCTTCCAAATATGTTCTACCATGGCCTTCTTTGGTTTTCTTTTCCGGTTGTCACATTTGCTGCACGGACAAGGGACTAGGCTAGCTCCTTTAGCAGCTTCGCCATATGCCCGTTCCACGAAAGCATCGGTCTTCCTAATCCATTCTGGGGTGACATCATTACGTCGAACGCGGCCCGTGTACATCCACTCACGGTCCTCCATCCTCTAACATATATAACCGAGTATAGTTTAATATAGACATGTAATGCATGTACACTACGTTCCTACCTTCTAATAGGTGATGATAGGTCCTAATCCCACCCGCGGTTGCGTAGATGGAGTTAGTTTCCATGCTCTATGTTGGGGCGAAGGCAAAGGCGCCACCCTTCGCTCGAAGTCTTCGCTGTCAGCAGCCGAACTGACAGCGACAAAACAGGCGGGGACACCCTTCGCTCCTTCAGTTCCAGGCGAAGACTGGCGACGAAGGGCATCCCACGGCGCGGCCTCGTCCAGCTCGGAGGCCCACGTGCAATCCGGCCCGTCGTAACGGGCCCCGCTTGGCCGCCCTGCGTTACGGGCCTATGTTGTAAAAGCATTCCTGTAATTACGGTCTGTAACCCCGCTTTATGGGAATATTCTTGGGATAACCTAGGCGCCTGAGGGCACATGCGTCCTTAGCTCGAGGTGCTGTGCGCTCAGGTACCTATAAATACCCCTGTACAGTGCCCGCGAGAGGCCAGATTAACAGAGCTTTTGCCATCACACGCGAGTGCCCTGTTGTCATCACCATTCACCCGTGTTGGATTCCCCTTGCAGTTGAGAGCAAGTTCCAACATTTGGCGCCCACCGTTCGTGCTACGAGAAAAACCACCCGCGATGGCACCCAAGAGAGCTAACCCGAAGGCTGACGAGGCTGCGAAGGCAGCACTGCTCGCCGCAAGAAAGGGCAAGGCCCTCGCCCTCACCCAATCCACCCACCAAGAGCCCACTGAAGACGACACCCTTCGCACCTGCGACCCTGAGGGACAACCACAGCCACCCTCAGACTTCGCACCACCAGGAGGCGCGGACCTCGCCGAGGACGGTGAGGTCCTCGGCGTCTCGGCAGAAGAACAGCTACAACTGCGCGCCCTGCGCCTCAAGACCCACAATCTCCAGAGGCAGAAGGAGATACTGGAGGCCAAGTGCCAACGCGTGTCCGCACTAGCCAAAGTGCGGCAAATGATACGCGATGAAGAGCACAAAGCCCAGGAACTCGAGCGGGAGATCGCGCTGATGCAGCGCGAAGGCCACCTCGGCCTGCAGCACGAGTCACCCCCCCAGCAGCGTGCACACAACGACGACACGCGCGAAGGCCACTCCGGCCTGCAGCATGAGCCACCCCTGCAGCACCGCGCGCGGCCAGAGGACCCGCGTTTCCCTCAACGCGACCACACCTTCCAGCACGCCGCGCCATTCCAGGGGGTCAATTATCTCGATGAGCGAAGTCCCCTGGCGCCCCACCTGCAAGTGACGCCGTGGCCAGCTAACTTCCGCGCAGGGATCTATCCCAAGTTCAACAGCAGCACCGACCCGGCTCAATACATAATGAGTTACCAGGTCGCCGTCGCATCATCTGGGGGGGACGACGCCACAATGGCAAAGTCTTTCATCATCGCCCTCGAGGGCCCCGCGCTCACCTGGTTCACCAGGTTGCCTCCGCTGTCCATCGATTCCTGGAGAAGTCTCCGGGACAAGTTCCTGCTCAACTTCCAGGGGTACCGCCCAGACACCGACGCCCTGGCCGAGCTCTCGCTCTGCAAGCAGCTAGAGAAGGAGACCCTGAGGGAATATTACCGCAAATTCCTGACACTCAAGTCACAGCTACCCTCAGTCGACGACCAGATTGCCATCCACTATGCTATCAGTGGTCTTCGCGCCGGCGTACTTTACAGCCACTGCATCAGAGATCCGCCAAAGAACCTCCAAGAATTATATCAGCTGTTTGAAAAGTACGCCAGATCCGAAGACCTCCACCAGCGCAAGATTGAGTCCCAGCGGAAGCCGAAAGATGCTCCACAGTCCAGCCGCACGTGGACAAGGACTCCGCAGCCGGACTCCGGTCGAGATGGAGGCCGCAGTCAGCAGCAGGTGCACAACATCGCCAACCAGCACCCCGCTGCCGACCCCCCTCGTCGCCAGGACTATCCCCCCCAGGGCCGCGGAAACGGCACTCGTGGCAGGGGCCGAGGGCGTGCGCAGCCGCCTCGCCGATTCTACTGCCTATTCCATGGCGAAGACTGCGCCCACCACACCAAAGACTGCCCCGAAACAAAGGCCACCAGAGACAGAATGGCACGGGCGCAGCCAGCCGACAACCCCAGAATTGTCGCGCACAATTACCAGCAACCCCCTCCAGCATATATCCACGCTCCCGCCCCGCATCCACCGCACCACGCTTACCAACACCATCAGGAAGTACAAATCGTACCTCCTCCACCCCCACCACCACATCAGCAACACCAAAACATCCCCCACGCCCCAAAGCAAGAGGACTTCGCCGATCAACCATATCGCGGAGTCATCCACATGATAACTGGGGGGTCCAGCACCGACTTCGACACCAAACGGCAGAAGCGGGACCACTACCGCAGCATCAACCATGTCGCCGTCACGGGCCCAGTTGTGCAGACAAAGTGGTCCCATATACCGCTAACCTTCGACGCACGGGACGTCGACTTGCGCAGCGCCCCCCATTGCGATGCCATGGTCATCAATTGCAGCGTGGCAGGCTGGGACCTGCACAAGGTCCTCGTTGACAACGGCAGCCAGGCGGACATCATCTTCCTCCACGCCTTCGATCGCATGGGCATAAGCCACAGCCTGCTTAAGCCTTCGGACAACCCGTTGTATGGCTTCGGCGGCAAAGGCACCTTCCCCGTCGGCAAAATAGAGCTGCCTCTCTCCTTCGGTGTAGCACCCAATGCCCGAAGCGAGCAAATAACCTTTGACATTGTGGATATGGTGTACCCTTACAATGCCATCATGGGCCGGGGCTCCATTAATAAGTTCGAAGCAGCCATTCATGGACTGTATCTATGTATGAAGATACCAGGTCCGTTAGGCGTTATCACAGTCTTCGGCAACCAACAGACTGCGCGTAACATAGAGCGGGACTTCGTGCCCGGTCAAAGAAACGTGCACTGCCTCACGGCCCAACGCGAAGCCCCCGCGCCTGCCAGCCCAACCAATAAGCAACATGACAAGGCGCAGCTGCAGAGCCACGACGGCACCAAGACTGTCCCCCTCGACCAGGCCACGCCCAGGCAGACAGTCACTATCAGCGAAGACCTTACTTCGCATGAAGAAGAAAAGCTCCTCTGCTGCCTGTCCAAGAACAAAGATGTCTTCGCCTGGTCGGCCCTCGATCTGGTCGGGGTCAGCCGTTCAATAATTGAGCATAGTCTGGGAATCGACCCTTCGGTACGGCCAAAAAAGCAGAGGCTTCGCAAGATGTCCGACGAAAAGACGGAGGCCGCCAAGGCAGAGGTGCACCGCCTCCTGGAGGCCAAATTCATCGAGCCGGTGGCTTACCCCACATGGCTCTCCAATGTCGTAATGGTGCAGAAAAAGAGCGGGAAGTGGCGAATGTGCATCGACTTCACCAGTCTCAATAAAGCCTGCCCAAAGGACAATTTCCCGTTGCCACGGATCGACAAAATAGTCGATAGCGCGGCCGGATGCGAGGTCATGTCCCTCCTCGATTGCTTCTCCGGTTACCACCAGATATACATGAAGGAAGAGGACAAGGCTAGCACCAGCTTCATAACACCCTTCGGCACATATTGCTTCATCAGAATGCCGGAGGGACTCAAGAATGCCGGGTCCACCTTCTCCAGGCTCACCAAAACAGTGCTTGAGGGGCAGGTTGGCAGGAATATATTCACATATGTAGACAACATTGTCGTCGCCAGCAAGAGCAAGGAGGACCACCTCGCCGACCTCGCCGAAACATTCGCGAATATGCGGGACGCACAACTCCGCCTAAACCCAGAAAAGTGTGTCTTCGGCGTTCGCCAGGGCAAAATATTGGGCTATCTGGTATCACACCGCGGCATCGAGGCCAACCCAACCAAGATTCAGGATATCTTGGACATGACGCCTCCGCAGTCCGTCAGGGACGTCCAGCGCCTGACAGGCAGATTGGCCGCTCTCAACAGATTCATATCCAGGTCCGCCGAGCGAAGTCTCCCCTTCCTCAAGACACTCCGATGCGCAAAAGACTTCGCTTGGGGACCAGAGCAGGCGGCGGCCTTCGCCTCATTAAAGCAGTACCTGACAGAGTTGGCCTTCCTTACCAGCCCCGACCCCTCGCTCCCCTTGCTGCTCTACGTCGCGGCCTCGCCACATGCGGTCAGCGCGGCCCTAGTGCAGGAGCAGACTGTCGAGGGCGTGGTTCGGCAGTGCCCCGTGTATTATGTCTCTGAAGTGCTGACACCGTCCAAGTGTAACATGACAGAGCTGGAGAAGATTGCCTACGCAGTCGTCATGTCGTCGCGCAAACTGCGCCATTACTTCGAAGCATTCAAGGTCCGAGTCACCTCAAACAGGGGGCTCGGCGAATTATTCAGAAACCCGGAGGCGTCGGTAAGGATTGCCAAGTGGGCGGCCGAACTCTCCGGCTACCACATCTGCTTCGAGCCCAGGACGGCTATTAAGTCCCAAGTCCTGGCAGACTTCGTCGTCGACTGGACTGGGCCAACTACACAGCCGGATCCGTCCGCAGAGAAGACTTGGACGATCCATTGCGACGGCGCATGGTGCCATGCGGGGGCAGGCGTCGCTGCAATCATAACCTCACTAGTCGGGGTCAAGCACAGATATGCAGCACGACTCAGCTTCAATCTGGAATCCGACAGATGCACAAATAATATAGCAGAATACGAAGCAGTCATTCTCGGCCTCCGCAAGCTAAGGGCCCTCGGAGTCACCACTTGCATCATCAAAACAGACTCCAAGGTAGTTGCCGGCCAGGTCGAGAAAGACTATGCAGCCAAGGACCCCGCACTCATGCAGTACCTCACGGCCATCCGAAGTCTCGAGAGGCAGTTCAAGGGGTTCACCGTGCAGCATGTGGACCGGGCCAAGAATGAGGAGGCCGACGCATTGGCCAAGGCCACGGCCAGGGGCGAAACTCTGCCCTCCGACGTGTTCTTCCATGTCATCGGCACGCCAGCAGTCCGGAGCCCCGAAGGGCTCCAAATAACCAATGACAGCGAGGGCCACCGTACAGTCAACCTCATCATGACAGAAGACTGGCGGGCACCTATAACCCTGTTCCTGCAGGGGTATTATCATCCAGCCGACATCAGTGAGGCCAAGCGTCTCAGACATCGAAGCCGAGACTTCGCTCTGATTGAAGGCCAACTCTACAAAAAAGGGGTCAGTCAGCCAATGCTTAAGTGCGTCACCGAGGCCGAAGGCATGCAGATTCTACGTGAGGTCCACAGTGGCACGTGCGGCTCACACGCAGGACCGAGGGCCCTAGCTGCTAAAGTGATCCGCCAGGGTTTTTACTGGCCCGCAATGATCTGCGCCGCAAATCGGGTCACTCGATCCTGCGAAGCCTGCCAGAAGTTTTCCCCTCGGTCAGGCGGCCCTTCGCAGTATACAAAGCTGATCGGCCATACATGGCCTCTCCAGCGCTGGGGTCTCGACATCGTCGGACCCCTGCCCACCGCTTAGGGGAACCTTAAGTTCGCCTTCGTCGCGGTCGAGTACTTCACCAAATGGATCGAGGCACGGGCTGTCTCTACAATAACATCAAAGACTGCCCAAAAATTCTTCTGGCAGAACATCGTTTGCCGCTTCGGAGTACCGTCCGAATTAATAGTCGACAACGGCAAGCAGTTCGATAACCAAGATTTCAAGGATTTTTGTTTCTCCATTGGCACCAAGCTCGCCTTCGCCTCAGTTTATCATCCGCAGTCCAACGGGGTCGTGGAGCGCGCCAACGGGAAAATCTTCACAGCTATCAAAAAAATGCTCCTTGATGAAAAAAAGGGCAGATGGACCGACTTCTTACCTGAGGCAGTCTGGGCACTAAACACGACTGAGTGCAGGGCGACCGGGTTCACTCCCTTCCGTCTTCTATACGGATCGGAGGCCATGTCCCCGCAAGAAATAAAGCACGGGTCCCCGCGAACAGTTCCGTCAGCCGTCCCAGATGTGGACGAGCCAACTTCAAAGGACCTCATCGACGGAGACCGTGTCTTCGCCCTACAGGCCCTGAACAAGTATCAAGCCCAGACCAAAGCATGGCGCGACCATTTAGTCACCCCGAGGGAATTCAGCGAGGGGGACCTCGTACTCATCCGAACAGCTCGGACGGAGTCCAAGGGAAAGCTGGAGCCCAGGTGGGAGGGCCCTTTCATCGTCAAGACAAAAGCTTCCCCCAACGCTTACAGGCTCACAACGCCAAACGGCGAGGACCTGGAGCACTCCTGGAACATCGACAACCTCCGCAAATTTTTTGTTTGATTCCTCAGGGCTGTCTTCGCCCTTGTAATTCGCAAAAACAATCTTGCACCGGCCCGCACTCTTTTCCTCCCAGGGGGTGAGGTTTTTAACGAGGCGGAGCCATGTAATATATGCGTGAAAAATCCCCCGCAAAGACATTCGTCGAAAAAGACCGCGATGACGGTCTTCGACATTCGACCACCATGAGGTCACCGCGAGGCTAAGCGCCAGCTACCCTCGCGTGCGACAAATCTGCGCAGAAGTCGCCTAAGGGTGCAGCCGGATTAGCACAACAAGTGCGCAAAAAATCTAAGTCTGTCGCGAAGACTATCCGCGCAGAAGTCGCCTAAGGGTGCAGCCGGATTAGCACAACAAGTGCGCAAAAAATCTAAGTCTGTCGCGAAGACTATCCGCGCAGAAGTCGCCTAAGGGTGCAGCCGGATTAGCACAACAAGTGCGCAAAAAATCTAAGTCTGTCGCGAAGACTATCCGCGCAAAAGTCGCCTAAGGGTGCAGCCGGATTAGCACAACAAGTGCGCAAAAAATCTAAGTCTGTCGCGAAGACTATCCGCGCAGAAGTCGCCTAAGGGTGCAGCCGGATTAGCACAACAAGTGCGCAAAAAATCTAAGTCTCTCGCGAAGACTATCCGTGCAGAAGTCGCCTAAGGGTGCAGCCGGATTAGCACAAGTGCGAAAAAACCAAAAACTATATGTACGGAAAACACCTAAGGGTACACCCGGACTAGCACAACAATGGCTGAAACGACAACATCAAACCATCCACGCCAAGACCAACTATAATCATGCCAACACAGCACAACACAACAAACCAGACAGAGTACACAACGCCTTCGCACACACATATACACGCAAGGGCACACAATTTCATCATACAAGCCCCTACATATACAAGCGAGGGCACCACCCTCTACATCGGCTCAACCTTAGGAATAATTCCCATCTCCCTATAGTTAAACAACATTATCCTGAGCTCCTCACCCGCAAAAAGATTTCGCAGTTCCCCTTCACCTATACTCTCAGCGGTCGGCAAAGACAACAGTTCCTGCCGACCAGCCCCACTCACACGAAGCCGAGCCCCCTCCGCCTCACTAACCACACATTTCGCAACTGCCCTTCGCCGCCGTCGCCCGGTGCAAGGACCAGGCGCATCTCCTGCAACCGCGGCGTGCGGCGAGGCCTCCATCGCAGCCACATCCAAGGCCGCAAAGTAGTCCAAGTCCTCCGACGACTCCGTCCACTCAACCGAGCTCCCAGAGTCAGCACAATCAAAAAACCCAGATGAAGAACCACCACATTCATTACCATCTTCCGCGGTCGTAGCCGCCAAAAATTTAGTAGTAGCGGTTGCGTGCGCAGGCCCAAAATCTTGAACCTGCGCAGCAACCAAAATTCAGTAACATGTACAAACTCCCCCAACCCTCTACACCTACTATGCCACCTGCGACGGCCCTGACGATGCGGGTGCCTCCGCCGTTGGCTCTGCCGCTGCCTCCGTTGTTATCTCCACCGCCGCTGCTGTGAGATCCTCAGCACTCGGCGCGGCAGCTGCAGAAGCATCAAGCGCGCCTTCGGCGGCTTCTGGGGGCAGGCCTTCGCCGGCCGCAGCGGATGCGGCCGGGGTCGGTGCCAGGGCGACCTCGGACACAGCCTCCGTCGGGGCCGACTCCGGGTCGGCCAACATGCTGTTCAGCGCCCCGAAGTCGTCGACCCTCTCGCCACGCATCGCCTAAGCCAAAACACACAAAATTCATCAAACACGCACACAGCCCACGTCCAACAAATACCAAACAAGCGTAAACGTTACCTGAGCCCTCGCCGTCGCGGCGCGCTCTCTGACCACATCGCTCCCATATGTCCCCCACAGCCGGTCGAAGATAGCCCCGGCAGAATCCCTCACCACGGGGTCCTCGACCTTGAAGATATCTCGCTCAAAGTCCTCTTCGATTTGGTCGAAGACCTCGAAGTGCCGGCACCCTTCGCGGGAGAGCGCGTTCATCGCCCCCTCGCAGGTGACCAGGGAGGCATACGCCATAAAACCCTCCACGACGGTGGGGAGCGCCTGTAGCTCCTCCTGCACCCACTCCAGGCACCGAAGCCCGGGCTCTCGGTCCGGTACTTCGAAATCACCGGTACCCGCGCCCAGGCCACGGTATGTATCCACGAGCAGCTGGCGCGTCCGCTCCGCCTCCGCTCGTGCCGCGGCCTCGGCCCCCGTCACGCGGCTCTCCAGGGCGGTGAGCCGCTCCTGCAGCTGCTCGGCGCGCTCCCTGGCAAGGTTGCCCTCCGCCCGTGCCAGGTTGGCCTCCGCCTGCGCAGCCTGCGCCTTGACAAGGGCTTCATTGGCCTCCCTCCTTTCCCCCGCCAGCTGGCGACGGAGGGCGGCCTTCTCGTCCTCCAGTGTGGCCACCTTCTCCGCCAGCTTGCGGCACTTGCTGTCGGCGGCCGATTTTTCGCGGACGGCGTCAGCATGTTGCGTCCGAAGCCTTTCGACTTCGGCAGCCACGGCTGCCGTGAGGGCCCCCGACGCAGTGCGGCTAGCGAAGTCAGCCACCTGCAGAACAGTCACAAGACTGCGGTGAAAAAAAAAGTCCTCGCCGGATGGGAGGGGGACGAGGTCCAACTCAGCAGACCTGACGTAGCGCCTCCGTCGCCTCCGCCAGCCGGCGGGACACAGCGCCAGCCTCATCCATGACAACCGCGAGGGCCGACGCCTCGCCACCGGCGCTCAGAACCCCGCCCTTCGCCTTCGGCGCTGCCCCGGCCGTCGTGGTCGCCGCGCCAGGCGCAACCACAGCAAGTTGGCCTTCGCCCAACCCTGCAGCGTACCGATGAACCGATCAAAAAAAAAAGAAGAGAGACATACCACCAAGATAGTCGTCCACGCTGATATCAGTGGCGAAGTCGGCGACGCGTTTGCCCGCCAGCGGCAACGCTCGAGCCGCCCTCGCGACCTCCGCCACTCCGCCAGTCGGCGGCACCGCCTTCGCCGACTTCGAGCCTTCGGCGCCCGCCGTTGCCTCCGGCGCCTTGCTAGATGCAGGGACGCTTGCCTTCGCCGCCTGCGGCGGCCGGCCTCCGCCGGACGCCGTAGCCTTCGCCGTCCCCCGCTGCCGTTTCGGCCTGGCTTCAACGAGCCTGATAGCCGCCGGGCGCTTTTGTGCAGCTCCTTGGCGATCCTTGTCCATCACTGCTGACACAACAGCAGCAATATTCCGCCCGTAAGGAAAAACCCTCCATGCACGAACCATGCGAGATGTAAAAAAGTCCTCGCCGGCCGCGCGGGGGACAGGAACATTCCTAGGCCAGCAACCCCCGGTAACCCTCAGCATCCGAGCCGAAGACTCCCGGAGCTCGGGCGAAGACATCCTTTCCCCCGGGGCCGCGCACGTCTTCGTCAACTCTCTAGCAAAAGGATCAGAAACCCCAAGTCCTCCCATAGCAGTACCTAATTTTCTCTTTTTAGAGGACGAGGTGGCCGCCGGCGCGAGGTCGTCTCCGGTCTCTACCGCCGGTCTCTTCCCACGGCGGTCCACATCGTCTTGACCAGGGTAGTCGTCATACGGCAGTTGATTTAATTCAAACACCCTGTTCAAGCGGTCGTTCGACCCACGGATATCCCAGCTGCGCTGGCCCTCTGTCCTCGCCACGTAGCGTCCAACAAGCCGCACCGCCCCATCCTCTGCCTCACGCACAACGGCGGCCGGATCGCGACCTTGCAAATTCAGGGCGAAGGCGGGACTCCGCACCACCCTTCCACCGTGAAAAGGCATCTGGCGAGGGCATACTTCGCCCAGCGCCCAGCCACGCGCCAATGGCCACACCCCATACGCCACAAACTCTTCAACCAAGTCGCGCCCACTGCTCAAACCGGCGGCGCACCGAAGAGCCCCTTCGTCCTCATCCTCCTCCGCCACTTCAAAGGGCGGATACGCTGAGTAAAAATGAGAGCACATCGCGGACACGGGGAGTCCCTCATGGCCTTCGACAGTACCCTCAGTGACGTAAAACCAAAATTCGTTCCAGTTGCCCCACTTGTTGCGGGCGCAAGGAACCAACTCGACCACCTGCATCGTGGTTTTACCGGTCTTCGGCGTGAATGTGCAGGATCCAAACTGAGCGACTTCGCCTTCAATCACCCTCTTCTGCCAATGCAAACAATAATACTTCGCAAAAACTTCCACCGACGGCTGTCCGCCGTACGAAGTCGTCGCCCAGACATACTTCGACAGTGCCACTATGGCATTCGGTGTCAGCTGATGTATCTGAACGTTGAACTTGCGCAGGACTTCGCTAACAAACCGGTGCGCAGGCAGGCGGAGCCCGGCGGCGAAGAATGCCTCGAAAACGACCAACTCGCCCTCTGGCTCGGGGACTTCCTCCGCCCCCGGGACCCGACCAACTCCGCTGCCGAAGTAACCCAACCGCTGCATATCTTGCACGCGGGCCGACGAGATCCGCGACACGCCGAAATCAACAGAGTCGCCGGCGTGCAACTCCTCCACCATTAAGCTACTCGGCGTATCCTCAGACGAGGCGGCGGCCGGCGGCGTAGCGGCAGCGGAAGAAGACGAGGACGGCATCGCAACGTACCGTCGGCGGCGGCGGGCGGTCTGCTTCACTCGAGCCAGATCTCCGGCGAACAAGACCGCGGCGGGCAGACGAGCAGCAAGTCGGCGGAAAAGGCGGCTAGGGTTTTTTCGCGGAGCGCAGAAAGTGAATTTCAAAAAGCGCCGCCCCCGCCCCTTTTATAGACAGGACGCGGCGCTTCGGGAAACCCGCAATCCAACAGTACGCCGTCAATCAACGGTCACATCAAAAACCCCCGCGGAACCACTTCGAGCGAGGGCAGCGTCTCCACCATCTAACGACGTCTTCGGCACCAGGTGACTTTGTCGAACTGGTCCCTCGGAGGGCAAATGTTGGGGCGAAGGCAAAGGCGCCACCCTTCGCTCGAAGTCTTCGCTGTCAGCAGCCGAACTGACAGCGACAAAACAGGCGGGGACACCCTTCGCTCCTTCAGTTCCAGGCGAAGACTGGCGACGAAGGGCATCCCACGGTGCGGCCTCGTCCAGCTCGGAGGCCCACGTGCAATCCGGCCCGTCGTAACGTGTAACACCCGGATTTTAGGGGTCCAAAACCCGGGCGTAAACATAATCACCAGGTGTGCTGGGACCAAGTCTCACACACATGATGAATCATGGCACAGGATCGAATGTCACATCTTTAAATATAACAGGAGTTCTATACAAAATAAATAATTACATTATAAGGAGACAACGGTCCAGCAACCCTAAAGTTGACTGGGAGACGACGACCTAGACCTCTCACGAACACATCGCAGCATCCTCCATGCCTTCATCCTGTGGTACCTGTTCTTGACCTGTGGGGTGTGTGAGACAGCAAGAGTGAGCTCACATACGTTCATCGCTCAACAAGTTGTGGGGAATAATGTGCATGAACTCGCCAAAGGTGGGAGCTCACGTGAAGTGTAAGGCTTACCAAAGAAGATGGTTAGAGCTGAGCATTGCTTTTAGAGTTGGTCAAAATTTTATTAGCAGTTACTAAGTATAAGTGAATACCAACCCAATTAAATAGTAGAACAAAAGGAGTAACAACATCACCTGCGATGCAATGCATATGACAAATTGAGTTTAAGTTCCATAATTTAATCATGTGAGTGTCCGAGCTGCTCATGACCGTGAGCACGGCTAGTATACCAGTTTTACACTCTGCAGAGGTTGCGCATCTTTACCCACAAGCCGTGTTACCCATCTGCCAAGGGGTCATGAATCCCATACACCTCTACCAAGGAAGCGAGGCAGGGTAACACTACGAGGCCTTTACAAAGTTCCACTAGCTTCAGAAAACCCGCTACAGTTTATAGGAAGTTCCAATGCAGGAATCCCTTGCAGGACCGCCATCGCAGCAAAATCCTCCCGAGGGCCTCCCTACACTGACCACTCCCCTACTGCCCTTGCCCCTTTCGGGTAAGGTAGTCTTCCACTAGCTTTCCTAATTAATCAGCCAAGGGCGTCCCATTCCACCCTTGTGGTAGCACTGTTTTCCCGGGTGGTTCTCCATGTTCCAATTAACATAATGATCTTAACATGAACAGTAAATAACAACTGATAATAAAAGTATAATCATGAATAAAGTGTATCTTCATACCCAAAACCACATAAAGCACTAGCAAGTACTACCAAAAAGGTTCAGTGGTAAACAAGGTATAGAGATAATCAAACTAGGGTAACCTATTGGGTCCCATCAAAATTAACCTATGCAGATCATTATGATTAATCAGAACATGGCTGGGTAAAAAGAGAAGTGATCAAGGGCACAACTTGCCTGGGCCTTGAGAATCCAGGTACCAGGATGATCTTCAGGTGACTCGTGTTCTCACTGCTAGTCGTAGCAATTCAAACAGACAGTGTATAGGCAAAATTAACATTACACCAAACATAAGGACAAAATACACATTAATAATATACATATTAAAATAAGATCACAGGAAAAAGAATTATTAATTTTTGAGTTATAGAATTCAAGTTATGAATTTCCTAAGATTTAAGGTGATTATAATAGGATTAGATGATAAATTAATTTCCTAACAGAGTTCATGTCAAAACAGTGATTCTAAATGATAGAGAATATTATTACAAAATTTTAGGAATTGGAATGGTTCAATTTGGAGCTAAAATGAATTTTCTATGAATTATCTAAGTTCTAGCAATTATTTTCATATTAAAAATCTATTTTCTATTTTATTTATTCAATTTAAACGAGTTCTGGACTGGGCCTCAATTTCAGGAAAGTGCAGGGGGTTCTGGCGCAAGAATCCCGAGACACAGGGAACAGGGTCCCTGGACGGCGGGTTTATTCCGTGAAAGCCGAGGGGCTCTTATGCAAATAGGCCACGACGAAGGGTTCTGCGCCGATCTGCGCCATCCGATTCAAAACAGACGGACCAGATTAGACCGCACAACGCGTGAACCGGTACGCGTTCAGTACCACACGATTCTAAATCTACGGGTGAGATTTTAAATGGGCGAGATTGATCAGGGACCGCACGATCCAAACCTACGGCCAAGATCCAATCCACGAAGCGGTACATGTCCTCTAATCTGAGCCGTCCGAAGGGAATCCAACGGCGGCCGATCCATCTTCATCAACCCTGACCCCAGGAACGACAGCGCCGCCCGCGTTCGCGGCGGACCATCGCCGGAGAGCGCGCGATTCAATCCCCCGGCGCACGTTTCCCAAATCAATCTGGTGCTACACGATGTAGGTGCATGGGCGAATCGGTATTGGGAGTTCTTACCGACAGTGGCGAAGCAGGAACACCCGGCCACGGCGCGAAGCGGTCCCGCGGCGGAGCGCCAACTACGGCGAAGAATCCCCGTGGTCTGGAGCACGATTCCACCCAGGCGAAGCCGCGACGAGCATCCACGTGCACCGGGCTTCCTCCTGGGTCGATCACCGAGGTCCGAACGGCAATCAAGGCGGGGTTCCGCGGCGGCGCCCAATTTCTCCCGCTGTGCTCGGTGTGCCTCGGGGTTCTGGTGACGAGCGAGGACGGCGACCGGGCTATAAAGGGGCAGGGTGAGTCCGAGCGGAGCAGCAGCGAAGATTTCGGCCGGGGAGCTTGCGGATCGAGCTGCGGACGCCCGCGATTGCCGCGCGGATTCTCGGCGGCGAGTTCGCGCGAATTGTTGAAGACGGGCCTGACGAGGTGGACCCGCGTGTCGGTGAGAAGGCGAGAGCGCGCGTGAGAGGGACTGGGCAGTGGGCCCCGCGAGTCCGGGCTACGGTGCGCGCGTGCGACTGACAATGCGGCCCACCCGGCAGTCGCAGAGAAGGGAGATGGCGCGGGCGTGAGGGGATGAGAGGCTGCCCGTGGGGCCCGCGTGTCGGCGCGTGGGTGCATTGGGTTGGGCCGCGCAGGAGGTAAGTGGAGATGGGCCGAAATGTGGAGTAGAGGCCCAGTTAAGGTTTTTCTCTTTTTCCATTTTATTTTCTATTTCTTTTCTTCATTCTCAAATCCAATTTGAGTTCAAGTTTAAATTCAAACTTTGTGAAATAACTTGTCCTTAGTTTGAATGGTATAATTTAATAATATAAGTGTGAAGGATGTTTATTCTGATTTTTATTTTATTTTATGTAATATTTTTCTTAGTTCTCCCCTTCTCTTTTATTTTCTATTTTCTATTCCAAATTCAAATTTATACTTCTATTTTAGTTTTCAGATTTTTCAAATGTATCAATTGAAATCCAAAGGTGAATATAAACCATATTGTTTTAATATTACTAATTTAAGTTTTATTCTCCTTGTTATCTATTTCATGGGATGTATAAATGGTTTCCTTTAAAAGATAAATCCCTTTTCTCATCATTTTTCTTATTTTCCTAATTTTCCAAAGCATTATGATACTTTGTTTATATTTTTTTTTCCTCTACTAATTTTGGGTCTTACAAATCCTACCCCCCTTAAAAATAATCTCGTCCCCGAGATTTGTAAGAAAAAGATGTATATTTATATTGTTCTCGGGACATATGCACAAACAAAGAAATCTCAGCATGAGGTATAATTCTTTAACAATACATAGGGTCAATAGACCTTATTATTTCTTCTAAAATATTATCATTTCATCTACTAACTAAAGTAACACCTAGATCTTACAAATCATCATAATTTATATCTATGTAGCTTGGTGGAGCTGGTGGTGGTGGAGGTTGTTGCTGTTGTTGTCTCTCCAACCGTGCTTGCCTTATTTCTTGGCGGGCCTGACGTATTTCTTCACGTTGTTGTCTTATCTGGTTTTGCATCTCGGTCACCAGGTCTGTTAATTGTTGTATTACTAGTCTTTGGGCAGCAACCACTTGTTCGGTTTCAATAGGTGGAGGATTTGGAGAATTCATTTCTGTTCGCAGTTGCGTGATAATCTTTCCTTTCCTGGTATTGACCATGAAAGTTAGAAGCATATGGTAATAGTTTTGCAAAGGAAATTATTCAATAAGCAGAATAAGCTAGTAGTTGGTTATAATCTGAAGATTCTTTAGTAGGGCTTAGTCTTTGTTTTATGTCCAGATTGGGGTAACCAATCGTATAAGGTGAATATCTAAGGGTAAGATGGAATCTGTCAAGATGAGAGATATATGTGGGTGAGATAGACTACAAGATGTAGGTTACAAGTTTGTTTTAGGTGGGGGTTGATAGGCTATGCAATCCATCATTACTCTATTGGTTGGGTTGCTATGTAACTTGTTATATAGGTCAAGTTGTTGGGTATGGCCGAGTTGATCTAGGTCACCAATTTAGGCTTAAGTGAATTTTGGAGTATAGCCTTATCCTTTGTATCCGCATTAAGTAACTCAATCTAGCTTAGATCATATTGGATTAGATAGAATCCAGATTAGGTTGGTATGACTAGATTAAACTAGTTAAGATTAGCTAGATCTACCAGGGTAGGATAAATATTATTAGGATATGATCGAATCTTTTAAGATAGGATGGATTATATGATATAGGTAGGCCATTGTTCAAGGATGAGTTGGTGTAAGACATTGATTTAGGTTAAGATATATTTGTAGAGACAGTGTCTAACCTATATCACCAACTTAACTAACTTGTCAATAACTCACTTTAGATTGGGTCATATTTAGATTAGATAGAATCTGGATTAGGTTGGATATAACTAGATTAGACTAGATAATATTTAATTACTTTGGATTAGATCTTGGTTGTTACTAGGGTGGGGTAAATATGCTTATTAGGACAAGATGAATCCATAAGGATAAGGTAGAATCTTTTGAGGTCAGTTAGATCTATTAGGATAAGATAGAATCTTTTCAAGACAAGATGAATCTATTAATAGTAATAGAGTATCTTTTTAAGATAAGATAGATCTATTAAGAATAGGGAGAATCTTTTAAGATAAGATGAACTTCTACGAAATAGATACCTTTTAGTGGAGGATAATCTAAGTTGTTTAGTTATCTTATGAATTCTATTTATGCCTATACGTATATGCAGATGTAATTGTGGACATTACTCCACAACCAATCACACTCAATCAAAGATCCAAATCAGACAAGTATCATAAGAACAAACATTCAAGTTCATAGATATCTATAAAAATAGTTTTGTTTTTGTTCCTAAGAGTAGGTCTCCTATTCCTAAAGGTCACTTTAGGCACAGGATTTCAAAGTGTGAAATCCACATTAGTCTTTAGAAGTGAATAGGTAAGAGTAATCAGAGTAAAGCGGAATTAGATGAGAAAAGATTAAGAAAAGTTTAGACAAGAATCAGAGTAAGGTAAGTAAAGAATGGTTGTCCAGTTCTATCTAGGTTTCGTCCTACAGTCAACATTCCTCTGATACCACTTCTGTAACACCCGGATTTTAGGGGTCCAAAACCCGGGCGTAAACATAATCACCAGGTGTGCTGGGACCAAGTCTCACACACATGATGAATCATGGCACAGGATCGAATGTCACATCTTTAAATATAACAGGAGTTCTATACAAAATAAATAATTACATTATAAGGAGACAACGGTCCAGCAACCCTAAAGTTGACTGGGAGACGACGACCTAGACCTCTCACGAACACATCGCAGCATCCTCCATGCCTTCATCCTGTGGTACCTGTTCTTGACCTGTGGGGTGTGTGAGACAGCAAGAGTGAGCTCACATACGTTCATCGCTCAACAAGTTGTGGGGAATAATGTGCATGAACTCGCCAAAGGTGGGAGCTCACGTGAAGTGTAAGGCTTACCAAAGAAGATGGTTAGAGCTGAGCATTGCTTTTAGAGTTGGTCAAAATTTTATTAGCAGTTACTAAGTATAAGTGAATACCAACCCAATTAAATAGTAGAACAAAAGGAGTAACAACATCACCTGCGATGCAATGCATATGACAAATTGAGTTTAAGTTCCATAATTTAATCATGTGAGTGTCCGAGCTGCTCATGACCGTGAGCACGGCTAGTATACCAGTTTTACACTCTGCAGAGGTTGCGCATCTTTACCCACAAGCCGTGTTACCCATCTGCCAAGGGGTTATGAATCCCATACACCTCTACCAAGGAAGCGAGGCAGGGTAACACTACGAGGCCTTTACAAAGTTCCACTAGCTTCAGAAAACCCGCTACAGTTTATAGGAAGTTCCAATGCAGGAATCCCTTGCAGGACCGCCATCGCAGCAAAATCCTCCTGAGGGCCTCCCTACACTGACCACTCCCCTACTGCCCTTGCCCCTTTCGGGTAAGGTAGTCTTCCACTAGCTTTCCTAATTAATCAGCCAAGGGCGTCCCATTCCACCCTTGTGGTAGCACTGTTTTCCCGGGTGGTTCTCCATGTTCCAATTAACATAATGATCTTAACATGAACAGTAAATAACAACTGATAATAAAAGTATAATCATGAATAAAGTGTATCTTCATACCCAAAACCACATAAAGCACTAGCAAGTACTACCAAAAAGGTTCAGTGGTAAACAAGGTATAGAGATAATCAAACTAGGGTAACCTATTGGGTCCCATCAAAATTAACCTATGCAGATCATTATGATTAATCAGAACATGGCTGGGTAAAAAGAGAAGTGATCAAGGGCACAACTTGCCTGGGCCTTGAGAATCCAGGTACCAGGATGATCTTCAGGTGACTCGTGTTCTCACTGCTAGTCGTAGCAATTCAAACAGACAGTGTATAGGCAAAATTAACATTACACCAAACATAAGGACAAAATACACATTAATAATATACATATTAAAATAAGATCACAGGAAAAAGAATTATTAATTTTTGAGTTATAGAATTCAAGTTATGAATTTCCTAAGATTTAAGGTGATTATAATAGGATTAGATGATAAATTAATTTCCTAACAGAGTTCATGTCAAAACAGTGATTCTAAATGATAGAGAATATTATTACAAAATTTTAGGAATTGGAATGGTTCAATTTGGAGCTAAAATGAATTTTCTATGAATTATCTAAGTTCTAGCAATTATTTTCATATTAAAAATCTATTTTCTATTTTATTTATTCAATTTAAACGAGTTCTGGACTGGGCCTCAATTTCAGGAAAGTGCAGGGGGTTCTGGCGCAAGAATCCCGAGACACAGGGAACAGGGTCCCTGGACGGCGGGTTTATTCCGTGAAAGCCGAGGGGCTCTTATGCAAATAGGCCACGACGAAGGGTTCTGCGCCGATCTGCGCCATCCGATTCAAAACAGATGGACCAGATTAGACCGCACAACGCGTGAACCGGTACGCGTTCAGTACCACACGATTCTAAATCTACGGGTGAGATTTTAAATGGGCGAGATTGATCAGGGACCGCACGATCCAAACCTACGGCCAAGATCCAATCCACGAAGCGGTACATGTCCTCTAATCTGAGCCGTCCGAAGGGAATCCAACGGCGGCCGATCCATCTTCATCAACCCTGACCCCAGGAACGACAGCGCCGCCCGCGTTCGCGGCGGACCATCGCCGGAGAGCGCGCGATTCAATCCCCCGGCGCACGTTTCCCAAATCAATCTGGTGCTACACGATGTAGGTGCATGGGCGAATCGGTATTGGGAGTTCTTACCGACAGTGGCGAAGCAGGAACACCCGGCCACGGCGTGAAGCGGTCCCGCGGCGGAGCGCCAACTACGGCGAAGAATCCCCGTGGTCTGGAGCACGATTCCACCCAGGCGAAGCCGCGACGAGCATCCACGTGCACCGGGCTTCCTCCTGGGTCGATCACCGAGGTCCGAACGGCAATCAAGGCGGGGTTCCGCGGCGGCGCCCAATTTCTCCCGCTGTGCTCGGTGTGCCTCGGGGTTCTGGTGACGAGCGAGGACGGCGACCGGGCTATAAAGGGGCAGGGTGAGTCCGAGCGGAGCAGCAGCGAAGATTTCGGCCGGGGAGCTTGCGGATCGAACTGCGGACGCCCGCGATTGCCGCGCGGATTCTCGGCGGCGAGTTCGCGCGAATTGTTGAAGACGGGCCTGACGAGGTGGACCCGCGTGTCGGTGAGAAGGCGAGAGCGCGCGTGAGAGGGACTGGGCAGTGGGCCCCGCGAGTCCGGGCTACGGTGCGCGCGTGCGACTGACAATGCGGCCCACCCGGCAGTCGCAGAGAAGGGAGATGGCGCGGGCGTGAGGGGATGAGAGGCTGCCCGTGGGGCCCGCGTGTCGGCGCGTGGGTGCATTGGGTTGGGCCGCGCAGGAGGTAAGTGGAGATGGGCCGAAATGTGGAGTAGAGGCCCAGTTAAGGTTTTTCTCTTTTTCCATTTTATTTTCTATTTCTTTTCTTCATTCTCAAATCCAATTTGAGTTCAAGTTTAAATTCAAACTTTGTGAAATAACTTGTCCTTAGTTTGAATGGTATAATTTAATAATATAAGTGTGAAGGATGTTTATTCTAATTTTTATTTTATTTTATGTAATATTTTTCTTAGTTCTCCCCTTCTCTTTTATTTTCTATTTTCTATTCCAAATTCAAATTTATACTTCTATTTTAGTTTTCAGATTTTTCAAATGTATCAATTGAAATCCAAAGGTGAATATAAACCATATTGTTTTAATATTACTAATTTAAGTTTTATTCTCCTTGTTATCTATTTCATGGGATGTATAAATGGTTTCCTTTAAAAGATAAATCCCTTTTCTCATCATTTTTCTTATTTTCCTAATTTTCCAAAGCATTATGATACTTTGTTTATATTTTTTTTCCTCTACTAATTTTGGGTCTTACATAACGGGCCCCGCTTGGCCGCCCTGCGTTACGGGCCTATGTTGTAAAAGCATTCCTGTAATTACGGTCTGTAACCCCGCTTTATGGGAATATTCTTGGGATAACCTAGGCGCCTGAGGGCACATGCGTCCTTAGCTCGAGGTGCTGTGCGCTCAGGTACCTATAAATACCCCTGTACAGTGCCCGTGAGAGGCCAGATTAACAGAGCTTTTGCCATCACACGCGAGTGCCCTGCTGTCATCACCATTCACCCGTGTTGGATTCCCCTTGCAGTTGAGAGCAAGTTCCAAGACTCTACTCCGATCCGAGATAAAATTTCGGCAGCACCTACCCGCTGTTCTCCGGATACACGTCCTGACAGGGAGAGTGTACTGTCCGGAGAACAACAGGGAGGTGACGCCGAAACTCTATCTCGGACCGGAGTAGACCATGGAAACTAACACCATCTACGCAACCGCAGGCTATCCAAAAAACGTGGACAATTCGAAACTGATACATTTGTAGATATGCAAAGATCTGCATATCTACACCGTATCTCTTTCGAACGGGAGACGCCTAACAGGGTTACGTGATCTACGACCATGATGCGGATGTAGAGGTTATACCTAGGGTGGCGGTGGAGTCAGGCTAGTGGGGCTGTGGCGGGTCGGTGCAGTGGCGACGCGAGGCAGACCCGCAGCGGCTAGGAAGACCTCTGCAAAAAAATAAACAAGTATGTCAACAAAAAAATTCGGCAGCACCTCCCCTGCACGGGGAGGTTTCCAAAACCTGCAAATAAAATTAACAGCACGATGGCTGACATTCACACATATATCAACGGCACGATGGCCGACAATCACATTTAATCGACATTCATATCCACTTTGAGCCTTTTTCTACTAGTGACTTTTGCAGATTGGTTGCAACAAAATCTAATAGCTGACGAGTCTATTGATAATCAATTGACATAGTTGGCTAAGGGTCCATCTTCCTCGATCTTGATATTCTAAGGATACAAGATAAATAGATACATATTTTACATAAGAGTATAAGACAACAAGAGCGCTAACCAAAACATCAGCTTTCATATTAATGCAAAGACATTGATGAAAATAAGAACTCAAACTATGGTTACATACCGAAGATCTAGGAACTAGAGTATGGATCTTATTTGAAGATCCCTCTATTTTGTTGCTAATGGGTGAAGCTAAAAGCAGGAAACGTAATTGTTGATCTAGAGTGTAGAATGATCACCATTGATATCAACATGACTGGATATAGAAATAAATCGTTCGTCCTAGCCAAGGATGCCACTTAAGTTTTTTATGTGATAGATATGTATATGGGACCAAAGCAGAAGCTAACAACGGAAAATGTTATTTAGGAGACTTTGTTCCTAGATCTTGTCTATGTTATTATATGGTGCCTAAGTGCCTAACTTGCAATGTGGTCATAATGAAGGGGGACTTATAAAGAAGAAGTATAATTCTAGGAACAAAAGCTGTAATAATAGGAGACTTTGTTGAATTATAGATTTCACATAATACTTTTTATATCTTGGCGGACGGCGGGCGCGACGGCGGGCGACGGCGGTGGCGCCGCGACGGCGGGCTCGACGGCGGGCGCGACGGCGGGCGCGACGGCGGTCGCGACGGCGGGCTCCGGCGGGCGACGGCGGGTGCGGGCGCTGAGAGTGAGAGAGAGTGAGAGTGAGAGAGAGTGAGAGAGAGACAGGGAGTGCGGGCGCGGTATGGCTATTAAAACGTTCTTTGCCGAGTGCCCGCGATCCGGCACTCGGCAAAGATTTTTTAAAAATTAAAAAATAAACTTTGCCGAGTGCTGGATCTCGGGCACTCGGTAAAGTCGCCTTTGCCGAGTGCTGGATCTCAGGCACTCGGCAAAGTCGCCTTTGCCGAGTGCTGGCTGTAGAGCACTCGGCAAAGATGTGTTGTACAGACTTTGCCGAGTGCCCAAGGACAGACACTCGGCAAAGCTGTCTTTGCCGAGTGTGAACTGGACAGCACTCGGCAAAGTATTTTTTATTTTTTTTATTTTTGGCAACCAAACTTTTTGTGGTGTGTTCCTACACTATGTAGACCTACATGTATCATTTGTGGACAATTTTAACAGAGTTTTCAATCGTTAGTAGATTTAGTTCGTTTATTTGAATTTCTTCGGAAAATTTAGATTTGAACTGTAGGTCACTCGAAACTTGGAAAACCGTGCATGCAAAAATGATATTCATGTTACTTAGCATAAGTTACGACCGATTCCAGGAGCGGACCGGAAAATTCGAGCAACATGCTCACTAAACATGGCCGTGAACTTGCCATACACATGTTTAAAAATTGTATAAAACACAAACAAAGTCAGAAAATCCTAAAACTTGTCCACGTGTCATGATATCATATGTACAGGCTGCGATAAAAATTTTAGAATGTTTGGAGAAAGTTGTGGGACACTATGTGTAGAAACCTAGGAGAACTACATTGAAACTCTATGATTTCATGTGTAGTTCTCCTAGGTTTCTACACATAGTGTCCCACAACTTTCTCCAAACATTCTAAAATTTTTATCGCAGCCTGTACATATGATATCATGACACGTGGACAAGTTTCAGGATTTTTTGACTTTGTTTGTGTTTTATACAATTTTTAAACATGTGTATGGCAAGTTCACGGCCATGTTTAGTGAGCATGTTGCTCGAAGTTTCCGGTCCGCTCCTGGAATCGGTCGTAACTAATGCTAAGTAACATGAATATCATTTTTGCATGCACGGTTTTCCAAGTTTCGAGTGACCTACAGTTCAAATTTAAATTTTCCAAAGAAATTCAAATAAACGAACTAAATCTACTAACGATTGAAAACTCTGTTAAAATTGTCCACAAATGATACATGTAGGTCTACATAGTGTAGGAACATACCACAAAAATTTCGAGAGACAAAATAAAAAAAATAAAAATATACTTTGCCGAGTGTCCAGAGATGACACTCGGCAAAGTATGCTTTGCCGAGTGCCTACTATGTGGCACTCGGCACAGAACCTCTTTGCCGAGAGCCAACGGATGACACTCGGCAAAGACTAACGGCCGTCAGCTTTGGGACGGCCGCTGACGGCCGTTTGCCGAGAGCCCCCTTTGCCGAGTGTTTGACACTCGGCAAAGTTGTCTTTGCCGAGTGCCGTTCTGTGCCGAGTGTTCAGCTCTCGGCAAAGCACGGTTTGCCGAGTGCCTAACTTTACCGAGTGCGGCACTCGGCAAAGCTTTCTTTGCCGAGTGCCCGACAAAAGGCACTCGGCAAAGAAGCCAACACTCGGCAAAGCCTCGGATTCCGGTAGTGAGTAATAGATCACTACAGTTAAATATAAAATTTCTGATGGCCAAAGCAGTTGGAAATAAACCCTAAACAGTCGGACATAGTTTATTTCCGACACCCACCAGCTTATATCCGACGACAGCTATCCCTCGGTCGTAACGGGTCGGAAAATAGCGCTATTTTCGACGGCCGCCGTCGAAAATAACCTATGTCCGACGGTCACAAAGGGCCATCAGCATTTACCATTAACGGTCGTAACGGTCATTAGTGGGCCCCACAAGCGTTATGTCTGACGGCAGCCTTATGTCCGACGACTAGGACTGGGCATTTTTAACTCGATAACCGAAACCGAACCGAACCCGAATAGACCGAATAGGTCGGTTTTCAGTTTTCGGGTTCAGGTTTCGGTTCATAGATCTCTTCTGTTCGGGTATCGGTTTAGGGTTCGGTTTCCAGCCATCCAAACCCGATTAGGCACAAAGAACCAAATTATAGTGCTCCTCCCTCTGTCCCTCAGCCCAAAACGTGAAACCGAGATAGTTAACGGCCCAACTCAGGCACTCTGCACCGCAGTTCGCCAGGTGCCCAGGTTCGCCAGTCCGCAATCCGCACCAGCACCACACTCACCAAGACTCGAACTGAGGCACGCCCGCAACCCTAGCCCTAGCGCACGGCGCCGCACTGGTCCGCTGCTGTTCTACCGCCTCTGCACGTCGATCCACCGCTCTGCCGCCTCTACACGTCTGTCGCGCCAAGTGCCAGCCCTACAGGCCTCCACTCTGTATCGCTCTCCATGGTCTCGGCGACTCCACTCCGCACCGGCGACTCCGTACTGCCACTGGTCTCGGCGACGGCGACTCGGCCTGCGTCGATTCACCGCACCGCGGCACCGGTCCACCGCTCTGGCGACTCGATGTTCTACACTTCTGCTCCAACTCCGGCTTCAGCGTCCTGCTCCTCGGTGCCCACGACCCCGCTGCAGACTGACCCAACATGCAAGGTAAGCTAACCGAAGGCACGACGGCAACTAGCGAGGAATCTTGCAATGTAAGTCGACTTCTCATTTGCATGCAAATATGAAAGCTGTTGCAAACTTGTCGTTCCAATTTGCATGCAAATATGAATGCCGCTGCAAGCTTGTTGTTTGAATAATTGAATTTCCAAATATGTATGTAGTTGCAAACTTGCAAAGTCGAATTTCTAGTGTTGCTTTGCTTATTTGCAGATGTCACAAGCAGAAGAGGCAATGCCTCAACTAGCATTGACTGAGAATGTTCGAGTGGCAGAGAACCCAACTGAAGAGCCTGAGAAAGAGATTGCTGAAGCAACTGCAGAGAAAGAGGTGAAGAAAAGAAAAGCTATGGCACCTAGATCAGAGGTATGACAGAGCTTCACCAAGATCATAGACAATAATTCTAGTTTTATGAAGGAAGCTAGGTGCAACTATTGCAAGATTGTTATCAAGTGTGAGGCAAAAGTCAATGGTACATCTGCATTAGGCAAACACTTGATGGTATGCAAAAAGAATCCTAATAAGATCAATGATGACAAACAACCTGTTTTGCAAGCATGTAGTGAAGATGGTAGTGGGTCTAGCATCACTGCTTGGAGGTTTGATCCAGAAATGCTTAGGGTGGCTTTTACTGAAATGTTAATTACAGATGAGCTTCCATTTGCTTTTGCTAAGAGACTAGGTTTTAGGAAGTTCATGTCTAAGGCTTGCCCACGTTTTGGGGTTCCATCTAGAAGGAGCACAACTAGAGATGTAGTTAGTGCCTACAACAATGAGAAAGAGAAGCTAAAAGAATTCTTCAAGAGAAATTGTCAAAGAGTATGCTTGACCACAGATACATGGACATCCAGCCATCAGCAAAGCTACATGTGTGTGACAGCTCATTTTGTTGATGAATCATGGCTACTACAGAAGAGGATTATAGGTTTTTTTATGGTGAAAGGTCACAGAGCAGATGACATAGGAAAAGACATGGAGAAGTGTCTGGCTGAGTGGGGATTAGATAAGGTGTTTACCATCACCGTTGACAATGCTTCAGCTAATAATGGCGCAGTTTCCTACATGGCAAAGGTCACTAACAAATCAAAGACTAGCATCTTGGAATCCAAGTTACTTCACATGAGGTGTGTAGCCCATATTGTGAACTTGATAGTCCAAGAGGGATTAAAAGAGCTTGACATATCTATCAAGCGTGTTCGTGCAAGTATTAAATTCATTAAGAGCTCCCCTTCTAGGATTGCCAAATTTAAGAAGTGTGTGGAGCTAGAGAAGGTCAACACCAAGGCTTTCTTGTCACTTGATGTTGTCACACACTGGAACTCAACATATAATATGCTCAAGGTAGCAGTAGTATACGAGAAGGTGTTTGAGAGGTCTGCAGAAGATGATCCATACTATGCAATTGATTTAAATGGTGAAAAACAGCCTGGAGTGCCAGATTCTGATGATTGGGCTAGTGCAGCGAAGATGGCCAAGTTTCTTGAGCACTTCCACAAGTTGACCATTCGTGTTTCTGCCACTCTTCGCCCTACAACTCACATATTCTTTCATGAGGTTGCTGAACTTAACATATTATTGCGGTCTTGGTGTGAAAGCAGTGATCCTTTGCGCAACGAAATGGCAAAGAGAATGTTAGCTAAGTACAACAAGTATTGGGGTGATCATACGAGTTTCAATATTCTCATCTTTGTGGCTGTTGCACTTGATCCAAGGTACAAACTTTCAAATTACACCAAGATCACTACACTAGAAATGTTTGGTGAGGTCCATGGAGAAGTGGTTTGGATTAAAATGAACGAAACACTCACAAAGCTGTTTGAAGAGTATGGGAGAATATATGCTCCAAGTGACAAGGATGGCCAGACCAAAGAAGCAAATAATGACCAAGAAGAAGAAGGTAGTAGCTTGATGAGAACATTGGTTGCCAAAAGGTTGAAGTCGAACAACTGTAGTGTTAGTGCTTCAAAATCAGAGTTGGAGAAGTACCTTGCTGAAGAGAATGAAGAACATACTACCAAGTTTAATATTATAGAGTGGTGGAAGGTGAATTCTACAAGATTTTCAATTTTAGGGCGCTTGGCTCATGATGTTCTAGCCATTCCCATCTCTACGGTTGCATCTGAGAGTGCCTTTAGTACCGGTGGACGCATTTTAGATGATTTCAGAAGCTCTCTCACTCCATTCATGGTTGAAGCTTTTGTTTGTGCTCAGGATTGGATGAGGCGTGCAAGTCCTATCACTAATGAAGAAGATACCGAAGAGTTAGCCAAACTAGAAAAAGGTACTCTGCATTTGGCTATTTCCTATTCTTATAGCTTTAATTTCATGTTCTTATAGCTTTAATCTAAGTTTTTTTTATTTCAGCACTTCTTGCGGAAATGAATAGTCTGAATACTGCTAAAGCTTCTAGGGACAAGGAGATTGTCAACTATGGTTGAGTGATATAAAACTAAGGTGAGAAAAACTGAGCTACAAATCTAATTGCTATTGTAATGCAAGTTAGTGAAGTCTTTAATTTTACAATTGTTTAGGTTGATGCCTTGTTGTTGCTGGATAGCTGCTGGAGTGCTGGTGTCATGGTGTGGGCGTGTGGCATCATACAAGCTGCAATTCGCTTGGGCTTGGTAACAGTAATAGTTGGAGGCATCATGGAGTCCGAGACGACTAGATTTTTAAATTTGTTTGTGAATTGTGATGGATTGATGAACCTGTTAAGTTATTTCCTGTGGTGTATGAACTTGTATGTAGTTGGCATTTTCTAAGTCAATTTGTCATGTATTTATATGCACTTCTATGCAATTTATGTGAACCACTAAACCTATTTATGAATTATCATGTCTGTGTACTGTTTGGGTTGGCGAAGAACCGAATAGACCGAACCGATTTTTTTGGTCTATTCGGGTTCGGTTCCTGTAAAAAAAATAGAGTTTTGGTTCTTGATATCTAGAACCCAAAATTTTTGAAAACCGAATAGACTTAAAAGACCGAATGCCCAGCCCTACCGACGACTTCTAGTAGCCTTCGAACTTAATTCATTATTATGTCCGACGGTTTAATAAAACCGTCGGACATATGACTTTTCAGCAGGGGCAAAAAACCCTATTTTTTCATTTCTCACATTTACAAAAATACACAGATTTCATATACAACCACACATTCACATTCACATTTACGTTCACAAACGTCAATTCACATTCACATTCCAATTCTCAAACATCAACTCACATTCACAAATACATTGCAACAAGGCTTTGACATCAACATATAGTTCTAACATCTGTCACACATAGTATCTTCATAGTTCGACATTCATATAATATCGTCGACATTCACATAGTCTTTGACATCAACCTTGACATAGTTCCAAATCAAACACAGTTCAACAATTGTCACACATATCCGTCACCTGGTTAGTTGGAGTTGTAGCCACTTCCTTCGGCCGGACTCTAGGTGTTGAAAATGTTGTTCACCCAAGAAGTCAAGGCGTCGTCTTGATCAGACACATCTCCAGGTGCGGCAACTGAAGCGAGAGGTGTCTCAAAGCCCTGTAACACACGCACATGAAATAGTAACAACTAAGTTCTTCATTTTAACACAAGGCATATATGAACATAGCACACACACATATGTGTACATACCGCAGGGAATTGTGGCGAAGGTGGAGGCGACATCATTGGTGACGACAATTCAAGGTCTGTAGGTGGCATCCCATATGTTGGCATCGGGACGCCCGCTTGTTGTGCCAATTGCTACAAATTAGATCCAAGCAATTGTTGAGAAAATAAGGTACACATCATGTGTTTTAGTTGTTACGAACAAAATGTTACTTCAACTTAACGAGAGTAGATCTTGATTCTAGGCCAGAAGGTTCGAATAGTCTCGTCCTTCTTCTTTTGGTACTCAGCTTGCTATCTCTGGTACTCCATCTGTTGCCTCAAAACTAATTGATGATAATCTACCTGCTGACGCAACGCTGCAATCTCTATGTCTTGGGCGGATGATCGAGAACGAGATGCCTATGAAGAAGAGGACGTGGACCGTCATCCACGACGTCTTAGTATCCTAGAATCAATCGTAGAATCAAAAATACCCAACCTACAAGAGTGAACAATGGACTTAGTATAGTAAACCATGGACTTAGTAGAGTAAACCATGGACTTAGTTCAATCGCAAGCCTTAGGGTGGTCTTTTGTTTTGTTAGTGGTATTCAGGCAAGTGCTGATAATGCTTTCACCCATATTTCGTTCTTGGTGCATCACATCAATGGTATGCAATAGAATCAAGACTTTCACATAAGGGAGTTCCCATATACCACATTTGTGAGTCCAATTATGCTCGGTTCCAAAACCTTGAAACTGATTTCCATGTTCGTTTAGTTTCAAATCATTAAGTCTCGCGAGAACCTCTGGACCACTAAGACGCTTGGGTGGTCCCCTCATCTCAGTCGTGTCCTTTCTAAAATAGTTCCTATCGAACCTGAATGGGTGATCCTGAGGCAAAAAACATCTATGGCAATCGAAGTAACATCTTTCCACCAAACTTCAGTCAAAAGCATAAAGTGTCTTCAGTGCATATCGGACATGTCAGAATCCCATGACAACTTCATCCAGCAAAGATACCATAAACCATAGAATCGTGAATCGACCACAAAACACAGCTCTTAGGTTGAACTTCTGTTTCTTGTAATAATCATACGCCTCGACTCCTTCCCACAAAATTTTCAATTCTTCAATCAGGTGTCTCATGATCACATCGATCTTTATTCTAGGATGATCCGAACCAGGTATTACAAGACACAAGAAAATAAATTCATATTTCATGAAAAGAGCTGACAGAAGGTTGTATGGAACAACAATGATAGGCCAGCATGAGTAGGATGGTGCAGTTAGAGTGAAAGGCAAGAAACCATCTGTTGCCAAACTAAAGCGGACATTACACACTTTGTCCGCAAAGCTGGAATCATAGGCATCTAGTGTCTTCCATGCATCTGTATCAGCTGGGTGCGCCATGACATCGGGATTCTTACGTATGCCTTCTTTTTGCCACCTCATGTGTCCGGCTGTATTCTTGGAGATAAACAAACCTTTCAACTGATGTATAAGAGGCATGTAACGAAGCTACTTATGTGCTACCTCGGTCGTCACAGTCAAACCATCGTCATTTTCAACCTCTACGAATCTACGCTCACCACATACTGTACACTTCTTCTCACTCACGGTCTCCTTCCAAAAAAGCATATAGTTATTGTCACAGACATCGATTTTTTCATAGTCCATACCGAGACCTGAGAGCAACTTCTTGGACTAGTACATGTCCTTTGGCATCTCGTGATTCTCTGGAAGTACAACACTGATCAAGTTCAGAAGCTCCTTGTAGTAGTTGTTTGAGAATGCAAACTTGGACTTAATAGCCATAAGTTGAGTCACGAAGACAAGGACGATCACTTTCGTGTGCTCGTGCAACGGTTCTTTGGCGGCTTTAAGGAGCTCGAAGAACTTCTAAACCTCAAACATAGGAGGATCCTCATAATTGGGGGGTTGTCGGGGGTTCTCAGAATCGACAGGTAGAAGCTCATGGCGTACATCGTCAAGCATCTCTTCCATCCTATCATTGTTCCCCCTCATCATGTGACTCAAGTTCCGATACAATACGAGGAGGTGGGTTCTCACCGTGGTGCACCCACACCTCATATCTAGGCATATAACCGTTCTTATAAAGATCTATAGATATAGTCCTCCTGTCAAGGAAATAAATATTTCAACACTTGCTACAAGGGCACCTAACATTGGTTCAGTCTCTGACCTAGCAAAAGCATGGTCGAGAAAAGCGTCAGTCTTGGCAACCCACTCACTTCTTCCAACCTTTATACATCCATCAACAATCCTCCACCATACTAGATACGAGACATTAACTTAATTAGTTAATTAAATCACATCCCTACATCTATAGGGAAGGATAGGTCCTAAACCCACTCAGGAGTGACCTACCAGCCCGTGTTTATGATAAGGCATGTGCTCGTGCTAAATTTCGGCAGCATAACCCCGCTGTTCTCCACTCACACGCCTGAAAATGGTACAATTGGAGAACAGAGGGGTAATGCTACCAAAACTATGCAGGAGCACATGCCTTTGTCATAAACACGAGCTATGTTGGTCACCCCGAGGCTGTCCAATAAAGGGACAATTCCAGCCCAACACACCTCACATGTGTTGCATGCTGTGTTGGGCACACGGGCGTGGGAGCCGGTGAGGCGGTGGGGGCAACAGGGCGGGCGCATGCTGGGGTGGGTCGGGGCCAGCGTGGTCTCTAGCGGCTCTGGCTCTGGCGTGGTCGGACGCTATTGAGATAGCGTGCTCGTGTGAAATGAAACGGCACGCTCGGGACATAAGGTTAAAATCCCTTACGCCCACCGTCGGATATAAGGTTATGTTCGACGACTTGTCTGATAGCCATTGGACATAAGGCTTGGCTGACAGCAGTCGGATGTAACACTTTATGTCCGACGGCTATGGGAAGCCATCAGAGATAACCATTTGTCCAACGGCTGCCAAGGAATCCGTCATAGATATCATGGCCGTCAGAGATTTATTATTTTCCTGTTGTGGATTATATAAAAGTTCCATGATTTCATTTTCTGACGACACTGACAGTTCCATGGAATGCGATCTGAACCTCTTAGGGCATGTATAATAAGAGGCTATAAGCGAGCTAAATGCTGATTGGAGGAGAGAGAGGACATGCGGGTTGTAAATTTTGACACAAGAACTAATAAACTGTATGAAGTCCAGTATTAATACTAAAGAGCTAACCACTATATGGATGTGCTAAATACCAGGCCACAAAGATCCTTAGAGCCAGTTGCTGGTTCTATTATTAAAGTTGCTCTTAATGAGTACATTTACTGTGGGAAAATGAAAACAAACATTGTTCTTAATCGCTAAAGAGGAGGAGCAGATGGACATGAAGAAACCTCCCTTGTTCTTATCGTTCCATAGTTTTCCTACTGAAATAACAGTTTTTTATTTGACCATCGCAGACAGAAAGCTACTCCAGTCCCAGAACAAACATTGATACGTACATTATTAATTTATTAATGGCATCAAGCTTGAAAAGACAAACAGGTTCTACCGATTCAACTTTTTTCCCAAATCATTCTCTAGCTAAAGCTTTCTGGTTGTTGGAAAATTCTAAAAAAACATGGTGCTGTCATCAAATGGGGTGGGCTGGCATAGGCACGTACATCTCCTTCTTAATCGCTAAAGAGGAGTAGCGCCTTCCATTGCCTTTGGCCGCGTCATAGCAAGCGCAGTCGTCATTGGCGACCACGAGTGTGGCGAGGTACCTGTAGTTGGAGAGCAACTTGGCTGCATCCTAGAACGCCCGGTCTCAGCACGTGCCTGTATCGACCAACTTGATAAAGTATTTCCTACTTTTGTTGTTCCTGCCCTCGTTTCCTAGCAAGCTCAGCACTTATGTCCCTTTTTACTGTAAAATAAAAACAAAAGATTAGTATGCTGAGACTTCTAACATCGTCATTCAATATCTAATATGCAGATAAATTAAAAACATGCTTTGCTTGTTAAGCTGTTTATTTAGTAGTAGACATGAATGAAAAAAACTTTTCTTATGAGCGAATACAGATATCTAGATAGCTCAAGTTAGGGTTCGAGCGATCGGTTTCGCACAGTAGGACGAACAACCAAAAAGGAGTGCACATACCTGGTTGGTGCTCGTCGTTGGCGAAGACATGGCCAAGGGACTAGCAGAACGTAGGCACCTAGATAATGGCGACGACGCCCATGGTCTGGGAGAAGGCCAGAAAAAATGAAATGATGTGGAGCAGTGAGGGGGAGCTTTGCTCCCCTGTTTAATATATAGAAAGAATGACAGTTTGGGAATTATCAGTGTCCTAAAAATCAATATGAGAAAGATCGGATGAAGTTAATATCATATGCTTTAATTATCAGGAGCACTATGTATGTCATCTAGACTTGGCATTTACAACCGGATGTTCAAAGGATATCAAGTTAATTTAGGAGCAAAGAACTTAAAATAGTTATGAAGGATCTCAAATATTTAGAAGCAAAAAGCATCATGCTTACATATACAAGATCTAGTTCCCTTGATATAGTCAGGTATTCAGATGTCAACTGGGAAGATGTGTTGATTCATTAAAATCCACTTCTTTATATATCTTTATACTTGAGAGGGGAGTGCAGAACCATAGTGTTGGTGGACAAACTAGAGAAGAAACGCCCCACATAACCACTGGTTAGGTTTTTTTGGATGCTCAAGCAAGATATGGAGTCTAGGGTTACCTGCTATTATATCTTGGTTCACATAACAGTTCACTCGTCCCTAGGTGCAAAAGCTAGCTATGACACGCGGGTACTTGAAACGGCCAATAGTGCACCAATAAAGTGAAAAATTCAAAGTTCCCAATGGCTCCGAATCCTATGAGCAATTGCTTGGGTTGAGCCCATAGTAATGCAAGTCAATTATTTGGTCCTAACAAAAACAATGTTGCCATTGAGTTACTATTGTTGTTCTAGCAGAAGATGTTTTGGTTTTATAGTTTTGAAGACGAGCAATGGCTTTATCACTAGTAGAAAAAGACTCAAAGCCTGCGGTGCGTTATATTTTTATGGGCGGATTCGGTTATCAACTGTCTGTGCTATTTTTTTTTAGTGATGGTTTCTTAAGAAAACCGCCACTAGAAATCGTATTTCTAGAGGCGGTTCCTTATGAAAACCGCATATAGAAATCTATGATTTCTAGGGGCGGTTTTCTTAAGAAACCGCCTGTAGAAATCGATTTCTAGTGGCGGTTTTCTTAAGGAACCGCCACTAGAAATCATTTTTATCCTTAATTTTTCGAGTTTTTCAAACGACCTCGTATGATAAAACTATCAAAATAAAAGTTGTAGATCTCTAAAAATTATAAAACTTTGTAGTTGATAACTTTTTTATTTGAAATCATTTCGGCTCTCAAAAATTGTATCTAAATTTGTCAAATTTAAAATTCAAATTTTGCAAACGACCTCGGATGAAAAAAGTGTCAAAATAAAAGTTTTAGAACTTCAAAAATTATTCAAATTTGTAGTTGACAATTGTTTTATTTGAATTCGTTTACGGTCTCAAACAAGTAATTTACACTCAGTTAGTTGTAATATGTGGGCAACAAAACTACACACTAAACACAAAGCATGTCATAGCCGGAGTGATAGAGGAGGGTACGCGTGAGGCTGAGGTCAGGGATTTGATTCCTAGCAACTCTTGTAGTGCACGAAAAATTCTGCGACCTGCGACTTCGATGGAGACGAACAGGTGGGTGGGCGAGCCGCGAGGTCTCCCTAATAAAAATATATTTTTACTATTTTTAAAATCTGTTTTATGTTTCTTGGAAACAATTTTCATTGGCGGTTTTATTACGCCGACCGCCAGTGAAAATCGATTTCCACTAGCGGTTCTCAGTTACCCGCCTGTAAAAATGGTGATTTCTACTGACCCCTAGCACTAGCGGTTACGAAAAACGTCACTGTAAATAGGTTTACGACCGCCACTATAGAGCTTATCTGTACTAGTGTATGTGACTAGGATAGTGTTGTTTATTTGCTCCTACCTACTAGGAAAGTAGACGAAAATGCCATCAACATCTGTGCTATATTGAAAGGAGGTAACAGGTGGTAGCTCAAAATTTAACACAATCATAAAACTCGACCTACGGTGGTAAAACAACCACTCAGGACCTAAGAGCATCTCTAACAGCGTGATCTATAAAAGTTCTCTATAATTTAAAAATTATGCTCCAACAGTAAAGCTTGAGTCACTTGAGAGCACTGTTGGAGTAGTTTTTGCTATAGAGCCCTATATTTCAATTTGAGGCACCAATTTAAAGCACTGTTGGAGATGCTCTAAAAAGTGCTACTCATACTACTTAACCAACTTAGTTAGAGGCTCTTACGTCTGTTAATAGACACATTGCGTTTTCATTAGGTAATCCAAAACGGGGGCATTGGGTTGTTTGTGTAGTCAACCAAATTAAACTTCCTATAGTGTAAGACAAATTTCTGTGTTAGCAGCACTTTTTGACACAAGCATCAGTTTGAATAGCATGTGATTATATTTTATCCATTGGGTTGTCGAACTAGTTTATTTGATTGGATCAGATGGTTATAATCATTTATTACTCTATAAGAGCGCGGTAATATGTGAGATATATTTTTATTTAGTTTTAAATTTTGAAATAAAAACTACAAGTCTACGACAAACAAGGAAGGTATTTGATATAAAGATCTCATTCAAGATCTAATTGATACATACATGACTTATTGAATGTGGTTTTTAAACTTTTTTTATAAATTTACTTGCCACACATTTTAATTAACATAAACTATATATATATTCCAACGCTATTTGTCACCAGGGTGAAGTTTCGTTTGGATCGGAACCTTGCCTCGCCTGACCAGATGTTCAGCTCCCCCCTCGCTACCCGCAGCAGCCCCCTCAAATTGTAGCGCGAAAAAATAACTGGGGGAAAAAAACGCTTGTGTTTTTTTGAAGTAAAGCTACTGTAGGAGGGTCCTACAGTAATATTATTAAAATAATAGAAATGAGTTTAGGGAGGAAGAGGAAGATTACATAGAAATGGAAGATAGAGTGAGCCGAAGGGTAGAAGTTACAGCCCTAAATTGAGCAGCCAAGATGCAATGTCTTCTTTAAGAGCAGGCTTGACTCTATGGCATAACAGGGCAATTTCACTCCTAAACATAGCCTTGCACTCAGGAACCGAAGGGGGAATTTTATTGAAGATCCAATTATTTCTGCACCTCCAAATGCACCACGTCATGATGATAATAGCTTCAAGCCTCCAGGGGACTTGCAAACGTCTTCTAATTCTCATTAGGGTATGCAGAAGATCCGTAGCACATGGCGGTAGGAGGCCTAAAAGAAGCCAACATCTCCTAGCAATGTTGCACCTGAAGAAGAGATGGATAGGTGTTTCTTCAATCTGGAGGATACAATTATCGCAGGTGTAGGAGTCTAAAGGCATTGCGCGACGTCTGAGAATGGAGCGAGTATTCAATCTGTTTTTGAGCAGCAGCCAGAAGAAGACTTTGTGCTTGGGCTGACATTTAGACTTCCATAACCAAACAAATAGAGGGAGCGTTTGACGGGTGCCAGTCAAGTGAGCATAAACCGTCTGAGAGGAAAACCGAGTGGAGGAGGCACTGCATCTCCAAATGTCATTATGATCAAGCAACTGAGTATTACCAAGGGTGTCCTGAAGAGAGAGAAGTTGCTCGAATGCTTCAGCAGAAAGGGGGATATGGAACATTTCATTCGGGGAAGCTAATCGAGCTTGATGGATGTTAATCTCTTTGACAGAGGCAAATGACCAGAGCTCCGGGAACTTTTGAGATAAACATTGCCCATTCCATCGATCATGCCAGAGAAGCGTAGATTTACCATTTCCAATTTGCACTTGGGCAATTTCCTTAAAAGAATCATGGATTTTGAGAATATCTTTCCACCAAAACGAGCCAACTGGTTTAGCTGAGGGCAGAGAATTGTTGTAATGAGTGTCCCAGATAATGTTAACCCATGGGATGTTGACTCTATTAAAGAATTTGTGGAGGCACTTCATAAGGAGAGCTTTATTCTGCCACTCAAGGTTGATGACTCCAAGACCCCCTTGAATTTTTGGCCTGCAAACAGATTTCCAAGCAACTTGGGGAGGTTTTTTTGCATTTATATCTGCCCCTCTCTAGAGACAATGCCGTCGAAGTTTATCAATCTGTTTGATCACAGTTTTTGGAAGCTTCAGGGTGCACATGTAATAGGTTGGAAGAGAAGAAAATACCGCATTCACCATTTGTAGTCTGCCAGCCTGAGATAGAAAAATAGAGGTTGAAGCTAGTCTTCTTTCAATCTTCTGAATGAGAGGAAGGAAAGCTTCCAAGTTGGGTTTTTAAGCCCCAAAGGAAGACCCAGATACGTGAAGGGCAAAGCCCCGACCTTGCAGTGGAATGTATTTGCTAGCAAAGCCATTTTCTGCTCCGAAACATTGATGGGGTAAATGTTAGATTTGTTATAATTCACATGGACCCTGTAGAGTCAGCAAAAGAATTAAGCATTGCTTTAAGGAAGAAGAGCTGTCTAGGGCATGCTTCCAGAATTAGAATTGTATCATCTGCATATTGAATAATCGGGAAGTCGGATCCACAGGAGATCAGGATCGGGAGCTTGAGGATGCCACAACCCTTGGCCTTGTTGATAATTGACTGAAGCAGATCAGCAGCTAAGACAAAGAGAAGGGGGGACAAGGGGTCCCCCTGCCGAACCCCACGCCTGTAGTGAAAGCGTCTGCCCGGAACCCCATTCAAAAGAACTTGTGACGTGCCAGATCCAAGGATCAACGAAATCCAGTGAAGCCATCTGTCCCCAAAGCCCTTATGCTTCAGAATATCAATGATGGCAGCATGCTCTAGTTTGTCAAAGGCCTTTTCAAAGTCCAATTTTAGGATGACCATTTCCTTACCTGATTTATGACAAATAGAGATGTATTCAAAGGCCCATGCAAGACAATCTTGAATTGTCCGCCCCTTCAGGAAGCCATATTGATTCTGGTGAATTAGACTAGTAATAACCAGCTGTAGTCTATTGGCCAGAAGCTTCGTCAGGATTTTCATGCTTGTATCGAGGAGAGAAATCGGTCTATAGTCCCCCACTGAAGTAGGCGCACTATGCTTAGGGATGAGAGTCACATAAGAACCATTGATGCTTTCTAAGCAGATTGATCCCTCATAAAATTTATCACAAAGCTCATAGAAGTCCGATGCAATTACCGGCCAACATTTTTTCACAAAATCCGTATTAAAACCATCAGGATCTGGGGATTTATTGGAAGGAAGATTTCTGATGATCTGATCTATCTCACTGCGAGAGAAAGGCAAATCCAGTGTAGATAGGTTATGAGCAGACTGAATCAAATCAAATAGATTGAAAACCATAGATGTTGGCTGAGAGGACCCTAATCGATTTTTAAAGGCTTGAAACAGAACCTCTTCTTTGTCTTTATGAGAGACAACCACCGAGCCATTGTCACAAGACAGAGACAAGATATTGTTGTGACGATGCTTGGAAGTGGCATTAGCATGGAAAAATTTAGTGCCCGCATCCCCCAACGAGGCCCATTTGATTTGGCCTCTTTGCTTCCAATAGGCACGCTGATTGGAGAGAAGACCCTGTAGGTCTTGGACTAGAGAGTGCTTAAAGTTCCATTCTTGAATTGTTAGATCTCTGCTTTCCTCAATAAAATCCATCAATTGAATAATCAATTCCATCTTAACAATCAACTTAGCTAGATTGGGTAAAGATTTCTGCCACCCATGGATCACTTTTCTTGCTCTTTTAAATTTGGCCATAAGACGTTTTGCAGGATCAGGCTGAAAGAGATTTTGTTCCCATGAATCTTGAAATCTGGAATGAAAGTCCTCAAGCTGAAGCCAGTAGTTCTCAAATCTGAAAATGGGCGGTTTGGGAACGTTAGATTGAATGTTGACAACCCAGGGAACATGATCCGAGGCACACCTGGCCAGGGAAAAGGCAGAGGTGGCCGGGAACATGTAAGACCAGGTAGGAGAAACGAAGCACCAGTCCAGTTTTTCAAGCAAAGGATGACGCTGCATATTAGACCAAGTGAAAGCTTGCCCTCTGAGAGGAATTTCTTGTAAACCCAGCTGACTGATTGCCGCATTAAAATTGAGCATTCTGATAGGGTCACCACCCTGCTTGTTACAATTTTCAGGGAACCTAATCATTTTGAAATCACCAAGGAAAATCCAAAGTTTGTCGTCATCAATTTCAAGGTTAGAAAACCAGGCAAGAAAAGCTTCTCTACCATGAGGAGAGCAAGGGGCATAAATGTTAGAGAGCCACCAGACTTGCCCATTTAGATTGGATTGGAAACGAATAGTGTGCCCAAACGGGTTTTGATCAACTACCTCAGACTCAAAGAGGGAGCTTTTCCAGATGGTGATGAATCCTCCAGAGGCTCCAATAGAAGGGCCGAGGGCAATTTTATCAAAATGGCGATTGCAGAAGAGACGAATATAAGCATCATCGAAGGATTCCTTTTTTGTTTCCTGAATACAGATAATGTCACACTTGGATTCCAAAATATTGTTCTGCAAAGAATTCCACTTGGAGTCAGAGTTAATGCCTATGATGTTGTGAGACAAAATTTTAATTGACCGACGAGAACTCTGAAGAGGATTATCCATTGAAAACCAGAAGTAATTCACTGAAGAAGTCGAGTATACCAAGCATACATCGACAGAAGCCCCAGCAATCAATATGAGTGGGGTATGCTAATTTATAGATTCCCAGAAAGGAGGGGCAGTGAGTGCCAACACCCCCCCCGAAATCCAGACATAATAAAAGCCAAAAAGGGATAAACAAACCCCATAGTTTCATTGAACCCAGAAAATTCAGACCATTCACCCATAAGACATAAAATGTTGAGAAGTCTGGGGAGATCACCACAGGGGCCACTACGGGCCCAACCACACAAGGAGTAGTTTTGCTGCGATACATAATTAAACCAAAAGAACACAAGCACCGCAACATCTCAGACCCAAGCTGAGACAAAAGAGACGGCTACGCATTATAGCCCCGCCGAGGGATGAGACTCCGCGTCATCATCCATATCAGAAGCGTCCCTTTGATCTGCAGACGGAGAACTCGGCTCATTTGTGGAGCAAGACGAGGAACGCGGCTTCTGAATGGCAACACTAGAGGACCTGGAGTTGCTTAAGGAGTTAAGACTTAGTTTTTGGGGGTCCACCTTGCAGAAGTCAACGCCCAATTCCTTGATAGTCCTGTGGGAGAGCGATGGTGGTGAAGGAGACCCAGCACAGCACGAGCAATTATTTTTACTGCCAAAACAAGGCTTAAAGCCTTTGGCCTTTTCTCTGAGCCTAGCACTTCTTCTCACTTCAGTGTCGACCAAGGCTGCATGTTTCTTCCTGTTCACAGCTGCAGAAGTCACAGGAGATTGAGCCTCCACAAGCGAATCCTGGCTGGGAGGGAGCAAGCATTTGGGGGTATCTTAAATTGTATGGTTTCCATGTTGGGCTCCATGAAAGCAGAAAGAGCCCCTGACAGCAGAAATTTTCTGGCCCACTCAAAAGAGTCCGGCCTCATAAGCAGGCCCATAAAGAAAGCTGCCCATAATTTTGGAACGGAGATGAGGCCTGCGCTGGGGGGGCAAAGCTCAGCCCAGGAGGAGAAGCGCTTTCTGGCCAAGAAATCATCGTAGGTAGGGTCCTGAGAGGGCTGATTCAGGTGAGTCATGAAGCCCACAATGATGTTATCATCAGCATTCAGATTCAAATTTTGCGCGCCCTGGTCGTTCTGATCGTTATTTCCCTCCAAAAATGGGTCCGCTGGGGGGAGGGCTGGAAGAGCAAGCACAACAACTTCTTGATCAAGGACATCCTCCTGAGGGAAGTTGACAGCTTGCTGGATAACGATATCGTTGAAAAGACCCACATATTCATCTGAAGGAAGGTCCTCAAGACCGAAGAATTGGTAACTGAATTGTTCCTCTTCATTGTTGACTAAAGGAACAGGTGCAGGCGGTTGTTCTTGCTGGACCTGTTCAACCGGCCAAGGATCCCAACCATCATCAGCATTATTGGCATTGGCATCCTCTAATTCAATTTCACCATTGGGGGGATGTTGAGGTCAAATTGGAAATTGGGCACAGGTTGCCCCAATCCAAAAAATTCCACTGAAAGTTGATGCCCATTATGAGGGTACGGAGGTATAGGTTCTTCATCCTCAGGCATGTTACCAAGCATGAACTGTTGCACAATGTCGCACTGAACAGTCCAGGAAACCCCATGAAAACCTTCAGCTACTGAAAACACAATAAACTGTGGAACCTCCTGCAGAGAAGTCAGCCGTGCTCTAACAAGCAATCTAGTAGCATTAGTGATAGTCGCCTAGAGGGGGGGTGAATAGGGCGAAACTGAAATTTACAAAAATAATCACAACTACAAGCCGGGTTAGCGTTAGTAATAAAGAAACGAGTCCGCAAGAGAGGGCGCAAAACAAATCGCAAGCGAGTAAGAGTGTGACACGAGGATTTGTTTTACCGAGGTTCGGTTCTTGCAAACCTACTCCCCGTTGAGGAGGCCACAAAGGCCGGGTCTTTTTCAACCCTTCCCTCTCTCAAACGATCCCCCGGATCGAGTGAGCTTTCTCTTCTTCTCAATCAACCGGGAACAAAACTTCCCCGCAAGGGCCACCACACAATTGGTGCCTCTTGCCTTGGTTGCAATTGAGTGATGATCACAAGAACAAGTGAGAAAGAAAAGAATGCGATCCAAGCGCAAGAGCTCGAAAGAACACAAGCAAATCACTCTCTCTAGTCACTATGGAGTTGTGTGGAATTTGGAGAGGACTTGATCTATTTGGTGTGTCTAGAATTGAATGCTAGAGCTCTTGTAGTAGTTGAGAAGTGGAAAACTTGGATGGCAATGAATGTGGGGTGGTTGGGGTATTTATAGCCCCAACCACCAAAAGTGACCGTTGCTGGAGGCTTCTGTTCGATGGCGCACCGGACAGTCCGGTGCACACCGGACAGTCCGGTGCCCCTGCCACGTCACCATTGCCGTTGGATTCTGACCGTTGGAGCTTCTGACTTCTGGGCCCTCCTGGGTGTCCGGTGCACACCGGACATGTACTGTTTGATGTCCGGTGCACCGGCATGGGCGATCCTGACGTCTGCGCGCGCTGCGCGTGCATTAAATGCTCCGCAGGGAGCCGTTGGCGCCGCAGAGAGCCGTTGCTCCGCTGGCACACCGGACAGTCCGGTGCACACCGGACAGTCCGGTGAATTTTAGCGGAGCGGCTGCCGCGCGAACCCGAGGCTGGCGAGTTCCGGAGACCGCGCTTCCTTGGAGCACCGGACATGTCCGGTGCACACCGGACAGTCCGGTGAATTTTAGCGCGCCGGCTTCCGAGAATTCCCGAGGGCGAAGAGTTTGAAGTCGGAGTCCTCTGGGCGCACCGGACACTGTCCGGTGCACACCGGACAGTCCGGTGCCTCCAGCCAGAGGTGCCCTCGGTTGCCTCTTTGCTCCTTTGTTGAATCCAAAACTTGATCTTTTTATTGGCTGAGTGTGAACCTTTTGCACCTGTATAACTTATACACTAGAGCAAACTAGTTAGTCCAATATTTGTGTTGGGCAATTCAACCACCAAAATTACTTGGGGACTAGGTGTAAGCCTAATTCCCTTTCAATCTCCCCCTTTTTGGTGATTGATGCCAACACAAACCAAAGCAAATATAGAAGTGCATAATTGAACTAGTTTGCATAATGTAAGTGCAAAGGTTGCTTGGAATTGAGCCAATATAAATACTTACATGAATGCGCATGGATTGTTTTCTTTGTTTTTTTGACATATCGGACCTCATTTGCACCATAAGTTTTGGTTTTTGCAAACTCTTTTGTAAATTCTTTTTCAAAGTCATTTTGCAAGATAGTCAAAGGTAAATGAATAAGATTTTGCAAAGCATTTTCAAGATTTGAAATTTTCTTCCTCTGTTCAAATGCTTTTCCTTTGACTAAACAAAACTCCCCCTCAAATAAGGTCTCCTCTTAGTGTTCAAGAGGGTTTTAAGACATTAATTTTGAAAATACTAGTTGCTCCCCCTTTAGAACACAAAGAGATACCAATTTTGAAATTTACCAATTTAAAATCATCAAATTTATAAAATTAGGTGGTGGTGCGGTCCTTTTGCTTTGGGCTCTTATTTTCTCCCCCTTTGGCATGAATCGCCAAAAACGGAATCATTAGAGCCCAATGAAGTACTTTCTCCCCCTTTGGTCATGAAATGAATGAGTGAAGATTATACCAAAGTTGGAGAGATGATGCGGAGCGACGGCGAAGAATGAGTAGTGGAGTGGAGTGGAAGCCTTGTCTTTGCCGAAGACTCCAATTCCCTTTCAATATACCTATGACTTGGTTTGAAATACACTTGAAAACACATTAGTCATAGCATATATAAAAGAGACATGATCAAAGGTATATTTATGAGCTATGTGTGCAAGATTAGCAAAAGAAATTCCTAGAATCAAGAATATTGAGCTCATGCCTAAGTCTGGTAAAAGATTGCTCATCAAGAGGCTTGGTAAAGATATCGGCTAATTGATCTTTAGTGTTAATGTAAGAAATCTCGATATCCCCCTTTTGTTGGTGATCCCGAAGAAAGTGATACCGAATGGCTATGTGTTTAGTGCGACTATGCTCGACGGGATTGTCTGCCATTTTGATTGCACTCACATTGTCACATAGAAGAGGAACTTTGGTTAATTTGTAACCGTAGTCCCGCAGGGTTTGCCTCATCCAAAGCAATTGCGCGCAACAATGGCCTGCGGCAATGTACTCGGCTTCGGCGGTAGAAAGAGCGACCGAATTTTGCTTCTTTGAAGCCCATGACACCAAGGATCTTCCCAAGAACTGGCAAGTCCCCGATGTGCTCTTCCTATTAATCCTACACCCCGCCCAATCGGCATCCGAATACCCAATCAAATCAAAAGTGGATCCCCGAGGGTACCAAAGCCCAAACTTAGGAGTATAAGCCAAATATCTCAAGATTCGTTTTACGGCCGTAAGGTGTGATTCCTTAGGGTCGGCTTGGAATCTTGCACACATGCAAACGGAAAGCATAATGTCCGGTCGAGATGCACATAAATAAAGCAATGAACCAATCATCGACCGGTATACCTTTTGATCCACGGACTTACCTCCCGTGTCGAGGTCGAGATGCCCATTGGTTCCCATGGGTGTCTTGATGGGCTTGGCATCCTTCATTCCAAACTTGGTTAGGATGTCTTGAGTATACTTTGTTTGGCAAATGAAGGTGCCCTCTTGGAGTTGCTTGACTTGAAATCCTAAGAAATATTTCAACTCCCCCATCATAGACATCTCGAATTTTTGTGTCATGATCCTACTAAATTCTTCACATGTAGATTTGTTAGTAGACCCAAATATAATATCATCAACATAAATTTGGCATACAAACAAATCATTATCAAGTGTTTTGGTGAATAAAGTAGGATCGGCTTTGCCGACTTTGAAGCCATTTGCAATAAGGAAATCTCTAAGGCATTCATACCATGCTCTTGGGGCTTGCTTCAGCCCATAAAGCGCCTTAGAGAGCCTATAAACATGGTTAGGGTACTCACTGTCTTCAAAGCCGGGAGGTTGCTCAACATAGACCTCCTCCTTGATTGGTCCGTTGAGGAAGGCACTCTTCACGTCCATTTGGTAGAGCTTGAAGCCATGGTAAGTAGCATAGGCTAATAATATACGAATTGACTCAAGCCTAGCTACGGGTGCATAGGTTTCACCAAAATCCAAACCTTCGACTTGTGAATACCCCTTGGCCACGAGTCGAGCTTTGTTCCTAGTCACCACACCATGCTCGTCTTGCTTGTTGCGGAAGACCCACTTGGTTCCTACAACATTTTGATTAGGACGTGGAACTAAGTGCCATACCTCATTCCTTGTGAAATTGTTGAGCTCCTCTTGCATCGCCATCACCCAATCCGAATCTTGAAGAGCTTCCTCTACCCTGGTTGGCTCAATAGAGGAAACAAACGAGTAATGTTCACAAAAATGAGCAACACGAGATCGAGTAGTTACCCCCTTATGAATGTCGCCGAGGATGGTGTCGACGGGGTGATCTCGTTGTATTGCTTGGTGGACTCTTGGGTGTGGCGGCCTTGGTGGTTCATCCTCCTTGTCTTCATCATTTGAATCTCCCCCTTGATCGTTGCCGTCATTTTGAGGTGGCTCATCTTCTTGATCTTCTTGTTCAACATTTTGAGCCTCATCCTCAATTTGAGTCGGTGGAGATGCTTGCTTGGAGGAGGATGGTTGATCTTGTGCTTGTGAAGGCTCTTCGGATTCCTTAGGACACACATCCCCAATGGACATGTTCCTTAGCGCTATGCATGGAGCCTGTTCTTTACCTATTTCATCAAGATCAACTTGCTCTACTTGAGAGCCGTTAGTCTCATCAAACACAACGTCACAAGAAACTTCAACAAGTCCTGAGGACTTGTTAAAGACTCTATATGCCCTTGTGTTTGAGTCATATCCTAGTAAAAAGCCTTCTACAGTTTTAGGAGCAAATTTAGATTTTCTACTTCTTTTAACAAGTATAAAACATTTGCTACCAAAAACTCTAAAATATGAAATATTGGGCTTTTTACCGGTTAGGAGTTCATAAGATGTCTTCTTGAGGATTCGGTGAAGATATAACCGGTTGATGGCGTAGCAGGCGGTGTTGACCGCCTCGGCCCAAAATCGATCCGGCGTCTTGTACTCATCAAGCATGGTTCTTGCCATGTCCAATAGAGTTCGATTCTTCCTCTCCACTACACCATTTTGTTGTGGAGTGTAGGGAGAAGAGAACTCATGCTTGATGCCCTCCTCCTCAAGGAAGCCTTCGATTTGAGAGTTCTTGAACTCCGTTCCATTGTCGCTTCTAATTTTCTTGATCCTTAAGCCGAACTCATTTTGAGCCCGTCTCAAGAATCCCTTTAAGGTCTCTTGGGTATAAGATTTGTCCTGTAAAAAGAACACCCAAGTGAAGCGAGAATAATCATCCACAATTACAAGACAATACTTACTACCGCCGATGCTTATGTAAGCGATCGGGCCGAACAAATCCATGTGTAGGAGCTCCAGTGGCCTGTCGGTAGTCATGATGTTTTTGTGTGGATGATGGACACCAACTTGCTTCCCGGCTTGGCACGCGCTACAAATCCTGTCTTTCTCAAAATGAACATTGGTTAGTCCTAAAATGTGTTCTCCCTTTAGAAGCTTGTGAAGATTCTTCATTCCAACATGGGCTAGTCGGCGGTGCCAGAGCCAACCCAAGTTAGTCTTAGCAACTAAGCAAGTGTCGAGTTCAGCTCTATCGAAATCTACCAAGTATAGCTGACCCTCTAACACTCCCTTAAATGCTACTGAATCATCACTTCTTCTAAAGACAGTAACACCTGTATCAGTAAAGAGACAGTTGTAGCCCATTTGACATAATTGGGATACGGAAAGCAAATTGTAATCTAAAGAATCTACAAGAAAAACATTGGAAATAGTATGGTCAGGTGATATAGCAATTTTACCCAATCCTTTGACCAAACCTTGATTTCCATCCCCGAATGTGATAGCTCGTTGGGGATCTTGGTTTTTCTCATATGAGGAGAACATCTTTTTCTCCCCTGTCATATGGTTTGTGCACCCGCTGTCGAGTATCCAACTTGAGCCCCCGGATGCATAAACCTACAAAACAAGTTTAGTTCTTTGTTTTAGGTACCCAAACGGTTTTGGGTCCTTTGGCATTAGATATAAGAACTTTGGGTACCCAAACACAACTCTTGGAGCCCTTGTGTTTGCCCCCAACAATTTTGGCAACTACCTTGCCGGATTTGCTAGTCAAAACATAAGATGCATCAAAAGTTTTAAATGAAATGGCATGGTCATTTGATGCATTAGTAGTTTTCTTTCTAGGCAACTTGGCATGAGTTGGTTGCCTAGATCTAGATGTCTCACCCTTATACATAAAAGCATAATTAGGGCCAGAGTGAGACTTCCTAGAATGAATTTTCTTAATTTTACTCTCAGGATACCCGGCAGGGTACAAAATGTAACCCTCGTTATCCTGAGGCATGGGAGCCTTGCCCTTAACAAAGTTAGACAAGTTCTTAGGAGGGGCATTAATTTTGACATTGTCTCCCCTTTGGAAGCCAATGCCGTCCTTAATGCCCGGGCGTCTCCCATTATAGAGCATGCTTCTAGCCAATTTAAATTTTTCATTTTCTAAGTCATGCTCTCTAATTTTAGCATTAAGTTGTGCTATGTGATCATTTTGTTTTTTAATTAATGCTAGGTGATCATGAATAGCATCAACATCAATATCTTTACATCTAGTACAAATGGAAACATGCTCAGTAGATGTAGAGGGTTTGCAAGATTTTAATTCAATGACCTTAGCATGCAACAAATCATTTTTAGTTCTAAGGTCGGAAATAGTAGCATTGCAAACATCAAAATCTTTAGTCTTAACAATCAAATTTTTATTTTCTAATCTAAGACTAGCAAGAGAAATGTTTAATTCTTCAATCCTAGCAAGCAAATCATCATTATCATTTCTAGGATTTGGAATAGAAACATTGCAAATATGAGAATCAACCTTAGCTAACAAATTAGCATTTTCATTTCTAAGGTTGTCTATAATCTCATGGCAAGTGCTTAGCTCACTAGACAATTTTTCACATTTTTCTATTTCTAGAGCATAAGCATTTTTAACCTTAACATGCTTCTTATTTTCTTTAATAAGGAAGTCCTCTTGAGAATCCAAGAGATCATCCTTCTCATGTATAGCACTAATTAATTCATTTAATTTTTCCTTTTGTTGCATGTTGAGGTTAGCAAAAAGAGTACGCAAGTTTTCCTCCTCATTTTTATCATCCTCATCACTAGATGTTTCATATTTAGTGGAGGACCTTGATTTTACCTTCTTTTTGCCGTCCTTGGCCATGAGACATTTGTGGCCGACGTTGGGGAAGAGAAGGCCTTTGGTGACGGCGATGTTGGCGGCGTCCTCGTCGTCGGAGGAGTCGCTTGAGCTTTCGTCGGAGTCCCACTCCCGACAAACATGGGCATCGCCGCCCTTCTTCTTGTAGTACTTCTTCTTTTCTCTCCTCTTTCCCTTCTTGTCGTTGCCCCTGTCACTGTCACTAGACATAGGACATTTTGCAATAAAATGACCGGGCTTACCACACTTGTAGCAAACCTTCTTGGAACGGGATTTGTAATCCTTCCCCTTCCGTTGCTTGAGGATTTGCCGGAAGCTTTTGATGATTAGGGCCATCTCCTCGTTGTCGAGCTTGGAGGCGTCAATTGGTTGTCTACTTGGTGTAGACTCCTCCTTCTTCTCCTCCGTTGCCTTGAAGGCCACCGGTTGCGCCTCGGATGTGGAAGGCTCGTCAAGCTCGTTGATTTTCTTTGAGCCCTTAATCATGCATTAAAAGCTTACAAAATTCCCGATAACTTCCTCGGGAGTCATTAGTGGATATCTAGGATTACCACGAATTAATTGTACTTGAGTGGGGTTAAGGAAAATAAGTGCTCTTAAAATAACCTTAACCACCTCGTGGTCATCCCATTTTGCGCTCCCGAGGTTGCGCACTTGGTTCACCAAGGTCTTGAGCCGGTTGTACATGTCTTGTGGCTCCTCCCCTTGGCGAAGACGGAAGCGACCGAGCTCCCCCTCGATCGTTTCCCGCTTGGTGATCTTGGTGAGTTCATCACCCTCGTGCGCCGTCTTGAGTAGGTCCCAAATCTCCTTTGCGTTCTTCAACCCTTGTACTTTGTTGTATTCCTCCTTGCTTAGAGAGGCAAGGAGAATGGTTGCGGCTTGGGAGTTGAAGTGCTCGATTTGGGCCACTTCGTCCGTGTCGTAGTCTTCATCCCCTACGGATGGTACCTGTACACCATACTCAACAATATCCCATAATCTTTTGTGGAGAGAGGTTAGATGAAATCGCATCAAATTACTCCACATAGCATAATCTTCACCATTAAAAGTTGGTGGTTTGCCTAATGGGACGGAAAGTAAAGGTGTATGTTTAGGAATGCGAGGGTAGCGTAGGGGAATCTTACTATACTTCTTACGCTCTTGGCGTTTAGAAGTGACGGATGCCGCGTCGGAGCCGGAGGTGGAGGTCGATGAAGTGTCGGTCTCGTAGTAGACCACTTTCCTCATCCTTTTATGCTTGTCCCCACTCCGATGCGGCTTGTGAGAAGAAGACCTTTCCTTCTTCTCCTTGTGGTGAGAAGAGGAAGATCGTTTCTCCTTCCGCTTGGAGGAGCTCTTCTTCTTCTCCCTTCTCTTGGTGCGGGACTCTTCCGATGAAGTGCTCCCTTGGCTTGTAGTGGGCTTGTCGCCGGTCTCCATCTCCTTCTTGGCGTGATCTCCCGACATCACTTCGAGCGGTTAGGCTCTAATGAAGCACCGGGCTCTGATACCAATTGATAGTCGCCTAGAGGGGGGGTGAATAGGGCGAAACTGAAATTTACAAAAATAATCACAACTACAAGCCGGGTTAGCGTTAGTAATAAAGAAACGAGTCCGCAAGAGAGGGCGCAAAACAAATCGCAAGCGAGTAAGAGTGTGACACGAGGATTTGTTTTACCGAGGTTCGGTTCTTGCAAACCTACTCCCCGTTGAGGAGGCCACAAAGGCCGGGTCTTTTTCAACCCTTCCCTCTCTCAAACGATCCCCCGGATCGAGTGAGCTTTCTCTTCTTCTCAATCAACCGGGAACAAAACTTCCCCGCAAGGGCCACCACACAATTGGTGCCTCTTGCCTTGGTTACAATTGAGTGATGATCACAAGAACAAGTGAGAAAGAAAAGAATGCGATCCAAGCGCAAGAGCTCGAAAGAACACAAGCAAATCACTCTCTCTAGTCACTATGGAGTTGTGTGGAATTTGGAGAGGACTTGATCTATTTGGTGTGTCTAGAATTGAATGCTAGAGCTCTTGTAGTAGTTGAGAAGTGGAAAACTTGGATGGCAATGAATGTGGGGTGGTTGGGGTATTTATAGCCCCAACCACCAAAAGTGACCGTTGCTGGAGGCTTCTGTTCGATGGCGCACCGGACAGTCCGGTGCACACCGGACAGTCCGGTGCCCCTGCCACGTCACCATTGCCGTTGGATTCTGACCGTTGGAGCTTCTGACTTCTGGGCCCTCCTGGGTGTCCGGTGCACACCGGACATGTACTGTTTGATGTCCGGTGCACCGGCATGGGCGATCCTGACGTCTGCGCGCGCTGCGCGTGCATTAAATGCTCCGCAGGGAGCCGTTGGCGCCGCAGAGAGCCGTTGCTCCGCTGGCACACCGGACAGTCCGGTGCACACCGGACAGTCCGGTGAATTTTAGCGGAGCGGCTGCCGCGCGAACCCGAGGCTGGCGAGTTCCGGAGACCGCGCTTCCTTGGAGCACCGGACATGTCCGGTGCACACCGGACAGTCCGGTGAATTTTAGCGCGCCGGCTTCCGAGAATTCCTGAGGGCGAAGAGTTTGAAGTCGGAGTCCTCTGGGCGCACCGGACACTGTCCGGTGCACACCGGACAGTCCGGTGCCTCCAGCCAGAGGTGCCCTCGGTTGCCTCTTTGCTCCTTTGTTGAATCCAAAACTTGATCTTTTTATTGGCTGAGTGTGAACCTTTTGCACCTGTATAACTTATACACTAGAGCAAACTAGTTAGTCCAATATTTGTGTTGGGTAATTCAACCACCAAAATTACTTGGGGACTAGGTGTAAGCCTAATTCCCTTTCAATTAGAAATATCCGGATCCCACATGAGCACCCGACCAAAAGAACCAATAGCATTCTGAATGTGCTCATGTGACCAGAAATCCAAGGTAAACCCAAGGAGCAGCAACCAACATTCATGATTAAAAAATAATGCTCGTTGATTCCAAGCCGCATTGTGTCTAATCACAGTGAAAGTAAAGCCCAAAGCTTGCTGTGGACCCATGGCCACGAGATTGTCCCTATCAAAAATGAATCGGAACCTCACCAAAGCCTGACCCATGTGGGAGCGCTGAGCACTCCTAATCTGAACATGTCTAATCTCCAAAAGGTACTCTAGGACAATGTCAGCAAAAAATTGGAAATTGACCTCATGCTCAGGTAGCGGTTGGACCAGGACAATTCCCCAATCATCATGAGCGGACGGTTGCGGGCGAGTGACAGTACGTACCATAATCTCCCGATGATCAATGGGTTGCGCCGTGAAGCCATGAGGGAGAAAAGGGCCCGGATCAACACAATGGAAAGCCATTCCCTCCGAGAATCCAGAGGTCGAGTCCTTTTGGCTCGCCGCACACTCACCACGCAGGCGAGGGCAAAGCACTGGTGGGATTGACCGCGGCGGAGGGGTGGAAGAGGGTTTTGCGCATAGTGCATGTTCGGTGGAAGGCGAAGAGCCACCTCTTGGAAGAACCGCCTGAGCAAACTCACCAAAGTTATTAAAAAAGGCGGGTGAGAGGGCCCACCTGCAAACGAGGGGCGAACGGACCTGAACCACAGCTGCGGGGGGAATTCCCAAACGACGCCCTCAAACTTATTGGGGAAGGTAAGAAAATCCCTTTTATAAATCTACCCAGGAAATCTGAATAAATAACAATTATTGCCTGATAAAGAGCTATTCCTTTGGTAACGAGAATCATCCGACACAGTAACAAAGGCCTCATTAATGCTAGAGGCAGATTTATTCTTTGAGATCTCCTGGTGACAATTCAATATCCTCTTGGCCGCCAAATAGATTTACGCGAGGCCCAAGGCCGCGCCCGAGCGCTCCGCAGAGAAAACCAGGAGAAAGGCCTCGCCAGATTACCCGAACTCGGATTTGAATGATTTTGAAAATAAGCACGTTTATCAAACTGTCCACGAGGATATGATTGAGCGGCCGGCTGATCAGAATGACAACGAACCGGGAAAGAGATCCGATTGAACACCGATGAACGGGGCTTCATACCACCAGACCTGACTTGTCCACCCAGGGGAACCAAATTTGCACCAGACAGAACGGATGAACGAGCAATATCAGCATAGGAGGCTTTCGCAGAGCGACCATGGTAAACTATAGTCCAAGAGTTTGATTCTTCCTCCGAAAAGAGCTGCCATTCTTTGATCCAGTTGGGGCCGCCAGAATTCCAAAGATGGAGATAAGCTTTGAAGGAAGAACAGCTAAATGAATGGTGCCTATAAACTGCGAAGCCCACTTCCTTGCAAGAGAGCGAAAATCGGAAAACCCGGTCTGACAACTGGAGAGGCCTGAAAAGCTTTGCAGAACCGCCAATGAAGGATTGAAGCAGAAGACCCACCGATTCTTCACACAAGAGCGAGGAACATCTGCCGAAGGAAACGACAAGGAGGAACTCATGGCGGTCAAATTTGCCCGGGAGAGGGTTAATCGGACGATTAAACTTGCGAAAAATCCAATCTTCAAAATGAAGGCTGACAGAAAAATCCAGCGAAAGACTCCCCATTACTCCAAAGCACACGGAGAGACGGAGCGCAAGAGTGGAGAGACAACAGCGAGCGATCAGACCGCGGCGGCGACGACGTCATCGCTGGCAGCAGTGGCGAGGGCGCACACAAGGCGGGCAGCGAGAGCGCGGCTGCTCATGACTCCCTGTTATTGCAGAGAGACCTTGTCCGTATGTATTTCTAAAAGTTTTGGTGACAGGAACTTTTCCACAAGTCGTGATCCCTTTTGCCTAGGGCTGATCAAACCCTTAAACAGTTCCAAGGTGAGTCGGCAAGGTTTCCCTACGAACCGTTTATAAAGATTCCCCAAAGGTATAGCCTATCGTTCAGTTTCCTAAATGCACAGTACTCCTCCTCGAGGGGCAGACCGCCCTCGGCAGAGCAAGTGATGTACATCAAGCCCCATTAACGGCACGACGACGAAGCAAACTATACCTCGGTTCCTCTAATTAGATAGCTAAGGGTGTCCCATACCACCCTCATGGCTACATTGTTTTCTCGTGGTCATGCAACGAACATGTCCTTACGAAGAAGTACTCAGGAAAGAGCCCGAGCCTCCTTTAGTATCACAAGCTCATAATTATAATCAAAATGAAAATCATTGTATCATAATTTTATCTTATCATGTTCATTGATTAAAGTGGAGCATTAGCATAAAGCTAACCATAACAACCCAAAAGATAATCATGGACAAGGTGAATAGAAAGCTAGTCAATTCTTAGGTTTTAATTATGAAATGCGGGGAAATGAATTATCATGTGAAGAGGACATAAGTAGGTTAGAGGACACTTTCCTTCACCAAACGAGTGCTCAGCATCTTTAACCTTGTAGAACTTGAAGAGATTGATCTCAGGATCACCAAAGCTTGACTGTCGATTCACTGAAGCCCGGGAACGGATCACATTGTACTCATGACACGCAGTGAATACGAACATGCACAAGCAAATAAACATATAAATGTATAAGAACATCACACCATACAAGGGAAAACATTATAAAAAACCTGCAATATAAAATAGAGGTCGCTTATACGGTCACATGAGGAAAAGAAACGCTATAGTCAGAGCAACGGTCGAGGAGTTATTGCGTTTACTCTTAACAAGTACTAGTTAAAACATTTAATTCGACATAATTATATTAACTAACATTTATCTAATGTAAATTAACACTATTACTTAGTTTTGACTAACTTACTATTTTAATAGTGGTCGATTAAACAAATAGCTTATTAACTATTATAAATGGTTATAAGCGAACGGTTTAATATCACGCGCGGACCGCACGCGATACACGCGAATGAATCATAACGACACGCGTGATACACGCGAATGAATCATGACGATATGCGACAATGCACAAAACGCACAAAACAATGTGCGGATAGCACGCCAAACAACACATGAAACAACCGCTGGCTGGAGGCTCGACCAAGGAGTATAACAGGGCTTCAGGCGGCGCTGACCATGGAGGCTCACGACCGACGAGAGAGGGGAAATGAGACACTGGATCGGCTGGCAGCGAGAGGACGGATCGCGCGGGTGAGGCTCGGCCAAGCAGCAGGTGCGACGGCTCTCCAGCGAGACAGGACGATGGTTCACGACGACAATCCATGGTAGTGTAGTTTCAATTGTTGGATGTGGGTAGGGGTGAAAACAGTCGAAAAAAAAATCGGTAAACACTAAAATCATTTCTATTTTTTCATTTTTTTCTTAGGAACAAGATTGAAAATTGTACCTCCGAGAACGAAAACATCAATAATTCGGAAACATCGAAAACAAAAGTTCAATATGAAAACTACACCAGTTATGATTGAAATCTAAAATACGATCGATAAAAACTGTAACATGTAGATTCATTTGACTTAAAAAATCACACAAGTTGTACATTTATATAAAATTAGTAATAATATATAAATATTTATGAAATCACGAATGGTTAAAGGTTATCTCACAAAGTATTAAAGCATAATCTCACAAATACATGTGCATACATATAGTTAGAAAGTCATATTGCGTTGATAACTATCAAAAACCATAAAACAATACCACACATCAAACTATAGAGCATAGAACTAGCCACATAACTTGAACCATCATCAATATAAATAATAATTTATAAGATATTTTAATATAAGGTAGCAAGTCACAATAAATATAAGACAATGCAATACAATAATAAAATCATTATTATGTATTTAAATAAAGCGGAACTAAGATGTGTATGATGACATGACACTTGCATTCTAATTGTACTCTTACTAGTTGGCATAGTCAACATAATTGATGTCCTCTTGATCCTTGTTAGGCTCGTGCAAATTATGAATATATTTATCAAAAGTAATAAAAGGTAAGAAAACATAAATAAGATTTATAAAAGTTTCAAACATTTCTAAACTATATACCATTAGATAGATCTTGATTTTTTTATAAAAATAATAAAAATTAGTTTCATATTTTTCTAAGCTAAGATGAATTTATAAATATAGTCCTAATTTAATATTTTTTTTATGGAAAATACCGAATTTATCAACGACGATAAAATACCGAATAAAAACGGTAATTCCCGGAAAAAGTCGGAAGAGACCTAAACCGTTTCTGTTCCCGATTTGTTCTACCGATTTTGTTTCCATATTTTTGGTAACTGTTTCCATTTTGTTTAGCCCTAAATTTCCGAAAATTACCGTTTCTGTTTTCACCCCTATATGTGAGGGCCTCGGAAAGACCACTCTCGCTAATGTTGTGTACCAAGATGAAAACTCAATTTTATTGTTGGGCTTTTGTTTCAGTGTCTCAAACTCCTGACATGAGGAAACTATTCAAGGATATGCTCTCATCACTCGGCAAAGGCCTCAACGAAGAAACAATGGATGTGAAGCACTTCATTGATGCAATCGGGGAATTCCTTCAGAAGAAGAGGTACCAACGCATCATTACACTGGATTTGAAGCACACAAAGCTAGCATTCAGTTTTTATATGTATACTACTAGTGTTGTTTTCTGATGCTAATTTATACCATATGTTTCGTCGTATTTTACCATAACAGACATTCACGCACAAACATTAATATGGTAGTACTTTGTCCAAATATAAAATCTAGATCTGAATTTGTTTATTAAAACAAAACTCACCAGTTAGGGTCCCTTTCGTCTAAATTTGCTTATGACATGCCCTTGTTCTATGTGTAGATATTGTATTGTTGTTGATGACATTTGGGAATATAAAAGTTTGGAAAATGATTAGGTGCGCTCTGCCTGATAATATGGGTGGACATATTAAGCTTCAGGGTTCTGCGTGTACTAAATCTAAAAGGTAGCTAACCTCCCACAAGGTTGTGATATTAAGCATCTTGGAAATCTGTTTCACTTGAGGTATTTGGGCCTTGGAAGGGCTTACACTAACGAGCTCCCTGAAGAAATAGGAAACCTGTGTCATCTGACGTAGTGGGTATTACATTGGTAGCCTGCCATCAACTGTTGTTCAGCTAAGACATTTGATGTGCCTTTGTGTTGACCAAAATACAACCCTTGAAGAGCTCTCAACGTTATACATCTACGACGGATATATCAGAACAGAAGAGATCTTCGGTCGCGTGCCTATACAGGTTGAGGAAAATCTAGTTATATGGAACTCTGGTGGTGAATTCTTCATGGGAGTCCGTAGGTTGCAGCTACGATCCTGCTGGTTCTCAAGGGTGCCGAAATTTTATATTGGCATTTTTAATATAAATTTCGGAAATTTCCTGTTTTTCGCTGGGTGCCGAAAATTTTTGTTTTCCGAAACTGTAAACCCTGCTACCAGCACTCCGTCATCTGTATTTGAAGCTGGACGATGAGAAACTCGGAATCCCTCGGATATTCGTCGTTGGTGCTTGTTTTGTTCCCATGCCTGGTAGAATGCAGGCTGCTGGGATTTATGGCAGCTGTATTATTCCATCAAGGATGCAAGGGACGTGAGAGAAATCACGAGCAGCAACGATGGTGGCGGCTGTCTACACTTGGGCCTAGGCAACATTCATATTGAACTGGACAACATATATGCCTAGCCTAGCATTTGAAACGCACAGGAGAAAAGAAAAAAAATGCTCGTGTTGCAGTTATCTGCGAACTTGCAGCTGCATTGAGTGGTACCTATGTAGAGAGCCGATTTTTTTTTTATTTTTAAATACAAGTCGATCGGCATACCTAAATAAGTAGATTGCAGTGCCTCATTGTAGCAGTTCAGCTCATTCATTAATTACCCTTTCTTTTTAAATCATCAGGACACTGGCTCCCAAAGAACATGGATGGCTTCTGTAAACTGACTCTTTGTCCAGACCCTTCACTGTAAAATTCCATTCCTTAAGCCTTCCAATGAGCAGCCTTCCTGTTCTCTCATTTTTAATAAGCCAATCCCTCAGCGCAGAAGAGGAAGAGATATCGACTGATTGGATCTCCTTGTAGAGCAAAGAAGGGCATCTTCTGATAGAAAATTTTTTACTGCTTGATAGATTTCTTTGTGCGGCACATAAATCCTAATTTCGTTGACTGAAAGAGCTGGAAACCCATCTAGGGGATAGGCCTTTTGTTTGGTTTCCTAATCAGTATATGGTTTGGATGATTCTTCATTAATTAATGTTTGGATGGTTCACTTTGGTATGGATTGCTTCAAGAATGGGTCCAACATTAGCATTTGGTTCAGAAGAGAACAAGTTGGTGTACAGGTCCGTAGCAATACCTTAAATAGCTTCTGCATCCTCACATTTTGTACAATCTTCTTTTCGTAAACATCTTAATTTATTGTTTCTTCCATAGGCTGAAACTCGTGCATGAAAAATTATCCTATTCACACCCTCAGAAAACTATCCTTGTTTAATTTATACCTCCTTCCTTCTATTACTCAATGAATTGACTGTCTAATACATCAACTTACTCGATCTCTCATGCTTCACACCATCCCACCATCCGGGATGGCATCCCAACTGACGTATCTAGCATCCACCTGGCATGCATACTGCATCGAAACCCAAAGCCTATCTGTGGCAGTCGATCGTGGGACATGGATTCATGCTATGTAGGGTGTTCCATGTCACTGCCGAGAACAACACTCACATGCAGCCATACTTCCCTATGCTTCCTAATCCTTCGAAAATTATGCCTCTCCCCGACCAAGTCTATTAGCTAAAAAGTACACGGGGCAATGACCAACTTGCATAAATTCAGCTCATGGTGTAATGCTACTTGATGTCAGCCTCTTATAATGAAATGAAGGAGGCAATTGCACCACATAATTTTTATGGCGTGTGAGTCACCCCAGTGCCATAGCGAAGTACTAGTAATGGCACGGCGACCGTGCCACCTCTTTAACTTTTTAGATTACACAGTACAATGTAGATGTTTGCATACTCGCCTCTATGAACCACTGTTTTAAATGTCCGGCTAAGGGCCTTAGCGACGAGCTTTTGGATAAGCTATAAAGGCTATAGCCGGCTATAGCGGCAAGCTAATCCATTTAGCGGATTTTTAAAAAAACATGACATGACTTTATAGATAAATTAAATGTTCAATATTTGAACCTTACAATTCAAACTAGTAGTTCAAATGTTCAATAATAAATCAACATACATGTAAATTCAACGTTCAACGACATATGTAAAAGGCATTTAACCACTACCTAACAAACATTATGTTAAATGGTCTGCCCACAGTTTGTTTTTGGGCCTCAATGCTTCAAAGGTTCGAACAGTAAAAAAGATTGCGTGTTTAGCAGCTAAATCGAGCTAATGTTGTGTATTTAGCGGGCTAAATAAGGCTATTAGCGGCTAATTTTGGTTAGCGCTAAATGGTACATTTCTTAGCTCCGGACCTTCTGAAAGGCTATAGCGGGCTAAATAGCCGCTATTAGCCGGCTATTTAAAACTTTGCTATGAACACAGCACATAGACATACGAAATTAACAAATCGTTGTTGGCAGATGCATTCTCCCCTACTGGAAATAAAACGTCATTAAATCCAAAAATATTTGTTCTCTCTGTGAGTCAAACCATGGAACTAAGATGGTATTTACTCTTTTAACAACTAGGCTACAAAGCACTTTCACAGGCTAGCTAGGTGTCCAGCGGAGGTTCCAATTCGTGGGCTCTTTATGGCGGCTTCTATAGCAACTTCTCTGGCGACATTTGGTGTCCTCGTTTTGAACGGACCTGCGCTCTATTGGCAATATGCATCATCTGAAAAAAACTTCTAGGTATCAAACAAATATATATAGTACTAAATAAAAATAAAAATACTTACAATCAGAAACAGTTTGCATCCCTGTATGGTGGGTGTAACTGCTTTCTTGCAATGATCTTTCCCGAATTTGTCTATCTTTATCTTGAGATCATCACAAATAGCCTGGCACTAATAGTATCGCTACGCTGCCTCCAAAGCTCCGATAGGAGCAAAATCACTCTCCGAGATATTCAAACGGGAATAGAAGAGAATTGCTTGCATGAATAAAAAAGCATTGTAAAATTCAATCGTCCCCAAGGTTTCTATGGTCGTTGTCGTTGGTCATTCTTTCAAGAACCCAACAAGGGATCTCATTGGAATGGAGCTTGTTATAAGAAGATATTCCCTTTGCACGATCAAATGTGAACATCTTAATCTTAACCATTTCAATTTTCGCTCCTAGTTTTCTATACAGAAAAATTAATAGAAAAAATCACTTAACATATGGCGAACATAAAAATGAAAAAAAACGAAAAAGGATCTTATTGTTCCTAACCCAAAAGTGTATCTGGCAGTATTTATGGAATGGTAGTCCAGCTCCGGGAACTTCTCGTCCCCTCGACAATCCAGTAACAAGTTGAACAACCTCTACTGTTATTGTCAAGGACCAGCCACTGACTTTGATGCGTAGAGGGGAGTCATACACAATAGACAACAAAAGGCACTAAGGATCCTGCAATAGTGAGTCGAAGCCTAGTTCCTTTACCCTTTGTTCTACCCTATGTGGCATCATAAATGGTGCATTTTTCAAGGCGGCTGGAGCGCATCTCGTTGTAGCGTAGAACACATGCATCTCCTTCTTCCCCTTCATAGCTTTGTGTCGCTTCTTTGGAGTTTGATCTTTGGTAGCTCGCTGGTAATCTACCGTTTCGATGATTTCTCCCTCGCAGACCTCTAAGGGCTTGTTTGGGAGCAAGTGAAATGAAGGGGATTGAGGGGGCTATAATCCCCCACTATTTAAAATTGAATAGTGGGGGATTTTAACCCCTCCAATCCCCTCTATTACCCTTACTCCCAAACAAGCCCTAAACGGTGGGTGCACTACCGGACACAGCTCCTTTGCCGAGTGTCTCAGACACTCGGCAAAGGCTATTTTACACTCGGCAAAGGCTTTGCCGAGTGTAACACTCGGCGAACTGTACATCGGCAACGGCCTCTTTGCCGAGTACTTTTTGTCGGGCACTCGGCAAAGAATTTGCCGAGTGCCATTTGACACTCGGCAAAGAAAAGTCACCGTCACAGCGCCAAGTGACGGTGACGGATCCTTTGCCGAGTGTCTTCTTTGGCACTCGGTAAAGAGACTAATTTTGCCGAGTGTCTGCTCTCGTGGCCCTCGGCAAAGACGGGTCCAGTGGGCCCCACCGCCAGTCCCTGTGCCGAGAGCTCTCGTAGGCACTCGGCAAAGGAGGCTTCTTTGGCGAGTGTCTAGTGGACTGGCACTCGGCAAAAAGTCTTCCAGTGGGCCCCTTTGCCAGTCCCTTTGCCGAGTGCCTTGGCAACAACACTCGGCAAAGATGGCTTTACCGGTTCCCAGGTTTCCTTCTTTGCCGAGTGCCATGGTAAGCACTCGGCAAAGATGGCTTTACCGGTTCCCAGGTTCCCTTCTTTGCCGAGTGCCACGGTCATAGCACTCGGCAAAGCTACCCTTTGCCGAGTGTTACACTCGGCAAAGTGACCAGGATGTCCCTTTTTATTTGTTTTTGCTGTTCCATCCAAACAAACAAAAGATATATATCATTCACATCACATTATATATCAATCGCATCACAGAATGAACACATTTATCATCAACACCATATATATCACAAAGTCTCACTAATATAAGTCTCACAAATATAAGTCAGGATCATCACAAAACAGATATAAGTCTGGATCATCACTAACATCACCAAGTATCTCACAAGACCAAGTATAACTAACATCACCAACACTCACAAATATAAGTCTGGATCATCACAAAACAGATCATCAACGAGGTGGGCATCTGGACTGGTTCGGCGAAGGGCTGGACGAAGCGTGAGGGTTGTTCGACGCCGCCGATTGACCCTGCACAGAGAAGAGATTGCATGTGTGAGAACATATGAATATATATCATGCAGTACTAAAATTTTGATACTCACAGGAGTAGTGAACTCAGCAGGGTCAGCTGTAGGGAACAACGGAGGTGGTGGAGCATGACCCTGTGCGGCGCCAAGGCTCTGCATGTACGCGAACATCTCCGCCATCCTCTTCTCCAGCTCCTCACGTTGCCTCCTCTCATCATCTAGCTGAGTCTATAATATTTCGCCCTAATGTTACGATAATGCAAAGAGAAGATATATAATAATCAATGAACGATGAATAGATAAGGAATAACCTGGAGTTGCTGGATACGATGTTGTGAGTTGTCCTGCCGAGGTCGTATGGCTGGGCTCGCGCTCGTGCTCCTTGCTCGCACCTGAGAGAGAGTGGGAGTGGAGGACGAGTCGATTGCCCCGTCGGCAATCCAGTACCGCCCATGCCTCTTGCCTCCTCCGACCCTCATGAGGACATCTCCGTCGATGTCCTCGGTCCTCGGATCGTAATATGGCCCATGGACCTCCTTGGCCATGGCGGTGTACTCACTGAGGCGGCTGTGGATGGCGGGGTTGGTGTACGCCTCGGGCCCGTCATCCGGGTTGTAGGTGACGTTGGACGTCGCCTTCCCCTTGTGGGCCATAGCATATGCCGAGAACGTGGAGCAAGTCGCGCCACCATGTGCCGCCGACTGCGAGAAAACCAACAAGATGGTTAGAAATCATGTCTAATCGAAAGTTATATACCTAAATAAAAAAGAGCGCGTACCCATGCTTCCGTGTATTTGCCCAGGCTGCGGCTGCCTTGATGGTGGGAGGGACCTTGCATCATCAAACGCCGTTCCCGGCTAGCGTTGTGCGCCTCGTCCCACTCAGCCGAGCACCACCTCTGCACCATCTGCTCCCAGCATTCAGGATGCGCGACGCACCAATGAGGAATCATCTAAAAAAATACAAGTACACGACATATGCATATCAGAAGATAAAATTAAGCATATTGTTGGAGCGAAGGCAGAAACGCCACCCTTCGCCCGAAGTCTCCACCGCTTAGCCCCTGCCCTGACGGACAAAGCAGGCAGGGACACCCTTCGCTCGATCCGGCACCAGACGAAGGCCTGCGGCGACGCCTCCCCGCGGCGCGGCCTCGTTCAGCTTTGAGGTCCACATGAGATCTGGGCCATCGTAACGGGCCCTGCGTGGCCGCGTTTGTGTTACGGGCCTAATTTGTAAAGGCATACTTGTAATTACAGCTTGTAACCCCGCTTTATGGGAATATTCTAGGGATAAACTAGGTGCCTGAGGGCACATGCGTCCTTAACGCAAGGCGCCGTGCACTCGGACACCTATAAATACCCCCGCACAGTGCCCGTGAGAGGCTAGATTAACAGAGCTTTTGCCATCACGCGCGAGTGCCCTGTTGCCATCACCATTCACTCGTGTTGGATCCCCTTGATAGAGAGAGCAAGTACCAACATTTGGCGCCCACCGTTCGTGCTACGAGACAACCACCCGCGATGGCACCCAAGAGAGCTAACCCGAAGGCTGACGAGGCTGCGAAGGCAGCACTGCTCGCCGCAAGAAAGGGCAAGGCCCTCGCCCTCACCCAATCCACCCACCAAGAGGCCACTGAAGACGACACCCTCCGCACCTGCGACCCTGAGGGACAACCCTCAGGCTTCGCACCTCCCTCAGGCTTCGCACCTCCCTCAGACTTCGCACCACCGGAGGGCGCGGACCTCGCCGAGGACGGTGAGGTCCTCGGCGTCTCAGCAGAAGAACAGCTACAGCTGCGCGCCCTGCGCCTCAAGAACCGCAACCTCCAGAGGCAGAAGGAGATACTGGAGGCCAAGCGCCAGCGTGTGTCCGCACTCGCCAAAGTGTGGCAGATGATACGCGACGAAGAGCACAAGGCCCAGGAACTCGAGCGGGAGATTGTGCTGATGCAGCGCGAAGGCCACCTCAGCCCGCGACACGAGTCATCCCTCCAGCAGCGCGCACAAAACGAAGACACGCGCGAAGGCCATCCCGGCCTGCAGCATGGGCCACCCCTGCAACACCGCGCGCAACCGGAGGACCCGCGTTTCCCCCAGCGCGACTTCACTTTCCCGCACGCCGCGCCATTCCAAGGGGTCAATTATCTCGATGAGCGAAGTCCCCTGGCGCCTCACCTGCAAGTGACGCCGTGGCCAGCTAACTTCCGGGCTGGGACCTACCCCAAGTATAACGGCAGCACCGACCTGGCTCAATACATAATGAGTTACCAGGTCGCCGTCGCATCGTCCGGGGGGGACGACGCCACAATGGCGAAGTCCTTCATCATAGCCCTCGAGGGCCCCGCACTCACCTGGTTCACCAGGTTGCCTCCGCTGTCCATCGATTCCTGGAGAAGTCTCCGGGACAAGTTCCTCCTCAACTTCCAAGGGTACCGCCTGGACACCGATGCCCTGGCCGAGCTCTCGCTCTGCAAGCAGCTAGAGAAGGAGACCCTGAGGGAATATTACCGCAAATTCCTGACACTCAAGTCACAGCTACCCTCAGTCGATGACCAGATTGCCATCCACTATGCTATCAGTGGTCTTCGCGCTGGCGTCCTTTACAGCCACTGCATCAGAGATCCGCCGAAGAACCTCCAAGAGTTATACCAGCTGTTTGAAAAGTACGCCAGATCCGAGGAGCTCCACCAGCGCAAGATTGAGTCCCAGCGGAAGCCAAAAGATGCTCCACAGTCCAGCCGCACGTGGACAAGGACTCCGCAACCAGACTCCGGTCGAGATGGCCGCGGTCAGCAGCAAGTGCACAACATTGCCAACCACCAGCCGGCCGCTGACCCCCTTCGTCGCCAGGAATATCCCCCCCAGGGCCGCGGAAGTGGAACTCGCGGCAGGGGCCGAGGGCGTGCGCAGCCACCCCCTCCACCACGCCGATTTTACTGCCTTTTCCATGGCGAAGACTGCGCCCACCAAACCAAAGACTGCCCCGAAGTGAAGGCCACCAGAGACAGAATGGCGAGGGCGCAGCCAGCCGACAACCCCAGAATTGTCGCGCATAATTACCAGCCACCCCCTCCACCATATATCCACGCTCCCGCCCCGCATCCACCGCACCACGCTTACCAACATCATCAGGAAGTACAAATCGTACATCCTCCGCCTCCACCACCACACCAGCAACAACAAAACATCCCCCATGCCCCAAAGCAGGAAGACTTCGCCGATCAACCTTATCGCGGAGTCATTCATATGATAACCGGGGGGTCCAGCACCGACTTCGACACCAAGCGGCAGAAGCGGGACCACTACCGCAGCATAAACCATGTCGCCGTCACGGGCCCAGTTGTGCAGACAAAGTGGTCCCACGTACCGCTCACCTTCGACGCACGGGACGTCGACTTGCGCAGCGCCCCCACTGCGATGCCATGGTTATCAATTGCAGCGTGGCAGGCTGGGACCTACACAAGGTCCTCGTTGACAACGGCAGCCAGGCAGACATCATCTTCCTCCACGCCTTCGATCGCATGGGCATCAGCCACAGCCTGCTTAAGCCTTCGGACAACCCGTTGTATGGCTTCGGCGGCAAGGGCACCTTCCCCGTCGGCAAAATAGAGTTGCCCCTCTCCTTCGGTGTAGCACCCAATGCCCGTAGTGAGCAAGTGACTTTTGACATTGTGGATATGGTATATCCATACAACGCCATCATGGGTCGGGGCTCCATCAATAAGTTTGAAGCTGCCATCCACGGACTGTATTTGTGCATGAAGATACCAGGCCCGCTAGGCGTAATTACAGTCCGCGGTAACCAGCAAACAGCGCGCAACATAGAGCGGGACTTCGTGCCTGGTCAGAGGAACGTGCACTGTCTCACGACACAGCGCGAGGTCCCTGCGCCCGCCAGCCCAACTGACAAGCAGCACGACAAGGCTCAGTTGCAGAGTCAGGATGGGACCAAGACTGTCCCCCTCGATCAGGCCACGCCCAAGCAGACAGTCACTATCAGCGAAGACCTTACTTCGCATGAAGAAGAGAAGCTCCTCTGCTGCCTGGCCAAGAATAAAGATGTCTTCGCCTGGTCCGCCCTCGACCTGGTCGGAGTCAGCCGATCCATAATCGAGCACAGTTTGGGAATCGACCCCTCGGTGCGACCAAGAAAGCAAAAGCTTCGCAAAATGTCCGATGAAAAGACAGAGGCCACCAAGGCGGAGGTGCACCGCCTCCTAGAGGCTAAATTCATTGAGCCAGTGGCTTACCCCACATGGCTCTCCAATGTTGTAATGGTGCAGAAAAAAAGCGGGAAATGGCGGATGTGCATAGACTTCACCAGTCTCAATAAGGCCTGCCCAAAAGACAATTTCCCGTTGCCACGGATCGACAAAATAGTCGATAGCGCGGCCGGATGCGAGGTCATGTCTCTCCTCGACTGCTTCTCCGGCTATCACCAGATATACATGAAGGCGGAAGACAAGGCTAGCACCAGCTTTATAACACCCTTCGGCACTTATTGCTTCATCAGAATGCCGGAGGGTCTCAAGAATGCCGGGTCCACCTTCTCTAGACTCACCAAAACAGTACTCGAGGGGCAGGTCGGCAGAAATATATTTACATATGTGGACGACATCGTCGTCGCCAGCAAAAATAAGGAGGACCACCTCGCCGACCTGGCCGAGACATTCGCAAACATGCGAGATGCACGACTCCGCCTAAACCCGAAAAAGTGCGTTTTCGGTGTCCGCCAGGGCAAGATATTGGGCTACCTGGTGTCGCAACGCGGCATCGAGGCCAACCCAACCAAGATCCAGGCCATCATCGACATGTCGCCTCCGCAGTCCACCAGGGACGTCCAGCGTCTGACAGGCAGATTGGCCGCTCTCAACAGATTCATTTCCAGGTCGGCCGAGCGAAGTCTTCCTTTCCTCAAAACTCTCCGCGGCGCAAAAGACTTCGCCTGGGGGCCGGAGCAAGCAGCGACCTTCGCCTCATTAAAACAGTACTTAACGGAGCTGGCCACCCTCACGAGCCCCGACTCCTCGCTCCCCCTATTGCTCTATGTCGCGGCTTCGCCGCACGCGGTCAGCGCGGCACTAGTGCAGGAGCAGACAGTCGAAGGCGCTGTCAGACAGTGCCCTGTTTATTACGTCTCCGAGGTCCTGACACCGTCCAAATGCAACATGACAGAGCTGGAGAAGATCGCCTACGCAGTCGTTATGTCCTCGCGCAAGCTGCGCCATTACTTTGAAGCATTCAAGGTCCGCGTCACCTCAGACAGGGGGCTCGGCGAACTGTTTAGAAACCCGGAGGCATCGGTGAGGATCGCCAAGTGGGCAGCCGAACTCTCCGGCTACCACATCAGCTTCGAGCCCAGGACAGCCATCAAATCGCAAGTCCTGGCAGACTTCGTCGTCGACTGGACCGGGCCAGTAACACAGCCGGACCCGACCACAGAGAAGGTCTGGACGATCCATTGCGACGGCGCATGGTGCCATGCGGGGGCAGGCGTCGCTGCAATCATAACCTCACCAGTCGGGGTCAAGCACAGATATGCAGCACGACTCAGCTTCAATCTGGAATCCGACAGATGCACAAATAATATAGCAGAATACGAAGTAGTCATCCTCGGCCTCCGCAAGCTAAGGGCCCTCGGAGTCACCACTTGCATCATCAAAACAGACTCCAAGGTAGTTGCCGGCCAGGTCGAGAAAGACTATGCAGCCAAGGACCCCGCACTCATGCAGTACCTCGCGGCCATCCGAAGTCTCGAGAGGCAGTTCAAGGGGTTCACCGTGCAGCATGTGGACCGGGCCAAGAATGAGGAGGCCGACGCATTGGCCAAGGCCGCGGCCAGGGGCGAAACTCTGCCCTCCGACGTGTTCTTCCACGTCATCGGCACGCCAGCAGTCCGGAGCCCCGAAGGGCTCCAAATAACCAATGACAGCGAGGGCCACCGTACAGTTAACCTCATCATGACCGAAGACTGGCGAGCACCCATTACCCTATTCCTGCAGGGGTATTATCACCCAGCCGACATCAGTGAGGCCAAGCGCCTCAGACATCGAAGCCGAGACTTCGCTCTGATTGAAGGCCAGCTCTACAAAAAAGGGGTCAGTCAACCAATGCTTAAGTGCGTCACCGAGGCCGAAGGCATGCAGATCCTACGTGAAGTCCACAGTGGCACGTGCGGCTCGCACGCGGGGCCGAGGGCCCTAGCTGCTAAGGTGATCCGCCAGGGTTTTTATTGGCCCGCAATAATTTGCGCCGCGAATCGGGTCACTCGGTCCTGCGAAGCCTGCCAGAAGTTCTCTCCTCGGTCAGGCGGCCCTTCGCAGTATACAAAACTAATCGCCCACACATGGCCTCTCCAGCGCTGGGGTCTTGACATTGTTGGACCCCTGCCCACCGCTCAGGGGAACCTTAAGTTCGCCTTCGTCGCGGTCGAGTATTTCACCAAATGGATCGAGGCACGGGCTGTCTCCACAATAACATCAAAAACTGCCCAAAAATTCTTCTGGCAGAACATCGTTTGCCGCTTCGGAGTACCGTCCGAATTAACAGTCGACAACGGCAAGCAGTTTGATAACCAAGACTTTAAGGATTTTTGTTTCTCCATTGGCACCAAGCTTGCCTTCGCCTCAGTCTATCATCCGCAGTCCAACGGGGTCGTGGAGCGCGCCAACGGGAAAATCTTCACAGCTATCAAAAAAATGCTCCTCGATGAAAAAAGGGCAGATGGAGCGATTTTTTACCTGAGGCAGTCTGGGCACTAAACACGACTGAGTGCAGGGCGACCGAGTTTACTCCCTTCCGTCTTTTATACGGATCGGAGGCCATGACCCCGCAAGAAATAAAGCACGGGTCCCCGCGAACAGTCCCGTCAGCCGTCCCAGATGTGGACGAGCCAACTTCAAAGGATCTCATCGACGGAGACCGTGTCTTCGCCCTACAGGCCCTGAACAAGTATCAAGCCCAGACCAAAGCATGGCGCGACCATTCAGTCACCCCGAGGGAGTTCAGCAAGGGGGACCTCGTACTCATTCGAACAGCTCGGACGGAGTCCAAGGGCAAGCTGGAGCCCAGGTGGGAGGGCCCTTTCATCGTCAAGACGAAAGCTTCCCCCAGCGCTTACAGGCTCACAACGCCAACCGGCGAGGACCTGGAGCACTCCTGGAACATCGACAACCTCCGCAAATTTTTTGTTTGATTCCTCAGGGCTGTCTTCGCCCTTGTAATTCGCAAAAACAATCTTGCACCGGCCCGCACTCTTTTCCTCCCGGGGGGTGAGGTTTTTAACAAGGCGGAGCCATGTAATATATGCGTAAAAAATCCCCCGCAAAAAGACATGCGTCGAAAAAGACCGCGATGACGGTCTTCGACATTCGACCACCACGAGGTCACCGCGAGGCTAAGCGCTAGCTACCCTCGCGTGCGACAAATCCGCGCAGAAGTCGCCTAAGGGTGCAGCCGGATTAGCACAACAAGTGCGAAAAAAAAGAAAAAAAAATCTAAGTCTATCGCGAAGACTATCCGCGCAGAAGTCGCCTAAGGGTGCAGCCGGATTAGCACAACAAGTGCGAAAACAAAATCTAAGTCTATCGCGAAGACTATCCGCGCAGAAGTCGCCTAAGGGTGCAGCCGGATTAGCACAACAAGTGCGGAAAAAATCTGAGTCTATCGCGAAGACTATCCGCGCAGAAGTCGCCTAAGGGTGCAGCCGGTCTAGCACAACAAGTGCGGAAAAAATCTAAGTCTATCGCGAAGGCTATCCGTGCAGAAGTCGCTTAAAAGTGCAGCCGGATTAGCACAACAAGTGCGAAAAAACGAGGACTATCTGTGCAGAAGACACTTAAGGGTACACTTGGACTAGCACAACAACGGCTGAAACGACAACATCAAACCATCCACGCCAAGACCAACTATAATCAAGCCAACACAGCGCAGCCAAACAAATCAGTGAGTACAAAGCGCCTTCGCACACACACATGCACGCGAGGGCACACAATTCCACCATACAAGCCTCTACATACACAGGCGAGGGCACCACACTCTACATCGGTTCAACCTTAGGAATAATTCCCATCTCCCTATAATTAAATAACATTATCCTGAGCTCCTCACCCGCAAAAAGCCTTCGCAGTTCCCCTTCACCTACACTCTCGGCGGTCGGCAGAGACAACAGTTCCTGCCGACCAGCCCCACTCACACGAAGCAGAGCCCGCTCCTCCGCGCTAACCCTACGTTTTGCAACCGCCCTTCGTCGACGGCGCCCGGTGCTAGGGCCTGGCACGTCCGACGCGTCCGCGGCGAGTGGCGAAGCCTCCGCCGCAGCCACGTCCAAGGCCGCAAAATAATCCAAATTCTCCTCCGACGACTCCTCAGTCCACTCAACCGAGCTCCCGGAGTCGGCAAAATCAAAAAACTCAGATGCAGACCCACTATATTCATTACCACCTTCCGCGGTCGAAGCCGCCAAAAACTCAGTAGCAGCGGTTGCGTGCGCAGGCCCAAAATCTTGAACCTGCGCAGCAACCAAAATTCAGTACAACATCCAAAATTCCCCAACCCTAAACAACCACTACGCCACCTGCGCGGGCCCTGACGCTGCGGGAGCCTCCGCCGTTGGCTCCGCCGCCACTTCCGCCATTGTTTCCACCGCCTCCGCCGCCGGATCTTCGACGGTCGGCACAGCTGCTGCGAGGGCATCAGGACCGCCTTCGGCCACCTTCGGGGGCAGGTCTTCAACTGTCGCAGCAGATGTGGGGGCGCCTGGTGCGTCTTCCGTGGTCTCCGGGGTCGGCCCCGGGTCAGGCAGGGCGCTGTTCAGTGCTCCGAAGTCGTCCACCCGCCCGCCTCGCTCCGCCTAAAACAAAACATACAAAAAGTCAGCAAACACACGCACAGACCACATCCAGCAAACGCCGAACAAACGACAACGTTACCTGAGCCCTCGCAGCCTCGGCCCGCTCCCTGACCACATCACCACCATACAGACCCCACATCCGGTCATAGAGGGCACCGGCGGACTCCTTCACCACGGGGTCTTCGACCTTATAGATATCTCGCCCAAAATCTTCATCTGCCTGGTCGAAGGCCTCATAGTGCCGGCACCCTTCGCGAGAGAGTGCGTTCATCGCCCCCTCGCAGGTGACCAGGGAGGCGAACGACATTAATCCCCTCAGGACAGTGGGGAGCTCCTGCAGCTCCTCTTGCACCCATTCCAGATAGCGAAGCCCGGCCTCTCGCTCCGGCACCACGAAGTCACCGGTCCGCGCACCCAGCTCGCGATATGTGGCCATAAGCTGTGTGCGCGTCCGTTCGGCCTCCGTTCGCACCGCGGCTTCGGCCCCCTTCGCGCGGCTCTCCAGAGCGGTGAGCCGCCCCCGCAGGTCTTCGGCGAGATCCTTGGCAAGATTGGCTTCCGCCCGTGCCAGCCTAGCCTCCGCCTGCGCGGCCTGCTCCTTGGCGATGGCCTCGTTGGCCTCCCTCCTCTCCCCCGCCAGCTGGCGCCGGAGGTCAGCCTTTTCCTTCTCCAGGGCGGCCACCTTGTCCGCCAGTTTACGACACTTGCTGTCGGAGGCCGACTTCTCACGGACAGCGTCAGCATGTTGCGTCCGAAGTCTCTCGACTTCGGCAGACAAAGCTGCCGTAAGTGCCCCCGACGCAGTACGGCTGGTGAAGTCAGCCACCTGCAGAGCACACGTAAGGCCATGGCCGTAAAATATATATATATATATATATATATATATATATATATATATATATATATATATATATATATATATATATATATATATATATAATAGCCCGGCGGACCTGACTCAGTGCCTCCGTCGCCTGACTCAGCGCCTCCGTCACTCCTTTCAGCCGGCGGGTCGCCGCGCCAGCCTCGTCCCTGACCAACGCGAGGGCCGACACCTCGCCTCCGGCGCCAAGGGTCCCGTCGCTCGCCTTCGACGACAGCGCAGCCGTCGCGATTGCCGCGGCAGGCACAACTATAGCAAGCCGGCCCTCGTCCGACCCTGCAACGCATCAACGAGTAAAAAAAAAAGAAGGCGGCCGGGTGACTTACCCCCAAGATAATCGTCCACACTAATATCGGTGCCGAAGTCGGCAACGCGTTTGCCCGGCGGCGGCGACGTTTGGGCCGCCTTCGAAGCCTCCGCCAATCCGCTGGCCGGCGGCACCACCTTCGTCAGTTTGGAGACTTCGGCGCCCGCCGTTGTCTCCGGCGCCTTGCTGGGTGCAGAAGCGCCCGCCTTCGCCGCCAGCGGCGGCTTGCCTCCGCTGGAGGCCGCAGCCTTCGCCGTTCCCCGCTGCCTTTTCGGCCGGGCTTCGTGAATCCTGACAGTCGCCTGGCGTTTTTTGCGCCGCCCCTTGGCGATCCTTGTCCATCACTGCCCACACAACAGCACCGATATTTCGCCCGTAAGGAAAAATTCTCCACTGACGAACCATACGAGATGTAAAACAGTCTTCCTCAGCCGCGCAGGGGATAGGAACATTTCTAGGCCAGCAGCCCCCGGTAACCCTCAGCATCCGAGCCGAAGACTCCCGGAGCTCGGGCGAAGACATCCTCTCCCCCGGGGCCGCTCACGTCCTCATTAACTCTCTAGCAAAACTATCAGACACCCCAATTCCTCCCATCGCAGTACCTAATTTTCTCTTTTTTGAGGAGGGGGCGGCCGCCAGCGCAGGGTCGCCTCCAGTTTCCACCGCCGGCTTCTTCCCACGGCGGTCCGCTTCGTCTTGACCAGGGTAGCCGTCGTACGGCAATTGATTTAATTCGAAGACCCTGTTCAAACGTTCATTTGACCCGCGAATATCAAAGCTGCGCTGGCCTTCCGTCCTCGCCACGTACCGCCCCACGAGCCGCACCGCCAAGTCCTCCGCATCACGCACGAAGGCGGCCGGGTCACGGTTTCGCAAATTCAGTGCAAAGGCAGGACTTCGCACCACCCTTCCTCTGTGAAAAGGCATCTGGCGAGGGCACACTTCGCCCAGCGCCCAGCCATGCGCCAAGGGCCAGACCCCGTACGCCACGAACTCTTCAACTAAATCACGACCACTGCTCTGGCCGACGGCACACCGAAGGGCCCCTTCGTCTGCATCCTCTTCTGCCACTTCAAAAGGCGGATACGCAGAGTAATAGTGAGAGCACATCTCAGACACGGGAAGTCCTTCATGGCCTTCGACAGTAGCCTCAGCAACGTAAAACCAAAATTCATTCCAATTGCCCCACTTGTTGCGGGCGCACGGAACCAACTCCACTACTGGCATTGTGGTCTTGCCGGTCTTCGGCGTGAATGTGCACGACCCGAACTGGGCAACTCCGTCCTCAACCATCCTCTTCTGCCAATGCAAGCAATAATTCTTCGCAAAAACTTCAACCGACGGCTGTCCGCCGTACGAAGTCGTCGCCCAGACATACTTCGCCAGCGCCACCACGACGTTCGGTGTCAGCTGATGTATTTGAACGTTGAATCTACGCAGGACTTCGCCAACAAACCGGTGCGCAGGCAAGCGGAGACCAGCGACGAAGAACGCCTCGAAAACAACCAACTCACCCTCCGGCTCGGGGACTTCCTCCGTCCCCGGAGCACGAGCGACTCCGCCGCTAAAGTAGCCCAACCGCTGCATATCTTCAACGTGGGCCGACGTCATCCGTGACACGCCAAAATCAACAGAGTCGCCGGCGCGCAGCTCCTCCACCATCACGCTACTCAACGTCTCCTCAGACGAGGCGGCAGCCGGCGGCGTGGCGTCGGCGGAAGAAGAAGAGGATGGCATTGCTACGTACCGTCGGCGGCGGCGGGCGGTCTGCTTCACTCGAGCCAGAACTCCGACGAGCAAAGGGAGCAGCAGAAGAAGAGGAGCAGAAAGACGGCGGGCGGCTAGGGTTTTCACGGAGCGCGGAAGGCAAAGTTCAAACAGCGCCGACCCCCGCCCCCCTTTTATAGGCAGGGCGCGGCTCTTCGGGAAACCCGCAATCTGACAGGGCGCGACGCTTCGGAAAACCCGCAATCCAACAGTACGATGTCCATCAACGGTCACATCAAAAACCCCCGCGGAACCACTTCGAGCGAGGGCAGCGTCTCCGCCATCTAGCGACGCCTTCGGCACCAGGTGACTTTGTCGAACTGGTCCCTCGGAGGGCAAATGTTGGAGCGAAGGCAGAAACGCCACCCTTCGCCCGAAGTCTCCACCGCTTAGCCCCTGCCCTGACGGACAAAGCAGGCAGGGACACCCTTCGCTCGATCCGGCACCAGACGAAGGCCTGCGGCGACGCCTCCCCGCGGCGCGGCCTCGTTCAGCTTTGAGGTCCACATGAGATCTGGGCCATCGTAACGGGCCCTGCGTGGCCGCGTTTGTGTTACGGGCCTAATTTGTAAAGGCATACTTGTAATTACAGCTTGTAACCCCGCTTTATGGGAATATTCTAGGGATAAACTAGGTGCCTGAGGGCACATGCGTCCTTAACGCAAGGCGCCGTGCACTCGGACACCTATAAATACCCCCGCACAGTGCCCGTGAGAGGCTAGATTAACAGAGCTTTTGCCATCACGCGCGAGTGCCCTGTTGCCATCACCATTCACTCGTGTTGGATCCCCTTGCTAGAGAGAGCAAGTACCAACACATATTTAGTACCAATATTAAAGTTTTGTATTTACCTGCAAGTACTGGTCCGGAGTCAACGACATGGTTCAGGCGTCCTTCTTGGTCACCTTCTCCCCAAGGACGGAGTCGTGGTAAGTGACGATGGCCTGGATGCGCGCCTCGTAGTGCATGTCCACGACGAGCTTCTTACAGCTCGTCGTAGCCACCACATCCGCCCTGGCCTCATATCCAGCCTCGCATCTGAAGAAATCCTACATACAAAGACGATGTATCCATACATTATTTCAGGAATATGCAACAAATGCGACTTATTAAACAATATAGTGCGAGGAAGACTTACCCACAGCTCTTGCTTCACCCGCTCCGCCTTGTTGTTGAATTGTCTGCCGTCCCGATCTACTGCATCGGGGGCGACGGCGTAGTGGTCGAAGGTGTATGCTAGGCTCGTCACTCCGGCGTACTCGACAAGTCCAGGGAAGTGTTCCCTGCATAGAAGGCCGAGGATGCCATTAGGGTTGCGGCCGTGACCCCCTGCAGTCTCCAAAACCATCCAAGACCTGTCCAAGTGATTAAGATAAAGTATTAGTTTCTATTATTAATTTGAACATATAATATGAAAAAGCAGCAACAACATCTAAAGTTACGTACCTCTCTCCATCAGGTCGTATCAACGGACGTCTGTCACGAAGTATGGGTCGCTGAGGGAGACTCGCGGGACCTCGTAGGTAGATACTCCTCGAACCTGAGGAGCCAGAACCTGAGACGTCCTGCTGAGCGGCGTCGTCGTCGTCGTCCTGCTGCGCCGCATCGACAGCAGCTTGCTGCTCCACCTGCTGTTGTACGGCGTCGTCCTGTTGCGCCTCCTCCTCCGTCCTACGGGTGCTCCTCCTCTCCCTCCCCCTCCCCCTCCTCGTCCTCGTCCCACCGCCCACCATCTTTGTTTAACAACCTGCAATTAAGAGTAAGCAATTAAACACAGATAAAAAATAGGTATTTAGAAACATATGCAAAATAAATGAAATATAGCATTACATCGATTAAAAATAATCTTCATATGTGTCCGGGTTAGCCGGATCATAAGTGTCATCATCACTATCAACCATTTCATAGTCAACACCATCTGAAGGCGCAATTTCGTCATTGGCATTGCCTTCAAGCATTTCTAAGTCATTCTCATTTTGCACCTCATCATCCTCCTCATCAACAACCATTTCAATATCTACTTCCATTCTGATCGCTTCGGTTAAGTCTATCTCAAATCGCCCTTCTAGCCCATCTTCTTGGAAGAACTCTCCGTCATATGTGTCCGGGTCTAAGTTATAATCTTCATCGTTTGGAACAGGTAATTTACCATGCGGTGGTACCTTATACACAACATCCCAACCCTTAAGATGTTGTTTCGTTTGGCACGCATATGGAAGATAATACACTTGTGTGGCCTGTTGGGCCACAATATAGACATTGTCTCCTGGTAAGGTGGAATCCTGTCGAATTTCGACTAGCCCAATATTAGAATGTGTCTGTCTCGTAACTTCAGGGTCAAACCAATGACATTTGAATATCACTGGAGTAAGAGGTTTGGAACCATAAAAATTGAGTTCATATATTTCTTCAATTCTTCCATAATACTCGACCTCGTCAAGCCCGGGCGTAAAGACTCCAGAACACATGGTTTTTCGATTGGGCCGACTTTGGTCGTAGCTTGTTGTGCGAAAACGGTATCCATTGACGTCATACCCTAAAAATTTCCTGACCCTATAGGCAAAGCCATTGGCTACTTGTCTCAACTCGGCACTCATAGACGGCTCTCTTTGGCCCTGCAAGTTCAAACACGCTAGATTGTTATATTATTCGCACGTAAGAGCAACTTGAAATGACAAACTAAGCACGTACCTTATGTTTAAACCAGGAAATGAAATCGGGCAATCCATTTCCCGCACCCTTTCTAAGAAGGGTATCATATTCCTGTGGAGTTGGGTCCCTTGATCGACGCCAGAATTCATGAAGAAATTGCTCCATGTATGGCGTTACCTCTTCAAGGTTGGTCAATACATATAGCATGATATGGCACCACTCTTCATGTCTCAGGGTCTTGGTGGTCGAACCACTCGCGCTTCCGAGTTGCCCTCGAAAAATGCTGAGGTTCGATTCATTGCCGCCATCATTGTAATGAGGGGGTGGATTATGCACGCTCGGCAGTTTGTCACCATAGTAAGTTGTTGTGAAGTTTGACACCTCCTCCAGTATGTATGCCTCTGCAATGGAAGCCTCGATTTTGCATTTATTTCTACATTTCTTTTGGATAGTCTTTAGACATCTCTCGATTAGAGAGCACCAACGTCCCTGCACGGGCCCCCCCATTCGTGCCTCATACGGGAGATGAAGAATCAAATGCTGCATCGGATTGAAGAAGCCAGGTGGAAAGATCTCCAGCTTACACAGTAACACATGTGCCATCCTTTCCAAGTCTGCAATCATGGTCCGAGCTAACACTTTTGCACAAAGTTGGAGGAAGAAATAGCTCAACTCTGCAAGCGCTAGCCAGACATGCTCAGGGACATAGCCTCGAACCATCGCCGGAAGAATTCGTTCAATCCATATGTGGAAGTCATGACTCTTCATCCCTAAGACTCGCAGAGTAGATAAGTTCACCCCCTACTAAGGTTAGCTGCATACCCATCAGGGAACATTAACATCTTGATCCACTGTAGTACTTCCTTCCTCTGGGCCCTGCTCAGGACGAAATCGGCCTTAGGCCTTCTCCATGTCTTTCCACCACTAGGCGGCTTCATCTCTTGGTTTGGTCTATCACATAACTCTGCCAGATCCACTCTTGCCTTTACGTTATCCTTTGACTTATCAGGAATCTCCATAATTGTTGCCCAAAGTGCCTCGGCGACATTCTTTTCAGTGTGCATCACGTCAATGTTGTGTGGAAGGAGCAGGTCATCATAATAGGGGAGCCGAGTCAAGCCCGACTTATGTGTCCACATATGTTGCTCACCATATCCCACAAAACCACCTTCTGGGTTGGCCACGAGACCATCTATCTATTGGCGAACTTCGGCGCCAGTCATCATTGCAAGTGGGCCGTCTGTCACCACGACACCTTTCATAAAGTTCTTGATGTCTAGTCGGAATGCATGGTCAGGAGGGAGAAATTGTCAATGTTTATCGAATGAAGAATATTTGCCACCCTTCTTTAACCAAATGAACCTAAGAGCTTCCTTGCAAACTGGGCATGGGAACTTACCGTGAACACACTAGGCGCAAAATAGCCCATACGCCAGAAAGTCATGCATGGAGTACTGGTACCAAACATGCATTTTGAAGTTTGTCTTCGTAGCTCGGTCGTACGTCCATACCCCTTCCTCCCAAGCACGGACCAATTCATTAATCAAAGGCTCCATGTACACGCCCATTTTATTCCCAGGGTGTCCAGGAATTATCAACGACACGAATATGTTCTGTCTTTGAAAGCATACGCCGGGGGGGGGGGAGATTGATGGGGATAACGAACACGGGCCAACATGTGTATGGGGCAGCGGTCATTCCATAGGGATTGAACCCATCTATGGCCAGCGCAACACGAACATTACGAGCCTCTTTGGCTTTCTCATGGTGAATGGCATCAAAGTGGGTCCATGCTTCACCATCGGATGCATGAACCATCTTGTCAGGATTGTATCGTTTGCCTTTTTTGTGCCATGTCATCTGTTTCGCGGATTCCTCTGTCATGTATAGATGCTGGATCCTCGGCATGAATGGAAGGTGGCGTAGGATTGTCACGGGGATGTCGAGCTGCCTCTTCTATCCATCACCAGAGTCTACCTCCATGAACCTAGACGATTTACACTTCGGACAGTACTTTGCCTCAGTGTGTTCTTTCCTAAATAGGACGCAGCCCTTCGGACAAGCATGTATCTGCTCATACGTCATCTTGAGTGCACGAAGGAGTTTCTGTGCCTCGTACATGCTCTTTGGCAGAACATGATCCTCCGGAAGCAGGCTGCCAATAACTGTCAACAAACCATCGAAGGCGTCTCGACTCATGCTATACTGTGACTTGAACGCCATTATACGCCCAATGGCATCTAGTTGAGAAACCTTTGTCTTGCCGTGAAGGGGTTTCTGTGCCGCGTCAAACATGTCGTAGAATGCCTTTGCGGTCGCCTCTGGCTCGTCCTCCATACGTCCTTCGGCGAACTGTGCCTCGTGATAGTCGTTCAACATGTTCGCTACCCCGACATCAGCATCGTAATCCTCGACGCGTTGTCTCACCACCTCCTCTCTCGTGCGATGCGCTTCACCATGGAAGATCCACCGAGTATAGTCCGGCGTAAATCCATTCTTCCAAATATGTTCTACCATGGCCTTCTTTGGTTTTCTTTTCCGGTTGTCACATTTGCTGCACGGACAAGGGACTAGACTAGCTCCTTTAGCAGCTTCGCCATATGCCCGTTCCACGAAAGCATCGGTCTTCCTAATCCATTCTGGGGTGACATCATTACGTCAAACGCGGCCCGTGTACATCCACTCACGGTCCTCCATCCTCTAACATATATAACCGAGTATAGTTTAATATAGACATGTAATGCATGTACACTACGTTCCTACCTTCTAATAGGTGATGATAGGTCCTAATCCCACCCGCGGTTGCGTAGATGGAGTTAGTTTCCATGCTCTACTCCGATCCGAGATAGAATTTTGGCAGCACCTCCCCGCTGTTCTCCGGATACACGTCCTGGCAGGGAGAGTGTACTGTCCGGAGAACAACAGGGAGGTGACGCCGAAACTCTATCTCGGACCGGAGTAGAGCATGAAACTAACACCATCTACGCAACCGCGGGCTGTCCAAAAAACATGGACAATTCGAAACTGATACATTTGTAGATATGCAAAGATCTGCATATCTACACCGTATCTCTTTCGAACGGGAGACGCCTAACTGGGTTACGTGATCTACGACCATGATGCGGAAATAGAGGTTATAACTAGGGTGGCGGTGGAGTCAGGCTAGTGGGGCTGTGGCGGGTCGGTGCAGTGGCGACGCGACACGTGCAGGCAGACCCGCAGCGGCTAGGAAGACCTCTGCAAAAAAAATAAACAAGTCTGTCAATAAAAAATTTCGGCAGCACCTCCCCTGCACGGGGAGGTTTCCAAAACCTGCAAATAAAACTGACAACACAATGGCTGACATCCACACATATATCAATTGCACGATGGCCGACAATCACATTTTGGATTGTGTGCCTGCTTGCGTGCTTGTGTGCCTGCTTGCGGTCCGTCAGTCTACATGCGTTCCTGACCCTTTTGGATTGCTTTATCTCTTGTGTAAGTTGTGACCATTATTTTTCGTGTGGAATGTATGCATGCATGTTTAATGTACCAGCTGTGTTTTATGTAATATATTCATTAAAATGGCTGTGATCGTGAGGAGATGCATCTATTCTTGCGTTCTTGGCCTCCCTTTTGCACATCATTCGGATGTCTCCATCAGTCGAACACCCAATCAAATTCCACCGAAACACCCTTGCGTGTGCTAGCCCATCCAACCGATTGCCCATGCTGCCGCACTACGCGTCCCGCTTAGCCGTCGTTGAACCCACCGCTCCCCGTGTGTAAATTAGCTAACTCTACTCTAGTCCAGTTCAATCCACCACTGTGCCGCGGCCTACGCCATCTCAACATCTGCAGTTCCTCACCGTTGCGTCTGCACTCATCCGTCACAACAACCACCTCTTGTTCTCGGCTCATCACACACCTTGAATTCTTGAATGTTTATTCCTCGATGGCTAAAGTAAATCTTAAATTGTTGAATGTTTCTTTCTTGCAAAATTTTAAAAGCGATGAATGGCTAAAGTAAACTTTAAAAGCACGAAGACGAACCTATGGAGGCGCGGCCGGAGGCGCGGACGGCGGGCGGACGGCGGCGAGCGGGCGGACGACGGTGAGGCGGGCGGACGGTGGTGCGCGTGGGTGGACGGCGGTGAGGCGGGCGGACGGCGGTGAGGCGGGCGGACGGTGGCGCGTGGGCGGGCGGCGGTGGGGCGCGGGCGGCCGGGCGTTGGCGGCGGTGAGGCTTGCCAGAGCGCGGGCGGCGGTGGCGCGTGGGCGGGCTTGCTGGAGCGCGGGCGGCGGTGGGGAGGCAGAAGAAAGAAGAAGAAAAGGAGAAAGAAGAAGAAAGCCGGTCGCACGACTGGTTAAGTCACTTTCTTTGCCGAGTGCCCGCGATCCGGCACTCGGCAAAGATTTTTTTAAAATTTTAAAATAAACTTTGCCGAGTGCCGGATCACGGGCACTCGACAAAGGCTGCTTTGCCGAGTGCTAGGTGTACAGCACTCGGCAAAGTTCTGTTCTTTATACTTTGCCGAGTGTCAAAGGGCAGGCACTCGGCAAAGCCGCCTTTGCCGAGTGCTAACTGTGCAACACTCGGCAAAGTATACTTTATTTTTTTATATTTGGCAACCAAACTTTTTGTGGTGTGTTCCTACACTATTTAGACCTACTAGTACCATTTTGGTACAATTATAAAAGTGTTTTTTATAACTATTAGATTTAGTTCGTTTATTTGAATTTCTTCGGAAAATTCATATTTGAACTGCAGGTCACTCGAAACTTGGGAAACCGTGCATGCAAAAATGATACCCGTCCTATTTAGCACAAGTTACGACCGATTCCAGGAGCGGACCGGAAACTTCGAGCAACATGCTCACTAAACATGGTCGTGAACTTGCCATCCACATGTTTAAAAATTGTATAAAACACAAACAAAGTCAGAAAATAATGAAACTTGTCCACGTGTCATGATATCATATGTACAGGCTGTGATAAAAAATTGAGAATGTTTGGACAAAGTTGTGAGACACTATGTTTAGAAACATAAGAGAACTACACATGAAATCATAGAGTTTCAATGTGGATCTCTTAGGTTTGTACACATAGCGCGTCATAATTTTCTCGAATTTTTTTCAATTTTTTATCACAGCCTATACATATGATATCATGACACGTGGACAAGTTTCATGATTTTCTGACTTTGTTTGTGTTTTATACAATTTTTAAACATGTGGATGGCAAGTTCACGGCCATGTTTAGTGAGCATGTTGCTCGAAGTTTCCGGTCCGCTCCTAGAATCGGTCGTAACTTATGCTAAGTAACATGAATATCATTTTTGCATGCACGGTTTTCCAAGTTTCAAGTGACCTGCAGTTCAAATCTGAATTTTCCGAAGAAATTCAAATAAACGAACTAAATCTACTAACGATTGAAAACTCTGTTATAATTGTCCACAAATGATAAATATAGGTCTACATAGTGTAGGAACATACCATAAAAAGTTTGGGAGACAAAATAAAAAAATAAAAAAATACTTTGCCGAGTGTCTAGAGAAGACACTCGGCAAAGTGTCCTTTGCCGAGTGCCCAATATTTGGCGCTCGACAAAGACTGACAGCCGTCAGCTGTAGACGCTAACGGCCCTTTGCCGAGAGCCATCTTTGCCGAGTGTTTGACTCTCGGCAAAGCAGTCTTTGCCGAGTGCTTGGCTGTGCCGAGTGTCCTGCACTCGGTAAATAAGATCTTTACCGAGTGTAGGACTTTGCCGAGTGCGGCTCTCGACAAAGTCGGCTTTGCCGAGTGCCCGATAAAAAGCACTCGTCAAACCGGCCGGCACTCGGCAAAGGCCCGGATTCCGGTAGTGGTGGTCTAGACTCTACATCTAAGTCATCTATGCTTGAACCATAAACTAGGGAGTTTTTTTAAACTCCGGTTGGGCCACACCTGGGGCCTCTTAACCTGATCATCTCTGTCGGATTGGGCCATTTCTGACCTTGTTCCGGGTGAAATAAGTTGGTCCGGATTGAAATTTGATCAGGATGGCTGAAAGCGTTCGTTTGGACCGGAACCTAGAAGCAAACCGGGTCCAATTTAAACTTTCTCTTCCTTCCAAGGCTCGGTACAAACCCCGGCGTCGTCCCCTCCGGATCCAATCCTGACCGGCGACACAAGTTTGAGTGAACCACCTGGATCCACTCTATTTGGGCCTGAAATAAAAACATGCCTGTTTTCAAACCGAAACAAACGAACGGGGCCCTTAGCGGGATTTTTTCCTCCATTTCATGGAATATCTGAATGTGTGTGCTCAATAAGTGTAGACATTATCTGCGACAGTGAAACATAAAAATATTCAGATACAAAGATATCTATCATATATTACTGACTGCTCGACGTTGTTACTAAATTTTAGTCATATTACTCATACTGGTAGCTTCAAAAATAGTTACTGATTGACCATAATATTACTATACATATTACTATGCATTCGATTGGGACTAAGAATTATTGCTAACAATATTCATTTATGAACAAGTAAAGTATTACTGGATCTATATGCACATACTATAACTAACACAAAATCTTATTACTATTATCAAAAATCACACATACTGTTTGACGAAAAATCCCTTGCTGCCTGCTGAGCATTTTTACCGATTTGAAATATAAATATATGAGACTATTACAGATTAGAATACCTATTACTAACTGTTGGACGTTGTTACTGAATGCTCGACATTGTTACTGACTATAAACATAAAAAAATCAGATAAAAACTATATATAACATATATTACTAAGTGTTCGACGTTGTTATTGAGTGTTATATATATTACTGATCCGATAGTTACTGACAATACTTATATATTATTGTATTAAAAGCTATAGTGTACTTACTATATGATAAAATCAATACAAAATTGTTACTGAAAAATCTATTAGGATGTTATTGATGCTAACAAATAAACAAAAAACATCATATCATCACTCCTCATCGATGATTTAAAAAAAGGAATGCTACATAGTAGTATTCACTTGAAAAAATCGCATGCATAATCCAATACTAACTTGACCATAAATACGCTGGAGAAACTGCAAGAAAAATCAACAGCGATTTGGTATCGATAAGCAAAACCCTACCTGGTATCGAATCGAAAACCTGACTCTATCATAACTGCTCATCTTCTGGACTCTATACCCACGATGCCACGAATTTCTGCTCGTATCGACCAAATACAAAACCCTAGAAAATAATCGATATCTCATGCTTCACACCATCCCACCATTAGGGATGGCATCCCAACTGGCGTATCCAGCATCCACCCGGCCTACATACTGCATCGAAACCCAAAGCCTATCAGCGACAGTCGATCGTGGGACATGATTCCTGCTATGTAGGGTGTTCCATGTCACTGTGACACCAATGCTATCACTACCGAGAACTACACTCACATGCATCCATACTTCCCTATGCTTCCCAATCCTTCGAAAATTATGCCTCTCCCCGACCAAGTCTACTAGCTAAAAAGTACACAGGGGGCAATGACCAACTTGCATAAATTCAGCACATAGACATACAAAATTACATAGTACAATATAGATGTTTGCACTAGTAATGGCACCTCTTTAACTTTTTAGATTACATAGTACAATATAGATGTTTGCATACTAGCCTCTATGAACACAACACATAGACATACAAAATTAACAAATCATTGTTGGCAGATACATCCTTTCCTAGTGGAAATAAAGCGTCATTAAATAAAAAAATATTCGTTCTCTCGGTGAGTCGAACCCCCCTAGTGGAAATAAAGCGTCATTAAATCAAAAAATATTCGTTCTCTCAGTGAGTCGAACCATGGAACTAAGATGGTATTTACTATTTTAACAACTAGGCTACAAAGCACGGTGGTCAGAGCACTACATCACGTTTAGTCGAGCCAACCAGTGGTCAACTTTGATCACCCCGGCAAATATCCTCTGCTTGTCGACCCTATGATCCAAGAGAGCTGGGTCAAGAAGGTTCTGGTGGTGGTGGCAGCAGCATCAACGTCACCTTCCCCAGAACACTCTAGGCCTTGGGGATCCCAACTGCCGACCTCATTGAGTTGGATACACCATTTTTGGCATCGTACAGACTGAAGGACAATACCCGCTAGGGCACCTCTTTATGCCGGTCACCTTCGACGCTCTAGACAACTACCGAACCAAGTTCATGCGCTTCAAGATAGCTCGGTTCGAGTGCGGGTACAACGCCATCATCGGGAGGCTGGGACTGACCAAGTTCATGGCCATCTAGGGGTGGATATCGAGCCAGCTCAGCTCGGCTCGACCGAGCTGGAGCAGGCTCGTTAAGGGAATGAGCTGGCTCGGCTCAACTCGTTAAGCAACCGAGCTAGAGAACCAGCTCGGCTCGGCTTGTTTACGAGCTCGAGCTAGCTCGTTTAGCTCGTGAGCCACAACAAAAAATAGTATACATATCTATATAACAATATAATCAATTGCTAGTTAATTTTATACTAATTTAACACTAGAAAAGACTAACAATACTCATAATTTTATATATCACATCATTTAAACCCTAAACTAACATAGTTCATCACTTATTAATTCATCCAATACAAGTATAGACTTTGTTTTATAGATAAATGCTAGCTCATTCGAGCTAACGAGCTGGCTCGTTAACGAACCGAGCTGAGATGTTAGCTCAGCTCGTGATAAAATTGAAACGAGCCGAGCTAACCATGAGTCAAGCGAGCACACGAGCCACGAGTATTTTGTCCAGCCCTATGCGAGAGCACGTAGAGGGGGGGGGGGGGGGGGTAAATAGGTGATCCTGTGAAACTTGAAAACTTAAGCCACAAAACTTGGTTAATCGTTAGCACAATAATTGCCAAGTGGCTAAAGAGGAATCCTCAATAAAACACAATAACCAACAAGGATCAATCACAGAGATGGCACGGTGGTTATCCCGTGGTTCGGCCATGACCAACGCTTGCCTACTCCACGTTGTGGCGTCCCAACAGACGAGGGTTGCAATCAACCCCTCTCAAGCGGTCCAAAGACCCACTTGAATACCACGGTGTTTTGCTTGCTTTTTCTCAATCCCGTTTGCGAGGAATCTCCACAACCTGGAGCCTCTCGCCCTTACACTTGAAATTCACAAAGAACACGGAGCAAGGGAGGGATTAGCAATGCACTCAAGACAAGAAATCACAGCAACACCACGCACACAAGTCGCAACGAGAGCTCACAACACAACTCAATGAGTTCAACACTCAACTAGAGCTCTAATTGCTATCGCAAAGAATCAAAGGCGCGGAATCGATGTCTTGGTGCTTATGAATGCTTAGGAGATGCTTGGTGTTCTCCTCCATGCGCCTAGGGGTCCCTTTTATAGCCCCAAGGCAGCTAGGAGCCGTTGAGAGCAATCTAGGAAGGCTGATCTTGTCTTCTGTCGACTGGTGCATCGGACAGTCCGGTGTACACCGGACACTGTCTGGTGCCCGATTTCCTTCCATAAATGGCACAGTCGACCGTTGGCAGCCAGAGAGCCGTTGGCGCACCGGACATGTCCGGTGCGCACCGGACAGACCGGTGCCCCCTTCTAGCCGTTGGCCCGGCCACGTGTCCCGCGCAGATCGCGCGGCCGACCGTTGGCCCTGTCGACCGTTGGCTCACCGGACAGTCCGGTGCACACCGGACAGTCCGGTGAATTATAGCCGTACGTCGACGATGAATTCCCGAGAGCGACGAGTTCGCCTGTGAACGTCCCACCGGACAGTCCGGTGCACCACCGGACAGTCCGGTGAATTATAGCCGTACACCGCCGTCGAAGTCCCGAGAGCAGCCACTTTGCTCGAGCCAGCCTGGCGCACCGGACACTGTCCGGTGCACCACCGGACAGTCCGGTGCTCCAGACTGAGCAGACTCTTGGCTGCTCGAGCCAAGGTATTTCCAATTGGATTTTTCCTGTTTCCAGCACTTAGACACAATACATTAGTCCATAAAACAATGTACTAAGTCTGAGAAACATACCTTTATCCTTGATTTGTACTTTGTCCACCATTTTACACTTAGGCACATGTGTTGGACACTAAACCACCAAAATACTTAGAAATGGCCCAAGGGCACATTTCCCTTTCAATCTCCCCCTTTTTGGTGATTTATGCCAACACAACATAAAGCTAGTAGAACAAGTACAAAATCAATTCAAATAAGAACTCAAATTGTTTTGATTCAAATTTGACATATATGGATCACTCTTTGCCACCACTTGGTTTGTTTTTGCAAATCAAACTCAAATTTCTATCTCTAAGTCAAACACACATGTTAAGACATAAAGAGAGTCATTCCAAGAGAAATTGATTCAAAATTTCAAAAACTCCCCTTTTCCCATAATCAATACATCTCCCCACGAAAAGCCAACTTTTGACAAGAGAGACAATAAAAGAGTTTTGACAAACCAAAAGCTCTATTCTACTATTTTCAAAATCTCTCAAGTGGTAGCTGATCCATTTATCGCTTTGGCCTTTATTTTCTCCCCCTTTGGCATCAAGCACCAAAATGGGATCAATCTTGGCCCTTTAACCCCATTGCCTCACCAAAATCTTCAAATAAGAACACATAGGCAATAAGAGTATAAAGATGAACTTGGAAGAGTTACTCTTTTCATCGGAGTGCAGTGGAAGTCTTGCATGGTCCAAGTCCACCTTTTCCCTTTCAATCCTCCTTTGAGACTAAAACAACCAAACTCAAGCATATGGTTAGTCTCAAAGGGTCAAGTTGTAGCACAGCTCCCCCTAAATATGTGCATCGCTTGCAAAAAGGACTTGTGAGGTCCAGGGAGTGTTTGTACAACTTGAGCACCACAATAAACAACAAAATGCAGAATGAACCTGATCAAAGGCATAAACACATGTATGCTACAATTCAATCCAAGTTCCGCGAATCTAAGATATTGAGCTCACTACGCAGCCTGCAAAAGGTCTTCTCATCTAGAGGCTTGGTAAAGATATCGGCTAGCTGGTTCTCGGTGCTAACATGAAACACTTCGATATCCCCCTTTTGCTGGTGGTCTCTCAAAAAGTGATGCCGGATGTCAATGTGCTTTGTGCGGCTGTGCTCAACAGGATTTTCCGCTATTCGGATAGCACTCTCATTGTCACATAGGAGTGGGACTTTGCTCAGATTGTAGCCAAAGTCCCGGAGGGTTTGCCTCATCCAGAGTAGTTGCGCGCAACACTGTCCTGCGGCAACGTACTCGGCCTCAGCGGTGGATAGGGCAACGGAGGTTTGTTTCTTAGAGTTCCATGACACCAGGGACCTTCCTAAGAATTGGCACGTCCCCGATGTACTCTTCCTATCGACCTTACATCCAGCATAGTCGGAATCTGAGTAACCAATTAAGTCAAAGTTAGACCCCTTTGGATACCAGATCCCGAAGCAAGGCGTAGCGACTAAATATCGAAGAATTCGCTACACAGCCACTAAGTGACACTCCTTAGGATCGGATTGAAATCTAGCACACATGCATACGCTAAGCATAATATCCGGTCTACTAGCACATAAATAAAGCAAAGAACCTATCATGGACCGGTATGCTTTTTGATCAACGGACTTACCTCCTTTGTTGAGGTCGGTGTGTCCATCAGTTCCCATCGGCGTCTTTGCGGGCTTGGCGTCCCTCATCCCAAACCGCTTTAGCAAGTCTTGCGTGTACTTCGTTTGGGAGATGAAAGTGCCGTCCTTGAGTTGCTTCACTTGGAACCCAAGGAAGTAGTTCAACTCGCCCATCATCAACATCTCGAATTTCTGCGTCATCACCCTGCTAAACTCCTCACAAGACTTTTGGTTAGTAGAACCAAATATTATGTCATCGACATAAATTTGGCACACAAAAAGATCACCATCGCAAGTATTAGTAAAAAGAGTTGGATCGGCTTTCCCGACCTTGAAAGCATTAGCAATTAAAAAGTCTCTAAGGCATTCATACCATGCTCTTGGGGCTTGCTTAAGTCCATAGAGCGCCTTAGAGAGCTTACACACGTGGTCGGGGTACCGTTCATCCTCGAAGCCAGGGGGTTGCTCCACGTACACCTCCTCTTTGATCGGCCCGTTGAGGAAAGCGCTCTTCACATCCATTTGGTACAACCTGAAAGAATGGTGAGCGGCATATGCTATCAAGATACGAATTGATTCTAGCCTAGCCACAGGAGCAAAAGTCTCCTCAAAGTCCAAACCTGCGACTTGGGCATAACCTTTTGCCACAAGTCGAGCCTTGTTCCTCGTCACCACCCCGTGCTCGTCCTGTTTGTTGCGGAACACCCACTTGGTTCCCACAACATTTTGCTTGGGGCGAGGCACCAGTGTCCAAACTTCATTGCGCTTGAAATTGTTGAGTTCCTCCTGCATGGCCAACACCCAGTCCGGATCTAGCAAGGCCTCTTCTACCCTGAAAGGCTCAATAGAAGAGACAAAAGAGTAATGCTCACAAAAATTAACTAATCTTGAACGAGTTGTTACTCCCTTGCTAATACCACCCAATATCTGGTCGACGGGATGATCCCTTTGAATCGTCGCTCGAACTTGGGTTGGAGGTGCCTGAGGTGCTTCTTCCTCTTCAACTTGAACATCCTATGCTCCCCCTTGATCACGCGCCTCCACTTGAGGTACCTGTTCGTCATCTTGGGTTGGGGTTTGCACCATAGTTGAGGAAGACTATGGCGGAACTGCCCGAATTATTCCAACTTAAGTGCCTAAGCCCTGCCTAAGAGGCTAGACCACACTTAAATGGGAATAACCCGTCAATCCCTCGGATCTAGTCCGACACGGCCACTGACAGGATCAAGTACCACAATCTCACTCGATGGTGAGTCACAGAGCAAATACAATAAAGCATAAAACCATGCATGTGAGAGCATTAGATTATTACATCATCGTCATCGGAGTTTTTGCAAAAGTAACCATCATTGTTCGAAGTGCAGCGGAAATAAACTAACGGTAAATAAACAGAGAGATGGGGAAGCCTATCCCATCACTCCTCATGCTCCTCCTCAGCCGAGGCAGGGTCCCACTCGACAGTCCAACCCGGTGGTAAGGTGGACGGCCAAGTCACTCCAGCAACCATGTCCTCCAGAGAACCTGAAAAATTATGCCACAAGCAAGGCTGAGTATACTAATACTCAGCTAGACTTACCCGGTGTGAGGAGTCTACTCCTCTACCTCTAGACATGCAGCTGTTTGGCTGTGGGGTTTGGTTGCCAAAAGCACTAGCTGAGTTTCTAAATCAAGTTTTTAACTTTGTCAAAATTAAGTGTGACTCTCTTAAGGCTAAAAGTGTACTATCTACTCATACATAGTAGCAAGCATTATTAGCAATCAACATCTTATATCAACTCATCATATTTCCACTTGTTACTCAATGCAGTACAATGGATCAAGCAGTCTCATTAGCTGCGAGAAGCAGACGATTCGAATCGAGTTTTTATCCTTGCAAGGTAAACCTAAACACACGACGTGGCGAGGCACTCCGTCCCCACACACATCAACCGTCCCCATCGATTCCCCGTCAGCAGAGAGGGGCTCACCGCCTTGGCGTACAATGCCCCACTGACCCCGACTGCCGTCGTGCAGTGACCGCACTTGTACCTGTCGATGTTTTGGGTCCGACCGCACACCCGGGGTTGCCCCTCAAGGTGTTTTAGGAGTAGGACGGTGTCGACGACTGTAGAAAAATGGTTCGTGCCGATCGCACGAGGGACAGTGGACAAGGTTTACAGGTTCGGGCCGCTTAGAGATGCGTAACACCCTACGTCCTAGCGAGTATGCTTGGTGAATGTGGTTACAAGAGAGCTTCTCTGGATTGAAAATACAGAGAGTTGACGTGGGTGGCTAAGTAAAGGGTCGATCGATCTGAAGGGGTGCCCCCTAGGCCTTATATACTCGACCGTGGGGCAGTACACGTGGATATGATAACAACAAGTAGCTAAAAGGTAGTGAACCTCTTGAGTTTATCCCTACGTAACCCTCGCCGACTTATCCTCGCATGGCTCCGTTGCATGGGGGCTTCAGCGCGGGAAAGTCGGGTTTCTGTTGCGATTTACTCGCACGACGCTGTGGGCCGTCCAGGTTTGCACCAATCTGGTCTCACGTCGCTCTGCTTTGCTGGTTGTTTCTCCCCAGGCCCACGAAAGAATGACCTTACGATTTATTGGGCCCTTGGGCCTTTCGTGAGGTCTTTTACTCCTTTAGTGGACCCGGGGGATATCTATCCCCCACAAGCCCCCGATCTTTGGGTTAATTTAGAGGTAATCAGCCCAAAGATCCCAGGTCCAACTTGCGGGTGTTTTGAAGAAAAATGATTTCCTGCTGTCTTCTCTTGCTCCGATCACTCATTTGACTGAAGCTTAGTTTCGAGTTTGTGCCTTAGAGGTCGGCATTTCAATTTGTAGGATTCTGAACTTCATTGGGTGCACCAAAGCACCTTTGGGTGTAGCCCCCGAGCTTCGAGTAGATTTTAGAAAATAATCTACTCGAAGGTCTTCAGTAGAGATTATTTCCATTTGTGTTCTTCCGTTTTGGTTGAGGGTTGGCTTTTTAATCTTGTCCCACGCTTTAGAAATTGGCACTATCTCGGCTTGGAATGATAATCCATGGGGTGCACCGGAGGTGCACCCAATGGGTGTAGCCTCCGACCTTCAAGTGGATTTTTGAGGATAATCCACTCGAAGGTCTTCCTTTTGTGTCTTTTTGCTGAAGATTATCCTTTCTGCTTGTAAAAAATTGGCATGATGTCATCCGCACTATGTCATCAATATTATGCTTCAGAGGTCAGCATGCATTTTGTCTTTTGCAGCCGAGTTCGCAATCCATCCATATCTTGCTAGGTAGTGTAATTTATTTGCTCTGTGACTGATTGGACATTTGATGGACGTTCTCTGCCTAGTCTTCAAGTCGCTTCTGTCGACCATATTTTGTACTCCACTGGCTATATTTGGCTTCCCTCTAATTCTCACTGATATCTCATTTTTGTCTTGAGGCATTCACTGCGTGCCCTGCACAGATGTGACCAATTTGAAAAATATACTGATAATTCCTGGGCGTCCCCCCCCAATGGGTGTGGGCAAGGGACGGCTTGGTACGCTGAGTGTTTTAGCCGGCTGCTTCTGAGTAGTAATGTGATGTGACGGCAAGTGTAATCATATCCTTCGCGCTGTTGACTGGAGTCCCAATGGGTGTAGTGTTGCGTGAAACGGCGTCAGCCGCCTGACGTGTCTTCAGACGGGTGGAAGTGCTTATTGAATGCTTTGCGACTGTTCAGTGACCGCGGTTGGAGGTGAGCGGTTGCCTTCTCCCTTTATAAATAACACCGTTGCTTTTCTGGTTTTTTCACATCTCCTCGCTGTTCTTTACTGCTTCCTTCTCTTCTCTCCCGTCTGCTTCCACCATGGGCAAGAGTAACAAGCGCAAGCGCGAACCGACTCCTCCATCGGATGATTTCGGTGACTCGGAATACTCGGAGGAGGAGTTCTCCTCCGGGTCCGAGGGATCTCCGGCTCCCGTCTCTCCCCCGGCGTCGTCCGATGACTCGGACGACTCCCAGGGGATAGCCGCGGAAGTCTGGACATACATCCGGGCCGTCGAGCGCTCCGGGCTCGAGGGCTCGGATGAGTCGGAGTACTCCTCGGATGAGGAGGACTCGGACGGCGGCGGCGAGGACGAGGACGACGACGACGACGACGACGGCGACAACGACGGTGGCGACGGCGACGGCAGCGGCAGCGGCAGGGGCAGCGGCGACGGCGGCAGGGACGGTGACGGCGGCAGCAGCAGGGGCAGCACCAAGGGCAGCAGCAGCAAGGGCAGCACCAAGGGCGGCGGCGGCGGCGGCAGGGCCAGTGGCTAGACGCCACTGGTCTTCTTAGATATTAGTATAGTATAGTATAGTTAGAATAATGTAGTAGTAATGTAGAGTAGTATAGCGTAGTGTAGTAGTAGTAATGTAATGTAGTAATAGTAGGGAAGTATCAACTCGTGAAGAGTTGATTTGTAAGTTTATTAACTTCCCTTTGAATGAAAGAATGACGTTTGGCCTCTCTTTTGATGACTGTCCTGCTTACTTGTGAGTCTAATTCCTTTGAAAGAGTAAATGAAATACTCGGGCATTGAACTGGTGTTTTCTAAAATGGTTGCCGAGTAACTTTGTAGGTGGTGTCGGCGCTTGTAGAAGTAAATGTCGAGTAACTGAAGATTGTGTCAGCGTTTTAGAGGCAACGCCGAGTGACTGAATATGATATCGACGTTTTAGAAGTAACGTCGAATGACTGGAGGTCGGCATCGGCATTTTAGAAGTAATGCCAAGCAACTGAACATGAAAACAGCGTTTTAGAGGCAACGCCGAGTGACTGGAGGTCGACGTCGTCATTTTAGAAGTAATGCCGAGCGACTGAATACGAAATCAGCGTTTTAGAGGCAACGCCAAGTGACTGGAGGTCGACGTCGGCATTTTAGAAGTAATGCCGAGCAACTGAATACGAAATCAACGTTTTAGAGGCAACGTCGAGTGACGGCAGGCCGCCCGAGCCACTTTGAGGATGATGGCCGAGTGATGAGGTGGCGCATCAGTGTTCTGGGGATAACTTCCGGGTGACCACGTGGCACGCTGGTTTTGGGAATAACCGCCGGGTGATGACTGGGCACTTTTTGAAACGGTATCTGGCTCGAGAATATCCCATAAGAGCTGTGCTTTTAGCCGCCTTTGCTTTCCGTGCCCTAGTTCTTGCATTCCCGCTCCCGAATCCTTTCTGCCGCTCGCCTCCACTCTGCTTGCTGGTAGAATCGAGATGGCGCCCAAGAGGAAGACCGCGAGCTCGTCTGCTGTGGTGATTCCTCCAATCGATCCCAACAGCCAGTTGCCTTTTGCAGGTAACCACATGTCCATCATTTCCGAAGCTGAACTCCACCTCGTGTCCATCGGGGTTCTTCCTCCGCGGGAACTCTGTTCTTGGCGGATTTGCCACGGGACTACTGTCCCGACAGAGGATACCCACGAGTCTGTAGTTTACGCTCCTTTTCTTCTCCGCGGCCTTGGCCTTCCCATCTCTCCCTTTTTCCGCGGTCTCCTTGATTTCTACCACATTAACCTGACCCATCTGAACCCTAACTCAATTCTGCAAATCTCCATCTTCGTTCACTTATGTGAAGCCTTTCTTGGCGTGCTGCCGCATTTCGGCTTATGGAAATACCTGTATCATTGTCGCCCTGGGATGGCCGGGGGACAACATCAGTTGGTCGGAGGTGCCAGTTTGGAGATGCGCCGCGGGCGGAAGACTGAGTATCTTAAGGTTCCCCTCAAAGATAGTATTAAGGGGTGGCGTCTAGAGTGGTTCATAGTTGATAATTATGGAAATTCTCTCCCCTCCCGATCGGGAAGACAGCCAGACGTTCGCACCCCATGCTGGACCGAGTCTCCCACAGATGAGGAGGTAGCTGAGGCAGGTGTGTTGCTAGCTGAAGTTGGACTGCTGAAAGAGAGAGGTCTAACTGCTGAAGCTGTGGTCACTGACTTTGTTTTCAAGAACATTCAGCCACTGAAAGATAGGGCCTACCCAGCTTATCTGTATCGAGGGCTAGCCGACTCAACTCGGGTTACCAACAGGAGAATCCCTTCTGCTGACTTGGTGAGCCGACTTGAAATGATTCTCAGGGGCAAGGTGTCCAATGTTGGTGCTCCAGTGGCGTACTCGGCCTGGAACTTGCCTCCTCCCAAAGCCTTCACCCTTTTCGTGTCAAATCCACCTGTGACTGATGGCAATTTGGGCCTTAGAGTGCGACCCTCTGCTGAAGAAGTCAGTGCTTTGGTTGCTTCGCTTGGGGAGATTCCTGATGACGAACGGCAAGTCCATTTTGAGGTGCCCCTGAACCCTAGTGATGCAGATATAAATGCCATGCTTGATCTGCTAGCTGAGGATTCTTCCGACGCTTCTCCTGCTGGTACATTGGCAGTGGTGCCCCTCCCAGGGGTTGATACAACTTTGGATGTCCCAAAACCTGTCAGTACTCGCCCGAGGCGCCCTAGCCGAACCAGTCAGCCTGAGCCTTCTGCTGATGAGCAAAAGAAGAAAAGAAGACGCCTCCGGCGAGTATCCAGTTTTGATGAGGACGCTGGTACCTCAGTTCCTGCTACTGAAGAAGTGCCTGCGACTGGACTTACTAACGCTGACCCCAATGGGTGTACCCAAACTGCTACTGATCCCAATGTGGGTGCTCCTTGTGTTGCCACTATGGAAGATGAGGAGGAAGAAAATGAGGCTCCTTTAACTCGGAAAAACAGTCGGTAGTTCATCGCCAGCGGTGAAAGTAGCGGAGTTCCTTCTCCTGCTTTGTCTGCCCTCATTGGTCTGCAAGAACTGTCCCTGGCCAACTTTGATCAAACTCTTGAGGATATGGTCCCAGAGGACTTGTTATCAGAGCCAGTGGATGATGATGCGACGGAGGCTTGCGCTGCCGTGCCTGATGCTGGGTTGAGGTCATCCCGTGCCTCGTCGACCTTAGAACGCGATCTCGAGGGTCGGGATGCTAACTTGGATTGTCCTGGTTCCATGGAAGTGGCTGAAGGCCCGTCAACCTTAGAGGTGGTTACTACGGAGAGTCTGGACCTCAAGGATGGTGCTGACACATGCCCAGCCCCCGAGGATGTCGCCGGGGATGACTTAGCTCGGGTGAAGAGTGTAAGCCACTGCCCAGCCCCCGAGGGTGCTGCCGGGGATGATCCGGCTCAAGTGGGTAGTGCCAACTATGACCCTGCCCCCGAGGGTGCCCAAGCAGGGTCTCCTTCCTGCACTTCCATGGACGTTCACGCGGGATCACCTCCACACTCTGGCTGCATGGTGGTAGCCCAAACTTTGGACCAGGGGGTCGCTTTAGAGGGCAGCGTCCCCGCTGATCGGGCGTTTGGCTCTGTTGAAGGCGCTGAGCTGATTCCTACTGGTCCGTTGCAAACTGCTTCGGGTGGTGGCCTTGCGCCTGGTTATCAGCTGATTTCTCCTGATTTGGGGATCCCTTCGTTCTTTTCCAACCTCCAGGTACTGTGCTGTATTTTAGCTTGATCTTTACATTGCATGAACTTTTGTCATTATGCTCATCTGTTCTTCTCATCAGGTTTTGGTGGATGGGATGGCCAGCCAGCTGAGATTGCAGGGTGCTTCCGTCCCAGAAGTGGCTTCGTCTCTTGCGTGTTGGAATCCAGTGTCACTTCATCGTCGTGTATCCGAGTTGGAGGCAACTAACGCTGGTTAGTGCCCTTTTTCTTCTCTTCGCCTTTGTTGTGGACTGTTTTACCTTCTGACCTTGTTTTGTTTGATTACCTCTTGCTAGGAATGACTCGGCAGATTGCAATTCTTGAGGAAAAGCATTCCCGAGATCAGGCTGAAATGGTTCAATGGTGCGCTGACTTCGAGGGGAAGTACTCTCAGAGCCAAACTGAACTAAATCAGGTCTCCGCTGCCTTGGATGACGCCAATGCCCTGAGTTCTTCTCTTCATGCTCGGCTTGACTCCGAAAAGGTAGCTTACAAAACTGTGCCTTGCCTTGCTATGTTCCTATTACTTGCTTGGTTTCTGAAGGAGTTGATTTTTGTTTGCAGGAAGAAAAGCGTATCCTTGCTGCTTCTCGTGACAATCTTGACAGATTGTATCGTGATTCTAGCAACTCGCTGTCAATCTTGGAGAGGAGTCACCGTTTTACAATGGAGGAACTGGACAATCAACGTTGTAAGCTGCAGGAATCTGTGGACGAAGTGACCCGCCTTAAGAAATTGATATCAGCAAAGGATGCCACCATCAAAGAACTCCGAGCTTCCAAGAAATCCATTGCCCAGGAGTTAGAGGCTGCCCGGCTGGCTGCTAAAGTTGCCGAAGAAACTTCTGTTACTCTCAAAGCCCAGCGTGACAGAGCTATGGATAAAGCTATTCGGGCAGGACGAATATTAATGAGGAGATCCGGCGTGGTTGTTCCTGAAGACATAAAGGCTGACGTGTGTGCTGCCCCTGATTCCTCGAGTCGCCCTTCTTCGTCGGTCGCTCCTGAGAAAGTCTTTGCAAAATAAAGAAAAACTTTTGCGTGCTTTGAGTACGCGGTTAGCATAATCGAGTATTTGTCAGAGGACATCAATTTATCATTCGAATGACATAATTACTCTCTTATTGTATCAGAATTTATTGGTTCGTAAATTTGTGGTAATGAAATGACGCATGATGATTATGAAATTTGTTTGCGGGATATGGAAGTCATCCCCTGAATTACATAGGCGCGAGTATGTTGCACCGGCTTAAGTCGCCACTGACTTTAGCCGATAGCTCCGTTAGTAGGGTATAGTGGTCACCCCGAGTTAAGTAAGCGTGAGCATGTTGCACCGCCTTAAGTCGTTGCCGACTTAAGTCGATTGCTCCGTTTGTAGGGCATAGTGGTCACCCCGAGTTAAGTAAGCATGAGCATGTTGCACCGCCTTAAGTCGTTGCCGACTTAAGTCGATTGCTCCGTTGGTAGGGCATAGTGGTCACCCCGAGTTAAGTAAGCGTGAGCATGTTGCACCGCCTTAAGTCATTGCCGACTTAAGTCGATTGCTCCGTTGGTAGGGCATAGTGGTCACCCCGAGTTAAGTAAGCGTGAGCATGTTGCACCGCCTTAAGTCGTTGCCGACTTAAGTCGATTGCTCCGTTGGTAGGGCATAGTGGTCACCCCGAGTTAAGTAAACGTGAGCATGTTGCACCGCCTTAAGTCGTTGCCGACTTAAGTCGATTGCTCCGTTGGTAGGGCATAGTGGTCACCCCGAGTTAAGTAAGAATGCAAGTCAATCGTAAACGAGCTGAGTATCTTTGAAATCTCTCTTTATTGATGACATATTTCCACTTTTCAGAATACATTGTCGCCCCAGCAGTTTTGAAATACAGCTAGGGATAAAACTTTCTGAGGTGCTCTATGTTCCAGGAGTTCCCAACTTCTGTGCCATCCATCTGAGTGAGGCGATACGATCCAGGCCGAGTGACTTCTGTTACTATGAAGGGTCCTTCCCATAAGGGTGATAACTTGTGCCGTCCCTCCCCCGTTAGAATTCGGCGAAGGACGAGGTCTCCTACTGAAAAGAACCGTTGCCGCACAGCCTTGTCGTGATAGCGCCTTAAAGTCTGCTGGTACCGTGCTGATTGGATTACCGCATTCAGCCGTTCTTCCTCAAGTACATCAATGTCCTCCAGCCTGGTGGCCTCAGCTTCTGCTATGCTTTCGAAGATCAACCTTGGCGCCCCAAACTTGAGATCAGCAGGTAGCACTGCCTCCGACCCATAGACCATGAAGAAAGGAGTGTTTCCATGCAAAGCTCGGCTAGGTTGGGTTCTTAGGCTCCAAACGACATAGGGCAATTCCCTTATCCACTTTCCTGCGAACTTTTCATTCTTATCGAAGACCTTTTTCCTGAGTGCCTCCAATATCATCCCGTTGGCTCGCTCAACCTGCCCATTGGCTCTTGGATGGGCTACAGATGCATACTTGATCTGAATGCTCTTTTGCTCACAGAAGTCGAAGAATTCTGAACTTGTGAAGTTGGATCCTAAATCAGTTATGATGCTGTTTGGTATCCCGAATCTGAATATTATGTCTTGTATGAATTCCACGGCCTTAGCAGAGGTTAAAGAGGCAATGGGCTTGAACTCTATCCATTTAGTGAATTTGTCAATCGCTACCAATACATGAGTGTATCCCCCTTGAGCTTTCTTGAAAGGTCCAATCATATCCAGTCCCCAGCACGCGAAAGGCCAAGTTACTGGTATGGTCTGCAGTTGCTGTGCTGGCATGTGTTGTTGCTTTGACAAATATTGGCAGGCTTCGCACCTCTGAACTAACTCGGCTGCATCGTTCTTTGCTGTTGGCCAATAGAATCCTGACCTGAAGACCTTCCCGACTAGTGTTCTGGAGGCTGCATGTATTCCACATTGCCCAGCATGGACCTCCTCCAGAAGTTGCTTCCCAGTAGACGAGAGAATGTACTTCATGAGGACGCCTGATGCACCCCTTCTGTATAATGTCTCCCCAATAAGTGTATAGTGAGCTGACTGTCTTGCAATGCGCTCTGCCAAATTCTTGTCGTCTGGTTCTTCTTCATTCTTTATATACTTAATGATCGGCCTTCTCCAGTCATCAGGGTTTGACTCGGGTTGATCTATGATGTTGCACTCTTCTGTTTGATCCATTGAGATACTCGGCTGCAGAATTTCTTGCACGAAAACTCCGGGTGGGACCTGAGTTCGACTGGACCCTAGCTTGGACAATACATCGGCTGCTGTGTTCCGATCTCTTTCTACATGATGAAATTCCAGACCCTCGAATTTATCTTCCAGCTTTCGGACGGCAGTGCAGTATTTTCCCATTGAATCGCTTGAGCAATCCCACTCCTTGTTTATCTGGCTGATGACTACTAGAGAGTCTCTGTATACCATCAATCTTTTGACGCCCAACGATATGGCAATGTTCAATCCATGGATCAAAGCTTCATACTCGGCTGCATTGTTGGAGGCCAGGAATAGCAACTGGAGGGCGTACTTGAGGTGTTCGCCTCCAGGCGCAGTGAAGAGAATCCCTGCTCCTGCTCCCTGTAACTTCAGTGAGCCATCAAAATACATTCGCCATACTTCTGCAGTCTCCGGGTTGTCTGGTACTTGTTGTTCGGTCCACTCTGATACGAAATCAACCAGTGCTTGAGTTTTGATGGCAGTGCGAGGTCGGAACTCGATGTCATGAGATCCCAGCTCGCAAGCCCACTTGGCTATTCGACCGATGGCTTCCTTGTTGTGAAGAATATCCCCTATTGGAAAACTTGTAACTACTATGACTTTGTGGTCGTCAAAGTAGTGACGCAGCTTGCGGGCAGTTAGAAGTACTGCGTATAATAGCTTCTGAACTTGAGGATACTTTTTCTTTGAGGGCCCTAGGACTTCACTAATGAAGTAAACAGGATGTTGTACTGGATAGGCATGTCCTTCTTCTACTCGCTCGACTACCAACGCGGTGCTTACCACGTGAGTCGTGCAAGAGATATACAGTAGCAAATCTTCAGCTGGTTGAGTTGACGTAGCTCGCCGGGGTGGTTTTAGTACTGGTGGTGTTGTCAAGAATTTTTTCAGAGCATCTAGAGCTTCTTGTGCTTCTGAAGTCCATTGAAACTTATCCACCTTCTTGAGTAACTTGTAAAATGGCAAACCTTTTTCTCCTAGCCTGGATATAAATCTGCTCAGAGCTGCCATACATCCAGTAAGTCGCTGAACCTTCTTTTGCGATCGAGGTGCTTCCATCTTCATGATAGCTTCAATCTTATCTGGATTAGCCTCAATTCCCCGGTGTCTGACGATAAACCCGAGCAACTTTCCTGCTGGTACCCCGAAAACACATTTCTCGGGATTAAGCTTCCATCTATACCGCCTCAGACTGTTGAAAACCAGTTGTAAGTCTTCGATGAAGTTTTTTGAGTCCTACGTTTTGATTACCACGTCATCCACGTAGGCCTCCACACGCTTGCCCCAGTGGTCGGTTAAGCATGTTTGAATGGCTCTCTGGTAAGTTGCCCCAACGTTTTTGAGGCCAAACGGCATGGAGGTATAACAGAAAGCACCAAACGGAGTAATGAATGCCGTTTTTTCTTCATCTTCCTTTGCCAGACTAATCTGATGGTATCCGGAATAGCAATCCAGGAAAGACAGCATAGAACATCCAACGGTGGAGTCCGCCACCTGATCTATCCTCGGGAGCCCGAAAAGATCCTTCGGACAGTGTTTGTTGAGATCAGTATAATCAACACACATGCGCCAATCCACTTTATTCTTTTTTTAGTACAAGAACAGGGTTGGCTAACCACTCGGGATGTAACACTTCTCTAATAAATCCAGCCGCGACCAAGCGAGCTAACTCGGTGCGAATGGCCTCTCTCTTGTCAGGCGTGAAACGACGTAGTTTTTGCCGAATCGGCCTTGCCTGGGGATAGACTTTCAGTTTGTGCTCGGCCAGTTCTCTTGGGACTCCCGGCATATTCGCAGGTTGCCATGCGAATACATCTCGGTTATCTTGCAGAAACTGGACGAGCGCGCTTTCCTATTTGTCGTCCAAGCTGGAGCTGATGATAGCCATCTTGCTCTCATCAGCGAACCCCAGGTTGATTCTCTTGGTTTCTTCAGTCGGCCGCATAGAAGTCGCGGTCTGAGCTTCGCTTGCTGGTACTGTGAGGTCTTCCTCAGGCTTAGAGTTCGCCAGTGTGGAAGGGACCGTCGATGGCTTGGCGGTGAGGGCTGCTTGAATAGCCACTCGGAAACACTCTGCGGCACCTTGGAAGTCGACGCGCACAGTTATGATCCCTTGCGGTCCTGACATCTTTAGTATCATGTATGTGTAATGCGGAATGGCCATGAACTTGGCCAATCCAGGCCTCCCGATGATGGCGTTGTACCCGCAGTCGAAGTTCGCCACTTCAAACCTCAGGAACTCGGTTCTGTAGTTTTCCGGAGTTCCGAAGGTGACTGGCATGTAGATGTGGCCCAGCGGGTACTCCCCTTCTGTCGGCACGATGCCGAAGAAAGGGGTGTCCGACTCGTGGAGCTCTTTGAGGCGAACTCCTAAGCCTTGAAGTGTCCGGGGGAAGGTGACGTTGATGCTGCTTCCCCCGTCCACCAGCACTTTCTTTACCCGGCTTTCTCGGATCACCGGATCGACGAGGAGCGGATATTTGCCTGGATGGTCGAAGTTGAGCCATTGATCCCCCCGAGTGAAAGTGATCGGGTGTTCCGACCACCGGTATGGGGCGGGAGGACCGGTGGTTGCCACCAGTATCTGGCGGTCGTTGAGCTTTTGTTGTCTCTTGTTCTCCTGCGACCCATGTCCGCCGAAGATGACGTTGACCTCCCTGTCGACGCGTGGGAAAGCTCCTCCTCCTCCCTCCTCCGGCCGATGAGGTTGTCGTGGTTCATCCGGTCCTCCCCTCGGTGGAGGAGGAGGTAGAGGTTGGAAGGGTCGGCCATGCCCAACGGAGTGCTTGAAGTCCCGGCAGTTGCGAAGAGTGTGGCGCATGTCCTTGTGGTATGGGCACTGGGCGTCGAGGATGTCGTCCAGCGTGCGCTCGCCTCCGCGAGGTCCTCCTCGGGCGCGAGAGGCAGGTGGTCCGGCGGCGTGTACTTCTTCGCGAGGCCTCTTCTCCCAGCGTTTGTCGGGTGGCTGGTTTGCGTCGCGTCGTGGTGCTGCCGGTGCAGGCTTTGCTCCTCCGATGAGGTCCTGAGCTCGCTCGTCGGTGGTGATGTAGAGGTCGGCTTCCCGGAACAGCTCCTCGGAAGTAGTCGGCGCTTTCTGTAGTATGGCTCGGACAAAAGCCGAGTCGTTGGATCCTCTATAGAAGTCCTCGATCACGGCCGCCTCCGTGACCTCGGAGATGCGATTTCTCATGGTCTGGAACCTTTTGAGGTACGACCGGAGAGTCTCATCCCCCCGGCGCTTGATGGATTTGAGGTCCCACGGTTGCGCTGGCTTGTCGGAGAGGGACTGGAAGTTGGCGGTGAAACATCGAATGAAGTCTCCCCAGTCGTCGATGCAGTGTCGGGGTAGATGTCGTAGCCACTGTAGCGCATCTTGCCCAAGGATGTGGGCAAATACGCGGTCATAACGTCCTCAAATGCCCCGGCAGCTCGAGCAGCGGTGGTGTAGACGGCTAGCCAACCCCCTGGATCCTGCTTAGGTTCATATTTGTCGACATTGGATACCTTGAAGTTGGGAGGCCATTGGATGGCCCTAAGGCGCGGAGTAAGAGCGGACACTCCGCACGTGTCCTCCTGTCGTCGAGGACGATGTCTGTCCCGGGGAGGGGAGTTGTGATTGTGGTTCCTCGACCGTCCTCGGGTGGTACCGCCAGTTGAGACCGTTGCCGACTCAGTCCTGGTGGCCTGGCTCTGAGTTGGGATGCCATGATCCCGGTCGTACTCCTCCCGACGGCGAATCTCGTTCTCATGCCGCCGTTCGCGCGAAGCATTGATGGAGCTTCGCGCGTCTCAGCGACTGTTGATGGCGTGTCGTAGATCGTTCGGCGGGTGAGCGAGCGGTAGAAGATGGTTGGCTGCCTGGGTGAACAGGCGTCGGTATCCCTCGGCGTCAGGAGTCCGAGGAAGTCCATCAGCTATCCGAACTAGTACCCCTCCGACTTCGCTTGGCGTGTTCATAGCTCGGGCGAAGTCGGGATTCAGGTTGCGCCCGAAGAGCGGATTCTCCCGGCGTTGTCTTGCGTCTTGCTCAGCCTGTTCCTGAGCTCGTCGGCGATCACGTCATCGGGAGTTCCTTCGTTCTCTGAAGACGCATTCTTCCGGAGTTTCTCCTATCTCTAAGACCTCGTCTCACGAGACAGGCTGCTCTGGATCCCGCTCCCCGGCCGCGTGATGTCGTCGAACGTTCCTGCGCCGGTTCCTCCGTCGTCGGGACTCTCGTTGAGGCGGTTCTTCCCTGGGTACGGTCGGCTCGTCGTCGGAGACGATAGGCGATTCCACTCTCCCGATGAAGAGGACGTCGGGGTAGAATGGAGCTGCTGTCATGGCGACTTTCTTTCCGTTCTCCTTTGAGGCCGGAGGAACGGAAAGAACGACTTGCTTTTCCCTGGTCTCCTTCTTCCTCGCGATCCGTGTCCATTCTTTTGTCGGGGAAGTAGACAGCGGAGTCTTCCGGGTCAGCGAGCCCTCGGCCCCCGACTTTCCGGAGATGATCTTTTTCCAAAGAGCCGGAGGTTGCGCCTCTCCGGCATTTTCGGAGTTCGTTGGAGGAGACTTCTTTTTCGGCGGATCCGCGATACGATGTAGAATTCCCTCTTCATCTGCTACAGATGAAATTGTCCCGAAGCAGAATACGGATCCGGGACGCATGGTGATCTTGCTGTAGAAGGTGACGGCCATTGAGCTAGCTTGGATCATCGACACACCCCCAACCTGGCGCGCCAGCTGTCGGTGTTTTGGGTCCGACCGCACACCCGGGGTTGCCCCTCAAGGTGTTTTAGGAGTAGGACGGTGTCGACGACTGTAGCAAAATGGTTCGTGCCGATCGCACGAGGGACAGTGGACAAGGTTTACAGGTTCGGGCCGCTTAGAGATGCGTAACACCCTACGTCCTGGCGATATGCTTGGTGAATGTGGTTACAAGAGAGCTTCTTTGGATTGAAAATATAGAGAGTTGACGTGGGTGGCTAAGTAAAGGGTCGATCGATCTGAAGGGGTGCCCCCTAGGCCTTATATACTCGACCGTGGGGCAGTACATGTGGATATGATAACAACAAGTAGCTAAAAGGTAGTGAACCTCTTGAGTTTATCCCTACGTAACCCTCGCCGACTTATCCTCGCATGGCTCCGTTGCATGGGGGCTTCAGCGCGGGAAAGTCGGGTCTCTGTTGCGATTTACTCGCTTGACGCTGTGGGCCGTCCGGGTTTGCACCAATCTGGTCTCACGTCGCTCTGCTTTGCTGGTTGTTTCTCCCCAGGCCCACGAAAGAATGACCTTACGATTTATTGGGCCCTTGGGCCTTTCGTGAGGTCTTTTACTCCTTTAGTGGACCCGGGGGATATCTATCCCCCACAGTACCCACCATAACCGGAATGGGAGACCACGTCTCAGGTCGCGTGAGGAGGGCAAACTGCTGCCAGGTTCAATCAGGTACTAGGCTTACCGATTTACCATATTTCTCGGCATATGTTTAGTACGTTCAAACGCTTGACACAGGTATCCGCACGTTAATCCTTATTCCCATTTTTATCCCGTAGACAACCAATCCCCATGGATTGTTGTCCACATACCAATATCATTATGATATAAAAATGGATACAACCAATTCCTGATCTCGCGCGAGTGCTAGAAAAATCACTCGTCTTCTACCGAGATCCTAATTAAATAAAGCAGCTACTCGACCTAGCATACTAGTATCCATCTCAAAAGGAATCCTGAGTTCATGCAACTAGGGTTTCAGTCAACTCCTACACTTAAGTGCACAGTACAAGCCTACAAACAATAAGTGTAGTAAAATAGCATAAATAACAGGTTATGCATAAAACCGGGGCTTGCCTTCCAAGGCTGTGGCAGGCAGATCCTCTGGTGCAGACTCGGGTGCTGGATCTAGGGCTACCTCCTGAGCAGCTCCTTGCTCCGGCACGAGGATGTACTCTCCGTCAGCAAGGTTACAGTCTATCGAAATGCAATGAACATGTATGTCATGATTATGCAGGATTTAATAATATTATGCTAAAGAGAACTGAGTTAAGAAGTAACTTAGGGTTTCTTAGTCTTGCGGGGCTTCCAGTGGGTTAGGCTTATTACTCTTTAGGTTTGGGTTTTTAGTGAAGATAACATAGTGGATTGGTATTGTCTTGATACATTTTAGTGGACAGATTACAAAGGTTTTAGGATGACATTAATTTACATTATTCATTTTCCTTACTTTAACTCCCATTTCATGGCTTCTAATGTAGGTTTGAACTACGACAGTGGGTTAACATTTTTCAAAAATTCTGTAAAAATTACAGTGGATTGCCATTGGTCATTATAGCCCATTCTAGGAAATTGAGGTTAAAAAATGAAAAGGCTAAGCTTTAGACAAAAATAATAAGGGTGGTGTAAAATGGGCCACTTAACACTACACCTCATCATTAGAGTTGAGCTTCTTCCTAAGGGTCATTTTTGTTGGGATCTATCAGTAATACTAGACCTCTGTGCCAGAATTTACAGGAAGTTAATTGGTGATCATTTAGTTGTGATTTTCTAAAGTTTTATGCCAAAAAGGTGCTTATAACTAACTTGTCATTTGAAAAATATCAAACAACAGATTTTGTATTTTTCCTATGTTCATAATAACCAAACATTAGTTATCCTAAGGTTTGAGGGGTTTTCACCTTAGGGTTATTTTTGTAGGGTTTTTCTAAGTTTTTCTTGTTTTCTTAAATTAAAAGGAATCCTACTTATTTTATACTGAACCAGGATAGGGTAGATTTTTCTGGTGAACTACAAGGAATAAGTACCTTAACAAAAATAGAGGTGCCCTCTGGTTCATTATTTAAATCACCTTTTCTATTTTTCTTGACCTTAAGCACATTATGGAATAAGGGGTAAACACTAACTTAATGGGGTGGATAGAAAGGTTTAACATTTTTAAACAGGTCAGTAGGTAGATACAAACTTCTCCAATTTTTCTTAACCCTAGTCAAATAATATAACTATTTTTCTTTCTATTATTGAGCTTTTGGCCAAAACTATAATTAAATCAGAGCTTTAAAGTTTTCTATAGTACATAGGGGGTTTTATATTTTTATTAAGTAGGCTACATTATTTAGGGTCTGACAAAATTGGTTTGACCAAATTTGGATGAACTAAACAGAAGTTATGAATTTTTAAAGTCTCTGTTCAATTAAAAACAGATTTAATTAAAAGTTTCCTGGAAAAGCAGTTTACACCGGGGTCCCTGGGTTTAAACTGAATCAACCTTCGCAAATCTACCCTCGCGCCACTATTCCCCTGTGTCTCTAACATTTCACAAAACCCCCTGATCTTCTCTCCCTCTCACCCGCAGTCCTTCCCCTTACGCAAACAGTAACCGCGGGAAAGAAAAGGGTGGCGCAGCTTACCGGCGGCGAGGGAGGTCCGGTGAAGGGTGGGGTTGGCTCGGGGAGACTCTGGCGGTCACGTCGAGGTACGACTTGACGTCGGGGATGGCCGGAATCGCCCGGTCCACGCGTGCAGACGGGTGTTCTCGTCGGCGGCGAGTGTACCGGCCAAACTACGGCGAACTGGTTCAATCCAAGGGCATGGTGAGCTTTACGGGGTAACGTAGCGACTGTATGCACAAGGAATCGAAGGATGGTTGAGTGGATTACCCGGTCCACGTACTCCGGTGGGGTTGAGAGCTCCGGCGACCGTGGGCCGGCCTCTCCGGCGAAGCAAACTTCAATTCCTCGCTCGGGGAGCTTCACCAGGGTGTGCTCAATCTTCTCCGAGGGCTGGCCAGGGTTGGGAAGGGGTCTACTGGCCGGTCTACGGTGGCAGGGGGATCGGGCGGCCGCGGACACGCTGCGCACGGGCAAACGGCGGCGAGCTGAGCTCCGGTGAAGTTTGAGTGTGCGCGGAAGAGTACAGTCGAAGTCTGGGAGGGTTTTATAGGCGCGGGCCATGGCGCTGGCTTGGCTCGGGCGCGGCGCTGGGCATGCGAGGGCGCGCGCGAGCGTGCTCTGGCGCGGGCAGGAAGCGTCGAACACGTGGAGGTGTGTTTCTTCCATTGTTCAAACGTCTCCAGAGATCGCAAACGTGCGAATCTTGCCATGAATCCGGCGCAGACCTCTTCCTGGCACCTAGGGCTATCTCTCATGTGTGAGTTCCAATGGAGGATACGCCCTAGATCAGGAGATAGACGGGCGCCAAATCTGGCTTGTCTCACTGCCCACACCGCGACAAAACTGATGCCAAATCCTATCAAACGTCCAAGTCTCGGTGTCCACTTTTTCCAGGGGGTGCCTTAGGTGGTATACCACATTTTTGGTATAGAACCTAAGTGGTTTTGGCGCCATCTTTAAGGTGAACACGGTTGGTCTTTGGAGTAGGGTTAGAATTTGACTTAGAGGGAAATAGAGAGCTCTAGCTCTCCCTCCACTTGGAGATTTGAATTGGGGTTTCTCCAGGGGTCTTTTTGCAATATTTCCCCCCCTAATTGATGGTTGTAAAGCTAGTTAAGGTTTGGGTAAAAATTACTCTTGCTTTGCACACTTGTTCACTCTCTTTCCCCTTTTAACCAGGGTTTTGGAAGATAGGGTTTAAGAGAGGTCTAGTCTAGGGTTCTTCCCTCCTCTCCCTTCCAAGGTAGTAAAGGTACAAAGAATTGAGTAATGCTTCTTAGGTCATTAACAAATTTTGATTAACACATGATCTCCAAGTCCTTATGTGATTCCCTAAGCCTTTACCACATGTGATCACAGTCCTTAGTGTCAAGGTGTGCTCTAGCCAAGGTAACACCTGGGGTGTTACAAAGACGGTTGATCTTGCTCCAAATGTTCCTGAGGCCGTACATCTCCAATCGCCATGGTGCGTATTGCGGCCGTTGGAACGTCTTCTTCATCTACATCATCAAGATCAACAACTTGCTCTTTTGGAGAGCCATTAGTCTCATCAAATACAATGTCTCTAGAGACTTCAACCAAACCCGATGATTTGTTGAAGACCCTATACGCCTTTGTATTTGAATCATAACCTAATAGAAACCCTTCTACAGCTTTGGGAGCAAATTTGGAATTCCTACCCTTCTTCACTAGAATGTAGCATTTACTCCCAAATACACGAAAGTACGATACATTGGGTTTGTTACCGGTTAGCAGCTCATATGAAGTCTTCTTGAGTAGGCGGTGAAGGTAGACCCTGTTGATGGCGTGGCAAGCCGTGTTCACGGCTTCCGACCAAAAGCACTCGGGGGTCTTGAACTCTCCAAGCATAGTCCTTGCCATATCAATGAGCGTCCTGTTCTTCCTCTCTACCACACCATTTTGCTGAGGTGTGTAGGGAGCGGAGAACTCGTGCTTGATCCCCTCCTCCTCAAGGAACTCCTCCACTTGAAGATTCTTGAATTCGGACCCGTTGTCGCTCCTTATCTTCTTCACCTTGAGCTCAAACTCATTTTGAGCTCTCCTGAGGAAGCACTTGAGGGTCCCTTGGGTTTCAGACTTATCCTGCAAAAAGAACACCCAAGTGAAGCGGGAAAAGTCATCAACAATAACTAGACCATACTTACTTCCTCCTATGCTCAGATAGGCGATGGGTCCGAAGAGGTCCATATGCAGCAGCTCCAGAGGTCTTTACGTGGTCATCACATTCTTGCTGTGATGTGCTCCTCCCACTTGTTTACGTGCTTGACAAGCTGCACAAGGTCTATCTTTTTTGAAATGAACATTGGTTAGTCCTATCATGTGTTCTCCCTTTAGAAGCTTGTGGAGGTTCTTATTCCCCACATGTGCTAAGCGGCGATGCCACAACCAGCCCATGCAAGTCTTAGCCATTAAGCATGCATCTAGACCGGCCTCTTCTTTTGCAAAATCAACTAAGTAAAGTTTGCCGTCTAGTACACCCTTAAAAGCTAGTGAACCATCACATCTTCTAAAGACAGACACATCTACATTTGTAAACAAACAATTATATCCCATATTACATAATTGACTAACAGATAGTAAATTATATCCAAGACTCTCAACTAAAAACACATTAGAGATAGAATGCTCATTTGATATTGCAATCTTGCCTAAACCTTTCACCTTGCCTTGGTTCCCATCACCGAATATGATTGAATCTTGGGAACCCTTATTCTTGACGTAGGAGGTGAACATCTTCTTCTCCCCCGTCATATGGTTTGTGCATCCGCTGTCGATAATCCAGCTTGAACCCCCGGATGCATAAACCTGCAAGGTAAATTTAGGCTTGGGTCTTAGGTACCCAACTCTTGTTGGGTCCTACAAGGTTAGTCACAATTTCCTTAGGGACCCAAATGCAAGTTTTATCACCCTTGCATTTTGCCCCTAATTTCCTAGCAACTATCTTCCTATCCTTTCTACAAATAGCAAAGGAAGCATTCAAAGCATGATAAATTGTAGAGGGACCATTCATAACTTTCCTAGGAGCATGAACAAAATTCTTTCTAGGCACATGATGAATATTTTTCCTAGGCATATCTCTACAATGCATATAGGAAGAACTGGAAGCATACATAGCATAAGAATCATAGGCATTGCAACTCCTATGAGACTGTCTTCTATCGTTGTACATAAAAGCATGGTTCCTTTTAGTGCTACTTGCTATAGGGGCCTTCCCTTTCTCCTTGGTGGAGATGGGAGCCTTATGGCTTGTTAAGTCCTTGACTTCCCTCTTGAAGCCAAGTCCATCCTTAATTGAGGGGTGTCTACCAATCGTGTAGGCATCCCTTGCAAATTTTAGCTTATCGAAATCACTTTTGCTAGTCTTAAGTTGGGCATTAAGACTAGCTACTTCATCATTCAATCTCGAAATTGAAACTAGGTGTCCACTACAGGCATCAATATCAAAATCCTTACACCTAGTGCAAATCATAACGTGTTCTACACAAGAATTAGATTTATTTGCTACTTCTAATTTAGCATTTAAATCATTGTTGACACCTTGTAAAGTAGAAATGGTTTCATGACAAGTAGATAGTTCATAAGAAAGCATTTCATTTCTTTTAACTTCTAAAGCATAGGATTTTTGTGCCTCTACAAATTTATCATGTTCATCATACAACAAATCCTCTTGCTTTTCTAAAAGCCTATCCTTTTCATTCAAGGCATCAATCAATTCATTGATTTTATCAATTTTATTTCTATCTAGGCCTTTAAATAGACATGAATAATCTATTTCATCCTCATCACTAGATTCGTCCTCACTTGAAGAAGCATAAGTAGAGTCTCGAGTACATACCTTCTTCTCCCTTGCCATAAGGCATGTGTGACGCTCGTTGGGGAAGAGGGATGACTTGTTGAAGGCGGTGGCGGCGAGTCCTTCATTGTCGGAGTCGGACGAGGAGCAGTCCGAATCCCACTCCTTGCCAAGATGAGCCTCGCCCTTTGCCTTCTTATAATTCTTCTTCTTCTCCCTCTTGTTCCCTTGGTCCTGATCACTATCATTGTCGGGACAGTTAGCAATAAAATGACCAAGCTTACCGCATTTGAAGCATGAGCGCTTCCCCTTGGCTTTGGTCTTGCTTGGCTGTCCCTTGCGACCTTTAAGCGCCGTCTTGAATCTTTTGATGATGAGGGCCATCTCTTCATCATTAAGTCCGGCTGCCTCAATTTGTGCCACCTTACTAGGTAGCGCCTCCTTGCTTCTTGTTGCCTTGAGAGCAAGGGGTTGCGGCTCGTTGATCGGACCATTCAAGGCGTCGTCCACGTACCTCGCTTCCTTGATCATCATCCGCCCGCTAACGAATTTTCCAAGGACTTCTTCGGGCGACATTTTGGTGTACCTAGGATTCTCACGAATATTATTCACCAAATGAGGATCAAGAACGGTAAAGGACCTTAGCATCAGTCGGACAACGTCGTGGTTCATCCATCGCGTGCTTCCGTAGCTCCTTGTTTTGTTGATAAGGGTCTTGAGCCGGTTGTATGTTTGTGTTGGCTCCTCGCCCCTTATCATCGCGAACCGTCGAAGCTCGCCCTCCACCAACTCCATCTTGGTGAGCAAGGTGACGTCGTTCCCCTCATGAGAAATTTTGAGGGTGTCCCAGATCTGCTTGGCGTTATCCAAGCCGCTCACTTTGTGGTATTCATCCCTGCACAATGAAGCTAGAAGAACAGTAGTAGCTTGTGCATTCTTATGAATTTGTTCATTGATGAACATGGGACTATCCGAACTATCAAAGTGCATTCCACTCTCTACATTCTCCCATATACTAGGATGGAGAGAGAATAGGTGACTACACATTTTGTGGCTCCAAAATCCGTAGTCCTCCCCATCAAAGTGTGGAGGCTTGCCGAGAGGAATGGAGAGCAAATGTGAATTTGAACTTTGCGGAATACGAGAGTAGTCAAAAGAAAAGTTCGAATTAACCGGTTTCCTTCTCTCGTAGTCGTTGTGGTCGTCGTCCTTTTGGGAAGAAGTAGACTCATCGCTGTCATCGTAGTAGACGATCTCCTTGATGCGCCTCGTCTTCTTCTTCTTTCCTTCCTTCCGTCTATGGCCTGAGCCGGAGTCGGTAGGCTTGTCGTCCTTTGGCTCGTTGACGAAGGATTCCTTCTCTTTATCGTTGATCACGATACCCTTCCCCTTAGGATCCATCTCTTCAGGCGGTTAGTCCCTTTGTGAAGAGAACGGCTTTGATACCAATTGAGAGCACCTAGAGGGGGGGGATGAATAGGTGATCCTGTGAAACTTGAAAACTTAAGCCACAAAATTGGTTAATCGTTAGCACAATAATTGCCAAGTGGCTAAAGAGGAATCCTCAACAAAACACAATAACCAACAAGGATCAATCACAGAGATGGCACGGTGGTTATCCCGTGGTTCGGCCAAGACCAACGCTTGCCTACTCCACGTTGTGGCGTCCCAACGGACGAGGGTTGCAATCAACCCCTCTCAAGCGGTCCAAAGACCCACTTGAATACCACGGTGTTTTGCTTGCTTTTTCTCAATCCTGTTTGCGAGGAATCTCCACAACTTGGAGCCTCTCGCCCTTACACTTGAAATTCACAAAGAACATGGAGCAAGGGAGGGATTAGCAACGCACTCAAGACAAGAAATCACAGCAACACCACGCACACAAGTCGCAACGAGAGCTCACAACACAACTCAATGAGTTCAACACTCAACTAGAGCTCTAATTGCTATCGCAAAGAATCAAAGGCGCGGAATCGTTGTCTTGGTGCTTATGAATGCTTAGGAGATGCTTGGTGTTCTCCTCCATGCGCCTAGGGGTCCCTTTTATAGCCCCAAGGCAGCTAGGAGCCGTTGAGAGCAATCTAGGAAGGCTGATCTTGCCTTCTGTCGACTGGTGCACCGGACAGTCCGGTGTACACCGGACACTGTCTGGTGCCCGATTTCCTTCCATAAATGGCACAGTCGACCGTTGGCAGTCAGAGAGCCGTTGGCGCACCGGACATGTCCGGTGCACACCGGACAGACCGGTGCCCCTTTCTAGCCGTTGGCCCAGCCACGTGTCCCGCGCAGATCACGCGGCCGACCGTTGGCCCTGTCGACCGTTGGCTCACCGGACAGTCCGGTGCACACCGGACAGTCCGGTGAATTATAGCCGTACGTCGACGATGAATTCCCGAGAGCGACGAGTTCGCCTGTGAACGGCCCACCGGACAGTCCGGTGCACCACCGGACAGTCCGGTGAATTATAGCCGTACACCGCCGTCGAAGTCCCGAGAGCAGCCACTTTGCTCGAGCCAGCCTGGCGCACCGGACACTGTCCAGTGCACCACCGGACAGTCCGGTGCTCCAGACTGAGCAGACTCTTGGCTGCTCGAGCCAAGGTATTTCCAATTGGATTTTTCCTGTTTCCAGCACTTAGACACAATACATTAGTCGATAAAACAATGTACGAAGTCTGAGAAACATACCTTTATCCTTGATTTGTACTTTGTCCACCATTTTACACTTAGGCACATGTGTTGGACACTAAACCACCAAAATACTTAGAAATGGCCCAAGGGCACATTTCCCTTTCACTATGGCCATCCCACACTACCCATAAAAGACACTCAAGATGCCCGAACCTCAAGGCATCATTACCGTCTAGGCCAACTTCCAAGGAGCTGTGAAGTGCTTTTGGGGGTCTATCCAGGCGGCTCTCACCGCCTGATTGTTGGTAGCACCTTCGATGACAAACACTGACGTATTGTGAGGGGATGACATCACAATCCCCACGAATGAAGCATCTACTGCTACCACCATGCGACCAAACAAAGAAACCAAGAGAGCCAACCTTGGCTTCTCCAACGAACACAAGACGTCGATCATCAGTAGCCTCACCACCAAATAGGAAGACACACTCTTCCATTTTCTACAGGACAACCGGGATGTATTCATGTGGCAACCTGTGGACATGCCGGGAGTCCGTAGAGAGCTAGCCGAGCACAAACTCAAGGTGTACCCTCAAGAAAGGCTAATCTGGCAGAAGTTGCGTCGCTTTACGCCCGACAAAAGAGAAGCCATACGAGCCCAGTTAGCTCGCCTAGCAGCAGCTGGTTTCATTAGAGAAGTAATGCACACCGAGTGGCTTGTGAATCATGTTCTTATACTCAAAAGGAATAAAGTTGATTAGCACATGTGCGTTGACTATACAGATATCAACAAACACTGCCCGAAGGATCTTGGGCAAAAGAAAGACGGGCCAAGCAAAGAAAACAAGGGTCTAGGGAACTGAAAGCATGATGGACAAGACAGGGTGAGTGACGCGATTAAATAGAGGCCATCCTAGAAAACCTTACCACTCAGGACCGACAGAAAAGACCCGCTGGACGAGGAAGCAGGCCTGGCCCAATGGTGTTTCAGGCCACACGTCACGCCACCACCCCACAAAGAAAGACTCGATGTAAGTATTTATTCATGCAAGGAGGAATATCAGGATAAAAATTGTGCATTAGACAAAGGTCTTGTCACATCCAGTTTTGGAAGGTAAACCGAATCCAAACCATGTGCGTGCCAGGATGAGAAATTCACATACACAACGATTACATAGATGGACATGATCACACATTGCTCAAAGTAATAGCAGAAAAAGTACTTTATTACATCACGATGTCCGAAACATCCACAAAATCATTAGCCTAAACCATAATCAAAGTGTTGAACGAAACACAATAACATAAGGCCTTCACAGGCATCCGCCTAGGGGTTTACCGCTAATCTAATCTAGAACTCGTCGAAGCCCTAAAACTCCTGAAAGTCCTCCATGTTGCCTTCATCTTCTCCTGAGCACTGGTTGCAATGAGAACAACCTGGCATTTGGTGTTTTTAAGTAAGGGTGAGTACACATCAACGTACTTAGCAAATGTCCCATTTGGCTAATGTGGACTAGCTGTATGTGGGGTGACACTTAAAGTAGTTGCTTTTAGTTGGTCAAGTATTTATTACTAGTAGAGAGCTAAGTTTTAGCAATATTCCGAAGTTATTAACCCAAATAGTACTCCCTCCAAGAGGAAATACCAGAAATCATAATTATAATCATCATCATTAAGCATCATCATAGAGGTATATAGAGTAACTCTAATCAAAGGAGCTCCCAAGGCTGCTCATAACCCTAAGCATGATTGATATTCCAGTTTCTATCCCTCTATAGAGGTCGCACACTTTACCCACGAGTCGTGATCCTTTTCCAGCCTGGGTTTGCAAGACCCGATCTTCACTACCAAGGTGAATGGTTCGGGATTCACTATGTAGCCTTTACAAAGATTCCCTAGAGGTCATAGCCACCCGTTAGGTTTCTCCAGTTTGATAAACACAGTACCTCACCCCACAGGAAGGGTGACTAACAAAAGCAACACGAAAGAACCTCGGCACTTAGCCTCGGCAGAGCAAGTACTGTGCCCGGACCCCATTGATGGCACGACGGCAAATTCGACTACACCTCAAGTTCCTCTAATTAATCTGCTAAGGGCGTTCCATACCACCCTCATGGTTGTACTGTTTTCCTAGGTGGTCATCCAACAAATAGGTCCTTATGGAGAGGTACTCAGGAAACAGCCCGAGTCCACTAAAGTGATACAAGTTCATCATCATAATCAAGATATCATCATCATATCATAAATATTCTCATCATGTTCATTGATTAAAGTAAAGCAATAGCATTATACTAATCATAGTAGTCAATTACCAAAGGATAACCAAGGACAGGAAAAACAGAACACTAGTCAATCCTAATGTTGATCATGGTATGTGGGACAATGAATTATAAAGTAAGTAGGACACAATGGGTTAGAGGACAATTGTCTTCACCAGGTTGCTACTCAGGGAAATCTCCTGCAACACACTCGGGATCCACGAACTACTCGTTGTCTATGCAAAACAATCATTCATTCAACACACATGGGGAATAACAAAAGAACAGTAAACCAAACATATGCAACAAAGTAAATATAGGTTCAATAGAAAGGTAAAGACACACATGTGCATTCTAAGTTTGGGTAGGTCACTATGTCAAGTGGTCTATTGTTCTCTAATTAAGTCTATCTTAGTCAATAACTTACTCCAATAAGGTTAGTTCAAGGATGGGATCATACATTTAATGGGATTGGGTCTACAAAGTTAGGCACTTGAACATTCATTAGGGATTTTACCTTTATTTTATTTCTAATAAAATTTCCATAGTCTTACTCTACCCTAGAGACCAACTATAAAATTGAGACATGGAAATAATGGATGAATATGATTTAAACAGATAGAAAATATCATAATGAACATTTTGCAATTTGAACCATTCAATTTGGAGTTCATATGACAAAGTTATGAATTTTGAAAGTTTTAGAATTTAAAAACCCTAATGTATACCCATTTTTGTGATTAAAATAAAGTCCAGGGGTCTCTCTGCAAGAAACCAGGGACTCAGGCGAAAGAAAACGAGATATCGGGTGGATTACTAAGAAGCTAGGGGTCTCTTTAACAAAACTGCTAGGCGAAGGGGTATCGGGTGTCCTCGGCCAGTAGATCTCAAATCAATGGCCGAGAATAGATCCGCGGGCGAGTGCGTGGGCGTGGGAGCGACTGAAAGGCGCCACCCGTGTCCGTGGCGGGGACTTTGCCATAGACGAAGGTGCGGGCGCGCTAGGGCCCCTAGGCGCCGGGAAGGGCTCAGGGAGGTCGGGGGAGTGTGGCGAGCACGAGCGAGGGCACGACACCGACGCAAAGTGTGACACCCCAGGTGTCTGTTTCGCGTTATGTCGGGAGATTTATCCAAATCTCGGATGCTCAGCGAAAATTTCTATTTCTCGATCATGTCTATCTCTGTTTATCAGGCTTTCTCATGGAAGTTCACCGAATTCGGAGTTATTCGATCGCGAGAAACAACCAATTTTGGAGCCTGTTAAAACTTTTATTCTCGGCACGAATGCGAACTCGATAATCCATCTCGATTTCTAACTCTCGTCTAAAGCTCATTTAATCAAGCGCTTAACATTTGCTAGTCGAGCTGTGTCCGAATCCAATTTCTCGATGTTCGATCTATGCCCAAAAATTAATCCAAGTCCGTACTCTCAAACGAAATGCTTTGTTGTGTCGGTATCTAATTATTTATTATCCGACTCAACCAAATATCTCTATGTCCGAATCGAACTCAAAACCCGCATCGATAGTGCTTTTTTAAAATGTCAGGATTCGCCTTCTCCAACTAATAATCCAAAAGCCGGTCATATCCCGAGACAATTTATTTTCGAATCACACATAGGGAATTATTTTCGAGCAAAATCAAGTCAGACTCTCGACTGAATTAATCGCTCAATCGTCCGTTCGTCCGAACTCTCGTTCACTCTGTTTTGCGTACCGACGAAATCCGCACGAGCCTTTTTTCGGAAAATAATTTAGCGCAGCCCGATTGAGTATTTTGGGCCAGCCCGGCCCAGCCCACTAAGAAACCCTAACCCTAGCGATTTCCTATAAATAGAGGTGCTCCTTCCTTGCTTGGCTTTTATTCACCTACCCCCTAGCTGCCACTTTCTTTTTTCCCTCTCTTTCTTCCTCACGGTGGCAGTAGGTAGCTCAACTCCTTCTCCCATGGCGCAGCAGCAAGCCCCCCATGGCGCCCTTCCTCCTCGGCTCCAATGGTGTGGCCGAGCAGCAGCTCACCCAGCTCTCCCCTCCAGCTGCTCGACGCCCACTGCTCCTTCTCCCTCGCGCAGCAGCAGCCATGGTGCCCCAAGCAGCGCCCCCATGGCCGGGAAATTGACACCGTCCAGCTCCAGTCCGAGTTCCCTGCGCCCCTCTCCTGCACGGCGCCCCTCCCTACGTAGCTCCATTCCTCCATGGCCGCCAGCCTTCCTTGCTGTGGCTCCCTCCCAAGGACAACGCCCCTCCCCTGCTCAGCCGCTCCCATTTTTCCAGCCGTGGAGCACCTCCCTGCATCTTCCCCGCCATGGCTCGCGACTCGGCTTCCTCCCTGCTTGCGTGCTGCTGCGCAGTGCCCCATGGTGCTTGCTAGGTGCTCGACAATATGCACAGCAAGCCACGCGCTGCAGCAGCCCCTCCACGTCACGCGCTCGACTCGCTGCGCTCGCCCGCGTGGTGTCGCAGTAGGACAGCAGTAGTGTCGCGTTCGCCATCGACCTCGCCTTCGTGTACACCTCCTCGCAGCAGCGCCAAAGTAGCAGCCGCGACACTCCCCTGCACCCCGCGCTCGCCACACTGAACAAAAATGCCTCCCCATTCGTCGACCTCACGTAGCTACACACTTATCGCTGCACGCTGTTCGTCGACGCGCAGCCCCCTTCGCTTCCCCGCCGATGCATAGCCCCAACTCCTCCCATTCGTTCGCCCGCACGTACGTGTGCTGTGCTGCGAGTACCCGCGCCATCTTCGTTGTTGTGCCTAGCAACGCCTGGCCGCAGTTCACCTCATCCGTTGGCTCCTCGTCTTCAATGGTAAGTCAGGTTTGGAATTGCGAAGTTCAATATTGAAGTATGTTTGTATGTCTCTCAATTTAATTTTAAGGAGGAGATCGATGTCTAGGATGCGATTGTAATTATGTGCGTGGATATGAACATGTGTAGATTTGAGTTTTCATGAGAGAAAAATGTATGTGAAAAAGGTGGCATGGTTTGAGTAGGAAAAATTTGAGGGCCGTCGACTTGTGCTTGTCAGATGTGGCGACAAGAATTAAAAATGTCTGCCAATTTTATACGAAGGGCGAGTCTGTGGATGATTGTGTGCTGAGATGCGTTGTTGTAGTGATTGCGTTAAATTAAACAGAATTGTCTCGAGTGCACGCCGCCACATGGTTGTATGCGAGACGGGGAATATAAGGTGTGCTCGACACGAAAGTTCGGTCGGTGTAGGTAGAAATTGTTTTGGCTTAAGTAGAGTGGTGGTGGCGTAAGATATTTGATTGAGGTGTGCGGGTATATGCCGTAATATGGTTATACTCGCGGCGAGGAAAGATGTATGTATTGTGTAACACGACGTTTAGGTCGCTATTATATAATCGTGTGAAGGATGCTCATGATGGTCGTGTGATTTAGGAGTGATGTAATGGCAAGCGAGAAGGAAGTTGAGTTTTTTTTTGAAACGGCTAGTGGATAGTGTCTGTCGGTGTTGTCAGGATTTTTGTTGTATGGCAATGTGATGCTTGCTTTGTCAAATATTGCATTCCATTCCCATTGGATAAATAAATATCTTGTTGATCGATTAGAGGTCTTATATGAGCGTTATCGCAGCCCAATGATTATTGGAAGCGAGTAGCGTTCATAAGTCAGTCCTTGTTAAAAATTGAAGAACAATCCGATAAGATGTGCACATAAGTGCTTTAGGTCCCTCAGTAGCAAATGTAATCTTATTGGAATTTTACGCCATGTGTTAGTACCTCTATGATAGACCCCAACAATATGCTATTTTAGGTGACTGGTGTGTTAACTAATTTGAGTTGAGAAAAGGTTAAGAACTAATTAATCTGCTCCAACCCATGTTTCGAGTTACAATGTCTAAAATGGTTTGCTAAGTCTTATGATGTGATTAGCCAACTCATGTTGAGTAGGAGTCGATTTTGTTAAGTGATTGTTATATATATGTTGTGTCTCGGGTTTCGACAATAATAGGCTAGCCGATGTGTATGTTAGTTAGCGAGCCTATATTGTTGCTTTGGTTAATCAACTTGTTAGATGGCTTTGGTTAAGCTCGTAGTCACGATGAATTACTTGTTGTAGTCTAAATGTGTATGGTTATGGTCACGGATGACAAGTAGTAGTGCTCATGTGATGTCTAAGTTAAAATGCAAACTATTGGGTGAAAAGCGCTTCGATATTGATTGTCATAGAGAATGCGTTGTTAATTGAGTATGGTACTTTTAGTGCTTGAAATGACACGGATAAAAATTAGTAAGTCTACTTGTTAGTTCTCACTTGGTTATTTTAACTCTAACAATTGTCAAGGTGTTAGAATAATTCAAGTATCTAGATCGCGGCAATTCTTGAATTGTATATGAGCTGAAATTTATTAATTGCTGTTTTGGACTGCACGCAGTGATTTCCCCGTGTTGTATGTTTGATGAACTAAATTGTGTTTTCTATAGATATGTGCTATAGAAAAGTGGTAGATAACTTTATTATCTTGCTGGTGTTAAAATTTGACAGCAATAGGTCTAACCGTTTAGGAGTTATGCTTTTTACAAATTCAGTAACTAAATCTGTCCAAATTCTGTACAGATTTTAGAAACTGCATTGTTTGCTCAATTTAATATTGCAATCAGTTCATGGTCGTTATAAGGAAGTTGTATATGTTTTTGTTATCTTGCTTGTGTTAAAATTTCATAACCATAGGCCTAACAGTTTAGGAGTTATGAATTTTACAAACTGCTTGTTGTGTTCTGTCCACCGTCAGAACAGATTTCAAAAACTGTGTTGTTTGATTTAGTTAAACATTGAATCAATTCTTGGTGATTATAGAAGTTGTGTAGTACTTTTCTTGAGCTTTCTAAAAAGTCTTGGATCACTCTTTTTGGCGATCTAAAGCTTGAGTTATGAGTGTTTAAAGTGTGAAGACTGAATCTGTCCAATTCTGGACAGCAAAGCCTTCTAGTGTCTTTTGTCCTTAGTTAAATATTGAATCACCTTGAGATATTTATAAATGATATGTAGACAATTTTATTACCTTTCCAGAAAGTCTAGGATCAATTTGTTTGGATGTCTGAATCTTTAGTTGTGAATTTTTGAAGTTGCAAGTCTGAATCTGTCCAAATCTGGACAGAGCTGTTGTATTAGCACGTTTTGACCTTGCTAAGTGCTGAATCATGTTGTAATGACAATACCAAAGTTATAGAGCACTTTTTAAGCTTTCCAGAAAGTTCTAGTTTGCTATTTTTGGATTAATATTTGAAGAGTTATGGTTAAAACGAGTGACTGCTGTGCTGCTGTCCTAAAATTCTGCAAGTGCTTAATTGATTGTTGAGTGCACCCTTTTGGCTAAAAATGCTTAGTTAGCACTTAACGGACATAGACTTGTAATGGCTAAGCTTGAGATAACATGTATGTCCTGTTTATATGTTCTTTCCCTAGTTGATTGTGATATAGAAATTCCATAGACATTGATACATATGCCCTCTGTTAAACTTGTGCTGGGATGCTTTTGTATGATAAATAGAAGAACTAATGAAAAGCCGTAGCAAATTAAATAAACGCTCGTACTTATGGGGTCGTATTTGTGTTGCGTAAATATACAAAATGTTTGTCGTCTTTTAGAGGTGTTAACGTTGTGCGCTCGATGATATGTAGTTAGCTAACGCTAGTGTGTGTGGTTGCTTATGATGTCTTGCTACTTAGTGTTTAATTCGCTAACATGTACTTAAAGTATCTTGTGCTATTTCATTATATTCATACATATGCACCTTGCATCTCATTTAGGACCGAGAGAGGATGATCGTGCAAGTGATGTGGTGCCACCCACAAGATGCAGTCGGTGGACGACCCAAGGAAGGATGGACATAACCAGTGGATGCTCGCCAAGCGAGTATCTCTCCCAGCAAACACTATCTAAGTGTTAAATTAAAAGCAAGCCCCGGTTTTATGCATAACCAATTCTATATGATATTTTACTGCACTTAATGTTTGTAGGCTTGTACTGTGCACTTAAGTGTAGAAGTTGCCTGAAACCTTAGTTGCATGACTCAGGATACCCTTGAGATGGATACTAGTATGCTAGGTCGAGTAGCTGCTTTGCTATTTAGGGATCTCGGTAGAAGTCGAGTGATTTTTCTAGGGCTCGCGCGAGGTCAGGAATTGGTTGTATCCATTTTTATATCAGAATGATGATGGTCTGTGGACTCGGATCCATGGGGATTTCGATGTCTACGAGACGAAATTGGAATAAGGATTAACGTGCGGATACCTGTGTCAAGCGTTTGAACATACTAAACACATGTCGAGAAATGTGGTAAATCGATAAGCCTAGTACCTGAGTGAACCTGCCTGCAGATTGCCCTCCTCACGCGACCTGAGACGTGGTCTCTCATTCCGGTTATGGTGGGTACAAGTGCGGTCACTGCACGACGGCAGTCGGGGTCAGTGAGGCATTGTATGCCAAGGCGGTGAGCCCCTTTCTGTTGCCAGGGAATCGATGGGGATGGTTGATGTGTGCGGGGACGGAGTGCCTCGCCACGTCGTGTGTTTAGGTTTACCTTGCAAGGTTTAAAAACTCGATTCGAATCGTCTGCTTCTCGCAGCTAATGAGACTGCTTGATCTATTGTACTGCATTGAGTAATAAGTGGAAATGAGGTGACTGGCAAAAGATGTTGATTGATAAAATGTTTGATACCATGTATGAATAGCTAGGTACTCATCTAGTTTTAAAAAGATCATACTAAAACTTGAAAAGCTAAAAATTGATTTTAGACTCAGCTAGTGCATTTGGCAAACCAAACCCCTCAGCCAAAGAGCTGCATGTCTAGAGGTAGAGGAGTAGACTCCTCACATCGGGTAAGTCTAGCTGAGTATTAGTATACTCAGCCTTGCTTGTGGCATGATTTTTGCAGGTACTCCTTAGGATGATTGGTTGATGGTGTGACTTGGCCTTCGTCCCTGCCACTGGGATAGAGGGTCGAGTGGGTTACTGCTTCCACAGGAGAGGACCAGGAGGAGTAGCGTGGCCAGGCTTCGCCATGTTACTCGGTTTTCTCCGTTAGTTATTTCCGCTGCATTAAAATTTATGTTTATTATTTCTGAAACTCCGATAATGTAATCACTAATGATACTTATTAAATTTGTGGTATTATGTTTTATTGTATTTCTCTGTGCCTCACCTTCGTGTGAGCTAGTGGTATTCGATCCTGGTAAGTGGCCTCGTCGGACTTGATCCGAGGGACCGACGCTTTATTCCTGTTTAAGTGTGTTGCTGCCCTTAAGGGTGGGACTTAGGCACTTAAATTGGAATAATCCAGGCGGTTCCGCCACACAAAGGCGCCGGAGGGTGGTGGTCCATGGCTCGGAGGCGGTGCGACCTCACCCTAGTGAGAAATCGTGCGCAACCGAGAGCGGGTAAGGGAAAAATAAAGGGCGAGGGAGGTTGGTTACCACGAGGGAAGACTCCGGGACCCTTGAACGGCGGCAGTGGCACAACGAGGGCTTAGGTCGACAGCGGCGGCGCTGCGGCTATGGAGGATGTCTGATGAGCATGGGCAGAGGGAACCAAGGGGAGAGCGAATTGAAATGTGTCCAGAGCTGTGGACGTCGAGGCGAAACTCACCAAGGCAACAGGCACGACGAGGCTTCAACGTCGACGGTGGAACGGGCGCTCGACCACGACAGACAGCGGTGGTGCTTCCCTAGCATGCGCACAGTGCGAAGCGAGGGTGGGAGCTCTGTGGGTGCGCAAATGATGGAGGGGGAGAGTGAGTGGGTGCGGGGAGCAAGAAATGGCTAGGGGTGGGGCGGTCGCGGGCTCGACGTGCGATGTGGGCGTGGAGTCCATGACGTGCGCACGAACGGTAGGAGGGGACGGGGCTGTCAGGTGGGACCCACCGCGCGGAGAGAGGGGGGTGGGCGCGTGCGCAGGCTGGGTCTAATGGGTCGAAAGGCCGAGGAAGAGGGGGTTGCGTGCTGCTTTTGGTTTTTCTTTTTATTCTAAATTTCTATTCCCTTTTGTTTTTGTTTTCTCTTTTGAATTCAAATCCAACTAAACCACAAATTCAAATTTGAATATGTCGGGGGTCTTCTTCTCCACCGAAGGTCCTCCAGATGAAGATATCATTGACAAAGAGATGTTGAGGATCCTCTTCCCTGCTGAAGGTCCTCAATACGAAGATGTTATCTGAGGGCGTTAACAACGAGTGCCGAAGCTACGGCCGAAGGACGACAGCTTCGACTTAAGGTGGCGACGAAGGTCAAGCATGGTGCCGAGTCGAAGAGGAAAAGACTAGTTAATCCGTAATGATTTATGTTACAATTATGAGTACATGTTAAGGTCATAAATGTATTTTTACTCGGGCTGCGTCTCGTGCCTATAAATAGGTGAACAGTACCCTGTACTGTTCACGCTGGATTGTAATGCTCTTGCGTCAACACCTTCTAACAAGCCAAAGGTATCAATGTAACAAGAATCTTATTCATATGTTTATCATGAAATAAATATATGAATTGATATATGAATGGATAATGTTTATCATCTATATGAATTGTTATTCTTGCAAATTATGAAGGTGTGTCCTTCATGACCTTCGTCCGAGAACCATTATATCCAAAAGGAGATGATGTCTCAGAGGACGAAGGTCCCTAATCTTTAACAATTGTGTTGCTTTGTTCTTGATCCATAGTATTTGAGAACAAGAGACAAACATTGGCACCCACCGCCGGTGAACTCACTTCCACGACCACGATAATGGCTTTGCAAGGTGACCAAGTTGTGATACCTTCGGCTATGAAGCTGGTGCTTCCAACACAGGCGGCTCAAGTTCTGAACTAGCCAATAAGAAGCGGAAAAAGGAAGCACAAAGAAGGGTACAACATTTTGGAGTGCAAGAATCCAAGTGGTCTCATGTACCAATCACATTCTCTTAGGAAGACCTTCAGCTCAAGGACTACCCCCATAATGATGCAATGGTCGTATCTTCTGTTATCAAAGGATTTCTAGTTCACAATGTCCTTGTAGACACAGGCAGTGCATCAGATATCATCTTCACAAAAGCCTTCAGGCAGATGCAAGAGCAGGATGACAAAATACATGATGCAACACACCCCTTGTGTGGCTTCGCAGGAAGGCAGATAGTGGCACTTGGAAAGATAACAATGCCAATCACGTTATGTTCACAACACAAGAACAGAACAAGTTGTATTTGACATTGTCGATATGGACTATCCTTACAATGCAATCATTGGTCGAGGGACACTGAATGCCTTCGAAGCAATACTCCATCCAGCATATCTGTGCATGAAGATATCATCTGACCAAGGTTCTATTGTTGTGCATTGAAGTCAAGAGGCTGCTAGAAGGGCTGAAGGGAACTGGACAGATTCAAAGGCCATCCACAACATAGATGAAGCCAAAGCTCATCAACAGCATAAGCATATAAGAGACAAAGCTGCTTTAGTGGGTCAACCAAAGTCTATGCTTCTGTGTGAAGACATAGCCGAGCAGAAGGTGTTGTTTGGGTCTCAATGGTTTGATGAACAAGAGAAAACTCTATTAAAATTTCTGTTCAACAATAAGGATGTTTTTGCTTGGTCAGCCAATGATCTTTGTGGTGTCAATAGAGATGTCATTAAACATTCACTCAATGTAGACCCATCCATTAGACCAAGGAAGGAGAAGCTTCAGAAGATGTACGATGATAAACTGAAGGGTAAGAAACAAAGTTAAAAGGCTTCTCAGTGCTGGAGTAATCAGGGAAGTAACATACTCAGAATGGCTAGCCAACACTGTTATGGTAAGGAAGGCCAATGGAAAGTGGAGAATATGTATTGATTTTGGAGATCTCAGTAAGGCATGCCCGAAGGATGAGTTCCCCTTGCCAAGAATAGACTCCTTCATAGATGCAACAGCCACTTCGGAGCTCATGAGTTTATTGGATTGTTATTTAGGCTATCATCAAATCTGGATGAAGGAGGACGAGCCCAAAACAAGCTTCATAACCCCTTGTGGAACTTACTGCTACCTTTGGATGCCCAGGGGGGCTCAAGAATGGTAGAGAAAGCTTCAGCAGAATGACTTCCAAAGTCCTCAGCTCCCAGATTGGCTGGAATGTTCTGACATATGTCGATGATATCATAGTAAAACCACGAAGCAAGAAAATCACATTACCGACTTGCAAGAAACATTTGCCAACTTCAGAAAGGCTGGCCTCAAGCTAAATCCAAAGAAATGTGTCTTCGTGGTCAAGAAGGGAAAATTTCTTGGATGCCTAGTATCAACAAAAGGGATTGAAGCGAACCCAAGCAAAATAGAAGCTATACTTCAGATGGAGCCACCAAGGACAAGAAAAGGTGCTCAGAGACTAACAGGAAGGCTGGCATCTTTAAACAGATTCATCTCAAGATCAGCAAAAAGGAATTTGCCATTCTTCAAAGTGCTAAAATCAGCCGAAGTCTTCCAATGGGGACCAGTTCAACAAAAGGCCTTCGAAGATCTGAAGCAATATCTGATATAGCTAACAACATTGACTCCACCTTCATCAGGAACCCATTGCTACTATATGTGGCTGCTTCCCATGATGCAGTCAGTGCAGCGCTGGTGCAGGAGAGACAGGATGATCAAGAAAAGAAGCAAGTCCTAGTATACTTTGTTTCCGAAGTACTTAGTCCATCAAAAAGAAATTACACAGAGCTGGAGAAGGTACTATATGTTGTATTGATGGCCTCCAGAAAGCTTCGACATTATTTCTAGCCATACCACATTATAGTACCTTTGTTCTAGCCTCTCAAGGACATTATAAGAAACAGAGAAGCCACGGGAAGAGTTGGAAAATGGGCTACGAAACTGAATGAATTCACTATTGATTTTGTCCATAGATCTTCGATCCAATCCCAAGTGTTAGCAGACTTTATTGCTAATAGGACGCCAGGGGCTCAGGAAGAAGGAAGCATAACAGACAACAAAGCTTGGACAGTGTTCTGTGATGGTTCATGGGGAACCTTCGGTGCAGGTGCAACTGCTATTCTAATCTCACCATCTAAGATCAAAACCTGCTATGCAGCCAGATTGGAGTTCAACTGCACAAATAACATTGCAGAGTACGAAGCTCTTCTTTTGGGGCTTCAAAAGTTTAAGACAATGGGAATAAGAAGGGCAGTTATCAAATCTGACTCACAGGTCATCACAGACCACATTGATAAAAGCAGCAGAGCAAGAGAACTGAAGCTTGAGAAGTATCTTGATACAGTCCGAAGAATGGAAGCCTCCTTCGAAGGTTTCTCAGTGAAGAATATTCCAAGAGGAGAAAATGAGAAGGCAAATTTACTAGCCAAATCAGCAGCACAGGGGCTCCCACTCCCTTCAGAAGTATTCTTTGAAACTCTAAAAGCACCTTTAGTTGAGCTCATGGAGCGAGTGGTGCTTACAATCTCACCTGTGCACAGCGAAGATTGGAGAACTGAGATTGTATTTTCCTCCAAGGCAATTATCCTTCGAATGAAGAAGCCTACATAAAAAGAATGCAAGCTAGGACAAGACCTTATATGATCATAGAAGGAGAATTATTCAAACAAGGAGTTTGTTCTCCACTGTTAAAATGTTTGTCTAGAGCCGAAGGTCAAGAGCTAATGAAAGACATACACGCAGGGATATGCGGAGCTCATATCTGATCTAGGCCTCTCCTTGGAAAGGTTTTCAGACAAGGATTTTATTGGTCGAATGCAGCTTTGGACGCAGCGAATCTAGTTCAAAAATGTGAAAACTACCAGAAATGTGCCAGAGATCAAAAGAAACCTTCGTCTCTAACCAAGCTAATTCAGCCCACTTGGCCACTGCAAAGGTGGGGCCTAGACTTACTAGGCCCACTCCCACTAGAGCAAGGGAATTTGAAATATGTTGTGGTAGCAGTGGAGTACTTTTCAAAGTGGATCGAAGCTAAACTTCTAGCTACAATCACTTCGGCCACAGTCCAGAAGTTCTTCTGGCAGAATATCGTTTGCAGGTTTGGTGTGCCGAAGGCTATCACGGTTGATAACAGAACTCAATTTGATGCTGAAACATTTAAAACTTTTTGTGACCAAATTGGTACAAAGATACATCTTGCATCTGTGAGGCATCCAGAATCTAATGGATTGGTAGAGCAAGCTAACGGAATTATTACAACAGGAATAATGAAGTCAATCTTCAATCTACCAAAAGGAAAGTGGCCAGATGAATTGGTAAAGTGGTATGAAATCATAACACTGTTGTCTTAAGATCAACAAGCTTTACTCCATTCAAGCTTTTATTCGGGGATGAAGCAATAACACCGGAAGAAGCAAGAACAGGTTCAATAAGGACTCTAGCTTCGGCAAAAGACAGAAAAATTCAGGTTGAAGGACATGAAGGAAATTAACAAAAGACACTATAGAAGGGACCAGACTTCAAGCAATAGACAATATCAATAAATATCAAGCCGAAATAATCAAGTGGCGAGACAGAAAAATAAGATTAAAGAATATCAAGCCAAGACACTTGGTGCTTCGAAGAGTAGCCAACCCAGACACAGTGGGGAAGCTATAGCTTAAGTGGGAAGGTCCCTTCTTGGTAGTGTCTTCGTCAAGACCTAGATCATTCAGGTTGAAGGACATGGATGGCAATGACATTCCAAGATCTTGGAATGTAGATGAGCTTCGGAGATATTATGTGTAAACTATGTACTACCCCTTCGCCCGCCGCGCCATCTTTATTTTTTGTATTTTTTGGATGCATTATACGAATTTTCCGCCCTAGCTTGGGATTAAATCATGTGATTCATATCACAATCAAATCGGCCATTTCCTATACATGTGTTTTTATTAAGGTGTGTGTATGTATATAGAGAGCCTACAGTATATAGTTCAAGATAGACTTTTCCGTCGTCATAGCCTCAAAATGGACCCAGTGGATGCCATCGCAGCACGTCTCAAGGCACGTACACTAGTGGGGAAGCTGGCAACGATGCGGCTCATGCATCGCCACGACCTTGAGCTCCCGCACTAGTCGAGGCTCAATCATCAAGACACCATACGCCGTATTTTCATGTGCGCCTGCAGAGTTCTCTCGAAGCATCGCCATCAACGTGTCGCTGTCATGGGCCCATCTACTCACCACCATGATGTGGGCTCCTCGACTTTGACGACTGCACGTGAGGTTGTCTCCGTGCCCGTGCATTTGGAGCCGGTAGCGCCAGTCATCATCCTCTCAGACGATGAATATGGCGAGATCGATTGGACGTCACTAATGGACGACGACGAGTAGAAATTATGATATATGTTATAATCTTAGTATGATGGATGACATACTATCTAAGAACTTAGTACGATGGACTACATATTATGTAAGAACTTAGTATGATATTATAAATATTGTGTTCTAATCTTCTGTTCCAATCTTTGTGTTCATTTTTTTTGAATCTTTGTTGCAATCTTGTGTATATATAGCTCAATGAGTTCTCTAAACAAGGACCAAGGCTTAATGCCTGGCCACATGAACAAGGGTGTTTCTCAAGAACATTCAAGTGATGAAGGATATGAAACACCTACCGACCCTTGTCCTAGCATAGATAGGGCCACTCGACGTGAGTTGCAACGTGACCCTAATTATGATCCACAAGAGCGTGAGGTAAAGTACACATCTTTAGTTTCGTGTGTGTACCTAATTAGTGATTTCACAATGTCTATTACACATGCATGTTTTGCATTTTATTACATGAATAGGAGGTCTTGTCTCAATATCCTGCGATACTTGATGAAGCCGTGGCACGATACCAAGACGCACCGGAGCTGAACCAAGACTAAGACGCACCGGTACTGACCAAAACAACCACCGAGAGGTCAAGGAAAAGGAGGCAGAGCGAACAGAAAAGAGGTGACATGGGACTGAACAAGTTTCCTAACAAAACATGTGAGCCCAAAAGGTCAGCCCCTAGCTCCAGAAGAGGCACTCCCTAAGTTCCAGAATGCACTTGGGTTCTTAGTTAGGGATAATCTTGACATCACAATTCGACATTGGAAAGATGTGTCACTTGATGTCAAAAATCAAATATGGAATAAGCTATTAACGAGGTTTGTTCTGCCTTGGGGTTCAGAAGAACTCTTGAAGGAATACGCGATGATGCAGCTTGCAATCAATTTTCGAAACTGGAGGTCTAAGATGAATACAAAATTTGCAAAGAAAGGCCTAGACTCGACAAAAAATATAAAATCTCCGAAGGTCAGTGGGTAGTATTTCTAGAGCAGAGGAGCAGCCCTGATTTCATATCTCTAAGCGAGGCAAATTCAGAACTCTCTAAGAAGAACTAGTACCACCACCACTTAGGCACAGGTGGTTACAAGCGTCAGGTTTCTAAACAAAGACAAGAAGATGCTGAGAAGAAGGCCACAGGGTTGCCGACGCTTTCCGAGCAACTTGGTGAAAGGACAACTAATTGGATCCGTGCTAGAAAATCAAGGGAAACTAAGGCTGGTGTATATTTTGATGATCCAAATGTCGAAGAAACCACGAAAAATATATATGCAATGGCAGCTAAGTAGAGCTAAGGATCATTTAAGCCATAAAGGGAGAAAGACATCCTAACGGCTGGTCTCGGTAACCCTGAGCATCCTGGTCGTGTACGAGGAATCTCGTCTAAGGAAGGATGGAAGTAAGGATTCGGACCACAGTGGGAAGGTTTGTACAAGAAACATGATCGATATAAAGAAGAGTTGTCAGATTATTTTAAGCAGGAGGCAAAGAAAGAGTTCAAAGACCTGATGTCTCAAATGCTATCAAATCCTCCTCTAGGATTGATGCAGCAGTTGGTGAGTGCGATGTCTATTCAACAGATGAACACTCCACAACTGCAAATAATTCCAGCAGCGCAACCACCGGCTTCCACCGATTGTACGACCGTCCCAAGCTATGTCGCGTCAATAGGAAATAAGGTCCGTTATCTAGTTGATGACATCACAAGGTCTGTGGTGTGCACACTAGTTATAAGATATGGAATTAACAACAATCGCACGAAGAAAGTAGGAACATGCATTGTGAGAGCACCTAGAGGGGGGGTGAATAGGTGATCCTGTAAAACTTGAAACTTAAGCCACAAAAACTTGGTTAAGTGTTAGCACAATAATCGCCAAGTGGCTAGAGAGGAGTCTCAACAAAACACAATAACCACAAAGATATCAATCACAGAGATGGCACGGTGGTTATCCCGTGGTTCGGCCAAGACCAACGCTTGCCTACTCCACGTTGTGGCGTCCCAACGGACGAGGGTTGCAATCAACCCCTCTCAAGCGGTCCAAAGACCCACTTGAATACCACGGTGTTTTGCTTTGATTTTCTTAATCCCGTTCGCGAGGAATCTCCACAACTTGGAGCCTCTCGCCCTTAGACTTGAAGTTCACAAAGAAGCACGGAGTAAGGGAGGGATTAGCAACTCACACAAGACATTAAGATCACAGCAAATACACACACACAAGACCCAGACTTAAGCTCAAAAGACTAGCACACTAGAACGGAGCTCAAATCACTAGAATGTCGAACAAGTGCGCAAGAATGGAGTGTGAGTGATCAAGAGTGCTCAAGGAATGCTTGGTATTCTCCTCCATGCGCCTAGGGGTCCCTTTTATAGCCCCAAGGCAGCTGGGAGCCGTTGAGAGCATTCTAGGAAGGCTGATCTTGCCTTCTGTCGCCTAGCGCACCGGACAGTCCGGTGCACCACCGGACACTGTCCGGTGCGGATATCCTTCCTTATTTTGCGAAGCCGACCGTTGGAGTTTGAGAGCCGTTGGCGCACCGGACACTGTCCGGTGCACACCGGACAGTCCGGTGCCTCCTTCTAGCCGTTGGCTCGGCCACATGTCCCGCGCAGATCGCGCGGCCGACAGTTGGCCCGGTCGACCGTTGGCTCACCGGACAGTCCGGTGCACCACCGGACAGTCCGGTGAATTTTAGCCGTACGCCGTTAATCATCTCCCGAGAGCGACGAGTTCGCTTGTGAACGGCTCACCGGACAGTCTGGTGCACCACCGGACAGTCCAGTGAATTATAGCCGTACACCGCCGTCGAACTCCCGAGAGTAGCAAGTTCGCCAGAGTCAGCCTGGCGCACCGGACACTGTCCGGTGCACCACCGGACAGTCCGGTGCACCCAGACTGAGCAGACTTTGGCTGAACAAAGCCATCTCATTTCCAACTCGATTTTTCCTGTTTCCAGCACTTAGACACAATAAATTAGTCCATAAAACAATGTACTAAGTCTAGAAACATACCTTTTGACTTGATTTGCACTTTGTCCACCACATTGCATAGATCAACACAAAAACACTTGCGTTGGCACTCAATCACCAAAATACTTAGAAATGGCCCAAGGGCACATTTCCCTTTCAATCTCCCCCTTTTTGGTGATTTATGCCAACACAACATAAAGCAACTAGAACAAGTGCAATAACACTGCAAATGGAAACTCAAAATTGTTTTGATTCATATTTGGCATATATGGATCACTCTTTGCCACCACTTGGTTTGTTTTTGCAAATCAAACTCAAATTCCTATCTCTAAGTCAAATTCACTTGTAGAGACATAAAGAGAGGTATTCCAAAGAAAATTGATCAAGGATTTCAAAAACTCCCCCTTTTTCCCATAATCAACACTTCTCCCCACAAGAGGCCAACTTTTGACAAAAGAGACAATAAAAGAGTTTTGACAAACCAAAAGCTCTAATCTACTATTTTCAAAATTTCTCAAGTGGTAGCTGATCCATCTATTGCTTTGGCCTTTATTTTCTCCCCCTTTGGCATCAAGCACCAAAACGGGATCAATCTTGGCCCTTAAACCCCATTGCCTCACCAAAATCTTCAAATAAGAACACAAAGGCAATAAGAGTACATGAGATGAACTTGGAATAAGTTACCCTCTCATCGGAGTGCAGTGGAAGTCTTTCATGGTCCAAGTCCACCTTTTCCCTTTCAAACCTCCTTTGAGACTAAATCAAGCAAACTCAAGCAAACGGTTAGTCTCAAAGGGTCAAGTTGTAGCACAACTCCCCCTAAATATGTGCATCACTTGCACAAGGACTTGTGAGGACCGGAGAGTGATTGTACAACTTGAGCACCACAGTAAGCAACAAAATGCATAAGGAACATGATCAAAGGCATAAACACATGTATGCTATAAATCAATCCAGGTTCCGCGAATCTAGGACATTTAGCTCACTACGTAGCCTGCAAAAGGTCTTCTCATCTAGAGGCTTGGTAAAGATATCGGCTAGCTGGTTCTCGGTGCTAACATGAAACACTTCAATATCTCCCTTTTGCTGGTGGTCTCTCAAAAAGTGATGCCGGATGTCAATGTGCTTTGTGCGGCTGTGCTCAATAGGATTTTCCGCTATTCGGATAGCACTCTCATTATCACATAGGAGTGGGACTTTGCTCAGATTGTAGCCAAAGTCCCGGAGGGTTTGCCTCATCCAAAGTAGTTGCGCGCAACACTGTCCTGCGGCAACATACTCGGCCTCAGTGGTGGATAGGGCAACGGAAGTTTGTTTCTTAGAGTTCCACGACACCAGGGACCTTCCTAAGAATTGGCACGTCCCCGATGCACTCTTCCTATCGACCTTACATCCAGCATAGTCGGAGTCTGAATATCCAATTAAGTCAAAGGTAGACCCCTTTGGATACCAGATCCCGAAACAAGGCGTAGCGACTAAATATCTAAGAATTCGCTTCACAGCCACTAAGTGACACTCCTTAGGATCGGATTGAAATCTAGCACACATGCATACGCTAAGCATAATATCCGGTCTACTAGCACATAAATAAAGCAAAGAACCTATCATGGACCGGTATGCTTTTTGATCAACGGACTTACCTCCTTTATTGAGGTTGGTGTGTTCGTCAGTTCCCATCGGCGTCTTTGCGAGCTTGGCGTCCTTCATCCCAAACCGCTTTAGCAAGTCTTGCGTGTACTTCATTTGGGAGATGAAGGTGTCGTCCTTGAGTTGCTTCACTTGGAACCCAAGGAAGTAGTTCAACTCGCCCATCATCGACATCTCGAATTTCTGCGTCATCACCCTGCTAAACTCTTCACAAGACTTTTGGTTAGTAGAACCAAATATTATGTCATCGACATAAATTTGGCACACAAAAAGATCACCATCGCAAGTCTTAGTGAAAAGAGTTGATCGGCTTTCCCAACCTTGAAAGCATTAGCAATTAAAAAGTCTCTAAGGCATTCATACCGTGCTCTTGGGGCTTGCTTAAGTCCATAGAGCGCCTTAGAGAGCTTACACACGTGGTCGGGGTACCGTTCATCCTCGAAGCCAGGGGGTTGCTCCACGTACACCTCCTCCTTGATCGACCCGTTGAGGAAAGCGCTCTTCACATCCATTTGGTACAACCTGAAAGAATGGTGAGCGGCATATGCTAGCAAAATACGAATTGATTCTAGCCTAGCCACAGGAGCAAACGTCTCCTCAAAGTCCAAACCTGCGACTTGGGCATAACCTTTTACCACAAGTCGAGCCTTGTTCCTCGTCACCACCCTGTGCTCGTCCTGTTTGTTGCGGAACACCCACTTGGTTCCCACAACATTTTGCTTGGGACGAGGCACCAGTGTCCAAACTTCATTGCGCTTGAAGTTGTTGAGTTCCTCCTGCATGGCCAACACCCAGTCCGGATCTAGCAAGGACTCTTTTACCCTGAAAGGCTCAATAGAAGAGACAAAGGAGTAATGCTCACAAAAATTAACTAATCTTGAACGAGTAGTTACTCCCTTGCTAATATCACCCAAAATTTGGTCGACGGGATGATTCCTTTGAATCATTGCTCGAACTTGGGTTGGAGGTGCCTGAGGTGCTTCTTCCTCTTCACTTTGAACATCCTGTGCTCCCCCTTGATCTTGCGCCTCCACTTGAGGTACCTGTTCGTCATCTTGGGTTGGGGGATGCACCATTGTTGAGGAAGATGGTTGATCTTGCTCCAATTGTTCCTGTGGTCGCACATCGCCAATCGCCATGGTGCGCATTGTGGCTGTTGGAACGTCTTCTTCATCTACATCATCAAGATCAACAACTTGCTCTCTTGGAGAGCCATTAGTCTCATCAAATACAACGTCGCTAGAGACTTCAACCAAACCCGATGATTTGTTGAAGGCCCTATACACCTTTGTATTTGAGTCATGACCTAATAAAAACCCTTCTACAGCTTTGGGAGCAAATTTAGAGGTTCTACCTTTTTTCATAAGAATATAACACTTGCTCCCAAATACACGAAAATAAGACACATTGGGTTTGTTACCAGTTAGCAGCTCATATGAAGTCTTCTTGAGGAGGCGGTGAAGATAGACCCTGTTGATGGCGTGGCAAGCCGTGTTCACGGCTTTCGACCAAAAACGCTCGGGGGTCTTGAACTCTCCAAGCATAGTCCTCGCCATATCGATGAGCGTCCTGTTCTTCCTCTCTACCACACCATTTTGCTGAGGTGTGTAGGGAGCGGAGAACTCATGCTTGATCCCCTCCTCCTCAAGGAACTCCTCCACTTGAAGGTTCTTGAATTCGGACCCGTTGTCGCTCCTTATCTTCTTCACCTTGAGCTCAAACTCATTTTGAGCTCTCCTGAGGAAGCGCTTGAGGGTCCCTTGGGTTTCAGATTTATCCTGCAAAAAGAATACCCAAGTGAAGCGGGAAAAATCATCAACTATAACAAGACCATACTTACTTCCTCCTATGCTTAGATAGGCGACGGGTCCGAAGAGGTCCATATGAAGCATCTCCAAGGGTCTTGATGTGGTCATCACATTTTTGTTGTGATGAGAGCTTCCCACATGTTTCCCTGCTTGACAAGCTGCACAAGGTCTATCTTTTTCGAAATGCACGTTAGTTAGACCTATCACGTGTTCTCCCTTTAGAAGCTTGTGAAGGTTCTTCATCCCCACATGTGCTAAGCGGCGATGCCACAGCCAGCCCATGCAAGTCTTAGCAATTAAGCATGCATCTAGACCAGCCTCTTCTTTTGCAAATTCAACCAAATAAAGTTTGTCGTCTAGTACACCCTTAAAAGCTAGTGAACCATCACATCTTCTAAAGACAGACACATCTACATTTGTGAATAGACAATTATATCCCATATTGCATAATTGACTAACAGATAACAAATTATATCCAAGAGACTCAACTAAAAACACATTAGATATAGAGTGCTCGGATGAAATAGCAATTTTACCTAACCCTTTTACCTTGCCTTGGTTCCCATCACCGAATATTATTGAATCTTGGGAATCCTTGTTTTTGACGTAGGAGGTGAACATCTTCTTCTCCCCGTCATATCGTTTGTGCATCCGCTGTCGATAATCCAGCTTGAACCCCCGGATGCATAAACCTGCAAGGCACGTTTAGGCTTGGGTCTTAGGTACCCAACTCTTGTTGGGTCCTACAAGGTTAGTCACAATTGTCTTAGGGACCCAAATGCAAGTCTTGTCTCCCTTACATTTGGCCCCTAACTTCCTAGCAATCACCTTCTTATTTTTTCTACAAATGGCAAATGAAGCATTGCAAGCATGATATATTGTAGAAGGTTCATTAACTTTCCTAGGAACATTAACAACATTTCTCATAGGCATATTATGAACAACATTTCTCCTAGCAATATTTCTATCATGCATATAGGAAGAACTAGAAGCAAACATGGCATGAGAATCAAAAGCATCATAAGCATTACAACTCCTATAAGCATTTCTAGATTGTCTCCTATCATGGTACATAAAAGCATGGTTCTTTTGCACACTACTAGCCATAGGGGCCTTCCCTTTCTCCTTGGCGGAGATGGGAGCCTTATGGCTTGTTAAGTTCTTGGCTTCCCTCTTGAAGCCAAGACCATCCTTAATTGAGGGGTGTCTACCAATCGTGTAGACATCCCTTGCAAATTTTAGTTTGTCAAATTCACTTTTGCTAGTCTTAAGTTGGGCATTAAGACTAGCCAATTCATCATTTAATTTGGAAATTGAAACTAGGTGTTCACTACAAGCATCAATGTCAAAATCTTTACACCTATTGCAGATCCTAACATGTTCTACACAAGAGTTAGATTTACTTGCTACTTCTAGTTTAGCATTTAAATCATCATTTACACCTTTTAAAGTAGAAATGGTTTCATGACAAGTAGATAGTTCATAAGAAAGCATTTCATTTCTTTTAACTTCTAAAGCATGAGATTTTTGTGCCTCTACAAATTTATCATGTTCTTCATACAACAAATCCTCTTGCTTTTCTAAAAGTCTATCCTTTTCATTCAAGGCATCAATCAATTCATTGATTTTATCAATTTTATTTCTATCCAATCCCTTGAACAAACTAGAGTAATCTATTTCCTCATCGCTAGACTCATCATCACTAGAAGAATCATAAGTAGTACTGTCTCGAGTACATACCTTCTTCTCCTTCGCCATGAGGCATGTGTGACGCTCGTTTGGGAAGAGGGATGACTTGTTGAAGGCGGTGGCGGCGAGTCCTTCATTGTCGGAGTCAGAGGAGGAGCAATCTGAATCCCACTCCTTTCCGATATGTGCCTCGCCCTTGGCCTTCTTGTAATTCTTCTTCTTCTCTCTCTTGTTTCCTTTTTCCTGGTCACTTTCATTATCGGGACAATTAGCAATGAAATGACCAATCTTACCACATTTGAAGCATGAGCGCTTCCCCTTGGCCTTGGTCTTGCTTGGCTGTCCCTTGCGACCCTTTAGTGCCGTCTTGAAGCGCTTGATGATGAGGGCCATCTCTTCATCATTGAGCCCGGCCGCCTCAACTTGCGCCACCTTGCTAGGTATCGCCTCCTTGCTCCTTGTTGCCTTGAGAGCAATGGTTTGAGGCTCATGGATTGGACCGTTCAATGCATCGTCCACGTATCTCGCCTCTTTGATCATCATTCGCCCGCTCACGAACTTCCCAAGGACTTCTTCGGGCGACATCTTGGTGTACCTAGGATTTTCACGAATATTGTTCACCAGATGTGGATCAAGTACAGTAAAGGACCTTAGCATTAGGTAGACGACGTCGTGTTCCGTCCATCATGTGCTTCCGTAGCTCCTTATTTTGTTGATAAGGTTCTTGAGCCGGTTGTATGTTTGGGTTGGCTCCTCGCCCCTTATCATCGCGAATCTTCCAAGCTCTCCCTCTACCAACTCCATCTTGGTGAGCAAGGTGACATCGTTCCCCTCATGAGAGATCTTGAGGGTGTCCCAGATTTGCTTGGCATTGTCCAAGCCGCTCACCTTATGGTACTCGTCCCTGCACAAGGAGGCTAACAACACAGTAGTAGCTTGTGCATTTCTATGAATCTGTTCATTAATAAATATAGGACTATCCGAGCTATCAAATTTCATTCCATTCTCAACAATCTCCCATATGCTTGGATGGAGAGAGAACAGGTGACTACGCATTTTGTGGCTCCAAAATCCGTAGTCCTCCCCATCAAAGTGTGGAGGCTTGCCGAGAGGAATGGAGAGCAAATGTGAATTTGAACTCTAAGGAATACGAGAGTAATCGAAAGAAAATTTCGAATTAACCGTCTTTTGTTTCTCGTAGTCGTAGTCATCCTTTTGGGAAGAAGTGGACTCATCGCTGTCGTTGTAGTAGACGATCTCCTTGATGCGTCTCGTCTTCTTCTTCTTCCCATCTTTGCGTTTGTGGCCCGAGCCCGAGTCGGTAGGCTTGTCATTCTTCGTCTTGTTGACGAAGGACTCCTTCTCCTTATCGTTGATCATGATTCCCTTCCCCTTAGGATCCATCTCTTCGGGCGATTAGTCCCTTTGTGAAGAGAACGGCTCTGATACCAATTGAGAGCACCTAGAGGGGGGGTGAATAGGTGATCCTGTAAAACTTGAAACTTAAGCCACAAAAACTTGGTTAAGTGTTAGCACAATAATCGCCAAGTGGCTAGAGAGGAGTCTCAACAAAACACAATAACCACAAAGATATCAATCACAGAGATGGCACGGTGGTTATCCCGTGGTTCGGCCAAGACCAACGCTTGCCTACTCCACGTTGTGGCGTCCCAATGGACGAGGGTTGCAATCAACCCCTCTCAAGCGGTCCAAAGACCCACTTGAATACCACGGTGTTTTGCTTTGCTTTTCTTAATCCCGTTCGCGAGGAATCTCCACAACTTGGAGCCTCTCGCCCTTACACTTGAAGTTCACAAAGAAGCACGGAGTAAGGGAGGGATTAGCAACTCACACAAGAAACTAAGATCACAGCAAATACACACACACAAGACCCAGACTTAAGCTCAAAAGACTAGCACACTAGAACGGAGCTCAAATCACTAGAATGTCGAACAAGTGCGCAAGAATGGAGTGTGAGTGATCAAGAGTGCTCAAGGAATGCTTGGTATTCTCCTCCATGCGCCTAGGGGTCCCTTTTATAGCCCCAAGGCAGCTAGGAGCCGTTGAGAGCATTCTAGGAAGGCTGATCTTGCCTTCTGTCGCCTGGCGCACCGGACAGTCCGGTGCACCACCGCACACTGTCCGGTGCGGACAGTCCGGTGCACCACCGGACACTGTCCGGTGCGGATATCCTTCCTTATTTTGCGAAGCCGACCGTTGGAGTTTGAGAGCCGTTGGCGCACCAGACACTGTCCGGTGCACACCGGACAGTCCGGTGCCTCCTTCTAGCCGTTGGCTCGGCCATGTGTCCCGCGCAGATCGCGCGGCCGACCGTTGGCCCGGTCGACCGTTGGCTCACCGGACAGTCCGGTGCACCACCGGACAGTCCGGTGAATTTTAGCCGTACGCCGTTAATCATCTCCCGAGAGCGACGAGTTCGCTTGTGAACGGCTCACCGGACAGTCTGGTGCACCACCGGACAGTCCAGTGAATTATAGCCGTACACCGCCGTCGAACTCCCGAGAGTAGCAAGTTCGCCAGAGTCAGCCTGGCGCACCGGACACTGTCCGGTGCACCACCGGACAGTCCGGTGCACCCAGACTGAGCAGACTTTGGCTGAACAAAGCCATCTCATTTCCAACTCGATTTTTCCTGTTTCCAGCACTTAGACACAATACATTAGTCCATAAAACAATGTACTAAGTCTAGAAACATACCTTTTGACTTGATTTGCACTTTGTCCACCACATTGCATAGATCAACACAAAAGCACTTGCGTTGGCACTCAATCACCAAAATACTTAGAAATGGCCCAAGGGCACATTTCCCTTTCACATTGCGATCCCAGGACACAAGTTTCATGGAAGCAACATTCTAGATGATTATTATAGGGTAGAAGTGACGATGGTCATCCAAAGATCCGAGGACGACATGCTAGACATCCTTGGGCCCAAAGGAATCGAGACACTTAGACAAGCCATCAAAAATTTCATCCTTTGGCCTTGAAGGGATGTCGAATTGGTTGATCCACCAATGCCGTCGGTGTTTCATCCGCAACCATCTCCACCTCCTCAAACTTTAGTACATATTGTACATCCATCATCACCTCCTCAATCTTCACATGCTGCTCCTCATCTTCTTTCTAACTCACCATCTCTGCCACAAGCATCAACATTTAGGACACCACCACCTTCTCCATAGCCATGAAGGGATTCATGACAATCAAAGAAATCTAAATTCCTTATACCAAAATTGGTGTCCACGTTTGAGAAAAATAAGAGTAAAGCTACTACTGCTGGCACAACTTGATTTTTGAAAGGGATTGCATGGGACCTCACGTCACATACTGTTGATTTGGCCGAGCACGATGAGTTTGCAGAAAAGGTTGAGGCAATGGCCACAAAGATAAAGATCCCAACTAAGGCAGATTATAAAAATGTGCCTAAACAATATGTGCCAAGCAGACCTCTACTAACTTTTGAGAAACTAAGGAAGGTCCCTGCTAGTATTAAAAGGTTGCATGACTGGTACATGCGGGCATCATCAGTTGGCATTGACACCATTAGTGTGCATATACTAGACCATTCTTTTATTGGTTCGGACCAAAAGGCCTTTGTTGCATTCGAGGATATGTGGTTAATGATGAACCTTCAGAGACTCGACGCGCAACTTGTGACATTGTTAGCACTGTAAGTGTCGCTCATATTTCCACATATATGTGTTATTATTATTAGTGAGCCGTATAAATTTTCAATATCTGACGCATGCACATGTGACTTGTAGAATGCAACATGATCAACAGGAGATCCTTTACGGTACCAAGCCAGGTGCTAGTGCCGGTAAAAGGATTGGGTATCTCAACCCAATATCGATATGCGAGGAGAGCCACACTTTCAGAATCGAGAAAGACAACGAATAGTTAAAGGGAAAGACAGACGAAGAAGTTGAGGAGCGTCTAAAGACTATGAAGAAGGAGTTTGAAACAAGATTCACCACCTACATAACAAACACAATGCTTAAATTTCAAGATAGGGAAGCCATAATGGCCCCGTACAACTTTAAGTAAGTGTGATTTTGCATACATAAGATTAATAATTTCAATACACATGCATCACAAATTTGATTAATACAGGGACCACTGGATATGCTTCCTCATTTATCCTAAGGTTGGAAAGGTGCTGGTGCTCGACTCCTTGAACTATGACCCTTCGACCTATGCAAAATTCCTTAGTATCTTAGAGCTGTAAGCCTTTTCTATGCATGCATACTTATATCGATGAGAATTTTAAAATAACATGGAGATTCTATTTGAGATCATAGATCATTTAGGTTCTATAAGTTTAAAGGTGGAAAGTACGACAAGTCCAAAAAATGTGTGCCACTAGACATCCATCATCACTGACCGGTAAGTATGTGAATTTATGAAATGTATAATACACAATGTTGCAACTAAATAACCAATCTCCCATTATGTATGTAGTGCCACAAGTAACCACAAGGATCGGTCCTATGTGGGTTCTATGCGTGCGAGTTTATGAGAATGAACGGACGATACATTACAAACTCTAGCAAGGTATTATTAGTAATAGTCATGTTTGTATTTATGTCATTAAAGATGCAAATGTGTTATCGAGTGTGAATAGATGATGTTTTTAAACTTCCTTTATAGGAATTTCAAAAAGGAAATCCGGAGAACTTGACCGAAGGTGCACTGTGTGGTATAGTTGAAGACCTATGCATATTCATATTAAAAGAGGCCATTCTCGCTGAAGGGAAATATCACGATGCTTCCAGTACATTAGCTATGCTAGAGTTTAGAATATTAACAGAAGTTAGTAGACTAACTCTTAAACGAGATAGTTACTAGAGCATAGGTGAAAACTTTTGATGTATAGAATGTGTGAAGCATATATGGTTGTAAATAGAAGAATTTGATGTATAGAATGTATGATAGAATTAAATTCAGTTTTGTTTGAACATTTATGGTTGTAAACAGAAGAATATATGGTTGTAAACAGAAGAATATATGGCTATAAACAGAAGAATTTGTGTTAATAAATATAAAATTCAGTTTTGTTTGAAAATTTGAAAAAAGGCGGGAAAACTTATATTGGCGGGAAATGTTAAGGAAACTGTCAGTGGAAATAATATTTCCAGTGGCGACAACATTTTCACTGGTGGTTTCCTTAAGCAAACCGTTCGTGAAAACAACATTAGCATTGGCGGGTTGCTTAAGAAAACGGTCAGTGGAAACAAGATTTGCACTAGCGGTTTTCTTAAGCAACCACTAGTGGAAATAACATTAGCACTGACGGTTTTCTTAAGCACCCCACGAGTGCTAATGTTATTTCTACTGGCGGTTGCAAAACAACCGCTAGTGAAAAGGCCGATTTCTACTGGCCCCTAGTACTAGCGACACTGAAAAACGTCAGTGCAAATAGCTCTAGGACCACCACTATAGAGCTTCTGTGTACTAGTGCTCTCCTCTTGATTGCTTGTATCCCCTACTACAAGTTTGATCATCAATGGTGCAGATAACACAAGCCACTGATGACTGGATGTAGGGACGTTTAGTCTGAACGAGTATAAATCTTGCGTCCTCTGCGCACACCATCCAGAGTTTGGAACACGTACAATAAATTTACTTGTCGGAGCAAGGTACGAAACACCAACAACTCGACAAAGGCGTCAACAAAGAAACAATGTAACTCGATAAAGGCGTCAACAAAGAAACAATGTATGTGAATAACTTCATTGATGCAATCGAGGAAATCCTTTGGAAGAAGAGGTACCAATGAATCATTACACTAGATTTGAAGAACGCAAAGCTAGCAGTCAGTTTTTATATGTATACTAGTGTTGTATTCTGATGCTAATTTATACCATATGTTTCATCGTATTTTTATATAATAGACATTCACGCACAAGCATTACGATGGCACTTTGTCCAAATATAAATCTAGATCTAAATTTTCTTATTAAAACAAAACTCACTAGTGAGGGTCCCTTTCGTCTGAATTTGCTTATGACATGCCCTTGTTCTATGTGCAGATATTGTATTGTTGTTGCTGACATTTGGGATATCAAAGTTTGGAAAAATGATTAGGTGCGCTCTACCTGATAATATGAGTGGACATATTAATTAAGCTTTAGGGTTCTGCGTGTACTAAATCTAGAAGGTAGCTAGCCTACCTCCCACAAGGTTGTGATCTTAAGCATCCTTGGAAATCTGTTTCACTTGAGGTATTTGGGCCTTGGAAGGGCTTACAATCTTACACTAAGGAGTTCCAAACCTGCATTATCTACAAACACTAGACGTAGTGGGAAGTTACATTGGTAGCGTGCCATCAACTTCCATCAAATGTGTCGTCATCTACATTTGATGTGCCTTTGTGTCGACCAAAATACAAGAGTACCAAATGGGATTTTCTTCTAGAAAAGCTCTCGACGTTATTCATGTAACGACATATATCTCAGAAGAGTTGTGCCATCTAACTGAACAAAGGGAGCTAGGGATTTTCTTCTGGAACAACACCTTGGAGAGATATTTGGTCACATTTCTATGCAGAGGTTGAAGAAAATCCAGAGTCTTGTTATCTGGGGCTCTAGTGGTGAATTCATGAATTGCTCCTCGACAAGTCCGTAGGTTGCAGCTACAATCCTGCTGGTTCTAAAGGCTCCTAGACTAGATGACTCCTTCACTTCTGTGTCTCTCCTTGCTATGGATCAACATGAAGGAGCTGCACTAGGAGGATCTAGAAGATCTTGGGAGGTGTTGACACCTTTTTTGGGCGTCAATCACTCAACATGAACTGTGGCGGTGCTCTCTGCACGGAGGCAGACGGTCCGTGACCAGGGGCCGGACGGTCCGCGCGTGCGTAGGGGGCGGCGAAGGTCGCCGACGGCGCCTGGATCTCGCTCCCGGGAGGGACCCCGTCGGGGAGGAGAGATCCTAGGAGTTGTCTAGGCTCGGGCAGACCGACCTAGACTCCTCTAATCGACGTAGAGTCGAAGAGAAGCGGAGAATTTGGGGTTTGAGAGGCTAAACTAGAACTACTCCTAATTGTACAGGAAATAAATGCGAGATAAAAGTGTTATCGATTCAATTGATGATTACAAATCGGCCGTATACCTCTGTATTTATAGAGGAGGGGGGCTAGACCCTTTACAAACTAATCTCCCGACCTAATTCCACGAATTTAGCTAACAACCGTAGCACAAAACTCGGAACCCTAATCTGCTCTATGCACGCGCGGACCGTCCGACCCATAGGCGCGGACAGTCCGGACCACGGACTGTCCGGTCGCTCAATTCAGTTCTCAACATATGCCCCCTGCCTTTTGGAGGAGCTGAGCGAACCAAAAGCAACTAACCTGATGTGATCACATCAGCTTTCTTAGGCGTCTTGCCACCTACTAGGATGGTGCGCAAGGATCTTGGTCACGATGGTTAACCCAACGGACGTGACCTATTTAGCTTTGATCAAACTGTCAGTCCCAACACTACCGAGTGTCGTACTGGTCCTGACCAAATCATCATCTTGCTTTCCTAATTTTCTTAGTGTTCTGGCGTAGCTCCATAGTTGACCAGGTCTTCTCCTTGCAGGTCGTCTTCTTCCATGGGTGTCGGTACGTCGTTGGAGGTGTCCTGGTGTAGTGCGAATGGTCCGACCTTAGGGGTTGAACGATCCGCGCCCTGTATGGATGGTCCGGCCTTTATAGCTAGACTGTCTGCCATACGTGCAAAGAGCTGCATAGTTGTTGTTTTATTTTCTGTCTTTGTGGCCGTTTGCTTTTCCTCAATGGCCTTTGGTCTCCATCTCTTTTGCGGTGGTGGGTACTACGGATGTGTCATTGAATATTTTTTCCACCTCCTTTTCCCGATTCTCCTTTGCTTTGAGGCGCTGTAATTTTCGCTTTTGCGATCGTGTCAATCCTGATGGGCACCATTGGGGCATGGAGTATTTTGGATTAGCTGTTTTGTTGACAGTCGTATCTTATTTTTTGTTTGTGTTGGCCGATTCACCAAAAATCATCGGCCCTTCATTATTTTGTTGTACGACGACATCTGTCGTTCCTATTTTAATGGCGTCCCCTTTTATCGTACTGTTGGAGGTTGTAGCTATATGCCCCTCTGCCGGATTAGTTAGCCTTTGGGGCTGAGTTGCTCGACAATCCTATTGGGCCTGTGCTCGTGGACCAGATTGAGGGGCTCTCAATCGGTCTTGTACTGGAGGCGTCAACCTGTCAAAAACAGATGATTGAGGTGCCCCCAGGCGGGGTATTGTGGTATCCCGAATGTATATGGTGGCGCGCCCCACATCTGATTCGGGATATATGGTAGCGGTGGTATGTATGTATAATGACATGACATGGGTGTATGTGGAGGTGGAGGTGTCCACACAGGTGCGTTAGGTCTTAATTGAACATTATGACCTACCGACCTTTCCAATTGGTGAGGTGGTCCAATCGGCCTAACCTGCTGTCGCTCCTGGGTGGGTAAGCGAGGTCGCTTTGGTGGCCGATCACTGGGGCCGGCCTTCTTTTTTACATATTTAGACAATAATTGATCAAAGGTCAAGCTAGATTTGACCAATCGTCCGGCTGCCTTAAATGTATTAGTTTTCCACATACATATCTCTGGTCGTCGCGGTTTGAAGGTACACGCTCGTTGTGGCTCCTGCGTGTTGTCGGACCGTCCGGTGGAACACTCCGGACCGTCTGGCGATGTTAAGGACCATCCACGCCTGGCCACTAGACCGTCCGCGATGCGCAATATGGGTTCTCGCGCATGTCCCCTTGTCTGTGCTTGCCCTCCAGTGCCGGAGGTTGTGATGGTCACCTTCAGTGTCTCCCCTCCATCAGTAGTCTTCTCGTCCACCACTTTCCTGCAAGACATTTTGTTGTTTCCATCGGCCTCCTATGTGTTGTCGATGATGACTTCTTTGTCTTTACCCTTATCGGCTATGCTGGTCCGAATTAAGATCTTTTTCCATTGAAGTCGATCACATTCGTTGGGAAGGGCTCCGTGTCCTCCTGAAATTTCAATCGTCCCTCATTAATGGCCGATTGGATTTGTCGTCGAAACGCATTACAATCATTAGTGGCATGGGAAAATGAGTTGTGCCACTTGCAATATGCGCGATGCTTTAGTTCGTCGGTGGGTGGAATGGTATAATCGATCTTAATGTTACCATTTTTTAGTAATTCATCGGATATCTTATCACATTTACCGACATCAAATGTAAACTTAACCTCCTTATGCCGTTTCTTTTGAACTGACTGCAAGGAGGAGCAAGCCGAAGATTTGGCCTGCTCGGGCCAAACTATTTCGGAAGTGTAAACTTTCTTTGGTTCATCGTCCGAACTACTTTGATTGTGTTCTACTATATGGACATTATGATGAACCGTTTTGACTTGTTCTTTGCTTCGGCTTTCACAAGCCAAAGCTCTCTGATGTAATTGTGCTAGCGTAAAGAACTGGATGCCTTCTAATTTCTCTTTTAAATAATAATGCAATCCATCAAAGGCTATTCCCGCCAGTTGTTTATCTGTTAAATGAATTTGAAAGCATCGGTTTCTCGTATCCCAAAATCTCCGGATGTAATCACTAACTGATTCATCCTTTTCTTGTCGTAGGGCCACTAAGTCTACTAAATCTAGCTCGTAATCGCCAGAGAAGAAATGTTCATGAATTTTTTGTTCTAAGTCTCCCCATTACAAAATGGAATTAGGAGGGAGCGTGGCATACCATGTGAATGTAGTACCTATTAAAGATAATGAAAATAAACGTACACAGAATGCTTCGGTGTCGGCCAATTCTCCTAACTGTGCTAAGAACTGGTGAAAGGGAAATGTGCCCTTGGGCCATTTGCCCATTTCTAAGTATTTTGGTGATTGAGTGCCAACACAAGTGCTTTTGTGTTAGTATATGCAAAGTGGTGGACAAAGTGCAAATCATGTCAAGTGGTATGTTTCTAGACTTAGTACATTGTTTTATGGACTAATGTATTGTGTCTAAGTGCTGGAAACAGGAAAAATCAAGTTAGAGAAGAGATGGCTTTGTTCAGCCAAAGTCTGCTCAGTCTGGGTGCATCGGACTGTCCGGTGGTGCACCAGACAGTGTCCGGTGCGCCAGGCTGACTCTGGCGAACTTGCTGTTCTCGGGACTTCGACGGCGGTGTACGGCTATAATTCACCGGACTGTCCGGTGGTGCACCGGACTGTCCGGTGAGCCGTTCACAGGCGAACTCGTCGCTCTCGGGAAACCATCAACGGCGTATGGCTATAATTCACCAGACTGTCCGGTGTGCCAACGGTCGGTCGGGGCAACGGTCGGCCGGGGCAACGGTCGGCCGAGGATTCGGCGCGTGACGCGTGGCCGAGCCAACGGTCACATTGGTGCACCGGACTGTCCGGTGTGCACCGGACAGTGTCCGGTGCGCCAACGGCTCTGGATCTCCAACGGTCGACAACGCCATAAAAGGAAAGAAATCCGCACCGGACAGTGTTCGGTGGTGCACCGGACTGTCCGGTGCGCCAGGCGACAGAAGGCAAGATCTGCCTTCCTGGAATGCTCTCAACGGCTCCTAGCTGCCTTGGGGCTATAAAAGGGACCCCTAGGCGCATGGAGGATGACACCAAGCATTCTCACAACATTCCTAAGCACCAAGACTTCGATTCCGCGCATTTGTTTCTTCGTGATAGCATATAGAGCTCTAGTTGAGTTGTGAACTCGTCGGGTTTTGTTGCGAGCTCTTGTTGCGACTTATGTGCGTGTTGACACTCTGATTTTTGTGTCTTGTGTGCGTTGCTCATCCCTCCCTTACTCCATGCTTCTTTGTGAACTTCAAGTGTAAGGGCGAGAGACTCCAAGTTGTGGAGATTCCTCGCCAACGGGATAAAGAAAAGCAAAGCAAAACACCGTGGTATTCAAGTGGGTCTTTGGACCGCTTGAGAGGGGTTGATTGCAACCCTCGTCCGTTGGGACGCCACAACGTGGAGTAGGCAAGCGTTGGTCTTGGCCGAACCACGGGATAAACCACTGTGCTATCTCTGTGATTGATCTCTTGTGGTTATTATGTTTTGTTGAGACTCCTCTCTAGCCACTTGGCGATTATTGTGCTAACGCTTAACCAAGTTTTTGTGGCTTAAGTTTCAAGTTTTACTGGATCACCTATTCACCCCCCCTCTAGGTGCTCTCAACTGGTCTATGTGCTCACGCGTGCTCTTTCCTTGGTCACCCGAAAACTTTGCGAATTCGGGTATTCTGGTCCCCTATGGGTATGGGAGATGGTCAAACTGGCTATTATAAGGTCTCCGATATGACTGTCCCCCGAGGACTATACTAACTCCGAGCTTATCTCAGAACGCCCCAGCTATTTCCTCTCTTACTATATCGATGGCAGCCGGTGGGAGACCACCGACTCTTTGGTCCAATATGGGTGAGTTTGTTTGGATGTTGGTATGTTGTTTTCCTCCCCATTGGTTTGGGTTTTGCGGCGCGTTAATACATGCCCTATGAGGCTCATAGGACTGGCCATTCCTTTCTGGCCTTCTGGGGGCCGAAAAGTACTCACTCTCACAGGTTTGGTAGATTATATTATGGTGCTGGTGTGTCATATGGTGAGATGGGGAGTCTAGCTGGGACGGATACGGAGTTGGATATCCATCCTCCTCAAAAAACTCTGTGCCGGACCGTCCGGTTAAATACGCGGACCGTCCGGCTCCGTGCCGGACTATCCGGCCATGTGGCCAGACCGTCAGACATTATATTCGGATTGTCTGGTGTCATACGTGGACGATCTGAATGGGTTATCTAGGGTTTGCACGGTATGTGGTGGCTTGGGTGCAGGCCTCGGTAATTCGCTTCTAAAAATGGGATCGGCCGCTGCTGGTCCGGACAGTCCGCGCTCACGTGTAGATGGTCCAGACATGCGCAGATCGACAAATTTATCGTCAATGTGTGTGGGAGGCTGTTGTTGTCCAAGGTACATGTCTATCGGCATCCCATAAAGGGGTTGTGACTGGTCGTGACAACCTGTAGCCGATGAATTACGTGTGTATTCCCTCAGTTTAACCTCGTGCGAAGGAAGATTTGCAATAGTATACTTATCAAGCACACGCAATGGCCTTTTATGATCATTTTGTATATCCCCTATGATACGTTGCATCTGCTCTCGCTGTTCGTCTATGTAAGTGTAATACTCCAATTGTAAAAGCATAAGAAATGAGATTATTTTCTCTATATGTGTTGCCTTTACTCATTGGTACATGTGAATAACCGCATTTAAAAGTGAATAATTAACATGTGATACATAAACAACTTATGCATCATGTTGGGTCTTATTTGTTTGTGCATTTAAAATAATAATAATAACAATATATATAGTATTCAAGGGGAGAATTTGAAGTTAACTAAAATGGTGCACTTTAGGAAATTGGAAATAATGTATATAAAGCAAGAGAGAAAATACTATGCAAAATAGAATAAATTTGTAAATAAATAAAATTTATCCATACTATGTTCAGAGGAATAGAACATATAAGTTTGAAGATGAAATTGCCACAAATTTGGAATTTAAAGTGGAATTGAAGTGGTAATTGGAAGGGAATAGAAAAGAAGAAAAAAAATAAAAATAAAATGAAAACCCACCTGGGCCGAATTACCCCATTTCGGCCCACCTAACCTAACACACTCACGCGCGGCCCACACTCACGCAGATGCTCCCGCGCGCGCGCCCGTCATCACTCGCTCACGCGTGGGCGGGCGCCGACGCCACGGCCCCACCTGTCTACCACTCAACTGCGCGCGCGCTCTCACTTCCACGTGGGACCCACGGGGTCGGGCGCCCACCGGTCCCCTTTCTTCGCTCGCTGTGCGCAACGTCCGCCGCGAGAACGCCGGAGCTGACCGGTGTGCTGACCACCCTCGGTCTTTGCCGCGCCGTATAATAACTCCCGTGATCTATCCCTTTCCCCCTTCTTCTCATTCGTGCAAGCGCTTTGCCCCAGAATAACGAAACCGTCGCCGCCAGAGCCGTGCCCACGGGGAGAGAGATCCTGCCGCCGTGTTTCTACGACAACGGCGCCATTGAGGTCAGGGTAGCTGGCCTGTGCACTCCCTTCTGATCCCTGCGAGTCGTGCGTGGTCTCGGCTGGCACGATTGGGACGTAGGGGACCGGCAATTGCTCGCCGTGGTGAGGGCTCCGCCGCGGATCCACACCTCTCCGTGGACAACTCGCTTGTGCCAGCAATTCCCAGTAAGAAACCCTCGCCCGAACCCGCTTTCATACCCGCAACGTGTAGCAGCAGTTAATTTAAGTTTGGTGCCCCTGAATCGGAGAATTGGACCACCGGTGGAGATCCTCGCCGTCGTCGGGCATTTGGGGGATTTGGTCGGAGGAGGACGATGGGATGTGGACGGTTGATCAATGGATCAACGGTCCCGATCATATCGCTGGTTGGGTGATGTCTATGCCGCTGGATTACCGATGGACGGCGCTGATTCGGTCTTAGAATTGTGAGGCGCGGAATTAGTCACCGCCGTTGGATGCGATCTATGCGGGGAGGATTTGATTTCGGGTCTTTAAAATCACGGCCGTCGATCACTGATCGGAGGGCCAGTAGCGTGTGCCGATTTAGGGTGGCGAGAATCTAATCGGCACCGTAGAATTTTGATCTAACGGATCAGAGTGCACCGTACCCCTTCGCGGGTACGTTTTACAAAAGAATCCCTACGCTTTCAGGAAACCAACCCGCCGTCCACATACACTGTTCACTGAGTCTAGGATTTTATTCGCGCAGCCCCCTGACTTTTCTGGAATTCGGGGCCCAGTCCAGAGAACATATAAAATAGGTAAATAAATACAGAAATTGATTTTTAATATAAAAAGAATTCCTAAAACTTGTTTATTGCATAGAAAATTCATTCTAGCTCCAAATTGAGCCATTCCAATTTCTAAAATTTTGCAATAATATTCTCTATCATTTAGTGTCTCTGTTTAGACATGAAAACAGTAAGAAAATTAATTTATCATTTAATCCTATTTTAAGCACATTAAACCTTAGGAAATTCATAACTTGAAATCTATAGCTCCAAATTTAATGGTTCCAGTTCCAATGATCTCATTTTAATGTGTAGATTTTTACTGTATATTTCATTTACATGTTTGATGTGATGTTAATTTATGCTATACTATGTATGTATTGTGTTGATGCGAGTAGACGAGCAAGCCACTGTGGATTCTGAGGTTTAGCAAGTAGAAGTAGCTGAGCAGGAGCTCATTGAAGGCAAGTTGTGCCCTTGATCACTTACTTTTTCCCAGCCATGTTCTTATTAATTATAATGATCTGCATAGGTTAATTTTGATGGGATCCTTTAGGTTACCCAGTTTTGGTTATCTTTATACCTTGTTCACCCCTGAAATATTTTTGGGTAGTACCTGCTATTGCTTTATGTGGATTGGGTATGGAGATACAACATTCATGATTACTCTTTTGTTATCTTTTTATTATTACTGTTCATGTTAAGATCATTAAATTAATGGGAACATGGAGCGACCACCCGGGAAAACAGTGCTACCACAAGGGTTTAATGGGACGCCCTTGGCTGATTAACTAGGAAAGCTAGTGGAGGTCTTCCTTACCCGAAAGGGGCAAGGGCAGTAGGGGAGTGGTCAGTGTAGGGAGGTCCTTGGGTTGATTTTGCTGCGATGGCGGTCAGGCGAGGGATTCCTGCACTGGAGCTTCCTATAAACTGTAGCGGGATTTCTGAAGCTAGTGGAACTTTGTAAAGGCCTCATAGTGTTACCCTGCCTCGCCTCCTCGGTAGAGGTGTATGGGATTGGCCGTCTCTTGGCAGATGGGTAACATGACTTGTGGGTAAAGACGCGCAACCTCTGCAGAGTGTAAAACTAGTATACTAGCCGTGCTCACGGTCATGAGCGGCTCGGACCCTCACATGATTAATTATGGAACTTAAATTTAATTTGACATTTGCATCGCATTTGGGATTATTTTACTATTACTTTCTTTATTATTATTAAGGTTTGGTATTTACTTACACTTAGTAATTGCTAATAAAATTTTGACCAACTTATAAAAGCAATGCTCAGCCTCAGCCTTTACTTCATTGATTAGCCTTACACTTCATGAACTCCCACCTTTGGTGAGTTCATGCCACATTATTCCCCACGACTTGTTGAGCTATGAACGTATGTGAGCTCACCCTTGCTGTCTCACAACCCCCCCCCCACAGGACAAGAACAGGTGGTTCAGGAGGAGCCACAAGGCGAGGAGTTTGATCTGATCTAGGTGGCGTTTCTCAGTTGACATTGGCGCCAACGATCCTTAGTTCGTTTTATATTTATTCTTTTATTTTGTAATAAGTCTTCCGCTATGTAATAAATACTCTGATGTTTTGTGACATTTATCTCTATACACTCTATTATTATATATGTTGTCTTCTTTGGCGCATGTATGAGATGCACCCGGATTTGTCCCTTAAACCCGGGTGTGACAGAAGTGGTATCAGAGGAAATGTTGACTGTAGGACGAAACCTAGATAGAAATGGACAAACCCTTACCTACTTACCTTACTCTGATTCTTTCTTATCTTATCTTGATCCTGTCTCACCTTCTACTATTTTACTTTGATCATTCTTACCTTTTCTACTCCAAGACAAGACGGATTTCACACCTTGGAATCCCTACCCCTATGACATTTTTAAGAGATAGGAGGCCTAAGACCAAACCAAAACTATTTTCTATATTTAAAAACGTTCACTACAAGAAACTGATAAATGTTCGTGGGTAAAATTAAAAACGTGGGTACCCACGTTCTTATTTGAGTTAAGTTCATGGGTTATGTTAAGAACGTGGGTACCCACGTTCTTAAGTTAGGTTCGTGGGTCCTGGCTAAAACCGTCGAACTTAACAAGTTAGGAACGTGGGTACCCACATTCTTAAGTTAAGTTCGTCGGGCATTTGGACACCGTCAAACTTAAGCCTGAAAACCTAAATCCAAATTATCCCACGCGCGGCTCTCTCTCTCTCTCTCGCATGTCTCATTAATTCCCGCCCGCGCTTCTCTCCACCAGCAGGCCGCGCCGCTGCCGCTCCACCGCCGGCCGACCGCGCCGCCGCCGAGCCACCCCCAGCGGGCCCCGGCTCGACACCGACAGCTGGTCGTGCCAGCACCAGCGGGCCGCGCCGCCGCCCCGGCTCGCCACCCCCACACATCCGTCGGCGAACAGGAAGACCAGCCGCCGGCACGCAAGGACCTGGAGCCGCCCCCACCTCACCCCAAGACAGAGCCACCGCCCAAGGAGGAGCCCCCGCCGCTGCATCTCTGCTTTCCAAGCCGGTACGATCCTTGCCCATCTTTGCTGATGACACATTGGACTATGGCATATTGATTTACAATTAAGTTCCCTCACCTGGCCATCATACTCATCTGCAACGTGCCATTGGTCCAGCTGCAGAAAAGCAACAGTTTAACGCAGAACATGGTGTAAAAAAACAAAGCCATTCAGCTTACTGATCATATAAAGGAAAATCACATAAAAAATAACATAACTGGTTTCTATAATCCTGCTAGCATAAGAGGTGGAAGGTTAACCCACAATAAAAATATGCCTCGAGGATGATCAGTACATATGCTTCCTTTGGATAAATCCATTTGGAGTGCATATGACATAGGCCAGCCTAACAGAGAGAAGTTTAATTTTGAAATTCAATAGGAGGATGGCTACCAGTAGGTGGTATGTACTGATTCTTGCCTAGTTGTCAGGTCCATACAGGATGGCGACATATTATAGGTTCAGTGGAGTCATACATGCTACCTTGATAACAGACTAAAATCTCTCAAGTAAAAATTTGTAAATAAACTATCTTCATAAGACGAGGCCTCCCAAAGCTTGATATCCACTAGGAAGTAGGAACCCAAATTACCGATCCTAAGCATACTACCTGATTAAAATAGTAGTAGGATGGACATCTTTTGTTCAGTTGGATATTAGTTTGAAAAAAGTATAACCACCTACTCTTAACATATTATGATAAATCTACTGATTTCTATCAAACAACTTTGTGGAAATTCTCTAATACACAAGAATACACATATTAAAAATAAGTTGGTCATATAGAATGCACTATATGTGCAAAAGGCTGGCAATGAGCTGGATACCTACATTTATATCTTTATCCTTCCGATCCGTTCGACACTCTGTTATGTAATTTGAATCATCACTTAAAAAAATACTGAAGAACTGTTCTGCAGTACAGGGAAAAGTTCCCTGAAATCATGAACAGTTGAGGATTAGTTACCAATTACAAAGCCAGACCGTTAAAGAAAATCGTGAGGCTAAAATAATGTTAGTCATCATTACATTGAATATAGGGACCAAAACTTCTTCTTTGACAAAAGGTTGTAACTGCCCTGTTAATGCAGCACAATCTTCTAGTTCATTTATCTCCTTCTTGCTATTTTTTCTTGAACTACTGTGTGCACGTAATGCAGACTGAGCACGTTGCTGAACTAGCATAAAATTGTCTTGAATAAATCTGCCCTTAATAAAAGCAATTTGCTGCATTGAGACCATTCCCTGCAGCTTTTGAGTAAGTCTGAAAGCCATCAACTTGGTGATAATTTTTGCAATGTTGTGAACTAGGCTAATAGGGCAAAAATCCTTCACTTCCTCAGCACTCTCCTTATTAGGGATAAGGGTGCTAAGTGCTGAATTAAACCTATGAAAACCAGCAAACTTCTTGCTCCAAATTGCAGATATAACTGCCATCACATCTTCCTTGATAATTGGCCAACATGCTTTATAGAACCTGCCAGTAAAGCCATCTGGCCTAGGAGCCTTATCAGAAGGCAGTTGTTTAATTATTTCCCATACCTCCTTTTCAGTAAATGGTGAGTCCAACTCTTCTAAACTGTGGCTAGGCAGCCCCAGATAATCTAGATCAATAGAAAGCGACCTTTCCACCCTGTTGTCCAAGAGTCTAGTATAGTAGTCATCCACAAGCATGGCCTTCTCATCATCATCAGTGAAGGTTTGATTGTCAGAAATCAGCCTAGCCACAAAGTTTTTCGTTTTCCTATACCTGACATGCATGTACATGTGGAACAGCCATAACTGAGTACTTGAGACACGGCACTGCATAATTCCAACTGAATCATGCATCTAGGCTACAGACTTGACACCTATCCAAATAATGAATATAAATTGTATGGGGTAGGTCAGTCATTTCTATTGCAGGTACAATTAATCAGACTTGACACCTATCCAAATAATTCCAACTGAATCATGCATCCCCCAAACAATCAGACTTGACACCTATCCAAATACATGTTACCCATTTCATTCTATCGTGGTTTGTTCATGGTCTGCAGTTTTCGGTGTGTTTGTCATGTTGTTCAGGCTTATATTGACTTTTGAAAATTCAGCTACACAAATTTGTTAGGAGGAATACCCAATTAATTAGGCCCACAGGATTATATAGTAGAAGAGTACATCAAAGTTTTCTTCTACCTACGTATATCTATTTAGATGAAGGAATTACTCTTTTTGGTTTATTTGTGTTCTTTGTTGGTGCTTTGCAGGAAACATATATGTGAAAATGTGTAAACAAATTAAGTTCTTCAACTGATGATGACTGTTGCATTTTTTATGAAACCTAAAGCCGTGTTTCCATCTAATTGTAGGCCCATTTGACTCTAGTCTCCGGTCTCTCTCTCCACTCTAGCTACAGCCGGCCCGCGTCTCCTCGACCATCACCACCTTGACGGTCTCCGTGAAGGTATTTTTCTTCTTTCTTTGATGCATATTATTAGAATTAGTTTGTTAGTTAAAATTTGATGCATGATTTTGGCTAGTTGTTACAATTGATGCATAATTTCTTGTTCATTGTAAATTAATCAATGTTAGGTTCAATGTTTGGTTAAATGTTTTTTATGTCTAGTGATCCTTCCTAATAGAAGAAGGGCTTAATGATGTTTATTTACACATTTTTTATTTATGTTTGTATGCTTAATGATGTTTATTTACACATTTTTTATTTACGTTTATATGCTTAATGATGTTTATTTACACATTTTTTATACACTGGGTTATTTAGTTTTGGAAATGGATGACAATAGAAGAAGGGCGATGTATGATGGATTCAATAGCGTGACTCTAGGTCACTCAAAGGAATGGGTTGGGGTTGCAAAACAATTCGTGGATCTCGCATTTTCTGGTGGACCTCGTGTGGTGAAGTGTCCGTGTACCAAGTGTCGGAATTTTAAGTATGTGAGAAAGATCGAAGAACTGGAGCATCACCTTTGCAAGAATGGGTTTATGCCTAACTATCTTGTGTGGCGCTCACATGGAGAAGTAGAGCAGAATATCATAGAGTCAGAAAGAATTGATGATGATGAGGAGGATCGGATGGATGACTTGGTGGCTGATATTAGTAGAGAGTATCCAACATTGGCCTCGGAACAGGGTACACTAGAGGAAGTGCAGGAGTTTTATAAGCTTCTTCACACGTCAGAGGAAAAAGTGCATGACGACACCACTGTGACCGTGTTGCAGGTGGTTACACGTCTTATGGCAATGAAGGCAAAGTATAACTTCTCGAATAACTGCTATAACGATATAATCAATCTGATTATTGATCTCATCCCATCGAACCATAAGATGCCAAAAGACTTATACCAGTCCAAAAAGATCGTGTTCGGTCTTGGGATGAAGTATAAGAAGATTGATGTGTGCGAAGATAATTGCATGTTGTTCTGGAAGGAATATGAAGCGGCCACCCATTGTCAGATATGCGGTAAATCAAGATATGCAAAGGTACTAAAAGAGGATGGAGCTACTTTTGCTACAAAAGTGGCAGTTAAACAGCTTCGATATATGCCCATCACCCCAAGGCTTAAACGTCTGTTTTTAACCCCAGAAACTGCGAAGCTAATGTTGTGGCATAAGGAAGGAGACCGTGAGAGCCAAGATCCAGACATTATGATGCATCAATCAGATGGCGATGCTTGGAAGGCTCTGGATCGTTTTGACCCAGAATTTGCAAGAGACGCTAGGAGTGTTCGTCTAGGCTTGTCCACTGATGGTTTCACTCCTTACGACAACAGTTCAACTTCATACTCTTGTTGGCCGCTTTTCATCATGCCCTACAACCCCCCTTCCAACAAATGCATGAAAGAAGGGTTCATATTTCTTGCCCTTATTATTCCAGGGCCTAAACATCCTGGAAAGAAGATCAATGTATTCATGCAACCGTTGATTGGGTAGGGGTAAAGGCTTATGATGGTCATCTAAAATGTGAATTTACCTTACGTGCTGTACATTTGTGGTCAATTCATGATTTGCCTGCATATGGTATTTGGTCTGGCTGGTGTGTCCACGGTCGACTGTGTTGTCCCATATGCATGGGGGACACACAAGCATATCGATTGGAGCATGGTAAAAAGGTCTCATTCTTTGATTGTCATCGACGGTTTCTTCCATCCAACCACCCGTTTCGAAATGATACGAAGTCATTTAGAAGAGGCATAAAAGTTAAAGATGGTCCACCAAAACGTTTAATGGGTGAAGATATCCTGATACAACATCGTGCCCTTCAAAGGGCTGCAGAAGGTCATGAGTTTGAAGGCTATGGTCAAGATCACAACTGGACTCATATTTCTTTTCTCTGGGAACTTCCGTATGCGAAGGTATTGATTTTACCACACAACATAGATTTGATGCACTAAGAGCGCAATGTTGCTGAAAGCATCATAAGCATGTGTCTAAACATTAAGGGTAAAACAAAAGACAACATCAATGCCAGGAAAGATTTAGCTAATCTTTGCGATCGCCCTAGCCTTGAGGTCAAATTAAATCCTAATGGAAAGGAGAGGACACCACGAGCTCCATACTGTCTAAAGCCGGAAGAGCGAAAAGAAGTATTTCAATGGTTGAAAATGTTGAAGTTTCCAGACCGCTATGCAGCTAACATAAAACGTACTGTTAACCTGGACACTAATAAATTAAATGGTTTGAAGGCTCACGATTACCATATTTTGATGGAAAGACTTATGCCGGTAATGTTCCGTGGCTATTTGAAGCCTCCTCTGTGGAAGATGATTGCTGAACTTAGTTATATATATAGACATATATGTGCTAAGCATATCTCAAAGAAATTGATGATTCAATTTGAGAAACAAATCGCGGTGCTTGTATGCAAGATGGAAAAAGTATTTCCGCCTGGATTTATGAATGTGATGCAACATTTGCTAGTGCACTTACCTTATGAAGCATTGGTAGGAGGACCAGTGCAGTTCCGATGGATGTATAGTCAAGAAAGAGAATTGAAAAAACTTAGAGCTACTGTGCGGAACAAAGCAAGGGTTGAGGGGTGTATCGCAGAGGCCTTTGCAGCTAAAGAGATCACAATCTTCTCAAGTCAGTATTTATCACACACTAACAATGTGAATGCTCAGTCAACACGGTATCATACTAAAGAAGGAGGTCCTTCGACCGACCTTAGTGTTTTTCTCTGGAAGGGGAAAGGGGTCGGGGCTTCTACTGCACATTATGTTGACATAAGAGAGCGTAATTTCACCATGCTCTACTTGTACACCAACATGGAGGAACTTGATCCATACTTTGAAATGTTTGATTCCATATATTTAGCTGGCCACAAACCTACACCAAAGGAACTGGATAATCTACGTATGAAAGGGATGAATGGAGGTCCATGTTTCGTTGAATGGTTCCACGAGCATGTAATTATCTCTTTATAATTTTCCTTTGTGTACTTAGTTTGCTCATATGACTTGCTATTTACCAATATCTTTTTTTTCTGCTCTATGTAGTGTAAGAAACTTGACTCTCTAGTCTCGGATGATTTGCGACAGATATCACATGGTCAGTTGAAAGCAAGAAAATATAGCCTCTATGATATTAATGGATACCGTTTTCGAACATCAAAATTAGAAAAAATCCGCCCGCAGGTAGCCACGACAAACAGTGGAGTAGTAGCAACTGCCACAAATGCAGACGGAGGCACTCATGACTATTATGGTGTTCTTCAAGATATAACGGAGTACACTCTTGGTGGGGCCAAAGAGTTCATGTTTGTGTTATTTGATTGTGAATGGTTTGATCCTCAACAAACGCGAGAGGATGAATTTGGAATTGTGGAGGTAAAGCATGAATCACGGTTTAAAGGCAGCGATTATAGCAATGTTGTGCTTGCACATCAAGCACAACAGGTGTACTATCTAACATATCCTCATGAAAACTTGAAGTCTTGTTGGGTTGTATACAAAATTAATCCTGAAGTCCATCCGTTACGATATGATTATTACAACACAAATAACGAAGATGATGATTCTGTTAATATTTATCAAGAAGAAGGCGATCAGTCAGAAAATAGAGAATTTACTATATCTAAGGATTTAGGGCTCAATGAAGTAGCTAGTCTCGCCATAGATTTGATGGCAGAAGAACCAGGTCCTTCTAGGGCAAGGACTCATAAGTCACAGAGAATTCTTGAAAAACAACAAAGACTTGAAATAATTGAGCAGCGCGTTGCTGAAGCAGATTCTGATGCCGATGATTTTTGAAAAGTATATATATTTAAATTCTTGTATATGCATTCCTATTTCAATACTAAAAGTATATATATTAAAATTCTTGTAATGAAATTTGTGCAGATGATGAGGGTCATGGACAAGCTCAAAGGGAAGAAGCGCGGAGACCGTGGTGACTCCTCGAGGTCACGGTCGACCAGGGGTTCAGGTGGTGGGGATACATCCTCTATGTTGTTCCAGGTATTTAATTTGTTTTATTTTCTTTTCTTCTACGTATACTTCGAGTACTTGATATATCTCATTGTTGATTATGTTTGTAGGGCTCTACAGCATCAAGGCAATGGCTAGAGCAGCTCCTTGGTTGCATGGAGGAGCAGGGGCACGAAGTGGCAAGCCATAGTGCACCTGGGCAAGAGCGCGAGGTGGCAGGCCATAGTGCACCTGGGCAAGAGCGCGATGTGGTAGGCCATAATGCACTTGAGCCAGAGCGTGAGGCGATAGGCTCAAGTGGACCTATGCTAGAGCAGGACCACAATGCATTTGAGCAAGCGCGAGAGGCGGCAGAGCACAATGCACCTAGGCTAGAGGACGAGCTGGCACGCCAAGGTTCACCGATGCGTGATGATGATGACTATAGGGAGGACTACGATGGAGAGGCCGATGGACAGGCCGATGATGAGGTTGCTACGACGACACAGGCAACGAACTTCAGGTAATTTTATTTTGACGAGGAGTTCTATTTTTTGTTGGATTGATATTATTACTAGTGCACAATTTACAATTTTGTAGGTTTCGGCGGTCCCTTAGAGTTCCACCGACACAACCCTTGGACCAACGTAGGGTCATAAACCCTGCAGGAGAGAGGAGCTGGGTGGAGGTGGCATGGAGTGGCAAAGGTCACCAGACACCGGTTAACAAAGTGCTGGGAACTATAGCTCGTTTTCACTATCCAGTGGTGGTACAACTCAACGGGGCAGAGATAGGGCCGTATCACTGGGCTCACTGGGGCCTCAAACCATATGGACCCGACCGTACTCACCAAGACGCGGTGTGGTCATCGTTTTGGGTGAGTTTATTATGTCTTTTAAATTTACTTACCGTGGGCGTCTATAAATGAATTTAATTTCTTCTTCATTTTGCAGGAACAATTTAGATTGGACGAAACAGCAAACGAAGAACATGCAAAACGTGTATTCCACAATGCTGCTAGAAAAGTTATAAATGGTTCAATGTCAGATGCACGGGTCAAAGCTGTTACCGTGTACTTCAAGAAAGTGAAGGGTCAAAGAATGACCAACAAGCAGGCATGTGAAATCCACTTGACAGCTGAGGAGTACAAACAAAGTGAAGTGGACTGGCTCACTGCTCATCCTGAAGCTTGGGTCAAGCTCTGCGAGTACTGGGCCTCAAATGCGTACAAAGTGATTTCAGATAGAAATCGTTTGAACCGGAAGAGCAAACCGGGCCTCCATCGATTTGGAGCAGATGGATTTATTGGGAAATCACAACGAATGGTATGACGAGCTAAGTAACATTTAGTCTTTTTCCCTTAGACAAATTTGTATATTTTATTATGTCTCTTACTGCAGGAGGCTCGTGATGGTGTTGAACCCCGATTCATTGACGTTTACATGGAGGGACACTGAGGTACAGATCCAGAGCATCCAGAAGTTTTATGTGACGACAGCGCGACAGAAAAGCTGGTAGGTGTAAATAATAACTATCTATTCTTAATTAACTTGTGACTCATTTATAATTAACATAAATTGTTTTGTAGACTCGTTATGCCGAGGAGGTTAGGAGGAAAGCAGGAGACGATGATCTAGATTGGAGGGAGGCACCTTTCGATCCGGATGCAGCATATGTTGCTGGTGGTGGGCTACCACATTGGAGGTATGATAAGATCAAAGTTGTGATATATAAAAACTATTGGTTCATAACTTGTGATGTTTCTAGGTTGGGGATCGGTGATGGGGTTGTGAGTCGCGATAGCTTTGGTCGTCGGTCAGTTTCCTCGGTGGGGAGTAGATCTCGAACTTCAACTTCGAGGGAATCAGAGCTTGATGAGCAACTAAGACAACAACAACAACAACAACAACAAGTTCAACAACTATCTCAACAAGTTCAGATGATGCAGGGAATGTTGATGCAGGTAATAATTTTATTAATACACTCAGAATCTGCCCAATCTCAGAATTTGCCCATATTTTTTTATCTAACTCGCTCTGAGCCTTAGACAGCCCAAAATCGGTCTGGTCAATTGTTTAGTGATTTCTGCATTTATTAGGAGGTTGTCACAGCCTGTGATATGAACATACCCTTAACTAGGCACTGAAGTATAATAGACTTCAGGCTGTATACTAGGCGCTGAAGTATAATTTAGGTGTCCAACTGGTCGAGCGAGCCTAGGAGTTTGCAGTGAATTAGGGTATTGAGACAAGGATCACCTTTTTTTGAATGAAAAAACTTGAAAACAGATAAGAACAGTACTGTGGCACTTATGAAACAATGGCATGGCATAGTCTTTAACGCAAGTAACATGTGATGTTCCGATCTTGCTTGACGGCTCATATGCTGCACAACAGTCAGCTCGAGGACTGGTGCTAGGCAGGCTGAAAATGTTTGGTACAAACAGCACAGCTAGAAGAGAAATTGGCTACGGTGGCTGTATGTCGTTGCCTTGAACATTGAACTGTGCTCCCCAGAAATGTCAAAGAAGTTGGCTTGCTGGAATCTTTGGGGGCAAGTAGTCAGGATGACCTTTGCTAGTTAGGACGCTTTTCCATTTGAAAAAAACATGGAAGATAGCTGACTTTTCTTCGTAAGTTTTATAGCTGGCAAGTAGTCAGGATGACCTTGAACATTGAACTGTCCAAACACTGTTCTCTATAGCTGGAAGGTTACAGTTGACCAAACTGTTTTTTCTGTACTTCCCCTCACTTAGCTTGTTTTATGAATAATGCCAGTAAATATCACATACATCAGGCAGGTAGCTAATCAGTAATTGATTATTTGCAAATGAACTACAAATGTCAGCTGAAAAAGGATTGGTCTTCTTATGAAATTTACTGATCCCCAATGATGGACTCAAAAACTCTATAGATGCTTTCACTAGGTAACCATTAGTATTAAAAACAATGTTAGTTGGGTCTTAACGTGTACCCCTGGTCCAACTGGAAAAGCAACAGAGTGTACTAGTCAATGACTATATCGGACCCTTGAAAATTCTCCATCGCCCCTTCTTTTTCCTTGGGTTAATTATGTCTGTGCCATTATAATTTTTCATGTTTTGATATGTGCCACTAAACTTCTTAAGCTTGCAAATATGCCATTAAACTTCTAATCAAATCTGAAATAGACCATTTTATACGGTTGTCTAAATCAGACCTTGCACCAGTGAACATATTTTTGTATTTACCCTTGCTTTGACGAATGCCTGTTTTTATTAGACAAATGCAACACAATTTATGTATACCCATTCGTCTCTCCATACCTGCGCCTCCTTTAACCCTAGTAGCCACCACCGGAGTTGTGCCTCCTGCCGGAGCTGTGCCACCCGCAGGAGCTTTCGGTGTCTTCTCGCACTGTGTTATTTGCAACACCTAGATTATGTTGATCTGGTGCTTTGTTGCACTGGTGCTTCAGTAACAACTGTTTTAGCTTCCAGCAACCTATCTTTCTTCTATAGTAGCTTCTTTTTTATCTACTAGTTCCTGGTTCTGTGATTGAATATCTACAGGTGGCTCCCTTGTGATATCTTGGCGTTGTCTCCTTAGATGCTAGCATGGTGCTCTGTTGAGTTGTTTCTTCAGCCTTTTCATTCATGGGCCATCGATTTCTTCAGCGGGTTCTTCATTTAGCACTTCAAGAGCAAGCGCAGCTCTGGTAGGAAGTGCAGCTCCAGCAGCCAGGAGAATACAAGTCGTGATGCGTTCATCGCAAAATCAGTGTTCGTTCAAGTAAGGGTACAAAGAAATACGAAAATACATCACTGGTGGATGGTCTGATTCAGACAAAACCGTATAAAATGGTCTATTTCATATTTGACTGGAAGTTTAATGGCACATTTGTAAGCTTAAAAAGTTCAGTGGCACATATCAAAACATGGAAAATTATAATGGCACAGACATGATTAACCCTTTTTCCTTTGTTTGTTCCTGCCATTGCTTTCTGGGATACTTGATAGATCTGTAGTGTACTTTAAGCTGCGAGTTGGGATGGGCATATTATAGGTTCAGGCTGTATACATGGCAGCGCGCCCTGCATATTATTAGATCATCCACATAGACCTCCACCACCAGGAGAGAATTTCCAGCCCCTTTTCTGTAGACAGCATGTTCCACTACACACTTGTTGATTAGCTGATTTTTGTGTTATGTGTAATCTAGGCTATTCCTGTTTGCTTTCTTGATTAGCTGATTTTTGTGTTATGTGTAATCGCAATTTCTGTCATCTGCTAGTTGCTGCCTGCATCAGTGAATTGTGACTTCAGTTGGTAAAGCCTAACTCATGGTTCAGTTGATAACTTGCTTGTGACTTCAGTTGGTAAACCAACTTCGACATCAGCTAGCATCCCATCGTTTACAGCATTTTTACATCCAAGTTTTTTTTTAAAATGGTCTGGTTGTAGAAATAAAAAAAAGCATGCACATAGATTATGGTGGTGCGAGTGCTTTTTAGCTCTGTCTTTCTTCTGTATCTATCAACCACTCTAATCCTACACGTTCCAATGCACTTTATGTTTTCCATCGGATTCAGAATTCAGTTGTTTAGTATAAACTCTATATATACATTAGTTTAAAATAAAACTCAAGCTTATTGTATTTGCAGATGTATAGTGCTCAGATGGGATCTCAAATGGGACCCCAGTTCACCCGTCCGTCACAATCTGGACATACACCAAACACCAATGAAACACAGGTATAGTTTTGTAGTATATTTACTTTCATTTACAATTATAATCATGCATCGTTTTATTTGATAATAGGGTTCTGAGACCGGACAAGGAAACCCACAGATGGACATACATTGGTCGATGCCCCCTAGAGGACAGATTCTTCCTCCTCCACAACCAGGCATGGGATATTGGCCGCCACCACCATGGGGATATCCTACACATCCAATGGGGCCTTGGGGACGCCCCCCATGGCCAACACAGCCACTTCCATCACCAGCGGTATGTTCCTGAATTTAATGCTAGTTGATTTCAATGCTAGTTGATTTTTCCACAAACTCAGTTACTTGGGGTCTAAAACGATGGTACCATTTTCCATAAACTCGGTTAGGTTTAAGTTAATTTGACACTGACAAAATCCAGGATAAGACAGCTAGTATGGCCAAAGACTTGTGTCGTTGTGCTTTCAATCTGTTGACTGGTGCCTTTGTCATATTGAGCTAGTTCTTAATGCCAGTTGTATATTAATGAGAATTTTTGTTTATTTTGTAGGATTCCACAACTCATCAAGTGACTCCTCCCCCTCACGATAACTTTGCGGACAGATGTCTCAATTCTAGTGGTGGAGCTACAAACAACAATCCGATGTCCTGATCGAGAGCGATGGAGCTAATGTTTGAACTTGTGTATTTGAACTTGTGAACTACAAATGTGAACTATGGATGTGAACTTATGTATTTGGACTTAATTATGTGAATTTGTGAACTTATGTATTTGGACTTGTGTGAATTTGTGATATGAACATATATCCATGTGTTTGAAATCTGTATTGTATGTGATGTTCTGTGTTGCATGTGATATTATGTGTGTCTAATTTTTCATTTCTGTATTTTTTATTTTTTCTGGAAAAGAGTTAAGAACGTGGGTACCCACATTCTTAACCTTAAGAACGTGGGTACCGTCGAACTTAATGGCAGCCCTCGCCGACCCAAGCAGGACCTATAAGTTCGACGGCCACGTGGCACCGTCGAACTTAACTGTAAGAACGTGGGTGCCGTCGAACTTATGGGAAAGAATTCGACGGCCCCCGTCGAACTTAAAAACCCACATTCTTAACCTTAAGTTCGACGGTACCCACGTTCTTAATGTTAAGTTCGACGGTACCCACGTTTTTAACCTTAAGAACGTGGGGGCCGTCGAACTTACTTCTTTAAGTTCGTCCAAAAATCGCCGTCGGCTATATTCGTCGGTAAACCCACGTTCTTATGGTAAGTTGGACGGCCTATTACATTAAGTTCGACGGTTTTTCACCCACGTTCTTTAACCAGTTTCTTGTAGTGGTTGTTTGATTATTCTGATGAAAAATGTCTGATTTGCTTCTTTGATTGATTGAAATATTATATTTGGACATCTTAGTATGTACCACTATAAGGTAATGAATAAGCTATGATAGGTAAAACATTAATCTGCTTAGCTAATAAATCCTCCAAAGTAACATGATTCGTAATTACTGCCTTGTCTACTACTCTCTCTTACCATATGTATCTAACTCAGATGGTCAATACCAGGAGGGTGGTGGAATTGATTTGCCTCCTAATCGACACACTCGACGGATATATAGACAACCTCAGCCACAGCCAGCAGAGATGAATTCTCCTAATCCTCCACCAGGCGGAGTTGATCCACTAATTACAGCTCAGATGAGGGTGATGCAGCAAATGGCGGACACTATGGCTGATATGCGTGCCCGGATGCAGCAAGAACGCCAGGAGATGCGTCAGGAAAGAGAGGAGATACGCCAAGAGTTGCGCTAGGAGAGAGAGGAAATACGCCAGGAGAGAAGGGCGCAACAATAGCTGCAGCAGCACTTTCAGCAACAGCAGCAACAGCAACAAGTACCATTGCCTCCACCACCACCACCAGTTCCACCTCGTGATAAGCACCGGGAGTTTATGAGTCATAAGCCACCGACCTTCGCCAATTCGCCAGAACCCCTTGATGCAGATGATTGGTTGAAGTCAATTGAGAAGATGCTCAACATCGCCCAATGCTCAGACCGGGAGAAAGTTCTTTATGCCTCAGGTCGTCTGACAGGTCCTGCTGCTGACTGGTGGGATTCTTATACTGCTGCCCATGATGCTGCTGATACTATTACTTGGGCAGAGTTTAGTACACAGTTCAGGAACTACCATATTCCAGCTGGTATGATAAAGATCAAGAAGAAGGAGTTTCTGTCATTGAAGCAAGGCAACATGTCAGTCAGCGAGTACAGAGACAAATTTATTCAGCTGACGAGATATGCTCCAGAGGAAGTTGCTGAGGATGAGAGGAAGCAGGAGCATTTTATTGAAGGACTTAATGGACCCCTACAGTATGCACTGGTTGCACACACATTTCCATCCTTTCAGAGGCTACTGGATAAGGCTCTTGCTATTGAACACAAGCGTGTTCAACTTGGTGATTTGAAGAGGAAGGCTATCTCACAGGGATAGGGTAGCAGCTGTGTTCGTCCCCGCTACGTTTCGCCACAGGGTACACCGACTCGACCAGGAGGACCACGCCCAGTTCAGTATGCTCCACAGGGCTCTCCACGGACACCTACTTGTCAGGCTACTCCCACTGGCACCCCGACAAGGCCTACAGGACAAAGACCGGCCCTACATGCTTCAAGTGCAGTCAGGTTGGGCACTATGCTAATGCTTGTTCGATGGGAAATTCTGGTACACCAGCTAAGAACAAGCAACGGACTCCTGGCAAGGGATATTCTATAGCCAGGGTGAATCAAGTCAGTGTTGATGATACTCCTGATGGTGCTGACATCGTACTCAGTATGTTTTACATTAATTCCATTCCTGCAACCATACTGTTTGATTCTGGTGCTACACATTCATTCATGTCTGCTCGATATGCCAACACTAATGAGATACCCCTGCTAAATATGAGAAAACCAATGATAGTAATTACACCTAAAGGGCCTATTGAGGCAAATCAAATGACACGTAGATTGACATTATCAATTATGGGAAGAGAATTTGGAGCTACTGCTATAATATTAGAGGCCAGAAGTATAGATCTGATCCTTGGTATGTCATGGTTAAGGAAGGCAAAGGCCATTATAGCATGTGGTAGGGGTACTATAGAGCTCACTAGTCCTAAAGGAGAAACATTTCAAGTTAATATTGCAGTAACCACCTCATTCAAGCGTGCAATGTTCTTTATACCTGAGGAGTTTGTTGGTGACAACATCCGGGTGGTTAGAGATTTTCCGGATGTCTTTCTAGAGGAGTTACCAGGGATGCCACCAGATAGGGAAGTTGAGTTTATGATTGATCTTTTACCTGGAACTGCCCCTATTTCTAAACGACCATACAGGATGGCTGTAGAAGAACTGAAGGAGCTTAAGAAGTAGTTAACGGAGTTACAGGAAGCAGGGTATATTCGTTCGAGTTCCTCACCTTGGGGAGCACCGGTACTGTTTGTACAGAAGAAGGATGGATCACAGAGGATGTGTGTGGACTATAGATCACTTAATGAAGTTACTATGAAGAACAAGTATCCATTACCCCGTATTGAGGATTTGTTTGATCAGATGAGAGGAGCCAGGGTATTCTCGAAGATTGATCTCCGATCGGGATACCATCAGATGAAGATTAGACCATCAGATATTCCTAAGACGGCTTTCTCAACCCGATATGGATTATATGAGTTCACTGTTATGTCATTTGGATTAACCAATGCACCAGCTTATTTCATGAATTTGATGAATAAGGTGTTTTTGGAGTATTTGGACAGATTCGTCATGGTGTTCATCGACGATATTCTCATCTATTCTAAGAGTGAAAGTGATCATGAACAACATCTAAGGCTGGTGCTACAGAAGCTGCGAGATAATCAACTCTATGCTAAGTTCAGCAAGTGCGAGTTTTGGATTGACAAGGTGCCATTCCTTGGTCATATTATTTCTAATGGAGGAATAGCAGTGGATCCTGCTAAAGTGAAGGAGATAATGGAGTGGAGAGTGCCCACTACAGTTACTGAGATTCGGAGTTTCTTGGGGCTCGCAGGATATTATCGGAGATTTATTGAAGGGTTCTCTAAGATTGCCAAGCCTATGACCTCGCTTTTGGAGAAAGGAAGAGAATTCAAGTGGGATGAGAAGTGCCAAGAAAGCTTTGATCAATTGAAGGAGAGATTGATGTCACCACTAGTATTGATTATGCCAGATCTGCAGAAGGGATTTGACATTTACTGTGATGCATGTGGCCAAGGACTTGGATGTGTGCTCATGCAAGAAGGACATGTGATCGCCTATGCATCTCGTCAGTTACGGAAACATGAATTGAACTACCCCACTCATGACTTGGAGTTGGCTGCCGTTGTGCATGCACTTAAGATTTGGAGACACTACATCATGGGAACTAAGTGCCAAGTATACACGGATCATAAGAGCTTGAAGTACATATTCACTCAGAAGGATCTCAACCTTAGGCAACGCCGTTGGTTGGAGCTTATTAAGGATTATGATTTGGAGATTCACTATCACCCAGGCAAGGCAAATTTGGTTGCAGATGCCTTGAGTCGGAAGGAGCATGTTCACTCCGCTTTCGTTGTCCAGCTACCTGATGAATTAGCAAAAGATTTTGAGAGGCTCAACCTGGGAATTATTACACATATGGAAGGAGTTACCATTGAATTAGAACCTACCTTGGAGCAAGAAATTCGTAAAGGTCAGATTGGTGATGCTAAGATTCAGGAGATCAAGGATCTGATAACAGAGGGTAGAGGCCCGGAATTCACAGAGGATGAGCAAGGCACGATATGGTTCAAGAATCGGATTTGTGTTCCTGATATCGATAGTCTTCGGGAAACCATATTGAAGGAGGCACATGATTCAGTTTATTCTATCCATCTTGGGAGTACTAAGTTGTATCAGGATTTGAAGCAAAAATATTGGTGGTATGGATTGAAGAGAGATGTGGCTGCACATGTGGCTATGTGCGATGTGTGCCAAAGAGTTAAGGCTGAACACCAGAGGCCAGCCGGGCTACTGCATCCACTGAAGATACCTGAGTGGAAATGGGAAGAGATTGGCATGGACTTCATTGTTGGATTACCCCGCACGTCTGCTGGATATGATTCTATATGGGTGATTGTGGACAGGCTAACTAAAGTAGCCCACTTTATTCCATTGAAGACCACATATTCAGGAGCTAAGTTGGCAGAGTTGTACATGGCACGGATTGTCTGCCTGCATGGTGTGCCAAAGAAAATCGTGTCTGATCGAGGATCACAGTTTACCTCTCGGTATTGGAAGAAGTTGCACGAGTCATTGGATACGAGATTGAATTTTAGTTCGGCTTACCATCCACAGACTGATGGGTAGACTGAGAGGACCAACCAAGTGCTGGAAGATATGTTAAGAGCTTGTGCCCTTAAGCATGGTGGTAGTTGGGATAAGAGTCTACCGTATGCGGAGTTCTCTTATAATAATAGCTATCAGGCCAGTTTGAAGATGTCACCATTTGAGGCTTTGTATGGCAGAAAGTGTAGGACTCCACTGTATTGGGATCAAACTGGTGAAAGGCAGTTGTTTGGGCCTGAAATTATACAAGAAGCAGAGGAACAAGTCCAGCAAATAAGGGAGAATTTGAGAACTGCACAGTCAAGGCAGAAAAGCTATGCTGATACCCGAAGAAGACAACTAGAGTTTAAAGAAGGTGATTATGTCTATTTGAAGGTGTCACCACTCAGGGGTATGAGAAGATTTAAAGTCAAGGGAAAGTTGTCCCCTCGCTTTATTGGACCCTTCTTAATCTTAAAGCGAGTGGGAGAGGTGGCATATCAACTGGAGTTACCGGATCATCTTGCAGATGTTCATGATGTATTTCATGTATCTCAGCTGAAGAAATGTCTCAGGGTACCTGAAGAGCAGTTACCAATGGAGGACCTTAGGGTTCAAGATGATCTGACTTATGCTGAGTACCCCATCAAGATTCTGGATACGCTGACTCGTGTCACGAGGAATAAGGTTATAAAGATGTGCAAAGTTCAATGGAGTCACCACGGTGAAGATGAAGCAACTTGGGAAAGAGAAGAAGAGCTTCGTATAGATTTTCCCCACCTTTTCCCTAGATATTCTTAAATCTCGAGGACGAGATTATTTTTAAAGGGGGTAGGATTTGCAATACTCCAATTGTAAAAGCATAAGAAATGAGATTATTTTCTCTACGCATCTTCCACTGCTACGTATCCTCAACCCAGAGGGAGGTCTAATTATTCCTCCCTCTGGGATCAAATAAATGTCTTCCAACCCCCACATGGAATAGGGCTCTGAGACGCACCACAGAGCACGTAGCAGCGACTTTGAAGGTTTCGAGTCCGATACCCAATAAGAAGAGCCTTTCTACTTCAATCGGCAGGGCTTCACTTCAGGAGTGGACTTGAGACGAAAACCTCGGTCAAATGCGCCATAGTTGAGATAGAATGACATTTACCCGTGTTCAAGAAAATGGAAGTTTATTTAGAGGGTTGTCGCTTTGATCGATAGTGCTAGGCTGCTTAAGACTAAGACCGGTGTATTTCATAAGATTTCCTAAAGTTGGTTTATAGGGTCTGGGCCTAAAGAAGCATGGATGCCTGGAATTGCTATTTCCAATCTCAAGTCATATTTGATATGTGTTGCCTTTACTCATTAGTACATGTGAATAACCGTATTTAAAAGTGAATAATTAACAAGTGATACATAAACAACTTATGCATCATGTTGGGTTTTATTTGTTTGTGCATTTAAAATAATAATAATAACAATATATATAATATTCAAGGGGAGAATTTGAAGTTAACTAAAATGGTGCACTTTAGGAAATTGGAAATAATGTATATAAAGCAAGAGAGAAAATACTATGCAAAATAGAATAAATTTGTAAATAAATAAAATTTATCCATACTATGTTCAGAGGAATAGAACATATAAGTTTGAAGATGAAATTGCCATAAATTTGGAATTTAAAGTGGAATTGAAGTGGTAATTGGAAGGGAACAGAAAAGAAGAAAAAAATTAAAATAAAATGAAAACCCCACCTGGGCCGAATTACCCCATTTCGGCCCACCTAACCTAACACACTCACGCGCGGCCCACACTCACGCAGAAGCTCCCGCGCGCGCCCGTCATCACTCGCTCACGCGTGGGCGGGCGCCGACGCCGCGGCCCCACCTGTCTGCCACTCAACTGCGCGCGCTCTCTCACTTCCACGTGGGACCCACGGGGTCGGGCGCCCACTGGTCCCCTTTCTTCGCTCGCTGTGCGCAACGTCTGCCGCGAGAACGCCGGAGCTGACCGGTGTGCTGACCACCCTCGGTCTTCGCCGCGCCGTATAATAGCTCCTATGATCTATCCCTTCTCCCTTCTTCTCATTCGCGCAAGCGCTTTGCCCCAGAATAACGAAATCGTCGCCGCCAGAGCCGTGCCCACAGGGAGAGAGATCCCGCCGCCGCGTTTCTACAACAACGACGCCGTTGAGGTCAGGGTAGCTGGCCTGTGCACTCCCTTCTGATCCCTGTGAGTCGTGTGTGGTCTCGGCTGGCACGATTGGGACGCAGGGGACCGGCAATTGCTCGCCGTGGTGAGGGCTCCGCCGCGGATCCGCACCTCTCCGTGGACAACTCGCTTGTGCCAGCAATTCCCAGTAAGAAACCCTCGTCCGAACCCGCTTTCATACCCGCAACGTGTAGCAGCGGTTAATTTAAGTTTGGTGCCCCCTAACTGGAGAATTGGACCGCCGGTGGAGATCCTCGCCGCCGTCGGGCATTTGGGGGATTTGGTCGGAGGAGGACGATGGGATGTGGACGGTTGATCAATGGATCAACGGTCCCGATCATATCGCTGGTTGGGTGATGTCTGTGCCGCTAGATTACCGATGGACGGCGCTGATTCGGTCTTAGAATTGTGAGGTGCGGAATTAGTCACCGCCGTTGGATGCGATCTATGCGGGGAGGATTTGATTTCGGGTCTTTAAAATCACGGCCGTCGATCACTGATCGGAGGGCCAGTAGCGTGTGCCAGTTTAGGGTGGCGAGAATCTAATCGGCACTGTAGAATTTTGATCCAACGGACCAGAGTGCACCGTACCTCTTCGCGGGTACGTTTTACAAAAGAATCCCTACGCTTTTAGGAAACCAACCCGCCGTCCACATACACTGTTCACTGAGTCTAGGATTTTATTCGCGCAGCCCCCTGACTTTTCTGGAATTCGAGGCCCAGTCCAGAGAACATATAAAATAGGTAAATAAATACAGAAATTGATTTTTAATATAAAAAGAATTCCTAAAACTTGTTTATTGCATAGAAAATTCATTCTAGCTCCAAATTGAGCCATTCCAATTTCTAAAATTTTGTAATAATATTCTCTATCATTTAGTGTCTCTGTTTGGACATGAAAACAGTAAGAAAATTAATTTATCATTTAATCCTATTTTAAGCACATTAAACCTTAGGAAATTCATAACTTGAAATCTATAGCTCCAAATTTAATGGTTCCAGTTCCAATGATCTCATTTTAATGTGTAGATTTTTACTGTATATTTCATTTACATGTTTGATGTGATGTTAATTTATGCTATACTATGTATGTATTGTGTTGATGCGAGTAGACGAGCAAGCCACTGTGGATTCTGAGGTTCAGCAAGTAGAAGTAGCTGAGCAGGAGCTCATTTCAGGCAAGTTGTGCCCTTGATCACTTACTTTTTCCCAGCCATGTTCTTATTAATTATAATGATCTGCATAGGTTAATTTTGATGGGATCCTTTAGGTTACCCAGTTTTGGTTATCTTTATACCTTGTTTACCCCTGAAATATTTTTGGGTAGTACCTGCTATTGCTTTATGTGGATTGGGTATGGAGATACAACATTCATGATTACTCTTTTATTATCTTTTTATTATTACTGTTCATGTTAAGATCATTAAATTAATGGGAACATGGAGCGACCACCCGAGAAAAACAGTGCTACCACAAGGGTTTAATGGGACGCCCTTGGCTGATTAACTAGGAAAGCTAGTGGAGGTCTTCCTTACCCCAAAGGGGCAAGGGCAGTAGTGGTGTGGTCAGTGTAGGGAGGTCCTTGGGTTGATTTTGCTGCGATGGCGGTCAGGCGAGGGATTCCTGCACTGGAGCTTCCTATAAACTGTAGCGGGATTTCTGAAGCTAGTGGAACTTTATAAAGGCCTCGTAGTGTTACCCTGCCTCGCCTCCTCGGTAGAGGTGTATGGGATTGGCCGTCTCTTGGCAGATGGGTAACATGACTTGTGGGTAAAGATGCGCAACCTCTGCAGAGTGTAAAACTAGTATACTAGCCGTGCTCACGGTCATGAGCGGCTCGGACCCTCACATGATTAATTATGGAACTTAAATTTAATTTGACATTTGCATCGCATTTGGGATTATTTTACTATTACTTTCTTTATTATTATTAAGGTTTGGTATTTACTTATACTTAGTAATTGCTAATAAAATTTTGACCAACTTATAAAAGCAATGCTCAGCCTCAGCCTTTACTTCATTGATTAGCCTTACACTTCATGAACTCCCACCTTTGGTGAGTTCATGCCACATTATTCCCCACGACTTGTTGAGCTATGAACATATGTGAGCTCACCCTTGCTGTCTCACAACCCCCCCCCCCACAGGAGAAGAACAGGTGGTTCAGGAGGAGCCACAAGGCGAGGAGTTTGATCTGATCTAGGTGGTGTTTCTCAGTTGACATTGGCGCCAACGATCCTTAGTTCGTTTTATATTTATTCTTTTATTTTGTAATAAGTCTTCCGCTATGTAATAAATACTCTGATGTTTTGTGACATTTATCTCTATACACTCTGTTATTATATATGTTGTCTTCTTTGGCGCATGTATGAGATACACCCGGATTTGTCCATTAAACCCGGGTGTGACAGTAAGCTTTAAGAGATTGGAGTTCATTGGTGCTACTTACATTGGGGGTAATCGTAGTAGGTCGGAGTGAAGCCAGATCTGTCGTCCGTTGCCGAACGACTTTGTTGTTCCTGTCCACCTTAAAGTCGGCCAGGAATTTTGCCTTTGCTTCTCGGATCAGCTGCTCCTGGCGCTCCTCGAACAGGAGCTGTTCTTCAGCCGGCAAGGTTTCCCATGTCGGCGTGATGATATTGCTGGTGGAAACTTCAGGGCTATCTTTTGAACCGGCCATTGAGGCCTGATCTCGATAGGTCTATATGAAATCGTCCCCAGCGGAGTCGCCAAAAAGTATGTTGACATCTTTTTCGGGCGCCAATCACTCAACACGAACCGTGGCGGTGCTCTCTGCATAGAGGCAGACGGTCCGCGACCTGGCGTAGGGCTAGGATTTTCTGCCTGTCGCCCGGACGGTCCGCGCCTTGGGGCCAGACGGTCCGCGCGTGCGCAGGGGCGGCGAAGGTCGCCGGCGGCGCCTAGATCTCGATCCCGGGAGGGACCCCGTCGGGGAGGAGAGATCCTAGGAGTTGTCTAGGCTCGGGCAGACCGACCTAGACTCTTCTAATCGACGTAGAGTCGAAGAGAAGCAGAGAATTTGGGGATTGAGAGGCTAAACTAGAACTAGACTAGAACTACTCCTAATTGTACAGGAAATAAATGCGAGATAAAAGTGTTATTGATTCGATTGATGATTACAAATCGGCGGTATACCTCTGTATTTACAGAGGAGAGGAGCTGGACCCTTTACAAACTAATCTTCCAACCTAATTCCACGAATTTAGCTAACAACCGTAGCACAAAACTCGGAACCCTAATCTGCTCTGCGCACGCGCGGACCGTCCGGCCCACAGGTACGGACAGTCCGGACCGCGGACCGTCTGGCCCCAGGACCGGACCGTCCGGTTGCTCAATTCAGTGCTCAACAGGAGGTTACCAGCACTCCGTCATCTGTATCTGAAGCTGGACCATGAGAAATTCAGAATCCCTCGGTGATATTTGTTGTTGGTGCTTGTTTGGTCCCATGCCTGGTAGAATGCAGGCTGCTGGGATTTATGGTAGCTGTGTTCTTCCATCAAGGTGCTATGACGAGGCTGAAAAGCCTAGGCAACCTTCTGTCACTGCAGCATGTCATGGTTTACTTACGATCTGGAAGCGCCGGCGAGATTGAAGTGGAGGCCAAGGCTGCACTGACCCATGTGCTTCCGATTCATCCCAACCATCTCGAGTATGACATATATATGTGGTTGAAAGTTAGCTAACCTCATCAGTTGTTTCTTTTTTCCTTCTTTCAAGTTGTTTTCTCGTCACTGTTATCATGTTACACGAGTAGTGTCCCAAAATATAGAGAACCAAGTGTGTCTATATATATATATATATATATATAGTATTTAGAGCCCTGGGCTCTATTTAACTAATGGAAGCTCCGACCAGGTGCGCTGACCGCACCGTACCGACCAGGCGCGCACGCTTTTTTGGCTGACTGTACCACCTAGTTACGTCAATTATAACTACGCGTTATGCTCAATCTTGTTACATTTTACACACTTTTGGTGTGCGCATGTTTCGCGGCATCAGGGCTCACGAAAAGATCGTGTCCCCGCAATCTGGGCAGCTTACGTCTATCGGACCCACGAATCAAGGAACCGAGCACTCATTTTTTTAGCTCATCTCTCCCGTAACTCTCGCGGTGGCCGAACCCTAGCGTCTGCGTCCTTGCCCAGCCGCCGGCCACCACCTCCATCCTCGCTCAGATCCGTCCGCGTCCTCGCCCCCTCTGAACTCGCCCAGCCGCCGGGCACCGGTGATGCGTCCGCGTCCTTGCCCCCTCCGGGCTTGCCCAGCCGCCGGGCACCGGCGATCCGTTCGCACCCTCGCCCCCTCCGGACTCGCCCAGCCGCCGACAACCAGCGATCCATCCACGCCCTCGCCCGCTCCGGACCACGCCCGCGCCGCCTCCGCGCCCTACGAACTTCCCATCACGGGCCCGTACACCGTTTCTGTCTTCCTCGAGAAGGGCTTCCTCTCCATCCCCGGGTTCATCCTCACCGGCGACAACCTCATCGCCAAGTGCCCCTCCTGGTTCTGGTGCATTCTTTACTCATCTCGCCCTGCTCTTGTGATTTTTATTCCTAAATACGTCTTTTATGCTAATTTGAATGTGTTATTATGCTCAATTACCAGATCTCGTGTACGCTCCGCATTATAAACACGTAGACCACCAGTTCTATATCATTTTTATGTTCTTTTGGTAAATACGTAGATCCAAGTTATATTTCCCCTAAATAAACTGGACAAACCTAGGAGCAACTACATGATTTATATAAAAAGATATAGGCACCCCAATTCTGTATCGGCTATAACTCTGATTTGGGTAGTCTGTGTGTACATCCACACTTTCAATCAGCTCAGTTGTCGCGACCCTCTATCAGTTATGATAATGTGTTTTGAAGATGCTTGAATGGTTTCTTGGTTTTCTGGAATCGGAATAATTGTTCAAACTTTTATTAGCATGGTGTAACCTAATTTGATCAATTTTGAGGAATTATTGCCTCTCCTAATAGACTTTTGCATCTTTCATGTATGTGTACAGGTTCAATTATCAATACTATTTTTAGTTGTGATCGTCAATGCCGTATGCTATAGTAGATAGACTTTTACCAATTACTACTATTTATGATCACTGCCTGATTCTAATTTTCTAAACATTTCTTTGCTGGAATTTGAGAGGGCCTTCATTGATTTCTATAACTCAATATTGCATAAAAATGAAACCGTTTTTCAAGTAATTGGATGGAGAGGGGCTTATAGCCATATGCATCTGTTTGTTTGCATAGTCTAAAACTGAAGTGAACTTAGGCAAGCAGGAGATTCAGTGTAGCATGGCTTTAGATTAAGGATTCAGATGAAAAGAGAGCTGAGTTTTAATGTAGCAGGGTGTGTATATTTGCACCTTTTCATCGTAATCTGATCTTCTAACTCAAGAGATTTTTCTTTTGGTAATCTGATCTTCTAACTCAAGTGTGCATTCAGTTTAGACTGTAGGTTATGTTAGTCATAACAAGCTAGAAAAGATGATCATATTAACAAGGAAAGGTCATATTAACAGTTCATGTTTCGTTTGCAGATATGGACCTCGATGGTTTTCTCCACATTAGAAAAGCTGGAAGAGCCTTTTGAACTCACTTTTTTGCTAACAATGGTGTTACGGTGGAACATAGTTTTGCGTGTATGTACCAACAACTAAAATGTAAACACGACATTACCATAGTTGAGTACAGGAATAATTATCTCTTATATCTTATTGTAAAATCTAAAACAGTTCTCCTGTAGATGGTTAGCTTGCATTTTACGCCACAATTACCTCAGATCACTTCTTGTTGTATTTACTCCAATTTACGATTTTTCTTGATGCATTTTATGACAACCTTGTGCGCAGAGAGATATATTCGGTCTACATTCGTTATTATGAAACAGATGAATGATTTACGCTAAAATTCGTACTCATTTACGTTGTTTTGGTTCACGTTTTACGCATAAGTCCGTCCGAGCCAAAACCCGCTTACGTCCGGTGACGCGCGATTTTCGCGGTGTAAATTTCGGCTCCATTCGCCATTACGAAACAGATATACGATTTACGCTAACATTCGTACTAATTTACGATGTTTAGGTTCACGTTTACGCTAAAATCCATTCGAGCCAGAACCTGCGCACTCGGCCGCACATAATTTTCACGTCGTAATCTCGGGGCCTATTTGTTGTTACGAAACAGATAAATGATTTACGCTAAATTTCGTATTAATTTACGTTGTTTTAGCTCACGTTTTACGCTGGAATCCGCCCGAGCCAGAACCCGTGCACGATCGGCTGCACACAATTTTCACGCCGTAATTTTAGGCTTCATTTGCTGTTACAAAACATATATAAGATTTACGCTAAATTTTGTACTCATTTACGCTGTTTTAGCTCACGGTTTACGCTGGAATCGGCCCGAGCAAGGACCCGCGCACGATCGGTTGCACGCGATTTTCACGCCGTAATTTTAGGCCCCGTTTGCTGTTACAAAACAGAAATAGGATTTACGCTAAATTTCGAACTCATTTACGCTGTTTTAGCTCACGGTTTACGCTGGAATCCGCCCGAGCCAGAACCAGAACCACATACTGCATGATTTATGTTGTCAAGTACATGTCATTATGCAGTCGTAAACGCTGTCCACAGTGTCATATTCATTCCACGTGTTTCGGGCGTCAAAAGATTCCTTTATGCATGGTTTACGCATCTTTATCCACATATATATGCATTCGTATATTGCCTTACGCGCTTATCGTCCTGGATTCCTGGCTGTTGACTGCATGGCTGCGCGGGTGCTGGGTTGACCGCGTCCTGGCTGGGGCTTCCATTAGTAGGGGAAGCCCAGGGCTTCCATTACCTCTTCCCTATATATATATATATATATATATATATATATATATATATATATATATATATATATATATATATATATATATATATATATATATATATATATATACGGCGCTGCTAAAATGCACCTGGGTGCATTCTCTATATTGAATGCACCCAGGCGTTTTCGCGCGCCTCCCAGCCCCCGCCGCCGCCGCCGCGCGCCTCTCTGTCAGCGTGTCTCTGTCCCCCGCATTTGAATAACTCTGAAAAATTTTGTTAAAAAATATGATTGCAACTGCTGGTCTGATGTAATTGCAACTGCTGGTCTGGTGTGATTGCAACTTCTATATAACTATGTCCAAAAATCTATTAAACAAACAAGATTGCAACTGCTGGTCTGGTGTAATTGCAACTTCTGGTCTGGTGTGATTGCAACTTCTATATAACTATGTCCAAAAATCTGTTAAACAAACAATGATTGCAACTGCTGTCTGGTGTAATTGCAACTACTGGTCTGGTGTGATTGCAACTCCTATATAACTATGTCCAAAAATCTGTTAAACAAAACAATGATTGCAACTGCTGCCTGGTGTAATTGCAACTGCTGTCTGGTGTAATTGCAACTGCTGCCTGGTGTAATTGCAACTGCAAGTCTGGTGTGATTGCAACTTATGTGAAGAGGTTGAGCCGTTCGCGGAGGAGCCGTTCACGGAGAAAGAGGGGCGGGGGCGGGAAACTGAAAATATTCTGTCGGGAGCGTGTGGGAGGGACGAAAACGGCCTGGGTGGAACGGTTGGCTCGGACCTGGCACGTAGGTTCGGCCTGGGTGCATTCTCTATATTGAATGCACCCAGTTGTAATATATAAATACAGTATATATATATATATATAGGGCAGGTATAACGGAAGCCCTGGGCTTCGGATATTAAAGAGAGCCCGGGTCGGTTACGTGGTCTGGACCGCTGAACCAAGCGCGCGTGTGTTTAATGGAGACGAGACAGGCAGCATGCAGGAGAGACGGCGTCGTGACGCGGTTGGTTAATGGCTAGGCGGTAAACATATGGTAGTGGGCGGAATTATAGGGATTAGAATCCACATGCTAACGTGATTACTCTGTTACGTGGGCGCGGAATTTATGGATCTTGCATGGGGTATAATGGCAGTAGTTAAAGATAACATCGAATAAGATGTTGAAAGAAATGGCATAAAACAGATACGCTATAGATGTTGCATATATAGTATATAACATTTGGCGTAAAATATTGTGTCATTGTGCGTAAGTAGTGTGTTAGGTATATTTGTATTACATGTACATCGCTGTAATATCGGTACGGTTTCGGAAATAATGGAAATACCCTGGAAACGTGGATGCAGTTACTTGTTTAGTATAGCATCCGTGATTTCCTTTCCTTCGAAAAGACACCCCAAGACTGCATAGCTAGTTGGCGATGGAGATGGCCGGCTCTGGACAATCGCCGGCGATGGTAGGAGATGGCGTTCGTCTTGATCCAGAGACAGAGGGAGTAGTTGATGGTAACTTGCTGGTTACACCACCTCCTGCTCTACTGGGGCCTGAAATCGACGAGATGAGCATAGGGGAGGAAGGAGAACAAGGGGTTCGACCTCCGATGTCCAATATTAGCTCCAGGGAGATGGATACGCCCCAAATTCTGCATTCACGTGTAAGTCCAGTTGTTGTATTTTATTCTTGATTGATTAGATTGTTATGAACATATTCCATGGTACAAACAACAATTTCAATGAATTTGCAGAAAAAAGACATTGATCCAAGTATAGTGCCAACGGTAGGGATGACTTTCAAGGATGTTGATGATGCATATAAAAATTCTATAAAAGGTATGCATATGAAGTTGGATTTCCATTGAAGAAATACAGAGAGAAGACATTCAGTAAGTGGATAAATTGTTCACGTGAAGGTAAAAGTGCACCAAAATCAAATGATACACCTAGGATGAGGAATAGGAATTCGGGGCGTACGCAATGTAAGGCTGGAATGAAATTAAAAAAAATATGATGATGAAAAAAATGGTTGTAGCTGCAAAAATTAAACTGGTGAATTTGGATCATAACCATGAGTTCATAACTGACGAAGCAGAGAAACAACATTTACGTTACAATAAAAGTAGGGATGTTGAGTTCATAAATTTTGTTGATGCAATGCATGATAGCCGAGTGCCGCAACATTGCATAGTTGATTTTATATCAGACATGCATGATGGGCCGGAGAACGTACCGGTAACTGCTCAAGATCTGAAAAACATGTAAGCTCTATTTTTATGTTTCCTGTGTATATATTGAGTGACATAAATATTACTATAGTAAATGTTTGTATAATCATTTTTTGAGCATACCAATGTAGGAGGGCAGCAAGGAGACGAGAAAACTGCGCAAATGATGTAGCCAAACTCTTGGCTTTCTTTACGGAGCGCAAAAAACAGAATCCACAATTTTTTTGTGATTTTCAGCTAGACAATGATGGAAAATAGTGAGTATTTTTTGGTCACACGCAAGTATGCAGGGGGAATATGCAGATTATGGTGATGCTGTGACATTTGATACAACACACAAGACAAATATATATGATAAACCACTGGGCATGTTTATTGGAGCTAACAGCCATCTGCAGTGTACAGTGTTTGGATTTGTTTTGTTGGGAGATGAAACAGTTTAGACTTTTGAATGGGCTTTCAATTCATTTAAAACATATATGGGATGCGAGGGTCCGAGAGTTATGCTAACAGGTATGTGGTATGTGAATTTGTTATGCAAAAAAGTCAAATAATTTATTGTGAAAGTAAACTAATAGTTTGTGAGCAATTGCAGATCAAGATCCTGCAATGCCAATTGCTCTGAGAACTGTATTTCCAAAAACAGTTCACAGACTGTGTTTATGGCATGTCCAGAATAGATTTATGCCATTCTTAAATGAATAATATGCAAGGTTTGCTGATAAGGATTTTAAAACAACATTCCAATCTATTATACATCATCCATTAACTCCTCATGAGTTTGAATGTGCCTGGAAAATGATGCTAGAGAAATTCAATCTTCATGAAAATATGACTCTACGCAAATTATATGAAATAAGGAAAGAATGGATACCAGCATTTTTTAAAAATGACTTCTGTGGGGTAATGGTATCTACACAACGAAGTGAGAGCATGAATAGATTAGTGAAGCAATCACATGTAGATGCGAACACCCCTCTGCATGAGTTCGCTAAACAAATGATGAAAATGTTGCATAGCAGAAAAATGAAAGAATCAAAGGAGGCATTGATGAGCAAGGTATGTCGTGCTTGTTATCAATAATGTATGGCATACATGTTTATGTAAATACGTTGTTTAATTATGATATTAACGTCTTATAGGGACCAAGGACAACAGATACATTGTATATGTTCGAAGTGAGAGTCTCTAGGCCATACACCAGAGCTGTTATGAATAGATTTGAGGAATCAATGAAATACGCCACTGCATACAGAATATTGAAGGACACAGACGGTTGTGATAAAGATTGGATCGTACAACATACAAAAAGATCTAATAAAATTGTGTGGGGACAACATCAATTCAAGATAACAGCGGACATAGAAGCTGGGGAGTACACATGCGAGTGCAAACAGTGGGAACATACATGTTTGTACATATTGTGTTGATTAAAAGAGTAAAGTTGCATACTAAATATTTTGTTGATTGTAGTACAAATTAATGTATATCAGTAAAAAAATAATGGTTGGTCTTCATGTTTTAAGGTCTATTGTGTGTTCATCTGTTAAGAGCCTTCATGCATCTACAAGTTGAAAAGATACCTTCAAAATATATATTGCAAAGGTACACTGTCTCATCAAGAAAAGATGTACCGTTTGAAAGAATTGATAAGAGCTTCAGGGGAAAGGATGGAGTTACTAAATCATACAGACAGAAAATGTTGCTAACAAAAACAATGAAAGTTGTTCGCCAGGCATGTATGTCAAAAGCAGGGTATGACAAGGCAATGGATGTGTTGGATGAGCTCGATGGCGTTCTATGCCGATTGAGCCAGACATTGGATGTAATGAGTCATGTGATGTTAGTGATGATGAGGAAAACCAGGTAATAAGATTCCAGTTTTTTAAATGTTATACTATTTGTAACATATAGTATGCATGGTAACATATTATTTGTACCAGGAAGGAGAAGTAAATAATAATAATGCTGGCGATGGAATGGAAGATGACAATTCAATTAAATGCCATAAAATGGTATGTAAAGGATAAATATATAATATTGCATGTAGTATTGTATATAATGAATATGTAAAATAAATGTACTAATAAAATTTTATTTTGTAGGATGAGCATAACACCATGACTGGATGTGAACATGCGTTAACATTAATAACAGCTGGTAACCAGGTACATATTCATAAATTATTGTTCATTTGTATATAATGAAAATAGTTATTTATGTTGCATGGAAATGATGATGTATTTGGGTTGTGCTATATAGGTGGACAACATGAGAATTCCACCTGAGGTTGGTGATACAAGTTCTCTGTGTCACGTAGCACATGACCAAACGGAACAGATTGGTGCATCCTCAGAAGCTAAAAAGGTGAACATTGAGAACTGATTTTGCTGATTGGTAGAAAGATACTTTATGTAAATATGTGTATACTAATTAATAACTTCTTTTATTATACAGAGGTTGAATTTTAATGTGGATGTTATAAATCTGAGTATGTCGGATCGTGCAAGACCAAAAGGACGGACAATAAAAAATACAGAAGATAGGATTATGAAACTAGGTGCCAAAGGAGAAAAAAAGAAGAATAGGAGATGCCAATTGTGTGGAATAGCAGATGGACATAACAGCAGAACGTGTCTGTCCGTGGAAGAGAACTGGGCAAGACTAGCAAAACTGTCTAATCGAAAGAGAGGACGACCGGCCGGATCAAGACTAAACTATAAAACAACTGCACCACAGTGGAATGAAACATCGACTACAAAAAACATCATATTGATGAAGAAGTAGAAAATGAATAAGCTGGTGAGCATATGGAATTGGGTGAATAATTTGAAGTGTGACTAAAGAGTGGTCGATGTAGTATAAATTTGTAATAGCACAATGACCTATGTTTTAGTTTTTGGAAATTAATAGTTTGCATGACTTGGTTATATAATGCATTGATATAATACTATAATATGTTGCGTAAAACTAGACCATTACACACATTCATGAAACTAACTATATACAAAAAATTGGCATTGAACTTTTAACAATCAGCCGATCTGGACACAAATGGTATATAAACTCAATACACCTAACATAACTAAACAATTGGACGTACATATTTCGGGTTTCACACTACATCTACACCAGAAAGGTTGTAGCATAGGCACTAGACACAGTTAGCATAATTAGCATGGTAAATGTATAGAAAATAAGAAAGTATATATGTTGCATAAAACTTGAGTATTAAGGATAATATGACAATAGAAATACGCCAAACTTGAGTATTAAGGATATATATATATATATATATCACTCCTATTAGGATTGAGTACGCAATCCGAATTCAAAACTGCATGCCAAAAGCTCTAAGAATTGTGTGAATAATTTGAAACGCACAGGAGAGAAGAAAAAAATGCTCGTGTTTATAGACAAAACACTATAAGACAGTAGATATCTATAAATCGTGAAATCCGAGCTTATGTAATACATTTGTGAGCTTATTTAATACTCCCATTCGACCCTGTCATAAGCCTTCACTATATCAATTTTCCAAAGCAAAGAAGGCGGGCGTCTAAATCTTAATTTCGTTGGCAGAAAGAGCTGGAAACCCATCTAGGGATAGGCCTTTTGTTTGATTTCGTAATCAGTGTATGGTTTGGATGATTCTTCATTAATTAATGTTTGGATGATTCATTTCGGTAGGAATTACTTCAAGAATGGGTCCAATATTAGCATTTGGTTCAGAAGAGAACAAGTTGGTATAGCAATACCTTTAATAGCATCTCGATATGATCCTCATATTTTGTACAATCTTCTGTTCGTAAATATGTTAATTTAATGTTTCTTCAATGGGATGAAGCTCTTGCGTGAAAAACTGTGTCCTGTTCACCCCCACCGGAGCCAATTCACTCTTGATGGAGTCTATCCTTCTTTAATTCCAGGTTTGCTCTGTTGCATCATTCTTCAATCTTTTACTCAACGGATTGACTGTCTTATTCTATTTTCTATCAAGTCGGAGTGAGAGTCGATGGTGTTGGAACGTGCTGCCGATGACACGTGGACCCATAGCTTTAGCGAAGTGCAGCGCACTACTTCACACCAACACAGTAGTCATTAGAGAAGGCATCCCAACAAGTGTATCAAGCATCTACTCAGCCTGCATCCTACATAGAAATCCAGAGCCGATCCGGGATAGTTGATCGTGGGACATGGATTTCCTGCTATGTAGGGTGTTTCATGTCACTTTGACACCTACACTGTCACTACCTCCAACTATACTTGCATGCAACCATACTTCCCTATGCTTCCCAATCCTTCGAAAATTATGCCACTCTCTGACCAAGTCTATTTGTTAAAAAGTACGTGGGGGCAATGACCAACCTGCATAAATTTAGCTTGTGTTGCTATGGTTTTATAGTGCCTAGGCATGGCTTTCTTGCATAGTTGTAATGCCAGTTGATGTCAGCCTCTTATAAATGAAATGAAAGAGCCAATTGCACCACATATTTTTATGGCATGTGTCACCCCTAATGCCATAGCGAACTCCTTGCTGTCGTTGAACGCGACACAGTTTGGCTCGGTCTTATTTTTTCCATTTGTTTTCATAAAGATCTCTATATTATACTTAACTATATACTATAAAAAACATGTGTGTTATGGTGGCTAGGTAAGTGTGAATATAGGTTTAGAGCAAACAAACATGGTTAAATTTGACTTATACATAATTTTATCTTATTTTGACATGGCTTAGTTAAGCCACCAGAAACACGGGTAGTGCAGTTAGAACATGTTTGGAACCTTTGAAACTAATTATTATCGGCTAAAATTAGTTGTAGGGCACGTACATTGGTGTTTAATATAGAGGCTCTTGAGGTGTCTAATGGGGCATTTCCAAAAAAATCGTGAAGTCGTCTTTCCGTGAGGAGATATCTCTAGCTCGTAACCCAAGTGGTAACAGACGCATTCACTTCCCTTGTACGAATGCGTCGTCTATTATATCGATATGATGCTCTATAGGCGCATTCACTTCTGCCTTTATTAATAGACTATATTTATAAACACTCCATTGTATAATAGAGTCTCTTAGTTGTCATTTGTGCTTGGAGAACCGTTTTGGTGTCTCTCTACTATACATGCCCAAAAGGTTCCAAACACCCTAGCTAATACCTAGATAATTGTTAACTAACTCACACTAACAATTAAATTAGCTGGCTCAAAACAACTAATAATTTATTAGCTAGCTTACTATTAGCTTTAGGGTTTTAAATAGGGTCTTAACTTACTTTGGTGTGGGTTTTATTTGAACACGACGAGCAGGTGAGTATTTTGGACGAAATTAATGTTGAACATTAAATACAATACAAGGAGAACCAAAGCATCATGCAGTACACCGCCTGTGGCGGCTGCCAAACAATTGTCGCACCTGAAGTGTGACGATGTGGTGACTGGGCATAGGAGTGTTTATAATATGTACACAGATAGGTATTTAAAACAACCTCAGGTGTACATTAGACGTATTTACATCCTAATCCACTTTAATACATTTGAATTAGAGTGAATACTAACCTCATCGATTGATTTTTTTTCAAACCGTAAGTAATTTGGGGAAATCTTCTAGCTAGAACGGCTTACGAGACCTGCGTAAAATTTTGAGTACAGGCACTAGGGGGTGACAAAGGCTTGCCGCCACGAGTAGGGATGGCAACGGGTACATACCCGTCGGGTGGTACCATTCCATACCCGTACCTATCAAAAAAAATTCTACCCATCGGGTTACCCATATATACTCGCGGGTATAAAATCTTACCCATACCCGTACCCGCGCGGGTATTTTTACCCGTCGGGTAACCCGTACCCGCAAGGAAAGAATTAAATTCCAATATACCAATCACTCAAAATATTAAAGAAACATATAAAAACAACTTCAATTTCACATATAACAAATTATATGATTACATAACTTGGTATCTAGACAAATGATAATTAGAGAAGAGTTTTATTCTAGCTAAGTTGGACTCTATTAGATGTTTATAGTGCTATTGATGCGGGTATATTTTACCCACGGGTAGACGGGTATGGGTAGTACCAACCCATACCCGTACCCGTCTACCCAACGGGTAGAGGTTTTTACCCATTAACATACCCGCGGGTAGAGAAATCATCCCGTACCCGCCTTCATATCGGGTAAAACCTGTCGGGTATTCGGGTTTTGGGTACCCATTGCCATCTCTAGCCACGAGGGACGGCCTGGCCAGTGATGTCGATCACACTGCAATGGGGTTTCCACCTTCTCCGACTGCACGTCTACGAAGCCTCTCCTCGTGTCATGAGTGCCATATATATCATGAATCTAGCTCATCTCGATCTAGGCTACAGAGCACTTTCACAAGCTAGCTAGGTGTCCAGTTGAGGTTCCGATTCGTGGGCTCTTTATGGCGGGTCCTATAGCAACTTCTTTAGGGACATTTGATGCTCTTACTTTAGACAGATCTGCGATAATATTGCTTTTGGAGCAAAGGAAATGGAGGGGCTTGAGGGGGCTAGAATCCCTCACTATTCAATTTTGAATAATAAGGGATTCTAGCTCTCTCAAACCCATTCATTCCTCTTTCTCCCAAACAAGGCCTTAGGATTCTCTTTGTTATTGCTTGCACCGAAAAAAATCAAAGGTTAGGGACTCATTTGCGGACCATTGGAAGTTTGCAAAGTCTGACCTTGGAGGTTCTCCCATGAGTAAAAGCGGACTGCCAAGGATGCACTGCCACAAGAAGATCCAAAGTAGTGATTCATTCTAGAAAATGGAACAAACCATTCTAAATTTTACACTTAGCGGGTGGAGGATTAACGACTCCTGCCCATTCTTCTCTTGACCATCTCCTCTACTTCTGTGGGAAACGCTGCTCCATCTTATCAATCATGAAACAACACTGGTTTCCACAGGAACAAACGCAGAGGCGTACTAGCATCCTCCAACAATTTTGATGGCATTTCCATCCTTTGCTCCCTATGCTTCCCAATCCTGTGACATGTGTATTTGATCTTGCTTGTACTGATCCAAAAAAGCAAGTAAAAGTACATACAAGAAACACTTTCACGTAGGAGCTAAACAAATATATCCTTCAACTTACAAACCAAAATGGCAGCAATTGTTAGGCTTTTATAGTGACTCACACATGGCTTGGCTACATGGTGAGCAGAATCTATAAAAACTCTCTTCCTACCACTTCAACATAATAGATGTGTTTACAAGTGGTATCTTTGCAAATCAGTTGTCTAGCAACATACTAGGGACAACTAGTCAAATTAGACACTATTAGATGCCAGCCTATATATTACTAATAAAAGAAGAGAATTTTATCCGAAAGCGTCCCATCACTTAAGAAAAATATGATGCTTTTAATCTTTGGTTGTGTTGACACCTTTTTGGAGGCGCCAATCACTTCAAAAGAACCAGCAGCGGTGCTCTCTGGTCAGGCGCGGACGGTCCGCGGCACAGGGCCGGACGGTCCGCGACCTAGCGCGAGGCGGTGGTGCTCTCTGGTCAGGCGCGGACGGTCCGTGGCACAGGGCTGAACGGTCCGCGACCTGGCGCAGGAGCTAAGGTTCCCTGCCTGACGGCCGGACGGTCCGCACCCTAGGGCCGGACGATCCGTGCCCTAGGGCCGGACGGTCCGCGCCCTAGGGCCGGACGGTCCGCGCGTGCGCAGGGGCGGCGGGAGATCGCCGCCGGCGCCTGGATCTCGCTCCCGGGAGGGACCCCGTCGGGGAGGAGAGATCCTAGGTGGTGTCTAGGCTTGGGTAGACCGACCTAGACTCCTCTAATCAACGTAGAGTCGATGAGAGGCGAAAGATTTGGGGATCGAGAGGCTAAACTAGAACTAGACTAGAACTACTCCTAATTGTACAGGAAATAAATGTGAAATAGAAGTTGTATTGATTCGATTGATGATTACAAATCGGCCGTAGACCTCTCTATTAATAGAGGAGGAGGGCTGGACCCTTTACACAACTGATTCCGAGCTAATTCCGCGAATCTAGCTAACAACCGTAGCACAAAACTCGGAACCCTAATCTGTTCTGCGCACGCGCGGACCGTCCGACCCATAGGTGCGGACTGTCCGGACCGTGGACCGTCCGGCCTCAGGGCCGGACCATCCATCGGCTCACTTTTGGTTCAAACATATGCCCCCCTGCCTTTTGGTGGAGCTGGGCGAACCAAAAGCAACTAACTCGATGTGATCACATCGGTTCTCTTAGGCATCTTGCCACATACTAGGATGGTACTGTTTGAGGAAACGCCCATTCAAAGCCTTTGGTAAATCCTTGCCTTGTAATGTTTGTAGCAAATAGGCGTTACTAGACATTACCTGTTTTACTTTATAAGGACCCTCCCAGCTTGGCGACCATTTCCCAAACTTTCGGTCTTTATTCCTTAGAGGCAAGATGGTCTTCCTGAGAGCACCTAGAGGGGGGGGGTGAATAGGTGATCCTGTAAAAACTTCAAACTTAAGCCACAAAAACTTGTTATGTGTTAGCACGATTATTGCCAAGTGGCTAAGGTGAAGTCTCAACAAAACACAATACCACAAGAGATCAAGACAGAGGTGACACGGTGGTTTATCCCGTGGTTCGGCCAAGCCAATGCTTGCCTACTTCCACGTTGTGGCGTCCCAACGGACGAGGGTTGCAATCAACCCCTCTCAAGCGGTCCAAAGACCCACTTGAATACCACGGTGTTTTGCTTTTCCTTTCACTATCCCGTTTGCAAGGAATCTCCACAAATTGGAGTCTCTTGCCCTTACAAGTATATGATCACAAAGAAAGCACAGAGTAAGGGAGGGAAGCAACACACACAAATCCACAACAAAAGCGCACACACACGGCCAAGACTCGAGCTCGAATGACTATCTCAGAGTTCACGCTAGAACAGAGCTCGAATCTCTTAGAATCACAAACGAATGCGCAAAGAACTTGTGTGGATGATCAAGAATGCTCAAGAGTTGCTTGTGTGTCTCCTCCATGCGCCTAGGGGCTCCTTTTATAGCCCCAAGGCAGCTAGGAGCCGTTGAGAGCAAATTCGGAAGGCCATCCTTGCCTTCTGTCGTCGGGGGCACCGGACAGTCCGGTGCACACCGGACACTGTCCGGTGCCCGATTTGTTTCCTTATCTGGCGCTGCCGACCGTTGCAGCCCGTTGGAGATCTGCGAGCCGTTGGCGCACCGGACAGTCCGGTGCACACCGGACACTGTCCGGTGCCCGATTTGTTTCCTTATCTGGCGCTGCCGACCGTTGCAGCCCGTTGGAGATCTGCGAGCCGTTGGCGCACCGGACAGTCCGGTGCACACCGGACAGTCCGGTGCCGTCTTCCGACCGTTGGCTCGGCCACGTGTCCCGCGCGGATTGCGCGGCCGACCGTTGGCCCTGGCCGACCATTGGCTCACCGGACAGTCCGGTGCACACCGGACAGTCCGGTGAATTTTAGCCGTACGCCGTCGGCGAATTCCCGAGAGCGGCCAGTTCGAGCCGAGTCAGCCTGGCGCACCGGACACTGTCCGGTGCACACCGGACAGTCCGGTGCTCCAGACCAAGCTGGGACTTGGCTGCACACAGCCAAGTCATTCTCTCCCCTTTTCTCTTTTTCTTCTTTCTGTTTCTAACACTTAGACAAATATGTTAGTCCACAAAACAAATGTACTAAGGCTTAGAAACATACCTTTATCTCATGATTTGCACCTTGTTCATCCATGTACATAAATTCACAATTAAGCACATGTGTTGGCACTCAATCACCAAAATACTTAGAAATGGCCCAAGGGCACATTTCCCTTTCAATCTCCCCCTTTTTGGTGATTTATGCCAACACTACATAAAGCCACTAGAACAAGTGCAAACTCAATTCAAATAACACTTAAATTTATTTTGAATCAATTTTGGCATATATGGATCATCCTTTGCCACCACTTGGTTTGTTTTTGCAAATCAAACACAAATCTCTATCTCTAAGTTAAACACACATGTTTAAGCATAAAGAGAGTCATTCAAAAAGAGATTGATCAAGGATTTCAAAAACTCCCCCTTTTTCCCATAATCAATACTTCTCCCCACAAGAAGCCAACTTTTGACAAGAGAGACAACTTAAGAATTTTGACAAACCAAAAACTCTATTCTACTATTTTCAAAATCTCTCAAGTGGTAGCTGATCCATTTATTGCTTTGGCCTTTATTTTCTCCCCCTTTGGCATCAAGCACCAAAACGGGATCAATCTTGGCCCTTTAACCCCATTGCCTCACCAAAATCGTCAATTAAGAGCAAATGGCAATAAGAGTTAATGAGATGAACTTGGAGTAAGTTACCCCTTATCGGAGTGCAGTGGAAGTCTTGCATGGTCCAAGTCCACCTTTTCCCTTTCAATTCTCCTTTGAGACTAAATCGGACAAACTCAACATATGGTTAGTCTCAAAGGGTCAAGTTGTAACACGTCTCCCCCTAAACATGTGCATCACTTTGCAACGGACTTGTGAGGTCCAGGGAGTGTTTGTACAACTTGAGCACCATAATAAGCAACAAAATGCAGAATGAACATGATCAAAGGCATGAATACATGTATGCTACAATTCAATCCAAGTTCCGCGAATCTAAGACATTTAGCTCACTACGCAGCCTGCAAAAGGTCTTCTCATCTAAAGGCTTGGTAAAGATATCGGCTAGCTGGTTCTCGGTGCTAACATAAAACACTTCGATATCTCCCTTTTGCTGGTGGTCTCTCAGAAAGTGATGCCGGATGTCAATGTGCTTTGTGCGGCTGTGCTCAACAGGATTTTCCGCTATTCGGATAGCACTCTCATTGTCACATAGGAGTGGGACTTTGCTCAGATTGTAGCCAAAGTCCCTGAGGGTTTGCCTCATCCAAAGTAGTTGCGCGCAACACTGACCTGCGGCAACGTACTCGGCTTCAGCGGTGGATAGGGCAACGGAGGTTTGTTTCTTAGAGTTCCATGACACCAGGGACCTTCCTAAGAATTGGCACGTCCCCGATGTACTCTTCCTATCGACCTTACATCCAGCATAGTCGGAATCTGAGTACCCAATTAAGTCAAAGTTAGACCCCTTTGGATACCAGATCCCGAAGCAAGGCGTAGCGACTAAATATCTAAGAATTCGCTTCACCGCCACCAAGTGACACTCCTTAGGATCAGATTGAAATCTAGCACACATGCATACGCTAAGCATAATATCCGGTCTACTAGCACATAAATAAAGTAAAGACCCTATCATTGACCGGTATGCTTTTTGATCAACGGACTTACCTCCTTTGTTGAGGTCGGTGTGTCCGTCGGTTCCCATCGGTGTCTTTGCGGGCTTGGCGTCCTTCATCCCAAACCGCTTTAGCAGATCTTGCGTGTACTTCGTTTGGGAGATGAAGGTGCCGTCCTTGAGTTGCTTTACTTGGAACCCAAGGAAGTAGTTCAACTCGCCCATCATCGACATCTCGAATTTCTGCGTCATCACCCTGCTAAACTCTTCACAAGACTTTTGATTAGTAGAACCAAATATTATGTCATCGACATAAATTTGGCACACAAACAAATCACCATTACAAGTCTTAGTGAAAAGAGTTGGATCGGCTTTCCCAACCTTGAAAGCATTAGCAATTAAAAAATCTCTAAGGCATTCATACCATGCTCTTGGGGCTTGTTTAAGTCCATAGAGCGCCTTAGAGAGCTTACACACGTGGTCGGGGTACCGTTCATCCTCGAAGCCAGGGGGTTGCTCTACGTACACCTCCTCCTTTATTGGCCCGTTGAGGAACGCGCTCTTCACATCCATTTGGTACAACCTGAAAGAATGGTGAGCGGCATATGCTAGCAAGATACGAATGGACTCTAGCCTAGCCACAGGAGCAAAAGTCTCCTCAAAGTCCAAACCTGCGACTTGGGCATAACCTTTTGCCACAAGTCGAGCCTTGTTCCTCGTCACCACCCCGTGCTCGTCCTGTTTATTGCGGAACACCCACTTGGTTCCCACAACATTTTGCTTGGGACGAGGCACCAGCGTCCAAACTTCGTTGCGCTTGAAGTTATTAAGTTCCTCCTGCATGGCCAACACCCAATCCGGATCTAGCAAGGCCTCCTCTACCCTGAAAGGCTCAATAGAGGAGACAAAAGAGTAATGCTCACAAAAATTAACTAATCGAGATCGAGTAGTTACTCCCTTGCTAATGTCACCCAAAATTTGGTCGACGGGATGATCCCTTTGAATCATCGCTCGAACTTGGGTTGGAGGTGCCGGTTGCGCTTCTTCCTCCATCACGTGATCATCTTGTGCTCCCCCTTGATCACACGCCTCCTTTTGATGAACCTGTTCATCGTCTTGAGTTGGGGGTTGCACCGTCGTTGAGGAAGAAGGTTGATCACGTTCATCCTGTTCCTGTGGCCGAACGTCTCCAATTGCCATGGTTCGTATAGCGGCCGTCGGAACATCTTCTTCATCTACATCATCACAATCAACAACTTGCTCTCTTGGAGAGCCATTAGTCTCATCAAATACAACGTCGCTAGAGACTTCAACCAAACCCGATGATTTGTTGAAGACCCTATACGCCTTTGTATTTGAATCATAACCTAATAAAAACCCTTCTACAGCTTTGGGAGCAAACTTAGAATTTCTACCTTTCTTTACTAGAATGTAGCACTTGCTCCCAAAAACACGAAAGTAGGATACATTGGGTTTGTTACCGGTTAGTAGCTCATATGACGTCTTCTTGAGGAGGCGGTGAAGATAGACCCTGTTGATGGCGTGGCAAGCCGTGTTCACGGCTTCCGACCAAAAGCACTCGGGGGTCTTGAACTCTCCAAGCATCGTCCTCGCCATATCGATTAGCGTCCTGTTCTTCCTCTCTACCACACCATTTTGCTGTGGTGTGTAGGGAGCGGAGAACTCATGCTTGATCCCTTCCTCCTCAAGAAACTCCTCCACTTGAAGGTTCTTGAACTCGGACCCGTTGTCGCTCCTAATCTTCTTCACCTTGAGCTCAAACTCATTTTGAGCTCTCCTGAGGAAGCGCTTGAGGGTCCCTTGGGTTTCAGACTTATCCTGCAAAAAGAACACCCAAGTGAAGCGGGAAAAGTCATCAACAATAACTAAACCATACTTACTTCCTCCTATGCTTAGATAGGCGACGGGTCCGAAGAGGTCCATATGCAGCAGCTCCAGAGGTCTTGACGTGGTCATCACATTCTTGCTGTGATGTGCTCCTCCTACTTGTTTACCTGCCTGACAAGCTGCACAAGGTCTATCTTTTTCGAAATAAACATTTGTTAGACCTATCACGTGTTCTCCCTTTAGAAGCTTGTGGAGGTTCTTCATCCCCACATGTGCTAAGCGGCGATGCCACAGCCAGCCCATGCAAGTCTTAGCCATTAAGCATGCATCTAGACCGGCCTCTTCTTTTGCAAAGTCAACTAAATAAAGCTTGCCGTCTAGTACACCCTTAAAAGCTAGTGAACCATCACATCTTCTAAAGACAGACACATCTACATTTGTAAATAAACAATTATATCCCATTTGACATAATTGACTAACAGATAGCAAATTATATCCAAGACTCTCCACTAAGAATACATTTGAGATAGAATGCTCATTAGAAATTGCAATTTTACCTAACCCTTTTACCTTGCCTTGATTCCCATCACCGAATATAATTGAATCTTGGGAATCCTTATTCTTGACGTAGGAGGTGAACATCTTCTTCTCCCCCGTCATATGGTTTGTGCATCCGCTGTCGATAATCCAGCTTGAACCCCCGGATGCATAAACCTGCAAGGCAAATTTAGGCTTGGGTCTTAGGTACCCAACTCATGTTGGGTCCTGCAAGGTTAGCACAAATGTCTTTAGGGACCCAAATGCAAGATTTATCTCCCTTGCATCTAGCCCCTAACTTCCTAGCAACTACCTTCTTACCCTTTCTACAAATAGCAAAGGGAGCATTACAAGCATAATAAATGGTAGAAGGTTCATTCCCTACTTTCCTAGGAGCATGAATAACATTCTTTCTAGGTACATGAGCAATATCTCTCCTAGGCATATGTACAACATTTCTCCTACACATATCTCTACCATGATTATAAGAAGAACTAGAAGCAAACATTGCATGAGAATCATAAACATGTGAATCAAAATGATTATAAGCATTTCTAGCATGTCTCCTATCATAATACATAAAAGCATGATTCTTTTTAGCATTACTAGCCATCGGGGCCTTCCCTTTCTCCTTGACGAAGATGGGAGCCTTATGGCTTGTTAAGTTCTTGGCTTCCCTCTTGAAGCCAAGCCCATCCTTAATTGAGGGGTGTCTACCAACCGTGTAGGCATCCCTTGCAAATTTTATTTTATCAACTTCATTCTTGCTAGTCTTAAGTTGGGCATTAAGACTAGCCACTTCATCATTTAATTTAGAAATTAGAACTAGGTGTTCACTACAAGCATTAACATCAAAATCCTTACACCTAGTACAAATTTCAACATGTTCAACACAAGAATTTGATTTACTAGCTACTTCTAGTTTAGCACTTAAATCAATATTAACACTTCTTAAGGTAGAAATGGTTTCATGACAGGAAGATATTTCACTAGAAAGCATTTCATTTCTTTTCACTTCTAAAGCATATGATTTTTGTGCCTCTACAAATTTATCATGTTCATCATACAATAAATCTTCTTGCTTTTCTAAAAGCCTATCCTTTTCATTCAATGCATCAATCAATTCATTGATTTTATCTATCTTAGATCTATCTAAGCCCTTGAACAAGCAAGAATAATCTATGTCATCATCACTGGACTCACTATCACTAGAAGAAGCATAAGTGGAGTCTTGAATACTCACCTTCTTCTCCCTTGCCATAAGGCAAGTGAGACGCTCGTTGGGGAAGAGAGCCGATTTGTTGAAGGCAGTGGCGGCGAGTCCTTCGTTGTTGGAGTCGGAGGAGGAGCAATCCGAGTCCCACTCCTTTCCTAGATGCGCCTCGCCCTTTGCCTTCTTGTATTGCTTCTTCTTCTCTCTTTTGTTCCCCTTTTCCTGGTCACTTTCATTATCGGGACAGTTAGCGATAAAATGACCAAGCTTACCGCATTTGAAGCATGAGCGCTTCCCCTTGGTCTTGGTCTTGCTTGGCTGCCCCTTGCGACCATTTAGCGCCGTCTTGAATCTCTTGATGATGAGAGCCATCTCTTCATCATTGAGCCCGGCCGCCTCGACTTGCGCCACCTTGCTAGGTAGCGACTCCTTGCTCCTCGTTGCTTTTAGAGCAATGGGTTGAGGCTCGTGGAGTGGTCCGTTCAACGCGTCGTCGACGTATCTTGCCTCCTTGATCATCATCCGCCCGCTCACGAATTTTCCAAGTACTTCCTCGGGCGTCATCATCGTGTACCTGGGATTCTCACGAATATTGTTCACGAGATGAGGATCAAGAACGGTAAAGGACCTGAGCATTAGGCGGACGACATCGTGATCCGTCCAACGCGTGCTTCCGTAGCTCCTTATTTTGTTGATAAGGGTCTTGAGCCGGTTGTACGTCTGAGTTGGCTCCTCTCCCCTTATCATGGCGAACCGTCCAAGCTCGCCCTCCACCAACTCCATCTTGGTGAGCATGGTGATGTCGTTCCCCTCGTGAGAGATCTTGAGGGTGTCCCATATCTGCTTGGCATTGTCCAAGCCGCTCACCTTATTGTACTCTTCCCTGCACAAAGATGCTAAGAGAACAGTAGTAGCCTGTGCATTTTTATGAATCTGTTCATTTATAAGCATAGGGCTATCCGAGCTATCGAATTTCATTCCGTTCTCCACAATCTCCCATATGCTAGGATGGAGAGAGAATAAGTGACTACGCATTTTGTGACTCCAAAATCCGTAGTCTTCCCCATCGAAGTGTGGAGGTTTGCCAAGAGGAATGGAAAGCAAATGCGAATTCGAACTATGTTGAATACGGGAATAATCAAATGAAAAGTTCGAATTGACCGTCTTCCTGTAGTCGTTGTCGTCGTCCTTTTGGGAAGAAGTGGATTCATCACTATCGTCGTAGTAGATGATATCCTTGATACGCCTCGTCTTCTTCTTCTTCCCTTCCTTTCGTCTATGGCCCGAGCCGGAGTCGGTAGGCTTGTCGTCCTTCGGCTCGTTGACGAAGGTCTCCTTTTCTTTGTCGTTGATCACAATACCCTTCCCCTTAGGATCCATCTATTCGGGCGGTTAGTCCCTTTGTGAATAGAACGGCTTTGATACCAATTGAGAGCACCTAGAGGGGGGGGGGGTGAATAGGTGATCCTGTAAAAACTTCAAACTTAAGCCACAAAAACTTGTTATGTGTTAGCACGATTATTGCCAAGTGGCTAAGGTGAAGTCTCAACAAAACACAATACCACAAGAGATCAAGACAGAGGTGACACGGTGGTTTATCCCGTGGTTCGGCCAAGCCAATGCTTGCCTACTTCCACGTTGTGGCGTCCCAACGGACGAGGGTTGCAATCAACCCCTCTCAAGCGGTCCAAAGACCCACTTGAATACCACGGTGTTTTGCTTTTCCTTTCACTATCCCGTTTGCAAGGAATCTCCACAAATTGGAGTCTCTTGCCCTTACAAGTATATGATCACAAAGAAAGCACAGAGTAAGGGAGGGAAGCAACACACACAAATCCACAACAAAAGCGCACACACACGGCCAAGACTCGAGCTCGAATGACTATCTCAGAGTTCACGCTAGAACAGAGCTCGAATCTCTTAGAATCACAAACGAATGCGCAAAGAACTTGTGTGGATGATCAAGAATGCTCAAGAGTTGCTTGTGTGTCTCCTCCATGCGCCTAGGGGCTCCTTTTATAGCCCCAAGGCAGCTAGGAGCCGTTGAGAGCAAATTCGGAAGGCCATCCTTGCCTTCTGTCGTCGGGGGCACCGGACAGTCCGGTGCACACCGGACACTGTCCGGTGCCCGATTTGTTTCCTTATCTGGCGCTGCCGACCGTTGCAGCCCGTTGGAGATCTGCGAGCCGTTGGCGCACCGGACAGTCCGGTGCACACCGGACACTGTCCGGTGCCCGATTTGTTTCCTTATTTGGCGCTGCCGACCGTTGCAGCCCGTTGGAGATCTGCGAGCCGTTGGCGCACCGGACAGTCCGGTGCACACCGGACAGTCCGGTGCCGTCTTCCGACCGTTGGCTCGGCCACGTGTCCCGCGCGGATTGCGCGGCCGACCGTTGGCCCTGGCCGACCATTGGCTCACCGGACAGTCCGGTGCACACCGGACAGTCCGGTGAATTTTAGCCGTACGCCGTCGGCGAATTCCCGAGAGCGGCCAGTTCGAGCCGAGTCAGCCTGGCGCACCGGACACTGTCCGGTGCACACCGGACAGTCCGGTGCTCCAGACCAAGCTGGGACTTGGCTGCACACAGCCAAGTCATTCTCTCCCCTTTTCTCTTTTTCTTCTTTCTGTTTCTAACACTTAGACAAATATGTTAGTCCACAAAACAAATGTACTAAGGCTTAGAAACATACCTTTATCTCATGATTTGCACCTTGTTCATCCATGTACATAAATTCACAATTAAGCACATGTGTTGGCACTCAATCACCAAAATACTTAGAAATGGCCCAAGGGCACATTTCCCTTTCACTTCCACACCAGATCCCCTACTTGAAATGACTTTGCTTTGACCTTCTTGTTGTAGGCCCTAGCTACCATGATCTTGTGCTTCTCTATAGCTCCCAAAGCTATCACCCTCTTGTCAGTTACCTCATCAATATTATCCATCATTGAATCATAATAATCAGTGACGGTTAGATCATTTTGTCTGGCAAACCTGACAGCATTCAAACTTATTTCCACATGCAACACTGCTTCCTGCCCATAGACAAGCTCAAAAGGAGATACTTTAGTAGCACTATGTTTAGATATTCTATGAGCCCATAAGGCTTCGGACAAAATCTTATGCCAATGCTTAGGATTATCAGATATCTTCTTTTTTATCAAATTAATCAATGTCCTATTACTAGACTCGGCCTGTCCATTGGCCTGAGCATAATATGGAGATGAATTAAGCAACTTCATCCTATATGATTCAGCAAATTCACGTACCTCCTTTGACATAAAAGAAGTTCCTTGATCTGTAGTCAAGGTCTGGGGAATGCCGAATCTATGAATGATATGCTCAGTTATGAACTCAATTACCTCCTTGTGTGTCATGTTCTTCAGAGCAACGGCTTCAGTCCATTTGGTAAAGTAGTCAGTGGCAACTAACACGAACTGATGCCCCTTTGATGATGAAGGATGGATTTCTCCAATAAAGTCTAATCCCCATCCTCTGAAAGGCCAAGGCTTGATGATAGGATGTAATTCGGCTGCAGGGACCAACTGCAGGTCGCCGAATTTTTGACACACTTGGCAACCCTTGTAGTATTTGAAACAATCAACTATCATGTTAGGCCAATAAAAACCAGACCTTCGCAAAAACCACTTCATCTTTGGAGTCGATTGATGGGTACCACAAATTCCCTCATGTACTTCGGCCATGGCTAATATAGCATCATCTGGGCCCAAGCACTTAAGCAGGACGTCGTTGACTGTCCGGCGATAAAGTTCATCACTAATCAAGACATACTTGAAAGATGTACGCCGAATGTTCTTATCTGTCTTGATATTGGGATTTCGTAAATAATTAAGTATAGGCATCCTCCAATCACTTGCATCGGCTTTATTATCAGCCGATTCAATTAAGAGAACATTTCTGGTAACCCCGGACGGTCCGGCGTCTCGACGCGGATGGTCCGCGACCTGGGGAATTGGCCCTACACCGGTTATCAGATTTTCAGTGTCGTGGAATCTCCCTCGCTTTATCCGATAACCTGATGCATCTTGTGCCAGATTGTTAGCTCTATGATTCTCAACTCTCGAAATATGTTGAATACTGAATTCGTCAAAAGAATGGATTATTCTCCAACATTTTTCAAGGTAACTATTCAGAGTACCCTCAAAGCATTGATATTCTTCTAACACTTGTTGGACGACCAGCTGAGAATCACCAAATGCCTTCACATGTTTTACTCCCACATAATTTAAAAGTTCCAAGCCGAATAAGAGGGCATCATATTCAGCTTGATTATTAGTGCAATAAGTTTTCAATCGGCTAGAGAAGTCGAAGGAGACATTACTTGGTGAAACAAGTACGATGTCAATTCCTTGCCCTTCATTGCAAACCGATCCATCAAAATATAAAGTCCAAGGAGTAATAGTAAGGTATGACATGTCTAGTTTATGAATATCATTAATCCGATGTTCTACAATAAAATCCGCTACGACTTGGCCTTTCATAGATTTCAATGGTTCATAGGCCAAGTCATATTCTATGAGTGCATAAGCCCACTTACCAATTCTACCACTCATAATTGGGTTATGCAACATGTATTTGATCACATCGGCTTGACCAGAAACAGTGCAATGACTAGACAGTAAATAACATCTACATTTGGTGCATGCATAAAACAAGCATAAGCATAATTTCTCAATAAAAGTGTACCTTGTTTCAGCATCCACCAACCTTCGGCTTAAATATGTCACCACATGATCCTTCCTCTCAGTTTCTTGTGTCAGAACAGCCCCAATGACCTTATCTTCAGCTGCAATGTATAATCGGAATGGTACTCCTGCTCGTGGCACTTTTAATACGGGAGCCGAAGATAAGTATTTTTTGATGAGATCAAATGCTTCTTGCTATTCTGCCCCCCAAGCGAATTCGGCATCATTCTTAAGCTAAAGGATAGGGGTGAAGGCATCAATCTTCCCAGCTAGGTTAGAAATAAACCTTCGTAAATAATTCACCTTGCCGAGAAACTTCTGCACTTCGACCTCACAAGTCGGAGGTCCCACATTCCTAATAGACTTGATTCGGTCAGGGTCTATTTCTATACCATGTTCATGGATGACAAATCCTAAAAACTTACCAGCCAACACTCCAAAAGCACATTTACGTGGGTTCATTTTCAAACCATACCGACGCATTTTATCAAAGGCTTTGCGCAAATCAGCTATATGAGGACCAAACTCAGCCGATTTGACTACAATATCATCAATGTAGACTTCTACAGTGTTTCCTAACAACTCATGGAAGATCAGATTCATAGCCCTCTGATAAGTAGCACCAGCATTTTTAAGACCGAATGTCATGACAACCCATTCAAATAAACCAATGAAGCCTGGACATATAAAGGCCGTTTTAGACGCATCCTCTTCGGCCATGAAAATCTGGTTATATCCGGCATTACCATCAAGAAAGCTAATAATTTTATTTCCTGATGCATTGTTGATTAATGTGTCGGCTATGGGCATAGGATATTCATCTTTAGGAGTTGCTCTATTTAAATTGCGAAAATCAATGCATACCCTAAGCTTACCTGACTCCTTCTTCTCTATCGGCACAATATTGGAGACCCACTCTGCGTATCTGCAAGGTCTAATAAAATTAGCTTCTAGCAGCCGGTGGATTTCGTCCTTGATTCGTGGGAGAAGATCTGGACGAAAGGTTCTAGCTTTCTGCTTGAAAGGTCTGAAACCGGACTTAATAGGCAGCCGATGTTCGACGATCTCTCGGCTTAGTCCAGGCATCTCAGTGTAATTCCAAGCAAAACAATCTGAATATTCCTTCAATAGACCGATCATCTCATTTCTAGGATCGGTCTCCAGGGTCTTGTTTACAAAAGTCGGCCTTGGAGTGTTACCATCTCCTATGTCAATCTCCTCCAAAGGATCGGCCAATGTAAATCCCTGTCCTAGTTTATCAAGATCTCTGAATTCCTCTATCATGTCCCCTATAGAGGAATCAGATGGTCTTTGTGTGATGGCGGACTTTACGGTCTCAGGGACCGGATCATCCGTAATACTGTCTTTTTGCTGCGGTAGATGTTTGATCTTAAAGTCCGAACTGTTTTGGGAAAGACCAGACCATCCGGCTTTGGGAGCCGAACTGTCCGTGACCAAAGACTCATAAACTTTGTGTGTATTCATCATTTAAACTCTATTTAGGATTTAGCCGATTTTCCATCGGCTCTAGCATTACAGGAATGAAACCTTTCTTATCTATACTTATGAACTGATAATCAGAAAAATCTACTCCTGTGAGACATGTAGCAGTCTCATAAGTCCAGAGTACAGGGGCATCGGCCACAGTGATGCAGGCCGATACATCAGCATGTACTTGTTCTACATCATCGTCTACCCATTGTATTAGCATTTGATGTAATGTAGAAGGTATACATTGATTGGCATGAATCCAATCTCTTCCTAGAATTAAACTGTAATTTCCTTCTACATCAGCGACGAAGAATGCAGCAGCAAGGGTCTTAGACCCGATGGTTAATTCAACGGACGTGACTCCCCTGGCTTTAATTGAACTATCCCCAACACCGCTGAGGGTCATGTTGGTCTTGACAAGTTCGTCATCTTGTTTACCTAATTTTCTGTATAATGAATAAGGCATTAGATTTACAGCCGCCCCTCCATCTACCAACATCTTAGCAATCGGTATTCCATCAATGTGACCGCGCACGAAGAGCGGCTTTAAATGATTTACCGATTCCTTTGGTTTAGTAAAGGCGGCTTCTTTAGGACCAAACTCAAACTGGGCAACAACAGGTTCATCGTCGCCGATAATAGTACAATCGACAGAAAATGTAATAACATTTACATCCATACCTGGGCGTTCTGGAGAAGCCTCGTAGTCGACCAAGTCTTCTCCCAGCAGGTCGTCTTCTTCCATTGATGTTGGCATGTCGTTGGAGGCTTCCTGGTGTGGTGCGAACGGTCCAGACTCCGGGGGCGGACGGTCCGCGCCTGGTGCATATTGCCCAGTCTTGTTGGCCAGGCTACCTGGCATACCTGCAGGGTGGTGTACAAGTGTTGTTTCATTTTCTATTTTTGTGGCCGTTTGTTTTTCCTCAACGGCCTTTGGTCTCCATTTCTTTTGCGGTGGCGGGTACTGTGGATGTGTGTCATTGAATATCTTTTCCGCCTCCTTTTCCTGGCTTTCCTTCGCTCTTAGGCGCTGTAATTTCCGCTTTTGGGACCGTGTCAATCCCGCTGGGCACCATCGAGGCATGGAGTATTTTGGATCGGCTGTTTTGGTGGTAGCCGTATCTTCTTTTTTGGTTGTGTTGGCCGACTCACCAAAAATCATTGGCCCTTTATTATCTTCCTGTATGATAACGTCTGCAGTACCTATTTTGATGACGTCCTTCTTTGTTGTCCTTTTGGTTGCTGTAGGTACATGCCCCCCTGCCGGATTGGTCGGCCTTGGAGGCCGAGTAGTCCGACAATCCTGTTGGGTCTGTGCCTGGTGACCGGATTGAGCGATGCTCAATCGGTCTTGTACCGGTGGCGTCAACCTGTCAAAAACAGATGTTTGGGGTGCCCCCCAGGCGGGGTACTGTGGCATCCCAAATGGATATGGTGGCATGCCCCACATTTGATTTGGGACATATGGTGGACGTAAATATGGATATGGATATGGCATAGGCGGATAAGGTGGAGGTGTCCATGCAGGTATGTTAGGTCTCAGTTGCACAGTATGACCTTTCATTTCTTCCGATTGGTGAGGTGGTCCAATCGGCCTTACCTGACGCTGCTCATGAATGGGTGAGCGGGGTCGCTTTGCTGGCCGGTCACTGGGGTCGGCCTTCTTTTTACGTATTTAGACAATAATTGATCAAAAGTTGGGCCGGCTTTGACCAACCGACCAGCTGCCTTGAATGTATTTGTTTTCCACGTACCTATCTCTGGTCATCGTGGTTTGAAAGTACTTGGCCGTTGTGAGTCTTGAGCATGGCCGGACCGTCCGCTGGAGTTCTCCGGACCGTCCGGTGGGGTACCGGACCGTCCGCGCCTATGTGCCGGATCGTCCGGGATGCGCAGCACGGGTTCCTGCATCTGTCTCCCTGTCTGCGCTTGCCCCCCAGTGCTAGAGGCTGTGATGGTCACCTTCAGGGTCTCCCCTCCATCGGGATTCTTCTTGGCCACCACTTTCCAGCAAGAAACTTTACGACCCTCATCAGCCTCTTTAGCGTTGCCGATGATTGTCTCTTTGCCTTTGCCTTTATCGGCTGTGTTTGGCCGAACCAGGACTTTCTTGCCCTCGAAGTCGATCATGTTCATCGGAAAGGGCTCTATATCTACCTGCATTTCCTGAAATTTCAATCGTCCCTCATTAATAGCCGATTGAATCTGTCGACGGAATACATTACAATCATTAGTGGCATGAGAAAATGAGTTATGCCACTTGCAGTATGCCCGACGTTTTAGCTCGTCGGCGGATGGAATAGTGTGATTTATTTTAATGTTGCCATTTTTGAGTAATTCATCAAATATTTTATCACACTTACCAACATTAAACGTAAATTTAACCTCCTCTTGTCGTTTCTTTTGAACCGGCTGTAAGGAGGAACAAGCTGAAGATTTGGCCTGTTTTGGCCAAACCATTTCAGCAGCATACACTTCTGCTGATTCGTCATCTGAGCTACTTTGGTCGCATTCTACTATATGTACGTTGTGACGAACTGTTTTAGTAGTTTCTTTGCTTCGGCTTTCACAAGCCAAAGCTCTCTGGTGTAACTGTGCTAGTGTAAAAAATTGGATGCCTTCTAATCTTTCTTTTAAATAATATCGTAGACCATTAAAGGCTAATCCTGTTAGCTGTTTTCTGCTAAATGAATTTGGAAGCATCGGTTTCTTGTATCTCGGAATCTCCGGATGTAATCATTAATCGATTCATCTTTTGCTTGTCGCAATGACACTAAATTTACCAAATCCAACTCATAGTCACCGGAGAAAAAATGATCATGAAATTTTTGTTCTAGATCCCCCCATGATGAAATGGAATTAGGAGGTAAAGTGGCGTACCATGCAAACGCAGTTCCGGTTAAAGATAATGAAAATAAACGCACGCGGAATGCTTCTGTATCGGCCAATTCTCCTAATTGTGCTAGGAACTGGCCTACGTGTTCGCGCGTGCTCTTCCCCTAGTCACCCGAAAATTTTGCGAATTCGGGTATCCTGGTTCCCTGTGGGTATGGGTGGTGATCAAATCGGCTGTCATAAGGTTTCCGATATGATTGCCCCCCAGGGACCATGCTTACTCCGAACTTATCTCGGAACGCCCCGGCTATTTCTTCCCTCACTATATCAATGGCAGCCGGTGTGAGACCACCGGCTCTCTGTTCAAATATAGGTGGTGTCGGGGACCATAATTAGGGGTACCCTCAAGGCTCCTAATTCTCAGCTGGTAACCCCCATCAGCACAAAGCTGCAAAGGCCTAATGGGTGCGATTAAGTCAGGGATCGGTCCATTCGAGGGACACGATCACGCCTCGCCCGAGCCTAGCCTCGGACAAGGGCAGCCGACCCCGGAGGATTTCCGTCTCGCCCGAGGCCCCCCTTCAGCGGCGAACATATTCCCGGCTCGCCCGAGGCCCTGCCTTCGCTAAGAAGCAACCCTGACCAAATCGCCGCACCGACCGACCAAGTCGCAGGAGCATTTAATGCAAAGGTAGCCTGACACCCTTATCCTGACGCGCGCCCCCCAGCCGGCAGAGCCGAAGTGACCGCCGTCACTTCGCCGCTCCACTGACCGGCCTGACAGAAGGACAGCGCCGCCTGCGCCACTCCGACTGCGGTGCCACTTGACAGAGTAAGACTGACAGGCAGTCAGGCCCTGCCGAAGGCACCATAGGAAGCTCCGCTTCGCCCGACCCAGGGCTCGGACTCGGGCTAAGTCCCGGAAGACGGTGAACTCCGCCCGACCCAGGGCTCGGACTCGGGCTAAGTCCCGGAAGACGGCGAACTCCGCCCGACCCAGGGCTCGGACTCGGGCTAAGTCCCGGAAGACGGCGAACTCCGCCCGACCCAGGGCTCGGACTCGGGCTAAGTCCCGGAAGACGGCGAACTCCGCTCCGCCCGACCCAGGGCTCGGACTCGAGCTAAGTCCCGGAAGACGGCGAACTCTGCCCGACCCAGGGCTCGGACTCGGGCTAAGTCCCGGAAGACGACGATCTCCGCCTCGCCCGACCCAGGGCTCGGACTCGGGCTAAGTCCCGGAAGACGACGATCTCCGCCTCGCCCGACCTAGGGCTCGGACTTGGGCTCGGCCCCAGAAGACGACGATCTCCGCCTCGCCCGACCCAGGGCTCGGACTTGGGCTCGGCCCTAGAAGACGACGAACTCCGCTTCGCCTGACCCCAGGGCTCGGACTCCGCCCCGGCACCAGCCGGCAATCTCCGCCTCGCCCGACCCGGGGGCTCGGACTCGACCTCGGCTTCGGAGGAGCTTCCACATCGCCCAACCTAGGGCGCAGACCAGCCACGTCAACAGGAGGAGCCATCATCACCCTACCCCGAGCTGACTCGGGCCACAGGGAACAAGACCGGCGTCCCATCTGGCTCGCTCCGCCAGATAGGCAATGATGGCGCCCCGCATGCTCTATGACGACGGCGGCTCTCAGCCCCCTTACGGAAGCAAGAGGACGTCAGCAAGGACTCAACCGCTCCGACAGCTGTCCCTCCGCCAAGCTCCATCGCTCCTCCGACGGCCACGACATCACACCAGCTGGGTGCCAAGATCTCTCCGGCTGCCACAACGGCATGTACCTAGGGCGCTAGCTCACCTCCGCTAGACACGTAGCACTCTGCTACACCCCCCATTGTACACCTGGATCCTCTCCTTACGCATATAAAAGGGAGGACCGGGGCCCTCTTAGAGAAGGTTGGCCGCGCGGGGACGAGGACGAGAACAGGCGCTCGCCGGAGGCCGCTCGCTCCCTCTCCCGCGTGGACGCTTGTAACCCCCTACTGCAAGCGCACCCGAACCTGGGCGCGGGACGAACACGAAGGCCGCGGGATTCCCACCTCTCTCACGCCGGTCTCCGGCCGCCTCGCTCTCCCCCCTTCGCGCTCGCCCCCGCGCTCGACCCATCTGGGCTGGGGCACGCGGCGACATTCACTCGTTGGCTCAGGGACCCCCCGGTCTCGGAACGCCGACAGGTGGGGTTGGCTGGATACTAGCATGTTGTCTTTCCCACCATTGGTTTGAGCTACGTGGTGCATTGCCACTTGCCCTATATAGTTCATATGTTTGATCGTTCCTTTCCGGCCTTCTAGGTGGGGCCGGAAAGTTTTCTTGGGCTCTAGATCTCGAATTAATGGGTTGATGCATTGCATAGTGCGATGGGAAGTGTTGCTGGGACGGGTGAGGATTCAGGTAACAATCCTCCTCAAAAAGGTCATGCGCGGACTGTCTGGACATTGGCCCGGACCGTCCGTGATTATATGCGGACCGTCCGTCGTTGTATGCAGACGGTCCGACTGGGTAGTTTAGATTCTGTGATGTATGTGGTGGCTCGGGCGCATATCTAGGTAACTCATTAAAAATAGGCCTGACTGTTGCTTGTCCGGACGGTCCGCGCTCACGTGTGGACGGTCTAGGCATGTGCAGATCGGCTGATTTGCTGCCGATTTGCGGTTGCTCAGGGTACGTGTCCATCGGCATCCTATAAAGGGGTTGTGACTGGTCGTGACAACCTCTAGCCGATGTATTACGTGTGTTATCCCCTAATTCAACCTCGTGTAAAGGAAAATTTGCTATACTAGATTTATCAAATGCACGTACTAGTCTCCTGTAATCCTTTTGCATATCCCCTATGATATTTTGCATTTGCTCACGCTGTTCATCTACATAATTTCTAAGAGATTGTAGCTCGTTTGTATTACTTACATTGGGGATTTCTGGTGTGGGTCGGAGCGAAGCCGGATCCGTCGCCCGATGTCGGACGACCTTGTTGTTCCTGTCCACTTTAAAGTTGGCCAAGAACTTTGCTTTTGCCTCCTGGATCATCTGCTCCTTGTGCTCCTCGAATTGGAGCTGTTCGTCAGCCGGCAAGGTCTCCCAAGTCGGCTCTATGATGTTGCTCGGGGAAATATTAGAGGTATCTCTTGAACCGGCCATTGAGGGCCGATTTGATGCGTCTATATTTGTTTTCCCCAGCGGAGTCGCCAAAAAGTATGTTGACACCTTTTTGGAGGCGCCAATCACTTCAAAAGAACCAGCGACGGTGCTCTCTGGTCAGGCGCGGACGGTCCGCGGCACAGGGCCGGACGGTCCGCGACTTGGCGCGAGGCGGTGGTGCTCTCTGGTCAGGCGCGAACGGTCCGCGGCACAGGGCCGGACGGTCCGCGCGTGCGTAGGGACGGCGGGAGATCGCCGACGGCGCCTGGATCTCGCTCCCGGGAGGGACCCCGTCGGGGAGGAGAGATGCTAGGTGGTGTCTAGGCTCGGGTAGACCGACCTAGACTCCTCTAATCGACGTAGAGTCGAGGAGAGGCGAAAGATTTGGGGATCGAGAGGCTAGACTAGAACTACTCTTAATTGTACAGGAAATAAATACGAAATAGAAGTTGTATTGATTCGATTGATGATTACAAATCGGCCGTAGACCTTTCTATTTATAGAGGAGGGAGGCTGGACCCTTTACACAACTGATTCCGAGCTAATTCCGCGAATTTAGCTAACAACCGTAGCACAAAACTCGGAACCCTAATCTGTTCTGCGCACGCGCGGACCGTCCGGCCTCAGGGCCGGACCGTCCGCCGGCTCACTTTTGGTTCAAACAGGTTGTTCTCATTGTCATTAGTAAAGCTGGATGGTTCGGGGGATCTGAAGCATCCGAGTGTGGAGATATCATCGTGCCCGACAGGAATTGCTCGCGGGCGTTGAGATTGGCCGCAGGACCCCTGTGTGCCGTGGCCAGACCGACCGCGCACCTCCCTCCATCGGTGAGTTTCTCACAAATGAAATTTGCCTTGTCGTTCTTCACGTATCGCACCGTTTTAATCAGAGTTTAGAGCTTGGGGCACCGGAATGGACATCCCCGACCATGGCCTCTGCTGTGTGGCATGATGCCGTCGTGTCGTGGTTAGGCCTCGTGAGGGAGAGATAAAGGAGAGTAGCCAGGTGTCATCGGATGAGTCACCAACAGTGGAGATCAGAAGATGGTATCATTTAGTCGATTTTGATCATGGTCGTAGACTTTAAGATGAGCGGTCGTGATCATAAGATGCGTACTGGTTCGGGTTGGGGCGTTGGATGGTGATCTGGTGGGCGTCATTGCACACCGGGTTATAAGTGGGATGGATTTAATCTCGGGCATCGAGATTTGATCGATCGGCTAAGGACCTGTGATACCCTTTTCGTCTGTGCAGTTTTGGTAATGAGTCCCTATGGTTTTACTAAAGCAACCGACAGTACAGGCACCATTGTGAGGAGTATAAATTAGGCCCTGTTATTTTCGAGTAAGCCCCGGGATTCTTCAAAGTCTTGAACCGCAGTCCATATCTCTCTGGTTTCCAATAAAACAAATCAGGAAATTTTTTTTCTAGTATGAAAATAAATCTATAATCCCTATAAAATTCATATCTTCTATGTTTTAACTCTCATTTTAATCCGTTCAAGTTGCATTAGCTTCGTATAAATATCGACTACGCGGTAACAACAATAGTTGTACATTGTCATATACTTTTATTGTCAGATAATTACTTAACCTATGTTTTAGTAAATTGACCTTTCTAAAAACAAAAGTTAATTTGTTTATAATTAAAAACTAATCAAAATATGACCTTCATTCAAGTTATAAGTTAGAGGGGAATTGAATTATTTCTTAGATTATCTTTCTCACTCAAGGAATAAAATCAATCTAAAACATAGTATTAATTGTTTAATCAAGTAGATCTTCCAAAAACCAGAGTTCTTCAACCGTAACTCCGATTTTAGTGGTTCTCGAACCTACGATTTCGTAACGGCACATAAAACATCACTATATAGTTGGTTCTCATGTTTGGTGTGATGTTATTTCTCCTATGCATATTGTTTGTTTGTATTGTTGCAAGTAGACGAGCAAGTGACCGAGGAGCCCGAAGCACAACAGGTTGAATACTCTGAGCAGGAGCTCGTAGAAGGCAAGTTGTGCCCTTGATCACTCTTCTTTACCTAATAATGTTCTCTATAATCACTACGACATGCTCAGGTTAAATTGATGGGACCTAATAGGTTGCCCTAGTTTTGTCTACCTCACACCTTGCATACAAATGGATTATTGGATAGTTTGGCTATGCTCTACCTGGTTTTCGGGAAGTAATGCTATATGACATATGGTCATATTTCATTGTTGTTACAAGATTATTTATTGTTCATGAAAAGATTATGATGTTAATTGGATGGAGCTTAACTTGAGATAACAGTGCTACCACAAGGGTGGAATAGGATGCCCTTGGCTGACTAATTAGAAAAACTAGTGGAGGACTATCTTACCGGAAATGGACAACCACAATATGAGGAACTGCTGGTATAGGGAGGTTCTTGGGTCAGTCATGCTGCGATGGCTTTTTGGACGAGGGGTCCCTATATCGCCCCCTTCTCGCAGACACCGTAGTAGGTTTTCTGAAGCTAGTGGAACTTTGTAAAGGCCTTGTAGTGCTACCCTGCCTCGTCTCCTCGACAGAGATAAATGGGATTTCTAGTCCCCTTGGCAAATGGGTAACATGGATTATGGGTAAAGATGTGCAACCTCTGTAGAATGTAAAACTGGTATATCAACGGTGCTCACGGTCAAGAGCGACTCAGGACTCTCACATGATTAACTTATGGAATTAATATTAATCTGTCATATGCATTGCATTGTGGGATTATTTATCAATTGTGATCTCTTATTTTTATTAGGACGGTATACACTTACACTTAGTAACTACTAATGAAATTTTGACCAACTTATTAAAAGCAATGCTCAGCCATAACTATTATTTGTTGATCATCCTTACACTACACATAAGCCCCCACTGTAAGTAAGCTCATGCACATTATTCCCCATACTTGTTGAGCGAACATTTGTGAGCACACCCTTGCAAAAAACCCCCACATGTGAAGAACAGGTACCACAAGAGTAGAACTACTATGATGAGTTCGACGAGATCTAGGTGTCGTCTCCTAGTCAGCTATTAGCGCCGAAAAATAATATTTGTTCGATTTATTTATTATTAGTTATTTTGTAAGACATTTTTGTTATGTAATAAAGATTATGACATTCGTCTCTATACACCGAGTCATTATATGTGTTGATCTTGTTTGTCGCACATATGAGACGTACCCGAGTTTGCCCTTAAAACCGGATGGGACACCTTTAGACTGTTGTTACTGAACGATAGCAATGTTATTACTGCCCATTTGTTTATTGCTGATTTATTAATAAGTCACTATTTGATTGAGATGAGCTATTGCTATGTGGTAAATGAAACATTACTAAGTCATGTGTTGTATTATTAATATACCGACTGTATTATTACTTATACAGTGTTAATGACTAAATTATTACTGATATAAATGATGAGAAAATGATGATATACTATGTACTTGTGTAGCAAGATAAAACTGAGAACCCTGAAAGTTAGAGTAGACAATGTCGATTTTTATATCAAGTCTAGGTTATGCAACAACCACAAGATCATTATTTTTACAAATGGTTCCATCATATCCTATGCCTACCACAGAGCCAATGATACCTGGGGCCTTAAGTCTACTGAAAAAACTGTATTTATTACTGTACAATCGATAATATCACTGGACATTAGATGTTTTGTCACTTACATGGTCCATCCATTTACTTACTGCCTCCACTACTGGAATCTTTAGCTTGTGTGTGTCCGCTAATTGGGGTCAGCCTCTTGCCCCACTTTGCTAAAGCATTGCAGCAATGTCTTACCAGCATTTCTGTGGCAGTGCTAGACTCTTCTGCTTCATTACGTCCACTAGTAGAGGTCCTGTTAATGCCTCCACGGTCTACACCAAAAACTAGCGACTGGCCTCACCAGTCCCGGTGCCACGGATGCCAGAATATACGGTCTGCTCAGGATCCATGAACTACGACTATCATTGTGTATAATTACTAAGCTAGGTTATAAATTACTCGCTGGTTTCGTGTGAAAATTATTGGTAAACAGATAAATATTGAATGTCTAAACATAAATAATTACTGAGCGATATATTAATTATTAGTGAGTGATACAAAGATTACTAGAAGTGGGTAATTGCTCGAGGGTACAATTGTTACTGGAATTTTGTTGAATTAATATGTGCTGAGTATGACTAGAAGTTACTGAACAGATAATTACTGGGTTGTAACATTTAGCTTTTGGAGGAAAGTAATTATCATATTTGTACACAAAAAAAAAACACTGCTTGCACTATAAAATAACTGAATTTATTATTGCTGATCAATCAATGTCTGTCATCTCTGTTATTACTGAGTAGAGTGGTTTACTTACAAGAAGGTTGCCATAATTTCATTTTGTTGATGTTGTTTGACATTTTGTCAACATTTATTGTACTTCTGGTGAAAACACTCCACCTAGGTGTTCCCCAGGCAGCGCAACCCCGCATTGCAAGTTGTCAAGGTAATACAACTATGAAAAAAGGTAAAAATGAAAGAAAAAAGGTCTTACTACATAGTAAACTCTATTGGCAATGTGCACCATCTAAAAAACATCTAGGTATCAAACAAACATATATAGTACTAAATAAAAATAAAAATACTTACAATCAGAAATAGTATATATCCCTGTATGGTGGGTGTAGCTGCTTTGATGCAACAATCCCTCCTGAATTTGTCTGCCTTTATCTTGAGATCATCGCAAATAGCCTATCACCAATCATATTGCTACGCTACTCCCAACGCTTCAACGAGAGCAAAATGCCTCGTCGAGATATTCAAACTGGCCGAAAGGAATAGAAGAAAATTGCTTGCAAGAACAAAAAACATTGTAAAATCCAATCATCCCCGTGGTTTCTATGGTCATTCTTTCAACAACCCACGAGGGACCTCATTGGAATGGAGCTTGTTATAAGTAGATATTCCCTTTGCATGATCATTTGTGAACATCTTAACCATTCTATTTTTCTTGCATAGTTTTCTATACAGAAAAAATAATAGAAAAATCACTGAACATATGGCGAACACAAAAAGGAAAAACAAAATAAAGGATCTTATTGTTACTAACCTAAAACTGTATCTAGTATGTAAACCCTAGAATCCAGCCTCTGAAACTCTAGTCACTTGAGAAATAATGAAGGAGTCATTTTAATTATGTACCTTATTAAAGAGGCTTATTTCTTTTAAATAAATAACAAATAAAAATATGGAATTATGCATTATGCTAGAACTCCTTTGTTTATGCACCAAACTCAAACTTAGGTTTAAAACAAATTTGGCTTCAAATTCGAATTTGAGCTTTGAAAAATATGGGAGCAAAAGAGTTAAAAGAATGGAATGATGATGATGATAATAATAATAATAATAATAATAATAATAATAATAATATTATTATTATTATTATTATTATTATTATTATTATTATTATGGCAAACAGTGGAAGTTTTATTCATATTGGAATTATGTTTGGAAATTTGGAAGTTCAAAATAAGAATTTGAATTTAGTTTGAATAATTGGAATGGAAAATAGAAAAGGAAAAGAAAAGACTACGTTTTGGGCCCTTTTCTGCTTGGCCCAAAACTGTCCTCACCTGCGCGGCCCACTCCAACCTTGAGGGCGCCGACTGGTGAGCCCGGGCAGGCAGCCTCACCCGCGTGCCAGCCCCTCATTCGCACTGGCTAGTGGGACCGTTCGGCCAGAGACTTTGTGCGCGTGCGTTGTAGCCGCGACCACCAGGTGGACCCCGTTGCTCAGCTGGATCTTCTCCCTCCCTGCGCGGCGCCAAACTCGGAACTGTGGGATTCCGTGGGTTCGCGTGGATCTCACCGTATTGTTGCTCCTCGGGGCTACCTATTCTCTGGCCTGGGTGTATAAATAGAGATTTCCTGCGTCCCCTGATGCACCTAATCCTAGCACCTAAGGCCACCTAGAACCATGATTGTGATCGCCGTTGTGGTGAGTGAAATCGGCGTCGCGTGCCACCCCTTGCTCGCCGTCGACATACCGCACCGTTCGGAGCTCTGAGTTTGTCCTGGAAGCGTCGCCGCGCCAAGAGGAAGGTGTAGCCCCGCACCCGAGTTACTCCGTGGGCAGGGGAGTCCGGGAAATCCTCACCGGAGCTCGCGCCCAGCCTCTCACCCGCACCCCTCCGTGGCCTGCTTCCGTCATCGTTCCGCACGCTCTGTAAGCCACCTCACTATGTTCGCTATTATACACACGCTGTTTAGGTTGTCTTGGGTGGGGAGATTTTCTCGCCCGTGGGCCATTTTGGCGGTCGCCGGCAAGCTCGCCGCCACGGAGGCACCGTGTGCCACCGCGGACTGACCGTGTGGAGAATGAGAAAGTAGGGCGAGATGTCGACCATTGATCGCGGTTTGGACAGCTCCGATTAGATCGTATATACCCCTTCGCCACTATAGATCCAGTGTGTTGGATTGTGATCATGTGGTTCAGCGCTTTCGCTGGTTCATAATGCGTTGAATCTAATCTTGACCACCGGTGGCGATCGAACGGCTAAGATACAAAGTTACCCCTTCGGCTGAGTGATTTTGCATATGACCCTTAGGTTTAATTAGAATTAACCCACCGTCCATGACGGGTGTTAAATAATTACAACTGCACCTAGGCTTTTGCATAGAGAACCCTAGACTCCTTGGTATTTGTGTCCGCAGTCCAGAATCATTAAAGAAATTCAGATTTAAAAATAGAAAATGATTTTTAGTATATAAATAATTTCATGAACTTGTTTAATTCATAATTAATCCATCTTAACTCCTTTTTGATCCATTTCAATTGCAATAGTCTCATATTAATTTTGTTTATCATCTAGTAACCTTGTATTACTATGAAACTCATGGTTAAAATCTTGTACCTCATTTGTTTTATATCTAACACTTAGAACTTCGGAAAATCATAACTCTTTAACCGTAACTCCGAATTTAGTGGTTCTCGAACCTGCGATCTCGTTATGATGTGTAGATCATTATTATGCATTATGTTCTTCTATTTGATGTGATGTTAATTTCTGCTATACCATGGTTGTTTGTATTGCTACGAGTAGCAGCGAGGTTACGTGAATCTGAAGACCAAGTTGGTACCTGGGATCTCAAGTCTAAGGCAAGTTGTGCCCTTGATCACTTTTCTCTACCTAACAATGTTCCTGGTAATCACTGTGGCATGCTAAGGTTAATTTGATGGGACCTAGTATTGTTTATCCCACACCTTGCAAACAAATGAACTTCTAGGTAGTACTGCTATTGCTCTACCTGGTTTTGGGATTAATGTTATATTTGAATTATGATTGTTGGGGGTCTTCTTCTTCACCGAAGGTCCTCAAGACAAAAACACCTTCGGCAAGATAATACAAAGGCTCGCCGAAGCTATCATCAACCTTAGCTTTGCTTCTCAAGACAAAGACCTTGTGTACAAGCATCGTTGGAGAATGCCGAAGCTCAATAGCTTTGGCTTGGACCAAGCGAAGAAGTAAAAGACTAAATAGACCTAATTAGCTTTAGTTGCTTGTAAATAAGCGTTTAAGGGCATGGATGTAATTTTGCTCGGGCTGCGTCCCGTGCCTATAAATAGATGAACAGTAACCTCGTACTGTTCACGCTGGATTGTATTCACTTTCTCGCATTTGAACCTTCGAGCAAGCCGAAGGTATCAATGTAATATTAACATTGTTGATATTTATTTATGTTTTATGGGATGCAAGAATAATTTAGATAATAAGATGCAATTATCATGTTTATTCTTTCGCATTCCTATTCACATATTAAATGATGAAGGTATGTCCTTCTTGACCTTCGTCTAATGAAGCATTATGCCCATGAGGAGATAATACTTCGAAATACGAAGGTCCGTAATAATTAAAATTTGTGTTGCCTTGTTCTTGATATACAACATTTGAGAACAAGTGACCAACATTGGCGCCCACCTCCAGTGAACTCACTTCCACAATTGCGACAATGGCTTCACAAGGCAACCGAGCTGTGGCACCTTCGGCTACGAAGTTGGTGCTCCCAATCACAGGTGGCTCAAGTTCTGAACCAGCCAATAAGAAGCAGAAGAAGAAGCATAGAGAAGGGTACAACATGTTGGAGTGCAAGGACCCTTCATCAAGTCCAAATGGTCTCATATACCAATCACCTTCTCCCAGGAAGACCTTCAGCTCAAGGATTATCCTCACAATGATACAATGGTCATATCTTGTGTCATCAAGGGGTTCCTGGTCCACAATGTCTTAGTGGACACAAGCAGTGCGACAGACATCATTTTTGCGAAGGCTTTCAGGCAAATGCAAGAGTCGGATGACAAGATACATGATGCAATGCACCCCCTCTGTGGCTTCAGAGGAAGACAGATCGTGGCGCTCGGCAAGATAACTATGCCGATCACCTCGGCTATGTTCACAATACAAGGACAGAACAGATTGTCTTCGACATTGTCAATATGGAGTACCCCTACAATGCAATTATTGGTCGAGGGACGCTAAACGCCTTCGAAGCAATACTCCACCCAGCATATCTTTGCATGAAGATACCTTCTAACCAAGGGCCTATCGTTGTACATGGAAGCCAAGAGGCTGCCAAGAGAGCCGAAGGGAATTGGATGGATTCTAAGGCCATCCATAACATAGATGAAGCCGAAGCTCATCAACAATATAAGTATAAAAGAGATAAGGCTGCTTCGGTAGATCAACCAAATCCCATGCTTTTATGCGAAGACATAGCCAAGCAGAAGGTCCTGTTGGGATCTCAATTATCTGATGAACAAGAGAAGACTTTGTTGAGATTCCTGTTCAACTACACAAATGTTTTTGCCTGGTCAGTCAATGATCTCTGTGGTGTCAATAGAGATGTCATTGAGCACTCACTCAATGTAGACCCGGCCTTCAGGCCAAAAAAGCAGAGGCTTTGGAAAATGTCCGATGATAAAGCCGAAGGCGCACGAAACAAAGTAAAAGGCTTCTGAGTGCCAGTGTTATTAGAGAAGTAACATACCTAGAATGGCTGGCTAATACTGTGATGGTAAAGAAAGCTAATGGAAAATGGAGAATGTGCATCGACTTCACAGATCTCAATAAGGCGTGCCCAAAGGATGAATTCCAATTGCCAAGAATAGATTCTCTTGTGGATGCAGCGGCTACTTTAGAGCTCATGAGCTTATTGGACTGCTACTCAGGTTATCATCAAATCTGGATGAAGAAGGAGGATGAGCCTAAGACAAGCTTCATAACCCCTAGTGGGACCTATTGCTACCTTCAGATGCCCGAGGGGCTCAAGAATGCTGGAGGAAGCTTCAGCAGAATGATTGCCTAAGTTCTTCACTCCCAAATTGGCAAAAATGTGCTGACATATGTTGATGATATCATAGTAAAGAGCACGAAGCAAGAAAATCACGTTGCTGATTTGCAAGAAACATTTGCTAACTTCAGAAGAGCTGGTCTTAAACTAAATCCAGAAAAATGTGTCTTCGGAGTGAAGAAGGGCAAATTTCTTGGTTGCTTGGTATCAACAAAGGGCATCGAAGCTAATCCAAGTAAGATAGAAGCCATACTTCGGATGGAGCCACCAAAGTCAAGAAAGCATGCCTAGAGGTTAACAGGAAGGCTGACATCATTGAATAGATTTATTTCAAGATCAGTAGAGAGGAACTCTGCCATTCTTCAAAGTGCTAAAGTCAGTCGAAGTCTTTCAATGGGGACCAACTCAGCAAAAAGCCTTCGAAGAACTGAAGCAGTATTTGATAAAACTGACAATCTTAACTCCACCTTTGTTAGGAATTCCATTGTTGCTGTATATAGCTGCTTCCCACGCTGCGATTAGTGCGGCGCTGGTGCAAGAGAAGCAGGATGGCCGGGCAAGAAAACAAGTGCCATTGTACTTCGTCTCTGAAGTACTTAGTGCATTAATGAAAAATTATACAGAGTTAGAGAAGGTACTATATGCTGTATTAACGGCTTCCAAGAAGCTTCGGCATTACTTCCAAGCATACCATATCATAGTGCCTTCCTCACAACCCCTAAAGGACATAATGAGAAACAAAAAAGCCATAAGAAGAGTTGGAAAATGGGCTACAGAATTGAATGAATTCACTATCTATTTCGTTCATAGATCTTCGATCTAATCCCAAGTGTTAGCAGCTTTATTGTTGATTGGACGCCAGGGGCTCAGGAAGAAGAGAAAACAAATGATGCCGAAGCCTGGACAGTATTTTGTGATGGGTCCTGGGAACCTTCGGCGCAGGAGCAGTTGCTGTTTTAATTTCACCTTCAAAAATCAAAACCTGCTATGCAGTAAGATTGGACTTCAACTGCACAAATAACATTGCAGAATACAGAGCCCTTCTCTTGGGGCTTTGAAAGCTTAAGGCAATGGGAATAAGAAGGGCAATACTCAAATCCGACTCACAAGTCATTTTAGGTCACATTGACAAAAGTAGTAAAGCAAGGGACCAGAAGCTAGAGAAATATCTAGATGCAGTCCGAAGGATGGAATCCTCTTTCGAAGGCTTCTCTATAAAAAACATCCCAAGAGGAGAAAACGAGCACGCAGATTTGTTAGCTAAATCAGCGGCACAGGGGCTTCCGTTACTGTCGGGGACCATAATTAGGGGTACCCTCAAGACGCCTAATTCTCAGCTGGTAACCCCCATCAGCATAAAGCTGCAGAGGCCTGATGGGTGCGATTAAGTCAGGGATCCGTCCATACGAGCGACTCGATCGCGCCTCGCCCGAGCCTAGCCTCGGGCAAGGGCAGCCGACCCTAAGGTGTTTCCGTCTCGCCCGAGGCCCCCTTTTCACGGCAGACGCATCTCCGGCTCGCCCGAGGCCTTGCCTTCGTTAAGAAGCAAACCTGACTAAATCGCCGCGCCAACCGACCAAGTCACAGGGGCATTTAACGCAAAGGTAGCCTGGCACCTTTATCCTGACGCGCGCCCCCTGGCAGAGCCGAAGTGACCGCCGTCACTTCGCCGCTCCACTGACCGGTCTGACAGAAGGACAACGCCGCCTGCGCCATCCCGACTGCAGTGCCACTTGACAGAGTGAGACTGACAGGCAGCCAGGCCTTGCCAAAGGCGCCATAGGAAGCTCTGCCCGACCCAGGGCTTGGACTCGGGCTAAGGCCCCGGAAGACGGCGAACTCCGCTCCGCCCGACCCAGGGCTCGGACTCGGGCTAAGGCCCCGGAAGACGGCGAACTCCGCTCCGCCCGACCCAGGGCTCGGACTCGGGCTAAGGCCTCGGAAGACGACGAACTCCGCTCCGCCCGACCCAGGGCTCGGACTCGGGCTAAGGCCCCGGAAGACGGCGAACTCCGCTCCGCCCGACCCAGGGCTCGGGCTAAGGCCTCGGAAGACGACGAAGTCCGCTCCGCCTGACCCAGGGCTCGGACTCGGGCTAAGGCCCCGGAAGACGACGAACTCCGCCTCGCCCGACCCCAGGGGTCGGACTCCGCCCTGCCCTCTGCCGAACGACCTCCGCCTCGCCCGACCCAGGAGCTCGGGCTCAGCCTCGGCCATGCAGGACAGACTCGACCTCGGCTTCGGAGGAGCCTCCACGTTGCCCGACCTAGGGCACAAGTCCGCCACGTCAACAGGAAGCGCCATCACCACCCTACCCCGAGCCGACTCGGGCCGCAGAGAACAGGACCGACGTCCCATCTGGCTAGCTCCGCCAGATAGGCAATGATGGCGCCCCGCTAGACCCATGACGACGGCGGCTCTCAGCTCTCTTACGGAAGCAGGGGGACGTCAGCAAGGGCCCAACCACTCCGACAGCTGTCCCTCCGCCAAGCTCCATTGCTTCTCCGACAGCCACGACGCCACACCAGCTGGGTGCCAAGATCTCTCCGGCTGCCACCTTGGCATGTACTTAGGGCACTAGCTCTCCCCCGCTAGACACGTAGCACCTTGCTACACCCCCATTTGTACACCTGGATCCTCTCCTTACGCCTATAAAAGGAAGGACCAGGGCCTTCTTAGAGAAGGTTGGCCCCGCGGGAACGAGGGCAGGGGCAGGCGCTCTCTTGGGGCCGCTCGCTCCCCTCACCCGCGTGGACGCTTGTAACCCCCTACTGCAAGCGCACCCGACCTGGGCGCGGGACGAACACGAAGACCGCGGGATCTCCACCTCCCTCTCGACTCGGCTCCGGCCGCCTCGCTCTTCCCCCCTTCGCGCTCGCCCACGTGCTCGACCCATCTGGGCTGGGGCACGCGACACACTCACTCGTCGGCTTAGGGACCCCCCGGTCTCGAAACGCCGACAGTTGGCGCGCCAGGTAGGGGCCTGCTGCGTGTTGACGAGCAGTTTCCCGTCAAGCTCCAGATGGGTAGTCTCCAACGACCTCTCCAACCCGAGATGGTGCTCCGTTTCGGGAGTCTCGAGTTCATGTCTTTCGACGGCGGCTACGACATGATACTCCTTCCACCGCCGCGCGACGGCGACAATGGTGGCCGACAGCCCGCCCGCCGGCGGCGGAATCGACGACGTCTTCCCCGCGTGGGGGAAGAACAACCTTCGAGCTCGCCCCATCCTCTCCCTCGCCATCGGAGGAGGAGGCGGGGCAACCAGGGCCGAGCGGGAGGCTGCGCTCCGTCGGCTGTCGAGCGAATCGACATCCCCAGCGCCCCAACGGAGGACGCGTCGGGCGTCACCCTCGCGTTTGAGGCGAAGGCGAGCGCCGTCCCCCCGCAACACGCCAACCCCGAGCAAGTGGACGACGCCAGCACGCTCACAGAGGGCCTGCAGGACGTCGCCCTCGTACCCAAGACGACGGCGCGATCAGCCCCCGATGTGACTTCGTCGCTCCTCGTCGACCAAAAGGTACCGACCGATTCCCATCCTTCGTCATTTCGACTCGACCTCAACCCGCCTAGCGACCTCGCTCTGGCGGGCGCTCACGTTGAGGCGAGTGCAACTTCTCTTGGGTTTCGTGTGCGGTCGCCTTGGGACCGATTGACGGGCGTCTCGACCTACGGGCCCTCTGGGTCCGAGGAAGATGACGACCCCAGCATCTGCTGGGATTTCTCCGGATCTGGCAACCCCAGTGCCATGCGGGACTTCATGACCGCATGCAACTACTGCCTCTCTGACTGTTCCGACGGCAGCCGCAGCCTTGACGACATGGACTGCGGCCCGAGCCGCGAATGTTTCCACGTCGAGCTAGGGGATCCCTCCGGAGGCAACCGTCTCGGCATGCCGGAGGATGGTGATCTCCCTAGGCCAGTGCCTCGCGCCGACATCCCGCGGGAGCTAGCTGTGGTCCCCGTTCCGGCGGGGGGTCACGACCCACAGCTCGAGCAAGTCCGCGGGGTGTAGGCCGGGCTCGACGAGGGGGCAGGAGCGCTCGAGTTGATCCGCCGGGACGTCGGGCAGGTATGGGCGGGCCAGCCCCCGGCCGGAGAAATACGTCACCTGCCCCAGGGTCTCCATCACCGTATCGCCAACGATGCCAGGGACAGGCCGCCACCCGCATCCAGCGGGACCGGTCAGGACCTGGCAGCCGCGGCGATGCTCCTCCGCGCGATGCCGGAGTCATCAACCACCGAGGGTCGGCGAATCCAGGGAGAGCTCAAGCATCTCCTGGAAGGCGCTGCGGCCCGGCGGGCCGAGAGCTCTGCCTCCCGCAGGCAGGGGTACCCCTCGGAACCTCGTGCCGCGACTTCCCGACTCATGCGGGAAGCCTCGGTCTACACCGGGCGCACGCGCAACACCGCGCCTGCGGCCCCGGGCCACCTCGGCGACGAGCGCCCTCATCGCGACCGTCGGGCCCGCCTCGACGAAAGGGTGCGCCGAGGCTACCACCCCAGGCGTGGGGGACGCTACGACAGCGGGGAGGATCGGAGTCCCTCTCCCGAACCACCCGGTCCGCAGGTCTTCAGCCGGGCCATTCGGCGGGCGCCGTTTCCGGCCCGATTCCGACCCCCGACTACTATCACAAAGTACTCGGGGGAAACAAGACCGGAATTGTGGCTCGCGGACTACCGCCTGGCCTGTCAACTGGGTGGAACGGACGACGACAACCTCATCATCCGCAACCTCCCCCTGTTCCTCTCCGACACTGCTCGCGCTTGGTTGGAGCACTTGCCTCCGGGGCAGATTTCCAACTGGGAGGATTTGGTCCAAGCTTTCGCCGGCAACTTCCAGGGCACGTACGTGCGCCCCGGGAATTCCTGGGACCTCCGAAGCTGCCGGCAACAGCCGGGAGAGTCTCTTCGGGACTACATCCAGCGATTCTCGAAGCAACGCACCGAGCTGCCCAACATCACCGACTCCGATATCATCGGCGCGTTCCTTGCCGGCACCACCTGCCGTGACCTGGTGAGCAAGTTGGGTCGCAAGACCCCCACCAGGGCGAGCGAGCTGATGGACATCGCCACCAAGTTCGCCTCTGGCCAGGAGGCGGTCGAGGCCATCTTCCGAAAGGACAAGCAGCCCCAGGGCCGCCCGTCGGAAGATGCTCCCAAGGCGTCTACTCTACTCGGCGCCAAGAAGAAAGGCAGGAGGAAGTCGCAAGCGAAACGCGACACCGCCGACGCAGACCTTGTCGCCACCACCGAGTACAAGAACCCTCGGAAGCCCCCCGGAGGTGCCAACCTCTTCGACAAGATGCTCAAGGAGACGTGCCCTTACCATCAGGGGCCCGTCAAGCACACCCTCGAGGAGTGCGTCATGCTTCGGCACCACTTCCACAAGGCCGGGCCACCCGCAGAGGGTGGCAGGGCCCGCGACGACGACAAAAAGGAAGATCGCCAAGCAGGAGAGTTCCCCGAGGTCCGCGACTGCTTCATGATCTACGGAGGGCATGCGGCGAATGCCTCGGCTCGGCATCGTAAGCAAGAGCGTTGGGAGGTCTGCTCGGTGAAGGTGGCGGCGCCAGTCTACCTAGACTGGTCCGACAAGCCCATCACCTTCGACCAAGATGACCACCCCGACCACGTGCCGAGCCCGGGGAAGTACCCGCTCGTCGTCGATCCCATCATCGGCGACGTCAGACTCACCAAGGTCCTGATGGATGGGGGCAGCTGCCTCAATATCATCTACGCCGAGACCCTCAGGCTCCTGCGCGTCGATCTGTCCTCCGTCCGAGCAGGCGCTGCGCCCTTCCACGGGATCATTCCTGGGAAGCGCGTCCAGCCCCTCGGACGGCTCGACCTTCCTGTCTGCTTCGGAACACCCTCCAACTTCCGAAGGGAGACTTTGACGTTCGAGGTGGTCGGGTTCCGAGGAACCTACCACGCAGTACTGGGGAGGCCATGCTACGCGAAGTTCATGGCCATCCCCAACTACACCTACCTGAAGCTCAAGATGCCGGGCCCCAACGGGGTCATCACCGTCGGCCCCACGTACAAACACGCGTTCGAATGCGATGTGGAGTGCGTGGAGTACGCCGAGGCCCTCGCCGAGTCCGAGGCCCTCATCGCCGACCTGGAAAACCTCTCCCGAGAGGTGCCGGACGTGAAGCGACACGCCGGCAACTTCGAGCCAGCGGAGACGGTTAAGGCCGTCCCTCTCGACCCCAGTGGCGACACCTCCAAGCAGATCCGGATCGGTTCCGGGCTCGACCCCAAATAGGAAGCAGTGCTCATCGACTTTCTCCGCGCAAACGCCGGCGTCTTTGCGTGGAGTCCCTCGGACATGCCCGGCATACCGAGGGATGTCGCCGAGCACTCGTTGGATATTCGGGCCGGAGCCCGATCGGTCAGGCAGCCTCTGCGCCGATTCGACGAGGAAAGGCGCAGGGTGATAGGCGAGGAGATCCACAAGCTGATGGCAGCAGGGTTCATCAAAGAGGTATTCCATCCCGAATGGCTTGCCAACCCTGTGCTTGTGAGGAAGAAAGGGGGGAAATGGCGGATGTGTGTAGACTACACTGGTCTCAACAAAGCATGTCTGAAGGTTCCCTACCCTCTACCTCGCATCGATCAAATCGTGGATTCCACCGCTGGGTGCGAAACCCTGTCTTTCCTCGATGCCTACTTAGGGTATCATCAAATCAAGATGAAAGATTCCGACCAGCTCGCGACTTCCTTCATCACGCCCTTCGGCATGTACTGCTATGTCACCATGCCGTTCGGTTTGAGGAACGCGGGTGCAACGTACCAGCGGTGCATGAACCATGTGTTCGGCGAACACATTGGTCGCACGGTTGAGGCCTACGTCGATGACATCGTAGTCAAGACAAGGAAAGCCTCCGACCTTCTCTCCGACCTTTAAGTGACATTCCGGTGTCTCAAGGCAAAGGGCGTCAAGCTCAATCCCGAGAAGTGTGTCTTTGGGGTGCCCCGAGGCATGCTCCTGGGATTCATCGTCTCCGAGCGGGGCATCGAAGCCAACCCGGAGAAGATCGCAGCCATCACCAGCATGGGGCCCATCAAGGACTTAAAAGGCGTACAGAGGGTCATGGGATGTCTCGCGGCCTTGAGCCGTTTCATCTCGCGCCTCGGCGAAAGAGGCCTGCCTCTGTACCGTCTCTTAAGGAAGGCCGAGTGCTTCACTTGGACCCCCGAGGCAGAGGAAGCCCTCGGGAACCTGAAGGCGCTCCTCACCCAGGCGCCCGTCTTGGTACCCCCAGCTGATGGAGAAGCCCTCTTGGTCTACGTCGCCGCTACCACTCAGGTGGTTAGCGCCGCGATCGTGGTCGAAAGGCAAGAAGAGGGGCATGCATTGCCCATTCAGAGGCCAGTTTACTTCGTCAGCGAGGTGCTGTCCGAAACCAAGATCCGCTACCCACAAGTTCAGAAGCTGTTGTATGCAGTGATCCTGACGAGGCGAAAGTTGCGACATTACTTCGAGTCTCATCCGGTAACTGTGGTGTCATCCTTCCCCCTGGGGGAGATCATCCAGTGCCGAGAGGCCTCGGGACGGATCGCAAAGTGGGCGGTGGAAATCATGGGCGAGACAATCTCGTTCGCCCCTCGGAAGGCCATCAAGTCCCAGGCACTGGCGGACTTCGTAGCCGAATGGATCGACACACAGTTGCCGACGGCTCCGATCCAACCGGAGCTCTGGACCATGTTTTTCGACGGGTCGCTGATGAAGACGGGAGCCGACGCGGGCCTGCTCTTCGTCTCGCCCCTTGGGAAACACCTGCGCTACGTGCTGCGCCTCCATTTCCCGGCGTCCAACAATGTGGCTGAGTACGAAGCTCTGATCAACGGATTGCGAATCGCCATCGAGCTAGGGGTCCGACGCCTCAACGCTCGCGGCGACTCGCAGCTCGTCATCGACCAGGTCATGAAGAACTCCAACTGCCGCGACCCGAAGATGGAGGCCTACTGCGATGAGGTTCGACGCCTGGAAGACAAGTTCTACGGGCTCGAGCTTAACCACATCGCCCGGCGCTACAACGAGACTGCGGACGAGCTGGCAAAGATAGCCTCGGGGCGAACGATGGTTCCCCCGGACGTCTTCTCCCGGGATCTGCACCAACCCTCCGTCAAGATCAGCGACACGCCCGAGCCCGAGGCGCCCTCGGCCCCGTCCGAAGTAACCTCGGCCCAGCCCGAGCCGTCCTCGGTTCGGCCCGAGGAACCCTCGGCTCCCGAGGGCGAGGCGCTGCGCATCGAGGAGGAGCGGAGCGGGGTCACGCCTGATCAGGATTGGCAGGCCCCGTACCTGCAATATCTCCGCCAAGGAGAGCTACCCCTCGACCAGGCCGAGGCACGGCGGGTAGCGCGACGCGCCAAGTCGTTCGTCTTGCTGGGCGATGAGAAGGAGCTCTACCACCGCAGCCCCTCGGGCATCCTCCAGCGGTGCATCTCCATCGCCGAAGGTCAGGAACTCCTGCAAGAGATACACTCGGGGGCTTGCGGCCATCATGCAGCGCCTCGAGCCCTCGTCGGGAACGCTTTCCGGCAAGGCTTCTACTGGCCGACGGCGGTGACTGACGCCACTAGAATTGTCCGCACCTGCGAAGGGTGTCAATTCTATGCGAAGCAGACCCACCTGCCCGCTCAGGCTCTGCAAGCGATACCCATCACCTGGCCCTTCGCTGTGTGGGGTCTGGACCTCGTCAGCCCTCTGCAGAAGGCGCCCGGGGGCTACACGCACCTGCTGGTCGCCGTCGACAAATTCTCCAAGTGGATCGAGGTCCGACCCCTGAACAGCATCAGGTCCGAGCAGGCGGTGGCATTCTTCACCAACATCATCCATCGCTTCGGGGTCCCAAACTCCATCATCACCGACAACGGCACCCAGTTCACCGGCAAAAAATTCTTGGATTTTTGCGAGGATCACAACATCCGGGTGGACTAGGCTGCCGTAGCTCATCCCATGTCGAATGGGCAAGTAGAGCGTGCCAATGGCATGATTCTACAAGGGCTCAAGCCTCGGATTTACAACGACCTCAACAAGTTCGGCAAGCGATGGATGAAGGAACTCCCCTCGGTGGTCTGGAGCCTGAGGACGACGCCGAGCCGAGCCACGGGTTTCACGCCGTTCTTCCTGGTCTACGGGGCCGAGGCCGTCTTGCCCACTGACCTGGAATACGGCTCCCCAAGGACGAGGGCCTACGACGATCAAAGCAACCAAGCCAGCCGAGAAGACTCGCTGGACCAGCTGGAAGAGGCTCGGGACAGGGCCTTACTACACTCGGCGCGGTATCAGCAGTCCCTGCGACGCTACCACGCCCGAGGGGTCCGACCTCGAGACCTCCAGGTGGGCGACCTGGTGCTTCAGCTGCGGCAAGACGCCCGAGGGAGGCACAAGCTCACGCCCCCCTGGGAGGGGCCATTCGTCATCGCCAAAGTTCTGAAGCCCGGAACGTACAAGCTGGCCAACAGTCAAGGCGAGGTCTACGGCAACGCTTGGAACATCCAACAGCTACGTCGCTTCTACCCTTAAGATGTTTCCAAGTTGTTCGTATACCTTGCACTCACGCAAAGTTTAGTCAACAAGGAAGGGTCGGCCTCGCCTCGGCAAAGCCCGACCCTCCCTCGGGGGCTAAAAGGGGGGAAACCCCCTCTGCGTCAAAATTTTCCTCGAAAAAAAATCTCTTTTACCAGAATATCTTTCGTGCTTTTTGACTACTTCGAAAAGTGGGTCCTGGAAACGACGGAGTACACGTAAGCAGTCAAGGCTGACCGAGCCGAGGGATTCCTACGCCTCCGGGATACGGATACCTCACTCATCACCTTCTGCGATAAGTAACTCGCGTTCAGATAAAGTGGCTCTGCGGATCGAACAAGTCTTTACATTCGGAAGCCTTTCTGCCGAAGCGATCCTTCGAGCCTTCTCGACCGAGTCGGCGACAGGGCCTCACGGACGGGTGAAAGTACGCGTAAGCGGCAAGGCTGACCGAGCCGAGGGACTCCCACGCCTCTGGGATACGGATACCTCACTCATCACCTTCCGCGAGAAGCAACTCTCGCTCGCACAAACATCCCTGTTACCGACAAAGAGTCCAGATACTCGAAACAAGAGGAAAAGAGACGCAGCCTTACAACGCAGCGAGGGCGTGTGTTCTGGCCTCGACGGCCGCACAAGGCACACACTACAAGAAAATCTGATCCTGCAGGCTCGGGTCTTGACGCTGGAAGGGGGCGGCAACACCCTCGGCATCAATGGCACCTTCGGCGAGGCCCGACCTAGCCTCGGACGGCGACGCGGTTCGAGGGTCTCCGCCCCGAAGGATGACGTCGTCACCACGCCCGGGCAATCGCTGTCAGGGACTTCTCCGGGAATCCGGCCCGAGCAGGCGGCTCAGCCGGTCACCCCTGAGGCCTCGGCCAACCATCTTCCGAGGGCGCCAGCCCGGTCCGAAGCCTCGGATGATCAACTCCGACGTCGATCCTACCAACGGACAACCCGGCTAGGCTCCGGCCAACCAGGTTTCATTTTCGAGCCAACTCCGCCTCTGTTCATACTGATATCGCTACCCCTGGCCTCGGCTCGCCGAAGAGCGGCCGAGGGGTCTCTTTAACTAAGCTAGAGGAGCCTCGGACAGCAGGGCCGACCGAGCAGAGGGACTCCTACGCCTCCGGGATACGGATACCTCACTCGTCACTTTGACACGGGGCGACTCATGCTTGGTGAAGCGGTTCAGATAGTCAACAGACGAGTCTTAGTGCTCAAAAATGAGGAGAAAACACGGCTCCGTGCCGAAGTTACATACATGTTCAGGCCCCGAAAGCCGTAATGAACAAAAAATCCTGGCATTCGAAGTGCCATTACAAACGGAACTCCAGTTCCCCCTCCGCAGGTACGAACAACCCCACTCGATAGGGGCGGGCCTGCGGGGCTACAGAAGACTGACGGGCGGCTCGCCGCCGCCCGCTCTGGCCACGACGACGACAGCCCCCACTCCGGATTGCCGAACTGCAGCAGCGCAGGCCTCAGGGTAGGCGCCACTGCAGTCTTGCCCTCGCCCACGCCGACGCTCGAGGGGCGAGGACAGGTACAAAGAGCCGGAGGCCCGAAGCACGGATGGTGGCGGTAATCCCGTCGGCGACAGGGACTTCTCGAGCCGCCTCCGCCTCGGCACCGACGGCAGGAGCCATCAGCCTACCGGCAGATCCCCACTCAAGTCCTCCCAGATGAGTGGGGCACCGGCCTCCACGTAAAGGCGCCGCCCCGGTGCAAAGGCAGGGCCACCCCAGAACACGAACGCCGCCCTAGCAGCGCGCGGCGTCTAGGGTGGTCCTCCCGTGTACACGGCGCGGCAGCCGCCCCCCAACAGAAGGGGCCGCCGGGAGCCAAGCCAGTGGACCCGACACGCTGGAGGTGACGACGCCCGCCGTCGATCCACCCCGCGTTGTCGAAGTCTGGGCCGCCCGCAGGGCCAGTGAGCGCCCTCTCCCTCGAATGTTGCGGGAGAGGATGACCCACGAACCCGTGCGGGAGGTAGAGCGCCGGCTCAGCCCGGCACCCACCCCAGCGAGGATGATGAACATCCTTGAAGCTGAGGGTGGGACCAAGATCGCAGCCCGGTTTGCTCCTCCCCACCCGGGAGCTGGTGGTCACCGTCTCGAGTGACCCCCAGCGGAGGGGAGCGACCGGGCTGCCTGATGAAAATCCTTGAAGCCGAACGATGGCTGAAAGGTACCAACTCCCACGGAGTTGCGTTCCTCCAACGATGAGGCGAAAAGACGGCGGTTTCCCCCATCCGGGGGCTTGGAAGGTGGAAAAACACAGTGCGTAAGGCAGGAAGAAGACGTGGTCGCCTTACGGAAGGGGTCGCCCTCCTTTTAAAGGCGACTCTCCCTGCTTGCGCCCCCAACCGTCACGGGCTGAGTCTTCTCCAACACGCCTCCAAAGCCCTCCCCTGCGGCGCGGGGGCTGGGTCCCGCATGTCATGCAGACCGGCTCCGAGCAGAAGAAGCCAAACCGCCGCGCACGACGCGCGCAACCGCCCAGCGGTTACAAGTGACCCTCCACTTTTGCCCAGACCAACGGGTGAAAGGGGCAAGCAGCCATGCAGGCGGCATGCAACCGCGCCAAGTGGACACGCCTCTCCGACTCCTGACATGCCAGCACGGAGGCCCAAGCCCACGCGTCGAGCGATCGGCGCGCCGGATGCTGCATGCAAGCAACTGTACCACTTGCGCCACCACCGCGCCTCCTCGATTGCGGAACCGATACCGCGACCCGAGGCGACTCAGCGCGCGACCCAATAGCGCCAGCCTGACGCAGCGGTCAAACGCGGTCAAAAGTGGGCCGGCAGTAATGACGGTGGCAGGCACACGGGAGCAGCGGTCACGCCGTCAGCTAAGCTCACGTCCCATCCGGAGCCAGCGAGAAGACCCCCTCTCACGGCGTGAAGACGACACGCCCGTGACCCGTCCCTCGAACGGCTCGCGCACGCGCAACGGCAGCCTCGCCAACTACTCGCCCCGTCGCATTAACTCCGCGGCTGGACAGGCGGCGCTTCTGGCAGGAGCAGCTGGCGACGCTTCGCCTTCGCCAAAACAACCGCGCCAAAAAAGGTACGCCGCGTCGTTCAATTTCGTATCCTTTTTCCTTTTTCCTCTTTCTCTATCTCTTGCAACAGGGACCAGGAAAGGGGATACCCCTGAAGGGATCCTTCCCCGTGAAGGAACTAGGCTCCAAGCCTCCTTACTGATCAGGGGTTCGAAGGCTGGCCCCCCGAAGGGTTCAACAGCCGCCTCAGATCGCGTGGGCCCGACACCCACTACTGGTCAGAGGTTCGAAGGTCGGCCTCCCGAAAGGTTCCACGACCGCCTCAGGCTACTCGGGCTCCGCGCCCATTACTGATCAGGGGTTCGAAGGCTGGCCCCCCGAAGGGTTCACAGTTGCCTCAGACACCGAGCGAGGGATGACCAGGGGTACGTTCGATACATAACCGAGGCTCGGGCTGCGCTCCCGAGGTACCCTAGGACATTTCCGAGACCAGCGGGAACGATCCTGTAACGGAATCCCATCGGAGGGAGGCATCGAGCCCTCAGACCCCGTCGCCAGGGGACCGGGTCCGGCAGATCACCCGCAGGTACTTTTGGGCGTGCCTCCGGGCCCCTAGCCGACCCCCAACGAACGGGGCACGGACGTCCACTCGGATTACCCGCTTGCAGCTCACCGGAGACACCATGTTCGGTGCCCATCGAGGGTAACATGGCGCTCTCCCCCCCTCCTCCTTGCGGAAAGGCGACGTAGGGGCGTATGTAAAAAAGCCGAGTCTGTCCCTGATCGCCCTCTCGCCCTGTGCGGAGGCTCGGGGGCTGCTCTCGCAAACCCAGCTCCGGCCAAACCGTTGACAGCGTCAACATACCAGCCCGAGAACTTGGGCCCCGACAGTGCACCCGAGCTACGGCCAGTTCGCATGAGGGAACCACCAGACCAGCCGAAGCATTACGCAAGGCATTAAGACCTCGAAGGAGTGAAACCACTCCTCCGAGGCCTCGGGGGCTACATGTAACACCCTGAATTTGGGGGTATAAAATTTCTTTGCTCATATTCACAAATTCAGGTGTTACTTCCTTTTCTCATCCTTCCTCATTCTTTTCTCTCTCAATTCTATAGGAGCTAAGTGCTTATTTTACTTGTAATTATAGTTTATTATGTTAAACCCTAAGGGAGTATGAATTGTTGCATCATGTTGAACCCTAGATTTCATTTTTTGCTTGGTGCATAATTCTTGGAAGGTTTGATTTGAGTTTGTGGCTTGTTTGAATTTGAATCAAATGGAGAAAATAAAAGGAAAAGAGAAAGGAAATTCCAAAATAAAAGAAAAGAGGAAAGCAGCCCAAACCCGCCGCCCCCTCAGCCTTTCGGCCCATCAGGCCCAGCTCGCGCGCGCGCCCTCCCGCTCCTTCTCTCTCTCTGCGCAGCGGGCCCCGCCTGTCGGCGCTGCGGCCTCCCGTGCGCCCGCTCTCCCTCTCTCTGCTCGGCCAGTCCCACCTGTCGGCGCCCCCGCCCGCGCGTGCGCCATCTCCCTCGCTCTCTCTGCCCGTGGGCCCTCCCGGTCAGCCCCGCTTTCCTCGCGCCCGCGCCCGACTTCTTCTCTCTCTCTGCGTCGCGGGTCCCAGCTGTCAGCTTCGCCGTTCTCGCGTAACCGCCGCCGAGTCGCGCGCGCGCCCGCGGTCTCCGCGCCCACGTCGCGCGTGGGGAGCTCACCCCAACCCCGCCCTCGGCCACTTGAGCCCCGAGCCCCACTCGCCCTCGCCCCCTCCCTCATTTGCGCACCAACCGGCCCCCTCTCTCGCCCTTTCCCTCTCGCTGCGCGCACGCAGAGCGCCGCCGCCATAACCCCGCCGTCCCGAGCTCGGTTCCCCGTCACCGTTGGAGCTCCGCCGCGCCCTTAGCCCCGGTGAGCTCCACCCCGACGTCCGCAACCCGGAACGCGCCCCAATTCCCTCTCCCCCTCCCTATTTCTCTCTGCCCGCGCTCACCCGTCGTCCGCCGTGCAGCCGCCGCCGTCGACCCGGGCCACCGTCGCGTCTCCGTCGTCGCCGAGGAGTCCTCGGAGTTCGCCGTGAGGTAAGGAATCTCCCCCGCTCCTATTGCGCCTTGTCTTGCACGCTAGCGCGCTTGATTTCTCGCCGGAGTCGCTCAGCGCCGCCGCCGAGCCGCCCCGCCGCGAATCGCCCCCCTCCGGTGCCCCTGCCCCGACCCAGACCCCACCAGAGAGTTCCCCGCGCCCCCCCCGACCTCCCCGGCCACTCAGGTCGCCCCGGGAGCCCGCCAGGCCCCCGCTCCCCTCGTCTCCGGCGAGCTCCTCCGCCACTGGCGCGAGCGCCGCCGCCCCAGCTAGCCGTAGGAGAGGCTCAGCCTGGCCACCCAATCCCCGCCGTTCACCCGAGATCGGGCGGCCCTGATTTAATTAGCCCCGCCTCTCTGTCCGCCCGACCCCGCCTGCCAGTCGTCCGCGCCCGCTCTGCCCGCCCGGTCCCGCCTGCCAGTCGCCCGCGCGCTCGCGCTGTCCGCCCGGCCCCGCCTGTCGGTCCGCCCGCGCGCTCTGCCCGCCTGTCAGCCACCCCGAGCCACCGCGTGCCCGCGCGCCCGCCGCAGGATCTAATCCTGGCCGTTGATCTGAGATCTAACGGCTGTAAGCGCCCGATACCCCTTCGCCCGCGCATTTTCTTAAAGAACCCCTCGGTTTTCTGGATTTTGCGCCCGCCGTCCCTGGTTTTTCGCGGTTAAGTCCTCAGCCCTTTTATTTAATTCAAAATAGGTCCTTAGGGTATATTTTTAACCCCTAAAACTTGTAAAATTCATAACTTTGCCATATGAACTCCAATTCAGGTGCTTCAAATTGCAAAATGTTCATAAAATTATTACCTATTTATTTATGCAATGTTTCCCTGCTGTTTCCATGTTCCAATTAATGGTTAATCATTAGGATAGGATTAAGGTTATTGGAACTCTATTTTGGGATAAATAAAAGGTAGTAGACTTTAATAAAAGTTGGAGCACTTAAGTTTATAGACTCAAACCCTTAAGTTTAGGAACTTAAACCAGATAATTATTTAATTCCACCACTGACTTAAACTTGATTAGTGAATAATGAATCTTTTGTATAGTCCCCTACCCCAGACCTAGGGAACACCAAAGTGCCTATCCCTTTTCTGTTATGAGCTTGTGACCACTCTCTGCTGCATATGTTTGGCATATTGTTTTTGTTTGTTATTTTCCCAAGTGCATAGTGTGAATGATTGCTTTACGTAGACAACGAGCAGTCTGTGTTTCCCGAGGCAGTTGCAGAGGAAGTCCCTGATCAGCAGCTTGGTGAAGGCAAGTGTCCTCAGTCCCATTATGTCCCATTTACTTTATAATACACTGTCCCGCATTACTTACTTGAAACCTAAGGATTGACTAGCTTTACACTTTACTTTATCCTTGATGACCTTATGGGCTATTATGGTTAGCATTCTGCTACTGCCTTAACTTAATCAATGAACATGATGTGAATATTTATGATACTGTTATCCTGGTTATGTTGATGATCTTGTGATACTCTAGGGGGCTCAGGCTGTTTCCTGAGTACCTCTCCGTAAGGACCTGTTCGTTGAGAGACCACCCGGGATAACAGTGCAACCATGAGGGTGAAATGGGGCGCCCTTAGCTAAATAATTAGAGGAACTAGAGGTGTAGTTGCTTCGCCGTCGTGCCGTCAATGGGGTCCAGGCACAGTGCTTGCTCTGCCGAGGCTGAGTGCCGAGGTTCTTTCGTTTTGCTTTTGTTAGTCACTCTCCTGCGGGGAGGAGTACTGTGTTTATCAAACTGGAGAAACCTAACGGGCAGCTATGATCTCTAGGGAATCTTTGTAAAAGCTACGTAGTGATACCCTGCCGGACCACCTAGGTAGTGGTCAATGGGGATTAGCTCTCCCCGGGCAGAAAGGGAATCATGACTCATGGGTAAAGTGTGCGACCTCTGCAGAGGGTAGTGAAACTGATATATCAGCCGTGCTCACGGTTAAGAGCAGCCTTGGGATCCTCTTTGATTAGAGATACAGATGGTTCGAGATACAAGGATTATGTTATGGTTTTGGTTCGAATATGATGATGTTGTTCCTCGATGAGGAAAGGGTTCATGGGCTGGTTAATGATAAAATCTGGCTTCTACTAATGATAAATACCTGACCAACTAAAAGCAACTGCTTGAGCCTAACCCCATATAAAGCTAGTCCACTTCAGCCAAACGGGACATTTGCTGAGTACGTTGATGTGTACTCATCCTTGCTTTACCACAAAACACCAGGTTGTCCGCATTGTAACCACTGCTCCGGAGAAGGCGAAGCCGTGGAAGGAGATTTCCAGGAGTTTCAAGACTACGATGAATTCTAGGCGTGGGTTGGCGGCAACCCCCAGTCAGCTGCCTGTGAAGGCCTTATCTTTACTGCGTTTCGCTTAGCACTTTGATCTAACTGTTAAGTCGACGACTATGTGGATGTCTATGACTCTGTGATGTAATAAGTTTTTACTCTTTTATGTTATTATTCGAGCATTGTGCGATGGTGTTCATTTATGTAATCGCTGTGTACGTGAGTTCTGATCCTGGCACGTACATAGTTCGCATTCGGTTTGCCTTCTGAAACCGGGTGTGACATAAGTGGTATCAAAGCCGTGCTGACTGTAGGGCCGCTGACCTAGAGTAGCACTGGTCGTACTAAGGACTATTGACCTTCTCTCTCACCTTGACCTCTGATGTTACTTCAAAAGTCGGTCGTCTCGACCAACCCTATGTTTCACTACATATATATATACTATATTATACCTTGTTAAAATTTTTATCTTATTCTGTCTATGGTTTATTCACTTGTCATATTAGTTCTGCTCTTACTCTTATGCTTACGGTGTCTTTTGTAGATGGCTCGTCTTAGACACACTGCACGTAAGTCGGTGATTCCTTTCCTGCCGTCTCGACTTGCGGAGCGTCCTCTGCACCGCACCGTGTCCGGTCAGTCGAGTCACCTGGAGAGGCTGCACCACCGCCTGCGTGAGGAGCAGGAACGCCGACGCCAGCACAGAGAGCAGCAGGGCTCTTCCTCCTCATCCCAGCGTGAGGTGGAGTCCGTGAGGCCCCGTTCCTCTGTTGCCCAGCTGGAGGCGCCCCTTGCACCACCCCGGGACGTCCCGGCTGTTGGAGGAGGACCTGGAGGAGACCCCGACGACGACGACTCAGACCACAGCACGGAGTCTTCTGAGCCGCAGGAGGCGGAAGGATGGGTCGCCCGACCCATCACTCGCGACGCCGCTCGCGGTTGTCACTTCCACGACGCACTCGACACCTTGCTGCGCCAGGCTTTCGACCGGCACACCTGGTCGATCGAGTATCGTTGTGTGGTCTACCAGCACAGTCGCGGGAGATACCCGGACCGCTGGGAGGCTACCTGCCTAGTTCGCCGTCCGGAGGATGACCTCCGGGGTGCGGAGGCCGTTTCGGAGCACTATTCCATCTCCGAGAGGGACACTGCAGAGGCGGCTATGCAGGATGCAGCACGACGTGCACTCTCCCAGTACTGTTCTTTGTTCGGTGGCGTGGCCGACGGTCTTAACCTTCGGTACTACCCCCGCCGCCCTACTGGCAGCACAGAGAGTGTGGTTGTCTCACCTGTTGGTGAGGCTAACCCTAGGTTGAGCAGCACAGTCAACCTAGTCGCAGTGCTTAACACTGAGCTGGACCACTCTCTGGACGAGCTGAGCAGGGCTCGAACGGAGATTGCGGAGTTGCGTGCTGAGCTGGCAGAGCGCCATCACCAGGAGGGTGGTTCTCCCGCTCCTGCTGGGACTCAGCACCCATATCGCTCGCCGCCACGTGGTCATCACACTTATGGTTCCCCTGTCTGTAAGACCAGGATAGATTTGGATCCTTAGATCGTTAGCGTCGAATTTTGTAATAATTCTTAAGTCAGATGTCTCAGTCTTAGATAGTTAGTTTAGTTTGCTTAACAGTTGCTTCCATTCAGTTTAGTTTGCTTATCAGTTGCTTGCATGCTTGTTATGATGAACTTGTGCTGGATTTGGGTCTTTGTAATGACTGTTGCCAACCTGTGGGTTTCCCCTGCAGTTTGGCCTAGCTAGTAATGTTAATAAAGTTAGTTATTTAGTTGGGAAGCCATTTACTTCTACTTTCCTTCTCATCTGGGAAGCTGTGTTGAATCATTATGAGGATCAGTGAAACTTTTTGTTCACTCAGTGTCATGAAGAATTCTGTGTTCTCTTTTCTGATGCTGGAGGATTGTAAGATCAATGCTGATGTATGAATGTCTCCCACAGATGTCTGACAACAGGCGCCGATGCAACAGGCGTGCTCAGCAAGAGCAGCATGACCAGCAGGAGGAGCACCAGAGGCAGCCTCCCCCACCACCCCCGATGACAGTGGAGCAGATGTTCTTGATGCAGACTCAGGCAGTGCAGGCCATTGGGCAGACTCTGGCAGCCATGCAGCAGGCTCAACAGCAACCTCAACCCCAGTTGCAAGTGCAGATGCCCCAGATGCCACGAGATAGGCGTGGTGAGTTCATGAGAGGGCACCCTCCTACCTTCGCCCATTCTGCTGACCCCATGGATGCAGAAGACTGGCTGCGCGCAGTGGAAAGAGAACTGCGCACCGCTCAATGTGACGACAGGGAGAAGGTTCTGTATGGTCCCCGTCAGCTAAGGGGAGCAGCCCAGTCCTGGTGGGAGTCCTACCTCGCCACACATGCTGACCCCGAAGCCATCACTTGGGAGGAATTCAGCGAGAGTTTCCGCAGGTACCATGTGCCGGAGGGACTGATGATCGTGAAGAAGGAAGAGTTTCTGGCTCTGAAGCAGGGACCCCTGTCTGTTAGTGAATACAGAGACAAGTTTCTGCAGCTATCTCGTTATGCACCTGAGGATGTCAACACTGATGCTAAAAGGCAGTACAGGTTCATGAGGGGTTTAGTGGATCCCCTGCATTACCAGCTGATGAATCACATCTTCCCCACCTTCCAGCACCTGATTGATAGGGCAATTATGACTGAGAAGAAGCGTAAGGACATGGAAGATCGGAAGCGTAAGATGAGTGGGCCCCAGTCCGGAGGCATCAGCCGTCCACGTTTCTCAGGCAGTTCATCTCAGCAAGGCAGGCCGGGTCACCCACAGGGATATCAGAATCAGAATCAACGTCCGCATCAGCAGCAGTCTCAGAGGCAGTATCAGCAACAGCAGTATCGTCAGCACAGCCAGCAAGGAGGTAATCAGTATCAGAAGCAGAACAACCAGGCACCTCGCCTTCCTGCCTCAGCAGCAAACCAGAGCAACCAGGCAGCCCCAGCACAAGGAGGAGGCAGAGGATGTTTCCACTGCGGAGAGCAAGGCCACTGGGCGATGCAGTGCCCAAAGAAGATGGCGCAGCAGCAGACCAACCCCAATGCTCCAACAAGGCAAGGTGTACTGCAGCCAACGACAGGCAATCGTAACCAAGCGTACAACCGTGGAAAGGTGAACCACTTGGAGGCCGAAGCGATCCAGGACGCACCAGATGTGGCAGTAGGTATGTTTTCAGTCGAATCTCATCCCACGAAAGTGCTATTTGATACTGGTGCAACTCATTCATTTGTCACTGCAACCTGGGTAGAATTGCATAACATCTCAGTAGAGGCAATGATGCCGCCCATGAGGATTAATTCAGTTGGTGGCAAGGTGCAAACAGATAAAATATGCTCAAATATAAGGGTGGAAATAAGGGGGATAGGATTCCCCAGTGACTTAATAGTAATAGACACCCCTGGGATAGATGTCATCCTAGGGATGAATTGGTTAATGAAGTATGAGGCGAATGTTAGCTGTGACAAGAGGACCGTAACATTGAAGTCCCCGTCAGGAGAAGAGGTAGTGGCTGAGCTAAGGATGCCTAAATCAGCGGAGGGTGTCTGTCACCAGATTTCAGTTGACAGTAAGGAGCCCAACCCGCTCGAGACTATCAAGGTTGTGTCGGACTTTCCGGACGTATTTCCCGAGGAGCTAACGGGCACGCCACCCGAGAGAAAGGTTGAGTTTGCCATAGAGCTTATCCCTGGTACCGCCCCCATTTCCAAAAGAGCCTACCGAGTGTCTGGACCAGAATTGGTGGAACTCAAGAAGCAGATAGATGAGATGTTAGAGAAGGGTTACATCAGACCAAGTACCTCGCCTTGGGCCGCTCCGGTGTTGTTTGTAGAGAAGAAAGATGGTACCAAAAGGATGTGCATAGACTACAGAGCCTTGAATGAAGTCACAGTCAAGAACAAGTACCCCCTGCCGAGGATAGAAGATTTGTTTGACCAGCTCAGAGGTGCCAGCGTATTCTCGAAGATAGATCTGAGGTCAGGCTACCATCAACTCAGAATCCGACCCTCGGACATACCGAAGACAGCATTCATCACCAAGTACGGGTTATATGAATTCACAGTGATGTCCTTCGGTTTGACAAATGCGCCAGCCTTCTTTATGTACCTGATGAACAGTGTGTTCATGGATTATCTGGACAAGTTTGTGGTAGTGTTTATCGATGACATTCTCATATATTCCAAAAGTGAGGAAGAGCATGTGGAGCATTTGAAGATGGTATTGCAAAGGCTACGAGAGCAACAGCTGTATGCCAAGCTGAGCAAATGCGAGTTCTGGATTCATGAAGTCTTGTTTCTGGGTCACATCATAAATCAAGAAGGGTTGGCAGTGGATCCAAAGAAAGTGGCAGATATCCTGAACTGGAAAGCACCAAAGGATGTTCGTGGGATCAAGAGTTTCATTGGAATGGCTGGGTATTACAGGCGTTTCATCGAAGGCTTCTCAAAGATTGCAAGACCAATGACAGCGTTATTAGCGAAGAAAGTTGAGTTCAAGTGGACCCAAAAGTGTCAGGAAGCATTTGAAGAACTGAAAAATAGATTGACCACAGCGCCTGTGTTAGTTCTGCCTGATGTTCACAAGCCATTCTCAGTGTATTGCGATGCTTCTTACACTGGATTGGGATGTGTGCTAATACAAGAAGGAAGAGTTGTAGCATATTCATCTCGGCAGCTGAAGATCCATGAGAAAAATTATCCCACACATGACCTGGAGTTGGCAGCAGTAGTTCATGCTTTGAAGACCTGGAGACATTACCTGTATGGGCAGAAGTGCGACATTTATACAGATCATAAAAGTCTGAAGTACATATTTACCCAGTCAGAGTTAAACATGAGGCAGCGAAGATGGTTGGAATTGATCAAAGACTATGAGTTGGAGATACATTACCATCCAGGCAAAGCCAATGTGGTTGCAGATGCTCTGAGCAGGAAGAGTCAAGTCAATATGTTGGCCATGTACCCAATGCCATATGAGTTAGCCAAGGAGTTCGACAGACTGAGTCTCGGTTTCCTGAACAGTACGCAAGGAGTAACAGTGGAATTAGAGCCCACCCTAGAGCGGGAAATCAAAGAAGGGCAGAAGGATGATGAAAGCATCAACAAAATCCGGCAGCTAATCTTGGAAGGAAGAGGCAAAGACTTTCGAGAGGATGAAGAGGGGGTAATATGGTTCAAGGACCGATTGTGTGTCCCCGACCTCAAACCTATTCGGGAGCTGATCCTAAAGGAAGCTCATGAGACAGCCTACTCCATACACCCGGGAAGTGAAAAGATGTACCAGGATTTAAAAAGGAGGTTTTGGTGGTATGGCATGAAAAGAGAGATCGCAGAATATGTTGCCATCTGTGATAGCTGTCAGAGAACCAAAGCAGAGCATCAAAGGCCCGCCGGATTGTTGCAGCCATTGCGGATTCCTCAGTGGAAGTGGGATGAGATCGGGATGGATTTTATAGTTGGCCTACCTCGTACCCGGGCCGGTTATGATTCCATCTGGGTGGTTGTGGACCGATTAACAAAGGTGGCCCATTTCATACCTGTGAAGACCACATACACCGGAGCAACGTTAGCTGAGTTATACATGTCACGGATAGTTTGCCTTCATGGTGTGCCGAAGAAGATAGTGTCAGACCGAGGAACGCAGTTCACCTCTCATTTTTGGCAGCAGCTACAAGAAGCCTTGGGCACCCATTTGAACTTCAGCTCGGCTTATCATCCGCAAACAGACGGTCAGACTGAAAGAACTAATCAGATCCTAGAAGATATGCTGAGAGCCTGTGCGTTGCAAGACAAGTCAGGATGGGACAAAAGGTTACCTTATGCAGAATTCTCCTACAACAATAGTTACCAAGCCAGCTTGAAGATGTCGCCGTTTCAGGCACTCTATGGACGGAGTTGTAGGACTCCGCTGCATTGGGACCAGCCTGGAGAGAGACAGGTGTTTGGCCCCGACATTTTGCTTGAAGCCGAAGAGAACATCAAAATGGTTCGGGAGAATCTGAAGATAGCACAATCAAGGCAGCGAAGCTATGCGGACCGAAGGAGAAGAGAACTGAGCTTCGAAGTGGGGGATTTCGTCTATCTGAAGGTGTCACCTATCAGGGGAGTCAGAAGGTTCGGAGTTAAAGGCAAGTTAGCACCCCGGTACGTTGGACCATATCAGATTCAAGCAAAGCGTGGAGAAGTGGCTTATCAACTCGACCTACCAGAAAGTTTGTCGGCAGTGCACAATGTGTTCCACGTGTCACAATTGAAGAAGTGTCTGCGAGTACCAGAAGAACAGTTGCCAGTGGAGGGTTTGGAAGTCCAGGAGGATCTGACATACATAGAGAAGCCAACGCAGATTCTGGAGTTTGCAGACAGAATCACCCGGAGGAATACCATCAGAATGTGCAAAGTCAGATGGGGTCACCACTCGGAGGAAGAAGCAACTTGGGAACGAGAAGATGATCTGAAAGCCAAATACCCTGAACTCTTTGCTGACCAACCTTGAATCTCGGGGGCGAGATTCTTTTAAGGGGGATAGGTTTGTAACACCCTGAATTTGGGGGTATAAAATTTCTTTGCTCATATTCACAAATTCAGGTGTTACTTCCTTTTCTCATCCTTCCTCATTCTTTTCTCTCTCAATTCTATAGGAGCTAAGTGCTTATTTTACTTGTAATTATAGTTTATTATGTTAAACCCTAAGGGAGTATGAATTGTTGCATCATGTTGAACCCTAGATTTCATTTTTTGCTTGGTGCATAATTCTTGGAAGGTTTGATTTGAGTTTGTGGCTTGTTTGAATTTGAATCAAATGGAGAAAATAAAAGGAAAAGAGAAAGGAAATTCCAAAATAAAAGAAAAGAGGAAAGCAGCCCAAACCCGCCGCCCCCTCAGCCTTTCGGCCCATCAGGCCCAGCTCGCGCGCGCGCCCTCCCGCTCCTTCTCTCTCTCTGCGCAGCGGGCCCCGCCTGTCGGCGCTGCGGCCTCCCGTGCGCCCGCTCTCCCTCTCTCTGCTCGGCCAGTCCCACCTGTCGGCGCCCCCGCCCGCGCGTGCGCCATCTCCCTCGCTCTCTCTGCCCGTGGGCCCTCCCGGTCAGCCCCGCTTTCCTCGCGCCCGCGCCCGACTTCTTCTCTCTCTCTGCGTCGCGGGTCCCAGCTGTCAGCTTCGCCGTTCTCGCGTAACCGCCACCGAGTCGCGCGCGCCCGCGGTCTCCGCGCCCACGTCGCGCGTGGGGAGCTCACCCCAACCCCGCCCTCGGCCACTTGAGCCCCGAGCCCCACTCGCCCTCGCCCCCTCCCTCATTTGCGCACCAACCGGCCCCCTCTCTCGCCCTTTCCCTCTCGCTGCGCGCACGCAGAGCGCCGCCGCCATAACCCTGCCGTCCCGAGCTCGGTTCCCCGTCGCCGTTGGAGCTCCGCCGCGCCCTTAGCCCCGGTGAGCTCCACCCCGACGTCCGCAACCCGGAACGCGCCCCAATTCCCTCTCCCCCTCCCTATTTCTCTCTGCCCGCGCTCACCCGTCGTCCGCCGTGCAGCCGCCGCCGTCGACCCGGGCCACCGTCGCGTCTCCGTCGTCGCCGAGGAGTCCTCGGAGTTCGCCGTGAGGTAAGGAATCTCCCCCGCTCCTATTGCGCCTTGTCTTGCACGCTAGCGCGCTTGATTTCTCGCCGGAGTCGCTCAGCGCCGCCGCCGAGCCGCCCCGCCGCGAATCGCCCCCCTCCGGTGCCCCTGCCCCGACCCAGACCCCACCAGAGAGTTCCCCGCGCCCCCCCCGACCTCCCCGGCCACTCAGGTCGCCCCGGGAGCCCGCCAGGCCCCCGCTCCCCTCGTCTCCGGCGAGCTCCTCCGCCACTGGCGCGAGCGCCGCCGCCCCAGCTAGCCGTAGGAGAGGCTCAGCCTGGCCACCCAATCCCCGCCGTTCACCCGAGATCGGGCGGCCCTGATTTAATTAGCCCCGCCTCTCTGTCCGCCCGACCCCGCCTGCCAGTCGTCCGCGCCCGCTCTGCCCGCCCGGTCCCGCCTGCCAGTCGCCCGCGCGCTCGCGCTGTCCGCCCGGCCCCGCCTGTCGGTCCGCCCGCGCGCTCTGCCCGCCTGTCAGCCACCCCGAGCCACCGCGCGCCCGCGCGCCCGCCGCAGGATCTAATCCTGGCCGTTGATCTGAGATCTAACGGCTGTAAGCGCCCGATACCCCTTCGCCCGCGCATTTTCTTAAAGAACCCCTCGGTTTTCTGGATTTTGCGCCCGCCGTCCCTGGTTTTTCGCGGTTAAGTCCTCAGCCCTTTTATTTAATTCAAAATAGGTCCTTAGGGTATATTTTTAACCCCTAAAACTTGTAAAATTCATAACTTTGCCATATGAACTCCAATTCAGGTGCTTCAAATTGCAAAATGTTCATAAAATTATTACCTATTTATTTATGCAATGTTTCCCTGCTGTTTCCATGTTCCAATTAATGGTTAATCATTAGGATAGGATTAAGGTTATTGGAACTCTATTTTGGGATAAATAAAAGGTAGTAGACTTTAATAAAAGTTGGAGCACTTAAGTTTATAGACTCAAACCCTTAAGTTTAGGAACTTAAACCAGATAATTATTTAATTCCACCACTGACTTAAACTTGATTAGTGAATAATGAATCTTTTGTATAGTCCCCTACCCCAGACCTAGGGAACACCAAAGTGCCTATCCCTTTTCTGTTATGAGCTTGTGACCACTCTCTGCTGCATATGTTTGGCATATTGTTTTTGTTTGTTATTTTCCCAAGTGCATAGTGTGAATGATTGCTTTACGTAGACAACGAGCAGTCTGTGTTTCCCGAGGCAGTTGCAGAGGAAGTCCCTGATCAGCAGCTTGGTGAAGGCAAGTGTCCTCAGTCCCATTATGTCCCATTTACTTTATAATACACTGTCCCGCATTACTTACTTGAAACCTAAGGATTGACTAGCTTTACACTTTACTTTATCCTTGATGACCTTATGGGCTATTATGGTTAGCATTCTGCTACTGCCTTAACTTAATCAATGAACATGATGTGAATATTTATGATACTGTTATCCTGGTTATGTTGATGATCTTGTGATACTCTAGGGGGCTCAGGCTGTTTCCTGAGTACCTCTCCGTAAGGACCTGTTCGTTGAGAGACCACCCGGGATAACAGTGCAACCATGAGGGTGAAATGGGGCGCCCTTAGCTAAATAATTAGAGGAACTAGAGGTGTAGTTGCTTCGCCGTCGTGCCGTCAATGGGGTCCAGGCACAGTGCTTGCTCTGCCGAGGCTGAGTGCCGAGGTTCTTTCGTTTTGCTTTTGTTAGTCACTCTCCTGCGGGGAGGAGTACTGTGTTTATCAAACTGGAGAAACCTAACGGGCAGCTATGATCTCTAGGGAATCTTTGTAAAAGCTACGTAGTGATACCCTGCCGGACCACCTAGGTAGTGGTCAATGGGGATTAGCTCTCCCCGGGCAGAAAGGGAATCATGACTCATGGGTAAAGTGTGCGACCTCTGCAGAGGGTAGTGAAACTGATATATCAGCCGTGCTCACGGTTAAGAGCAGCCTTGGGATCCTCTTTGATTAGAGATACAGATGGTTCGAGATACAAGGATTATGTTATGGTTTTGGTTCGAATATGATGATGTTGTTCCTCGATGAGGAAAGGGTTCATGGGCTGGTTAATGATAAAATCTGGCTTCTACTAATGATAAATACCTGACCAACTAAAAGCAACTGCTTGAGCCTAACCCCATATAAAGCTAGTCCACTTCAGCCAAACGGGACATTTGCTGAGTACGTTGATGTGTACTCATCCTTGCTTTACCACAAAACACCAGGTTGTCCGCATTGTAACCACTGCTCCGGAGAAGGCGAAGCCGTGGAAGGAGATTTCCAGGAGTTTCAAGACTACGATGAATTCTAGGCGTGGGTTGGCGGCAACCCCCAGTCAGCTGCCTGTGAAGGCCTTATCTTTACTGCGTTTCGCTTAGCACTTTGATCTAACTGTTAAGTCGACGACTATGTGGATGTCTATGACTCTGTGATGTAATAAGTTTTTACTCTTTTATGTTATTATTCGAGCATTGTGCGATGGTGTTCATTTATGTAATCGCTGTGTACGTGAGTTCTGATCCTGGCACGTACATAGTTCGCATTCGGTTTGCCTTCTGAAACCGGGTGTGACACTACACCCGGCGGGTGCGCTCGCGCGCACCCACTAGAACAAAATGCAACCGAGAAAGGCTGGTCCCCTTGCAAAAAAGTGCGACGAAAGCCTCCAAGCGAGTGCTAACACTCCCTTCGAGGCTCGGGGGCTACTGTCGGGGACCATAATTAGGGGTACCCTCAAGACGCCTAATTCTCAGCTGGTAACCCCCATCAGCATAAAGCTGCAGAGGCCTGATGGGTGCGATTATGTCAGGGATCCGTCCATACGAGCGACTCGATCGCGCCTCGCCCGAGCCTAGCCTCGGGCAAGGGCAGCCGACCCTGAGGTGTTTCCGTCTCGCCCGAGGCCCCTTTTCACGGCAGACGCATCTCCGGCTCGCCCGAGGCCTTGCCTTCGTTAAGAAGCAAACCTGACTAAATCGCCGCGCCAACCGACCAAGTCACAGGGGCATTTAACACAAAGGTAGCCTGGCACCTTTATCCTGACGCGCGCCCCCTGGCAGAGCCGAAGTGACCGCCGTCACTTCGTCGCTCCACTGACCGGTCTGACAGAAGGACAGCGCCGCCTGCGCCATCCCGACTGCAGTGCCACTTGACAGAGTGAGACTGACAGGCAGCCAGGCCTTGCCAAAGGCGCCATAGGAAGCTCCGCCCGACCCAGGGCTCGGACTCGGGCTAAGGCCCCGGAAGATGGCGAACTCCGCTCCGCCCGACCCAGGGCTCGGACTCGGGCTAAGGCCCCGGAAGACGGCGAACTCCGCTCCGCCTGACCCAGGGCTCGGACTTGGGCTAAGGCCTCGGAAGACGACGAACTCCGCTCCGCCCGACCCAGGGCTCGGACTCGGGCTAAGGCCCCGGAAGACGGCGAACTCCACTCCGCCCGACCCAGGGCTCGGACTCGGGCTAAGGCCTCGGAAGACGACGAACTCCGCTCCGCCCGACCCAGGGCTCGGACTCAGACTAAGGCCCCGGAAGACGACGAACTCCGCCTCGCCCGACCCCAGGGGTCGGACTCCGCCCTGCCCTCTGCCGAACGACCTCCGCCTCGCCCGACCCAGGAGCTCGGGCTCGGCCTCGGCCATGCAGGACAGACTCGACCTCGGCTTCGGAGGAGCCTCCACGTCGCCCGACCTAGGGCACAAGTCCGCCACGTCAACAGGAAGCGCCATCACCACCCTACCCCGAGCCGACTCGGGCCGCAGAGAACAGGACCGACGTCCCATCTGGCTAGCTCCGCCAGATAGGCAATGATGGCGCCCCGCTAGACCCATGACGACGGCGGCTCTCAGCTCTCTTACGGAAGCAGGGGGACGTCAGCAAGGGCCCAACCACTCCGACAGCTGTCCCTCCGCCAAGCTCCATTGCTTCTCCGACAGCCACGACGCCACACCAGCTGGGTGCCAAGATCTCTCCGGCTGCCACCTTGGCATGTACTTAGGGCACTAGCTCTCCCCCGCTAGACACGTAGCACCTTGCTACACCCCCATTTGTACACCTGGATCCTCTCCTTACGCCTATAAAAGGAAGGACCAGGGCCTTCTTAGAGAAGGTTGGCCCCGCGGGAACGAGGGCAGGGGCAGGCGCTCTCTTGGGGCCGCTCGCTCCCCTCACCCGCGTGGACGCTTGTAACCCCCTACTGCAAGCGCACCCGACCTGGGCGCGGGACGAACACGAAGACCGCGGGATCTCCACCTCCCTCTCGACTCGGCTCTGGCCGCCTCGCTCTTCCCCCTTCGCGCTCGCCCATGCGCTCGACCCATCTGGGCTGGGGCACGCGGCACACTCACTCGTCGGCTTAGGGACCCCCCGGTCTCGAAACGCCGACAGTTACCGTCAGAGGTATTCTTCGAAACAATAAAAGCACCTTCGGTCGAGCTCATGGAAATAGCAGTGCTTACAATCTCACCAGTGCACAACGAAGATTGGAGGACTGAGATTGTATCTTTCCTCCAAGGCAATTGTCTTTCAGATGTCGAAGTTTACAATAAAAGAATGGAGGCTAGAACACGACCCTACATCATTATAGAAGGGGAGTTATACAAACAAGGAGTCTTCTCTCCATTACTTAAATGTTTGTCGAGAGCTGAAGGTTAAGAATTGATGAAGGAGATACATGCAGGATTGTGTGGAGCTCATATTGGGTCTAGGCCTCTGCTGGGGAAGGTTTTCAGACAAGGATTTTACTGGCCGAAGGCAGCTTTGAATGCAATAGATTTGGTTCAAAAATGTGAAAATTGCCAAAGATGCGACAGAGACCAGAAACAACCTTCGTCTTTAACCCAGGTGATACAGCCTATCTAGCCACTGCAAAGGTGGGGCATGGATTTGTTAGATCCACTTCCACCAGCACAAGGCAACTTGAAATATGTTATGGTGGAAGTGGAGTATTTCTCTAAGTGGATCGAAGCGAAGTCCTTAGCTATAATAACTTCAGCCACAGTACATAAATTCTTTTGGCAAAATATTGTTTGCCGCTTTGGCGTGCCGAAGGCTATCACGGTTGACAATAGAACTCAATTCGATGCTGAAACATTCAAAACATTTTGTGACCAGATTGGTACAAAAATACACTTTGCATCAGTGAGACATCCGGAGTCAAATGGACTGGTAGAAAGAGCAACCGGAATTATAATAACAGGAATAATGAAGTCAATCTTCAACCAGCCCAAAGAAAAGTGGCCAGACAAATTAATAAAGGCGGTGTGGAACCACAACACTGCCCTTTCAAGGTCAACATGATTTACTCCATTCAAGCTTCTGTTTGGTGACGAAGCAATAACACCGGAAGAAGCAAGAAGGGGCTCAATAAGGACCTTGTCTTCGACAGAAGATGAAGAGGGTTGCAAAATAACAAAAGACATCATAGAAGGGACCAGGCTCCAAGTAGTAGACCACATCAATAAGTACCAGGCTGAAAAAATCAAATGGTGCGACCGCAAGGTAAAATTGAAGAACATCAAGCCAACACATTTGGTGCTTCGTAGAGTGGCCAACCCAGATATAGTGGGGAAGCTTCAGCTCAAGTGGGAAGGTCCCTTTTTGGTGGAATCTTCGTCGAGATCTGGATCTTACAGGTTGAAAGACATGGATGGCAATGACATACCAAGGTCTTGGAATGCGAATGAGCTTTGAAGATATTATGTGTAAACTATGTAATTTTCTTATTTTTTCCTATGGCGCCCTTTTCCTTTCAAGAGGGGAGAAAGGTTTTTAATGGGGCCATAGGTTGTAATTTTAATTTTTTTGTGTAGCCTTGTGCAATACAAGGGCAAAATTTCCCCACATGTAAAATGTAAAATCTGGGACCACACCGTCGAGTGTAAAAGTCGTGAAGAAGCTCAAAAGTCGTCCCTAAGGGAATGCAGAGCTAAGATGTCACTTAAGAGGTGAAGAAGCTCCAAAGTCGTTCCTAAAGGGACGCAGAGTAAGTTACGAATCTCCAACGTCGTTCCAAGGGAATGCATAGCTAAAATGCCACCTAAATCAAAGGTGAAGAAGCTCCAAAGTAGTTCCTAAGGGGATGCAGAGCTTAAATGCCACCTAAGTAAAAGGTGAAGAATCTCCAAAGTCGTTCCCAGGGAATGCAGAGCTTAAATACCACCTAAGTAAAAGGTGAAGAGACTCAAAAGTCGTTCCTAAGGGGATGCAGAGTCTGGTTGCATTTTTGACATACATTTGCATATTTCATCACATCATCTTTTGCATTCATACAGACATACATTAGACATTCGTAGGCTCATCATCATGATGACATAAAGCACAAACATTAACAGGAAAAACAGGAGATGCCTGTCTTCGATGAAAAAATGTTTCGAAGATGCTTCGTATCAAATGAAACTATGTTGTATACAAAGATGCTTCGTCTAAAATGAAATCTGGTTGCATATGAAAATGCTTCGATGTGAACGAAAAGAAGGGAAGGTGTTTTTCGCCTTCGGCTCAAAAGGCTACTGTTGGAGGCCTTCGTCTTCCGAAGGTCCTCAAAAATATGATTTAGCAATGTTTCCCAAGTGTAATGTATGTACAGGTACCTTCAGACTCGGAATAAAACTGTACACAATATGGAAAGCTTGGTCGAGACGAAGGTTGATGCTGCTCCGAAGCTACGCGCAAAGGAGCTTCGGCTCAAGGGCAGGAAAAGGAATCGACTTAAAGGGGAAAAGGCTATCTAGTCCTCGTTGGATTGTCCTTAAGTCAATAGTAAACATAAAGGGCATGAATGTAATTTCATACAAGCTACGCCCTGTGCCTATAAATAGATGAACAGTACCCCCGTACTGTTCACGCTGACTTGTATTCGCTTGTGCGTCACGCTTGGACTTTTACCTTCTGTCAAGCCGAAGGTACAAATGTAATTCAATATTGTTTCTGTTTATCCATGATAATAAAAAGAAGATATATTAATAATGTCATATGATTATTCATGTTGTCTTTTATATTTCATATGCTTCTTCTTTCATTAACATACACTACGATGATGAAGGTACATCCTTCATGACCTTCTTCTGAAGATCATTATATCCTAAGGGAAATAATGCTTCGAAGGACGAAGGGCATTAACCTTTAACATTTTGTGTTGCCTTGTTCTTAACTCATAGCATTTGAGAACAAGTCCCCAACATTGGCGCCCACCTCCAGTGAACTCATTCGACCACCTTCGGCAAGCTGTGACCTTCGTCATGCCGCCGAAGAAAGCTTCAGGGCTAGGGGCTGCACTGCAGCCACTAGAAGTTAACCAGGACACGCTACGCGAAGCCCAAACTCAAAAGAGGACGGCTACAAGTCCAGCCCCCCCCAAGAGGAGGAGCTGGACCAGGAGATGAGGGATCTCGAAGCTATCCATCAGTAGGTCGAAATGAAGAGAGAGAAGATGCTTCGTCTTTTCGATCTTCAGAAGAAGATTGATGAAGCTGCTGAAGAAATACGTCATCTTACTCAAGATGACTAGGACCGAAGACCTCCACAGAGAGAGCTTTGTCAAGATAATTCCTACAATGATGATGATTGGTATGACGATTTCCATCATGGGAATTTTGCTTTTGATGATGCTTCTCCTCTATCAGTAGAACTGCAGGCTACCCCATGGCCCTCATCATACAAGCCCCCTTAGCTCCCCATGTATGATGGGCACTCAGATCTGAAGCAGTTCCTGATGAGCTACGAAGCAACTATATCTTCGTACGGGGGCAATACTGTAGTCATGGTGAAGTCTTTCGTCATGGCAGTTCGGAGTGTGGCCCAGACATGGTATTCCTCTCTCCGACCAGGGACAATCACGTCATGGCACAAGCTTAAGGACATGCTGGTAACTAGTTTTCAAGTGTTTTAGACGAAGCCAGTCACTGCTCAAGCCTTGTTCCAGTGCACTCAAGACCATGAGGAGTACCTTCAGGCATATGTCCGAAGGTTCTTGCGCCAGAGAGCATAAGCGCCTACAGTGCCCAATGAAATCGTCATTGAGGCCATGATCAAAGGCCTTCGGCCAGGGCCTATAGCTCAATACTTCGCTAGGAAACCCCCTCGGACTCTAGAGAAGCTGCTTCAGAAAATGGATGAGTACATCCGGGCCGACAATGATTTCTGCCAAAGAAGGGAGGAAGCTTACAGATTTTCTGAGATGACTAAGGGCTTCGGAGGGAGAATCCACTCTAGGCATGTCAGATCAATCCACAACTCCAGTCAGAACGATGACAAAGGAGGCCAGTTTCAGAAGTCACCGCACAGCTCGCAGTCTTTAGGACAGCAGCAAAGCTTCTTCAGGCCACCTGCTCCAAGGGGCAGAGGCGGAAGGGGCTTCGGAGGAAGATATGGGGATCAACCTAAAAAATTTATTGTTTATTCTGTGGTGAGAATAAGGGCCACACTACAAGAACGTGTCAAATCACCATTCTGAAGCAAAAGGAGATTGTCGAAGTAGAAGCTCGGTAGAATCAGCCAAAGCAGGTCTTACACACTGCTTCGTGCCACTCTCCTTACATACCAGAATACGTGGGCAATCAACCTGCAGCCTCTGTTGCTTCGACAAGCCATTCACAGGCTTCTTGGCCTCAGCTTCCACCGCCACCACCACTACAACCTACTTATTCCCGAAGCCAGCAGCCAGAAGGACGCCAGCACCCCCAACAGCAACGTGACTTCAGAGAGGAGTCTGAAGCTCGTACAGTCAATAGCACTGTACCAGAATCAAAACACATATACTAAAAAATATCCTACTTCTGAAATACTTTTATTTTCTATGCCATTTTGCTTTCTGTATAAGGAACACGATATGAAAACTTAGTTTAAATTTGTTGTAATAATTCTGCCTGTACCAGAATGAAATATACCTTCTTCATAGATTTACGAAGCTCGAAAGTCGTTCCTAAGGGAATGCAGAGCCAAAATTGACGAAGCTACAAAAAAGTCGTTCCTATGGGAGCGCAGCGTAAGTTTTTTGCTTAAAAGTCGTTCCTAAGGGAATGCAGAGCCAAAATTGTCGAAGCTACAAAAAAGTCATTCCTAAGGGAGCGCAGCGTAAGTTTTCTGCTCAAAAGTCGTTCCAAAGGGAATGCAGAGCCAAATACCGCCGAAATATAAGGCGAAGAAGTTCAAAAGTCGTTCCTAAGGGGATGCAGAACTTATACCGCCGAAATAGAAGGCGAAGAAGTTCAAAATTCGTTCCTAAGGGGATGCAGAACTTATATCACTGAAGTAGAAGGTGAAGAAGCTCAAAAGTCATTCCTAAGGGGATGCAGAGCTTGTGTATTTCAGTGTGGGCGTGCGGGTGTGTGTCTTCGGCATCCTCATCATATTGCATCACATCATCACATCATTTTGCATAACATTACATCATACATCATATCGCATAACAACACAAGAATCGAATACGAAGCCAATCTTCGACAAATGCTTCGTCAAATTGAAAATGTGCTAAGGCACGAAGTAAGCTTCGGGAAATACAGTTTTATCAGCCTTGTCATAAGAAGGGATCTTTTTCTTTACGAAGCCAACCTTCGGCAAATGCTTCGTCAAATTGAAAATGTGCTAAGGCACGAAGTAAGCTTCGGGAAATACAGTTTTATCAGCCGTGTCATAAGAAGGGATCTTTTTCTTTACGAAGCATGAAAAGAAGGGAAGGTGTTTTTTCGCCGAAGGCTAAAAACGGTATGTGCGTAAATTTCATGCATCGCAAAGAAATAAATTACAATAATTTACATATTTGTTTCAATATTACATGCTTCAAGCACTACATAGTTTTGTTACCAAAGAGATCTAATCTTCCTTCATTCGTTTTATACATCAAGCTTCTCAAAATGATTATTACAATAAAATCTATTCCTCCTTAAGGTCTTTTTCGGCAATTTCATTCAGTAATTTGTTGACGACTTCGTCAACGATGGATTCAGTCGTGCTTATGATATCTAGTGATTCCTTCATCTTTGGATCAGCTAGGGGATCATACGGCTCCGGTGGCGGGGATAGTTCAGCTGAAATAGGTAAACATGTTAATTTGAAGTCTTAAAGCAAGTAACAAAGCTAGATAATCAAGTTATAATACATATACGCCTTTCATGTTCTGCAGCTTTTTCGGCTTGCTTTGCTTCTGCTCTGGCGTCGTGGGTGTCTTTTTCACTCTTTTTTATAATCTCATGGGCCATCTCTCGGCCACCATTCACCCAGATATCATTATAAAATTTCCCGCCCATTAAGGTTGCTTTGGCTGAAGGATCCTTCGTATCATCTACGAAGAAGGCAGCTTTGGCCTGGGCCATGGTTCTAACATGGTCGCATCCAGCCTTCTCTAGGCTGAAATTCCCCACGCACCAGAAAATGCGCAAACATCCCCGCGATCACTCAAAATTTCTTCGAAGGCTTTGGCCTCTCCACTTATCCATTCAATGACGCCCTCGGGGTCACCTCGTATGAAGTTTTCTTCGGCAGAGTAGGCACCCACTTTGGCAAAGCTAGTTTTCAATTTCTTCACACAATCCAAGGATTTCTCAAAGCACCTCTCCTTGGATTTGTGAAGTTCTTCAACATTTTCTCTAGATGATTTTTCCAATATTCGCTGATTTCTTGATTAGCCTATGCGAGCGCGCAACTTTCCTTAGCTTCGGCCAGTTGTCTCTGAAGATCTTCAATTTTGGTTTTCTGGGCTTCGGCCTGAGCCTTGAAGTTTGCTTCGTCTTCCTTTACTTTGTTTACTAGTGAGATTAAGATTTTGTTTTTTTCAGACCTTCGTTTCTCAGTTCAATCACTTCTGAACGAAGGTTATTAAGGGCCATTGTATAGCTTTCATCTTCAATATTCTTCTGTGCCCTCAGGGCATTACTAAGAATCAAGCCCTGCAAAAAGGAGGAAAACAATTGAGCATGGCAAATAAAATACTCCATTCTAAAATTCAAAGTTAAATTTTATACCTTTATATTGTTGTATGCTAGGCTGTCAGCAAGTTCATCCTTTGACAAAATCGAAAGACCGTCTTCTAGCTTCGGGAATCCTATACTCTTACCTATCTCCCGGCAAACAGATATTTCTTTGTTATCTGGAAGACAATACAAAAAATCTTCTTCGTTACTACCATTGAACACTAGGGCCCCCTTCGGATATTTCAGTCTTCAGGCGTAGTGTCTGGCTTCTAGTATTTCTTCTTGGGAGAGTTTCTTTCCCGAAGCATGACGAATGATGTAGTCAATGTTTTTGTTCGAAGCTTCGGGAGCAGGAGCTTCGATCTTTTCAAGTGCAATCTGCTCTGTCGCTTTTTCCTCAGGCGCGGTAGGCCCCGTCTCGGTAGGCACTGAAGGCCTAGCTTCGGCTTTAGCCTGAGCTTGCATAACTTCGGCTTCTACTTGCCTAGTTTCAGCTTCGGCTTGCGTTTTGGCAGCTTCAGCAATTTTCTTTGTAGGAGCAGGGCTCATGGCCTTTGTAGTCTCTAGCACAGCATCCAGCACGTTGGCCATCCTCCTCCACTTAGGAGTTGCGGCAGAAGCCTTTTGCACCTTCGATAGTTTTGCCTTTGTCGGAGGACTCAGAATTTTTGGCATTTTTATTATTTCTTCAACCTTTGGCTCTTCAGCCTTATCAATCTTATCTTCGACTGGCTCGACTGTATGCGTCTTCGGCATTACAGTTGGTTCTTCAATGCTCTGTGTAATTGAAGCAGCTTGTCTTGCTTCAGCAGTTGAAGAGGCTCCTTCGACAAAATCAGGCACCATGGCCGGTTCAATATAATTCGGTCGGTGGGTCAGAACCTTCACCTTTTTGCTCTTTGGCTCAGGCTCAGCTCGGTTGACCGAAGCGACAATCTTCCTCTTTTTCTCTTGCCCTCGCAGCGGGTAGCGGTAATCAGGGTATACGAAGCCAATAGCATCAAATACCCTGTTTAATCTTTTCTTGCCCCGACCCCCAAAGGCTGCGGACAAAGCATTATCTTCAGCCTTGGAGTATGCTCCAAGTAGATCATCACTAGTAGCTTCGGTACACTTCAGCCAGTCGTCGTTTGGCTCACCAAACTTCTCCCTAAATCTGAAGGTATACTTCAATCGGACCAGACCACCCTCACTAGAATCGGCGGTGGTCTCCTTTGGTATATCCCAGCTCTCCACAAGTGGCCATACTCTGAAGGATATATGCTCTTGAATCAAATCCCTTGAGCCAATGAAGGCACACACAGTGCTGAAAGCCCTCTAACATGCTTCGACATTGCTATCAATTTCCATCTTCGGCCTTCAGAGGCCGAAGCGAGACCAGATGGGTCGCTGAACGATTTCTTTGATGTCTTCCCTTGCCTTTAAGTCATTTTTAACATAAAACCATTCTCCCATCCAGGACCTAGGCCATCTTTTCCGGAATTTCGGTACTGGGTGGCTTGCATTGGGGCAAGCAATAAATCCATAATAACCTAAGTTGTTGTGGTACTGTTCCTTGCAGTAGCCTTCGTCTCATATAAAAGCTCGTGCATACTGTAGAAGCACTTCGTGCTTGGCTCTAGCCCCTGACTCCTTACAGCCCAAACAAAAATCCCCATTCTAATTATAGCTTCGGGGGTAATCTAATGAAGGAAGATCTGGTATATCTTCAGCACTTCAACCACAAACTTGCTCAGTGGGAACCCAAGACCTGCCTTTAAGAAGCTTCAGAATATCACAACTTTGTTTTCCTCTGGAGCAGGGGCAGTATTGTCTCCTCCAACTCTAACAATATACATGTCGTGAAAATACCTCCCCATCATGGCATCGATATGACTCTGCTTGATAGTCGATTTTCCGAAGATAGTATGGCTTGTCCGAAGATAGTATGGCTTGGGCGCCACGGTCGATCCTTAGAATCTTCATCCCCACTTTCTACGTCATAACTATCACTATCGTCAGTATCTTCAGACAAACCTTCTAGAATCTCATTAGTAATCTTCTCTGTGTTCGTTTTTGACATAGACTCAACAAACCCAACGATAAAAGGGTCTGCAGTTTTCTTTTCTTCAAACAACTTCGTTTCCTCAGTTACCTTCGTTTCCGCAGTCATTTTCTTTTCCTCAGTCATCTTCTCCCCAGACATGGTGAAAACACGTCCTTAAACCGAAGCTCGAAAAGCTTGAAAATCTGGCGAGAGCTAGTGAGCAAGAGCTAAAACGTTTGAGAAAATAATGCAAATAGTGGAAACAGCATATCAAATGCTGCCGCTGTGGTTTATATTTATACGTCCAGTGTGTTGCAACTTGGTGGGCCTCATCTGTCATTGGCTATTGCTATTCTAGCAAAGGGAAGGTGTTTTTTTGGACCTTCGGCTTAAGGCCTTTGTTTATGTCGCAGTCTGAATTCGTTGTTATAACAAATTAATACTGCGAGGGGCTACTGTTGGGAGGCCTTCGTCTTCCAAAGGTCCTCAAAAATATGATTTAACAATGTTTCCCAAGTGTAATGTATGTACAGGTACCTTCAGACTCGGAATAAAACTATACACAATATGGAAAGCTTAGTCGAGACGAAGGTTGATGCTGCTCCGAAGCTATGCGCAAAGGAGCTTCGGCTCAACGGCAGGAAAAGGAACCGACTTAAAGGGGAAAAGGCTATCTAGTCCTCGTTGGATTGTCCTTAAGTCAATAGTAAACATAAAGGGCATGAATGTAATTTCACACAGGCTGCGCCCTGTGCCTATAAATAGATGAACAGTACCCCCGTACTGTTCACGCTGACTTGTATTCGCTCGTGCGTCATGCTTGGACTTTTACCTTCTATCAAGCCGAAGGTACAAATGTAATTCAATATTATTTCTATTTATCCATGATAATAAAAAGAAGATATATTAATAATGGCATATGATTATTCATGTTGTCTTTTATCTCTACTACTACTTAAGTGCCTACTGTAGGCGTTCACAGCACAATGTGGTGCACGTTCTGCCGCCGCTGGCGCAACCCCGCCCCGCATCCCGCCTGCCTCGCCATCCCCTGCGGCAATCTCGGCGCTCGCCCTCCCCAGCGGCAATCTCGGCGTCCCTCATGGCAAGCTCGCCCTCCCCCGCGGCAATATCGTGCCCTCATCCCCCAGATCGACGTCCGTGCCCCTGTCCCGCTCTCCTACCTCCATGCCCTGCCCACTATGCCCGCCTCCTGATGCCCACCAGCCCTGCTTTTGTGATGCCCTGCCCTTGTCTCGCCCGAACCAAGGCGCCACCGAGCTCCTCCCTCACCGCGCGCGCGCCGTGATGCTTTCCCACCGTCTGTTGCCGCGTGAGGTAAGGTCCTGCCCATCCCACCGTGCGTGTTTGAAGAGGACATCCTATTCGGTTCAGACCTAGCTCCCCCCACCGCCTGTCCGTCCTTTCGCACATGACTGCTCTCAAACCCTAACCCTCGTCGCTGGTCCTTGTCACTCGTTGTCGTGCCCATTGGCAGGCCTCGGCGACCTCCGTCCGTCGCACGTGGTAAGACCCCCACCCATCCCAATGTGTCCCCCCGGTGAGAGGTGGTTCCGCTCGCCCAACGCGTGAGCCTTCTCGGGCTAGGTCCCACATTCTCCTGAGAGGATGGCATGAGGAAAGTGGGCTCGTGCTCACGAACCATACTTGGCTCCGGGTGTGTGCAGTGTGCTCTTAGCGGCATCGGTCAGACCATCCGCCTCTCTCCTTCCAGCATCAAGGTAACCTCTCCTCATTTAGTACGTTTTCGATCCGCTGGAAGAGCTGCCACGTGATGTGAGATGTTCTTGTATCAAGAAAACAGTGTTCCATGTTCCATCACAAATGCAAAGAGGGTTCTCACGGAAACAGGATGCCTCACACCGATGGAGCTAGCTCTTTGCTACATATTAAGCAAAGAGTGTATTTTTGTTGTTACTGCTTGGACTTTTAAATATCTGCTCTCTATAATATACTGATTTAGTCATATGTTTTATTTGTACTAGGTTGCTTTTATGGCATCTTGATCCATCAATTATTAGGCTTGATCTCTCAGTGATGCTCAAGGGAGGTAATTAGAAGGCTCTTGCTTTGCCTGAGAAAGGAATTAAATAATAGGATGGAATGGCGTACCTTAAACACTCATATGGAATACCCTATGCTTTTGCTTGCACATAGTTTTGATGTGTCCTGAATCCTGATTTTGGTCAATGAGCTTCTACACATACTTTTAATCTTGCAAATAGAACTACACCAAACAGAAGGGTATCCTATGAGAGCAACAAGATGTTTCTAGATCTTACATATAAGCAGACGCATCCCTTGTAATCTATGTTGTTACTGGTTTTGTAGGAACTTAGAAGAGTTTGCAATCATTAAATCCCTAGCATGACAAGAAGTCATCTGTATATGCTATAGCATTTGTTTCATCTGAGTTTGTGGCTAAGATAATGTTGCAAATATTTTCGCTAAATATATTATCATTATTATTTAATTATATGGTTTGCTTAACTGCTTATTACATCTGAGTTATGTAGGGTGCTTTTAAGAAAATTATTGTATTCTTCTTTAACTCTTCATGTATAATTTTTTGTTAGGTCTTGTACTGTAATTATTGAGTTATCTCACATTTTTGTATTCCATGGCCAGATTGAACAACATGAATCTCTAGAGAACATCTTTAGCTCTGTCTTTGAAATTACTGCTCAGGCTTATGGTGAAGATGACAACATTCAACCTTCTTTGGGATGTACGGATGCTGGGTCAGCTCTGTCATCACCCAGTCCAGGTTGCTCTCTCGTAACAATATAATACATATAGCATAGTTTTCTATTTTAATTTATGAAGATGGCAAATATTTTTATCAGTGACGAAGCAAGCATTAGATATTGCCAGGGTCAGCTAAGTTCGATTCAGATTGTGATTTACTAAAGAATTTTACATACTATAACATGAGTCAATTGTTGGCCCAACAACAAACAATCCTGGCCCCACAGTCGATTACTATTAGGAATTTAGCACAAAGTTTATACAGTGTAGGAGCTCGACACCGAGCGGGCCTCCGCGGAGATGGCAGCCAGATTTGGCTCAACCCTCTTCGCCTTATTCGAGCTCCTCGTGCTCCCGACCTTCTCCAAGGTACGCGCTCCACCCTTTAGCGTCCTGCTTTGTTACACCGGGACCCACTATTGGACTTGGGTTAGGGTTTTGGTTGAGAAGAACAGCTTTGCCCCCCCCCCCCCACACACCCACACCCACACTAAGGCAGTAGCTGACCAGGATGGATCACGTAGTCGGGGGCATGTTCAAGCTCGGGAAGAAGATCGGGAGTGGATCATTTGGGGAACTTTACCTCGGTACGTCCTGTGATGACGGGTCCTTGATTTGTGGAGCTCACTTTTCCTTTTTCTCTGGGTGTGTTTCGTTGTGTTCGTGCTTCTGACTGTGCTTGTTTGATTTGTGTGCAGCCGTGAATGTGCAGAATGGCGAGGAGGTGGCTGTCAAACTGGTATACCACTAACAACTTCCGCATGATTTTAGTGTCCACACTATGCATGTTTTGGTGAGCAGTTCTGTGTTAGGAGTTAACTTTAGTTGGAGTTACTGAAATCTATAGTTAGCCTAATTGCTTGCTACTCACCTTGCAAGCATTATTGCATATTAGGAGCTCGACAATTACAACACAAACGTTCCTGTACAGAAATGATGTTATCCACATGTGTCTATGCCTCTTGCGACAGAGTTGTCAACAGTAGGACCATTTGGATCCTGTAATAAGCTTCATCCTTGTAAAACGAATCATTTGTACCAAACAATTCTATTCCGGAGATAGGTTTACAAATTTGAGTCAATGAACCTATAGCACTCCTCGATGCTGAAAAGCAGTCATTAGAAACTAATCTCTTGTTTGTACTGATGGGATTTCACATCTTAAGTGGTTCGGGGTGGAGGGGCAGTACAATGTCATGGTGATTGATCTGCTTGGTCCAAGTCTTAAGGACTTATTTAACTATTGCAGCAGAAAGTTCTCACTTAAATAGTACTAATGCTTGCAGATCAGATGGTGAGTCTATCCTACGGTTCTACATTTTTCTTGTATTTGTTTTGGACCTGTTGAAACCACATACTGATGTAGTGTCAATAAATTCTTCACTTTGCATTTCCTTGGTCTTTGCAACAAAAATAACATGCCTTGATGTGGGTTACAGATCAGTAGAGTAGAATACATGCACACAAGGGGGTTTCTACATCGTGACATCAAGCCTGATAATTTTCTCATGGGTCTAGGACGTAAAGCAAACCAGGTTTGTGCTACTTCTGCTAACCTCATTAAGAGTCAGTTTTCTTATTGGAAGCATTGTGTGATTGTGTCTACTAATTTGAGCAATGGTTAACCAAAATAATTATGGGACACTTCAAGAATCCCATTATTTGATGTCTAATGATAAAAGTTTGTTTCTTCAATTGTTGAGTTGATTTTGCAATCCTAATTTTTAGTTGTGCATGAACCACGTTTGTAAGTTCCATTTCCATCTAAGAATTTAGTGTCATTTTCAATTGTTGAGTTGATTTTGCAAACTAATAAGTGTTTTATTTCATCAGGTAACTCTACACAGTGGACAGAATCATAGCTCTGTTAGCACTATTTTATCTAGGTATGCACATGCTTGAATCTTCCTAGAATTTTTTACCCTCAGATCCAATTCATCTGGTGCTGGAACCACTGTAGGCTCAACCTTTTATTTTAGTTGAGTGTGATTCATGCTTCCTTTTCATCTGTCCGAAAATGGTGTACCTGTTAGGCTCTTATTCAGTTAGTGTGAACCATGTGCTTCTGAATCCTGGATGGATGTTTTATTTTAGTTCAAGGTTTCTATAGGTGGACGACAAGTAGTTTGCCGATAAGATCATGTATCAATTTGTCTTCAAGTTAGTCTAGGTTGTTGATATGGATGCATAAAGTTTCTCTAGAAATAGAGCTATAATTGCGTTTTTGTTTGGACTGAGGTATCAAATAAACAGATGCTATTTCTTCTTGGTCTTCCTTGCTTAGTTTGCTGATAAACCTTTTGTATCAACTATAGGCGTGCCTTTTATGACCGAAGGATATCCCAGGAGGTCAGTGGTGATGCTCTGGGTGAGGTAAACTTTGGGATGACTTATTTCTTGATCCATGACTCTTGCTGATTTCATACTTAAATATAGGTGTGATATGTTTCTTTGTTTTGCAGGAGTTCAAGGGTTATGTCTTCAAGATCATGGGTGGATGTGACAAGCAAGGCTTCCCAATGAAGCAAGGAGTTTTGACTTCTGGTCGTGTTTGCATTCTGCTCCATAGGGGTATAGAGACTTCCTTTGTCCAGTGTACTCTCAGCACCATCTTTTACTCTGATTCTTATCTGAACATTCGATATCAATTCTGTAGGCACTCCCTGCTTCCTTGGTTATGGCAGGCGTAATGGTGAGCGCAGGAGGAAGTCTGTCCGTGGTTGCATCGTGAGCCAAGACCTATTTGTTATCAACTTGGTGATTGTGAAGAAGGGTGAGAATGATCTACCTGGTCTGACTGACACTGAGAAGCCAAGGATGAGGGGTCCCAAGAGGGCCTCCAATATTAGAAAGCTATTCAACCTTAACAAGAATGATGATGTACGCAAGTACGTGAACACACCACAGTACATTCACTACCAAGAATGGTGAGCTTCCTTGCATCAAACCGCAGTTCAATTTCAATGTATTGTTAAAGTAGACTTGACTTTGGTTGGGTTCGACAGTTTGTCTCCCAAGTGCTTGCGTGATTTGTCTTGGTTATTTACCCTTCTACTTGGTACTCTGCTTGTTATGTGCTGGATGGGTTTCTTGACAATGAGCCACAGAACACAGGCAAGGCCGCCACCCCAGTTGTTCTGAATGCTATCTACAGATGAACGCTACTCTAGAAAGCTATGGTACCCGCACAAAATATTGTAGCTCGTGCGGTGTACCCCTGCAAAAGTTCACTGGTTTTAGAGTTTTTATCTGTCTGATCTATGCTGAAAAAGGGTTCTACCTTTTCTATGAATTATGCAGACGTGAATTTTAGTATCATTTTCAGTTGAGTTGATTTTACAAACTGAAGTGTTTTGTTTCATAAGGAAAGCTATGCTTCAGTTGTTAGATGGTAGCGAACCATTTTTCATTGCAACTGTTTAAAAAAAATTCTTTTGTATCATGCACTTGCTACGCTTTATTATTTGTGGATAATTCTATGATAGTAGTAGCTCTTATTCACTGTTACCAGTAACTAGAGAAACAGCACACTTAATAATTGCACACCTCAGTTATGCTTGACTACAAAACACTGAATCACTGCACAGCTCTAGGTCACATGCCATTTTTTTAAAAGTTATGGAAAAGTAGACCAACCTCTATGCCTAGCATTAAGTTTCTTGAAAGTGGCTTGCATGTTTAAAGGTCACTGCATGTAGAAAGCTGATTTAGAGCATAATCTCTTTTGGATTGTGCACTCACTACACTTTATTATTTGTGCCTAATTCTATGATAGCAGTAGCCCTTATTCACTGGTACCAGTAACTGGAGTAACAAATTTAACTGGTAGCAGTAGCACTGGCAGTCTGGCACACTTAATCACTGTACACCTCAATTATGCTTCACTACATAACACTGAATCACTGTACAACTCTATGCCCACAACATTAATTTTCTTGAAAGAGGCATGCATGTTCAAAGGTCACTGTATGTAGAAAGCTAATTTAGATGACAATGAGTCAATGACGACCCCAAAGAATCTCATACGCCTGTGACGTCGCTTGCTGTAGCATACAGATTGCTGACACCATCTGTGAAGCTTCCACATACTCTACCATTTTTCTAGATGTTTTGCTTGCAATGACCCTTTACTTCCGTGGACACACAATGGGTGCGTCTCCTCACCGTTTAGGAGATTATACGGACTTAATTCAAAATGGTGGTATATCAATCTATTCTGTTTTATTTGTTTGAAAGAGGACTTTACTATCTAGCTTTTGAGTTAATGAAAATGTCTTCCTGTGAAGTTATAATCTATTCCCTCTGTCCTAAAAGCATACTACTGTGTTAAATCATCTTCTCTAGAGGGTTCATAACCACTGTGCATTAGCTCTCTTTGAGGAGTACAATAGGACATACAGTAATGTATTTCATGCAAAAAGTCTTGTAATAGTACATGCTCTATCTTTTACCCACTTCTGTTTACACTGAATTATCAGGCACATACAGTAATGTTTTGCCAAAGATCAATTCCTTTCTCTATGATATACACATGTTTGCTGGGTTGCATCACCCCGAACAAGTTTCATTTTGGGAGTTGTTGTTAACAGTTTGTAGTATGTGAAGCAGATTCAAGGTTTATCTGTCAAGTATTGGTTGGTCCGCAATTCATACATAGGTTCTCGCTGGATGACATTTATGTGCAGGGTACTGGTGGGCGGTGGTACATCTACGTCGGGCACACCCTGCACTGCAGCAAGCTCTGCCGCATCCTGGCCGGACTCTTCCTACAGTACCCATTTCGACAAGGTATGGAAATTGGCAGCTTTCGCCGTACCTTATTTTCAAGTCTAGAACACGACTGGTGCTGACTTGCTTCAATCAAGATCCACAACACAATAATATTCTAAAGAAATTGAAGAATTTGCTAGCATGATTTAGGAATATTTAAGGACTTTGGTTGGTCTACTTGACCATTTACTTTGGCAGCAGTATATTGGATTACTTGCAGTCTTCATGTCCTACCTTTTTGCAGGTGCAAGGATCAGGTGATTACTTTAGCAGCAGTATATTCTCTAGCCTTGCTTTGCTATTTTCATAAAAACAACTTGTGTTTTATGTTATTATCAAGCACATATAGTAATGTTTTAGGCATGATCAATGAAACTCAAGTCCTGCTTAGTCTACTTCCTCCCACTCGCATTCCCATCTCATTGTTCTGTTACACCAAAGACAGATGGATTTTAAAAGGTGTTACAAGCGCTAGCACATTGACATGTGACTTTACTTTGTTTTTCAGGTAACATGCCCGCTACTCTACCACCACTGATCCATATCTTTCAGGTCATTGTATTGCTATTTTGTAGGCCATCGACTAGAACAAAGATCTTTCTAGAGAACCATATTGTTGATTCAGAAATTTCTCTTACAGCCACTGTTATTTTGGTGCGTGTTTCGTCTTTATATATGTGCTTTTAGAGAAAGCTGATAGGCTAAATTGTTTGGGTTCTAGGCAGTAGCTAGAAAGAGACTTGGAAGCTGAGAAAAGTTGTTGCAATATATTGCAAGAACTTATCTCATGCCATTTCATACTCGCTCGCTTCTTTCTTTTCTACATACATTCATAGTACATTGATATGTGATCCAATTTATAAAGTTTTAAGCGAAGTTTCTTGTGGATGGTGACCACTACCAAGTCTGGATCGTAAGTAGTACTTGGGAGATACTAATCATTGTTTGGTATACTAAAATAATTTGTTGTGATTCTATGCATTCAGAATATGCGTTCATGATTTTGTTTTTGAGAATTGGATGATGTGTTGTTTACTATCCTCGGGGCTACATGGTGTGGACTATGAAGGCCGATCGATGTACATAGAGAGGCCAGGGAAGGTGTCCTGGAGTTTGAGAGAGCTTTCAGGGAGAGGTTCTCTGCTTGCACATTAGCTGCTAAGAGGCATATTGACTCCACTACCATCTTCGACGTCCAAGGTGTGGTATGTTAATGATTCAGTTTGAGCTGTGCTTACAAAATGAAGATCTGTGTGGTTTTTGCTCTTAGAATATATTGCTTGTCATACATATGTTTGTTGTTCTGTATCACAACTTCTTTAGCTAATCGATATGATATGAGGCCTAGGAGTTGCCACTTTGCTTATGCTTGCTTCAACTCTTCTCAGGGGCTCACATGGATCATTCCCGAGCGCAAGCAAACTTTGAGATCGCGTCGAAAGCATGTCATCCCTGAAATCCTTCAGTTGGGAGTAACATTTAGTTCCACTGTGTGGTTTTTGCTCTCTAAATATATTGCTCGTCATACATATGTTTGTGATCTCATAGATTTGGATTTTGAACAGTACTCGTTTCTTATTTTTGTTAATGCAAGCCTTGAAGCGTATCAAACTCTATGAACTGGTATGATTTGGAAGATAGGAACTGTAACTTCTGTGTTACAAATAATCTATGAGGTGTGAGCTGCTAGAGGTAGAACTTGCTGAAATAGTTACGATCTGAAATAGTCATGTATATTGTGATATTAACAATTCCTCATAGTATTTGACTATTTGTATTGTAGCAACTGCAGATAAGCAACTGCTCCTTTTGCTTTATGTAGTACTAAATTTACTGTTGCTTGTTTAAAGAAAAATTTAGGTTCCATTTGCAATAGTGGATATGTTTTCACTGTCTGTTGAATGCTGTTGGGATATTTGTTTTTTCTTTTGTCAAACTCCAGTTAATATATTTTCCTTGTATTGTATGAATTGCGGTGTTCATAAGCACAGAGATTAGTCAAGTTGAGAAGGACATCATTCTCAGGTGTGTTCTTATGTTTACTTTACATTCGAGAAGGACATTCTATTTGAAGCTCAACTTATCGTGTAAATTGGTTTCAAAGCTCAGCGAGTATTGTGATGTTTGGTATTTTCGTTCTTCACACCCCCTTCGCCAAGGCCATCAATGGAGCCGCGCTGCAGCTCTTCAGCTTCGCCGAGGCCATCAGCATCGATCGCCCCCCCTAGAAACTCTTCAAGATCATAGACCTCCACAACAGGCTCTCGAAGTCTCGGACCTCCTATCCGACGTCTTTGGCTATACCTAGCCTCAACATCGAGATGACGATGTGAGGACTCTAGGTCAGTGTCTCTAGCGTTGTCCCATCATGAAAAGCAAACTATCACAAAACGTTTTTATGGATTTATCTTCATTGATGAAGATAAAATTATAGTTATGTAAACATTCTTAACCTTTAGAAAGATGCTAACAAGAGCATTGAACGATAATTAATGCTTCTGCATCTCAATGTATCTTATTATAACATGTTTACTCCGTAGCAACGCACGGGCACACACCTAGTATTTCATATGCTTCTTCTTTCATTAACATACACTGCGATGATGAAGGTACATCCTTCATGACCTTCGTCTGAAGATCATTATATCCTAAGGGAAATAATGCTTCGAAGGATGAAGGGCATTAACCTTTAACATTTTGTGTTGCCTTGTTCTTAACTCATAGTATTTGAGAACAGGTCCCCAACAGCTACCAACATTTGTTTCGTCCATAGCAAAGCATTCACACATGAAGCAAAAGGTAAAATGGTATTACAAGATATTTACAAATGTTTACAATAATTTGTTCATTGTCAATTGCAACTTTTTGTCATATGGTACAAAGGGTTTCCAAGTGTTTCTACAGATGACTACAAAGGGAGATTCTAAGGTCTTCTCAGTATTTCAGAACTAGCTTCGGCTCATCGACCTTCGATGCCATCATTCTACAGAATAACAAAGTACAAGGTAATCAGAAATTTGATAAGGAAAAATCAACATAAAAGAAAAAAAGATAAGGTCCCATAATGTGTTAAGCAGCTTTCGGGCTTCGTCTTCAGCCAATTCACGCCCGCCCTTAGCCCAAATTTGGGTAGTAAACTGTTCCCTATGCTTCGGGCTTCGATTGGAACGTCAACCAAGTTCAATGATGAAAGATTGAAATTCAGCTTGTTGACAGCTCTCTCGTGATTGTATCCTGCTTTTATGAAGGCGGCAGTTGTACCACGAGAAGCTACCAGCGCATTGAAGTCTCCATGGCCGGTTATAACTTTGTCAAGGACATCAACCTGCTTTTCAATACATTCGAGTGCCCTGGGTATATCTTTGGCAGAGGCTGGTTTCCTCAGATGCAACACCAACTGAATTGAAAATGCTTCTCAATCGAGCGGTGCATTGGCTTGCAAACTCGAAGCATCTCTCCTTCAGAGCCCTCAGCGCCTCACTAAGCTTTGTATTTTTCTCAGTCTCACCTTAAGTGTTGCTTTCAAAGCTTTGGTATCCTGGTTGAATTGACTAGAGTTTTCCTTCAAAAGTGCCTGAGCATCTGCCAGTTCTTTACCCAACTTCTTGTTTTGAGCTTGCACTTCGGCAAGGGACCCTTCGGCTGAATGCAACATTTCGTCTTTTTCTTTCAAAGAGTCTTCGAGTTTTTTGACCTTATCTTCTAAACCTTTGATAATAACTTCGTTCTTCCTGTCCTCATCATCTTGTTGCATTTTTAAAGCTTTGCTCAGCAACATGCTCTGCAAAAATGAACTCGAAATTAAAATATTTAAGCCAATACGAACACATTAGTGGTAACTTGTAGAAGGGTTCTTACTTTAAAGTTGGAATAAAATAGGCTGCCTATGATGTGTTGTTGCCTGTAGCAGCTGATATCTTTCTCAAGCTTCGGGAATCCGACAATCTTCGACAGGGTGCCTATAATTTTTGCCCCAGCACGATCGCGGATGCATCCTAGAATTTCTTCGTCAACCCCGCCAAAGAGTACTGATCCAGGCTAGTAGCCACATGAGATAGAAAATTCCTTCAACTCTGCCATATCCTCTTCGGAAAGCTATTGGCCACCCAGGTGTCGTAGGTCGAAGTCTGATTCTTCCGAAGAGATTTCCTTAGCCTTTTTCCCTTTGTCTGAAACTTCTTTGGCCACCTCCTTTCCACAGCCACGTCTGATATCATTTTGTCAATTTCGGACATGGTGGTTGTGAGATCTTTGCCTTCAGTTGCAACAGTAGCTTCGACATCTGTAGATTTGACAGTCTTGTCTGCCGAAGCTAGAGGCGGGGTTTGCTTAATCGCCTACAGTATGTTCATCATACGTCGCTTTTTCTGGCTCCTATCTCTTCCATCGGTAGCCGAGGGGATTTCCTTTTTCTGTAAAAGGTTTGTCAGTTTCAATCTCTGAGGACTTAGCAGCTTGGATGGTGGGGATTCAGTCATTACCTTCAAAATTTCTGACACTTCGGCAGCAGAAGGTGAGGGAGGGCTCATAATTTTCTCCGGCGCATCATGTACCTTCGGTTCGGCAGAAGGCATCCTGTCAAGCTTCCATTTCTTAGGAGCTAGTGCCTTCAGCTTCGACGCTGTTTTCATCTTCTTCAAAGCCTCTTTGTCTTCCTTCAAAGACTGAGTAGCTTGCCTACTCAAAATGCTGACAACTCTTTTCCTTTTTGCTCCCCTGCCCCTTCGTCAAGTCTGTCATAATCCGAGTACTCAAAGTTCAGGGCATCCATTACCCGATTTAACCTTCGTTTCGGCCGGGTGCCGAAGGCAGCGGTCATTAACTGATCTTCTTTCTTTGTGTAATTTCCAAGAATTTCATTACACATAGTTTCTATCATTTCTAACCATTTAGTACATGATTTATTGAATTGCTTTTCAAACTTGAAGCGGAAGGGGAGTCGAACAAGTTCATATTTCTTTCCTCCTTTCTTCTTCTTCGGCATCCCCCAGCCGCTAGAGGTTGGAAAGGTTTTATTCGCCATGTATTCCTGCACTAAGTCCCTAGTGCTAATTTTAGTAGCCACCACTCTGAATTCGACTTCGGCCAGCTCGCATGGGGAGCTGAGTTGGATATTGCACAATGGCCTTGTCATCTTGAAGCTCAACCTCAGAGGACTCATAACCATAGTCATGAGTTTTACCCTCTTCTTCTCATCAGCTTTCACATAGAACCATTCGCTTGTCCACTCGGTCGGCCACTTAGTGCGGTAGAACCATTCGCTTGTCCATCTGGTCGGCCACTTAGTGCGGTAGCCAATCACCGGGGCCTTGGTGTCCTTTCGGTATGCAAAATTATAACATCCAAAGTTCTTGTGAAGACCATCAGCTCTGGCCTTCGTCTGATAGTGTAACTTATGTACTCGGCAGAAACCTTCGGCATTGGCACTTTTGCCATGGCTTCGGAGAGCCCATATGTAGACACTCAGCCTGACAATGGCATTCAGTGTCAGCTGATGAAGATATATTTCAAACCTTTTCAAAACTTCTCCTATTATATCATATAGAGAAAACCGAAGCCCTGCCCTAAAGAAACTTTTAAATACAACAACTTCATCCTCCTTCGGCTCCGGAATCACCTCTTCGCCAGCAAAGTGAATGAGTTTACTCTCATCTTCCCCAAAACAGCCTAGCTTCTTCATCATAACCAGGTCCTCTTCTGATACGGTAGATTTTCTGAATTCAATATGGTTGGGTTTTGATGGGCTTAGAATACTGTAGTCTTTTTTGTTTTCATCATCACTCCTGTCATCAACTACAGTCTACTCAGCTTTGGCAGTTTCACCTTCGACAACAACTCCTTCTGACACAACTAGACCTGATCGCCTCATCACTTCCGACATTGGCACTGTTTCTGTCACTTCAGACTCATCTCCCTCATAGGACACCCTAGCAGTGGATCTTACTCGAGCCATTTCAAGTGTTGTGGTTCCTTAAGACGAAGCTAACTTCGAATAACGAAGAGCGTGTTTGGAAAGCGCAATCCAGAAAGCTTCGGCTTTGGTTAAAATTTTTAACAGCACAACAGTGTGATGGCAATGAATGCTGTGGTAACTCCTCACCAACATGTCTGCTTATATAGTGCTGTAGGGGAAGAAGGCGGACCGCCAGACTGTCTACACTAACTGAGTGATGGACCAGCCGACGCTTGGAATATTTTAATCGTTTTTCGACAATGAGCAGGAAGGTATTTTTTGGACCTTCGGCATTTCAAAGCCTTTGTGTTTTTCATGGATCGAGCTCGTTATGAAAAAACGATCTAGCACCGCGAAGGGGCTACTTTTGGGGGTCTTCTTCTCCACCAAAGGTCCTCAAGACAAAAACACCTTCGGCAAGATAATACAAAGGCTCGCTGAAGCTATCATCAACCTCAGCTTTGCTTCCAAGACGAAGACCTTATGTACAAGCATCGTTGTAGAATGCCGAAGCTCAATAGCTTCGACTCGGACCAAGCGAAGAAGTAAAAGACTAAATAGACCTAATTAGCTTTAGTTGCATGTAAATAAGCGTTTAAGGGTATGGACGTAATTTTGCTCAGGCTGCATCCCGTGCCTATAAATAGATGAACAGTAACCCCGTACTGTTCACGCTAGATTGTATTCACTTTCTCGCATCCGCACCTTCAAGCAAGCCAAAGGTATCGATGTAATATTAACATTGTTGATATTTATTTATGTTTTATGGGATGCAAGAATAATTGAGCTAATAAGATGCAGTTATCATGTTTATTATTTCGCATTCCTATTCATATATTAAATGATGAAGGTATGTCCTTCTTGACCTTCGTCTAATGAAGCATTATGCCTATGAGGAGATAATACTTTGAAAGACGAAGGTCCGTAATAATTAACAATTTTGTTGCCTTGTTCTTGATATACATCATTTGAGAACAAGTGACCAACAAAGGTCATGTTCCAATTATGCTATTGTTTAATTATTGCTCATGACAAGATCATTGTGTTAACTGGAACATGGAGCTTAACTTGAGATAATAGTGCTACCACAAGGGTGGAATGGGACGCCCTTGGCCAAGTAATTAGGAAAGCTAGGGAGAGATTACCTTAACCGAAAGGGGCAAGCGGAGAGGCGTCGTTGTAGAGTATAGGGAGGTTCTCGAGTCGAACGGCTGCGATGGCAGTTCGGATGAGGGATTCCTATGCTTCCTTCTTCCTGAAACTATATTGGGTATTCTTGAACTAGTAGAACTTTAGAAAGGCCTCGTAGTGCTACCCTGTCTCACTTCCTCAGTAGAGTTGTATGGGGTCCGTACAACCTAGTGGCAAATGGGTAACATGACTTGTGGGTAAATATGTGCAACCTCTGCAAAGTGTAAAACTGGTATATCAGCCGTGCTCATGGTCAAGAGCGACTCAGGACTCTCACATGATTAATTTATGGAACTAAACTTAATCTGTCATATGTATTGCATCGCGGGTGTTATTATCAATTGTGATCTTTTATTTATTTGGGTTAGTATCTACTTATACTTAGTAACTGCTAATAAAATTTTGACCAACTTTAAAAGCAATGCTCAGCTTTAATCATCTCCTTTGGTAAGCTTTACACTTCACATGAGCTCCCACCTTTGGTGAGTTCATGCACATTATTCCCCACAACTTGTTGAGTGATGAATATATGTGAGCTCACCCTTGCTATACTCACATTCCCCTAGGTCAAGAACAGGTACCACAGGATGAGGCGCATGAAGGATGCTGTGACGAGTTCGTGAGTGGTCTCGGTCGTCGTCTCCTAGTCAACTTTGGTTGCTAGATCGTTGTCTTCGTATGATGTAATTATTTAACTATTTTGTACAGAACTCCATCATATATTAAAGATGTGACATTCGTTTCTGTATCATGAGTCATCATTTGTGTGAGACTTGATCCTAGCACACATTTGATTCGCGCCCGGGTTTAGCCCCCTAAATCCGGGTGTGACATAGTAGTACTCATGGAATGGTAGTCCATCTTTGGGTACTTCTCGTCTCCTCTCCGCAATCCATTAACAAGTTGAACATCAATCTATTGTTATTAGCAAGGACTGGCCATCGACTTCGATGTGTAGAGGGGAGTCATACACACCAGACAACAAAAGGCACCTATGATCCTATCCTCAATTGCTTCAATGTTCATTTGCAATAGTGAATCAAAGACTAGCTCCTTTACCCTTTCTTTTAGCCTATCTGGCGTCATAAATGGCGTGTTTTCAAGGTGGCTAGAACAAATCTCATTGTAGCGTAGAAACATGCATCTCCTTCTCCCCTTCATAGCTCTGCGTCGCTTCATCGAAGTTTGATCCTTGGTAGCTTCGCTGGTTGTCTAGCATTTAGATGATTTCTCCCTCATAGACTTCCGAATAGTGAGTGGTCTGAACTCTACATCTGAGCCATCTGTGCTTGAAACATAAATTGGGGAGTCTTTCTTCGAACTCTGATTGGGCCACACCTGGGGCCTCTTTAACGGGAATTTTCCTCCATTTCGTGGAGTATCTGAATGTGTGTGTTGAGTAGGTGTAGACATTCTCTGCGACTGTTAGGGGCCTACCTTACCAAATATGTTTCTGCACAAATGTATTTCAGGTGTATAATGAATGCTACACAAGCTGGCTTTCGGTCGTAGCAACATGCAGCGAGGCTTCGTATTTACACACAAGCGATGAAGGTACGAGTCGTAGCCAATAGCTTTGCCATGGAGAAAAGCTTCAAACGCAAGATGATGAAGGAGAAGTCCAATAATTGTGCAACAAGAAAGAGAAAAGATGACAATGTCCCTATATCATTTGTAAATCTTGTGTGTAAACTTTATGGGCATTTTTGTAATTTTGTACGAAGCTATTCAACTTCCCTATAAATAGAGGAATAGTGCCCTGCATAAATTCACCTTTTGAAGGGCCTAAGCTTCATTTTACTTATGTAACACCACAAAACCATCAACTAAAAATAATGCATTTAGATTATTAGAGGTAAATATAGTAATGAATTTTTCTTTCAAGTGTTTGATTTTTATTTACATTTAGAATAATTTTGTTTGCTCATATTTGATTTATGGTTGTTTTGTAGAATTTCTTTTATATTGAAAGTCCAATTCATTAATATAGAAATATTGGTCCAAAAAAAGTATTTTAGTTAAAAATAATTTTGGTATAATTATTATGATTTTTATAAATACTTAAAAATATTTTTATTTATATTTTTAATAGGAAATAAAAAAAAATTGAAACCCTAGCCACTGACCGAAATCGCCCCAAACCGCCCATTAGCCGCGCACCCACCTCTCTTCCGACGCACAAGCCCCACCCGCAGGGGAGGTCTTCTTCCTCCTATCGCCTCGCGCGCCGTCGGCGCACCGCGCCTCGCGTGCCGCACCCTGGCCACCCCGGCTGGGTAGCCGGCCAGCCGAGTCGCGCCCTGGCTCGACCCACGTCCCCTCGCCTCCTCCGAACCAGAAACGATCGCCGCCATCTCGTCCTCTCCCTCCCCCACTCCCCTCTCTCAATCAATATAGTAACCCGCGCCATTAATGGAGTTAAGCCGCCAGCGCCATTACCCCCTCTCTCTGGCCGCCGAGCCCTTTCCCCTTCCCCTCTTCCCCTGTGAAAGGTCAAGCCGCGCCCCTGCTTCTCTCACCTCCACTCGCTCAAGTTCTCCTACCTCTCACTGTCGTACCGTGCTCGCCGTCACCGAAGCCACCCAGACCGTCCGTGCCCGCTCGCCGTCGCCGGAGCTCGAGCCTCACCGTCCCCCCCGGCCAGACCGTCTACGTCCCCAGCCGTGCCCCTGGCCGAGATCGCCCTGCCCTTCTCCCTGCTCACCGACCTCCCTACTCACGGGCACAAGCTCAAGGTAGAAGAAGACAATTTTGCGTTTTAGCCCCTGTATTTGCGTAAATTTAGTTTAGATATTTTTCAGTTTAGAAACTATTAAAAAGAAACCCCGATGTATACAATTAATGGTGAACTAGCCCCTGCAACAATATTTTGGACGTGAGTATTATTTTCTATTTCAAAAATAAACAATGTCACGATTCACTAACTTGGTGATTTAAATACTAGAAACGTTTACGATTAACTTCGCTTTAGCACATGGAACGATATTGTTAGTAGTGATTTAATTATAATTTTATTGATATAAGAAAATGGAAGAAGTAATAGGCCACATATTTTTGGTCAAATTAAAAATATAGGTTTGTAGTAGTCATGATAAATGTGTTCATATGTATAGCACTTAATTACTTAGAATTTGTAAAAAAATTATTTATGTCAAAATCACCATGATTATATTACTAAAGTCCAAATAATAATCTACATTAATTCTTAGAATATTAATGTTAGGTGAATTTAGAAATAAACATTTTTAGCTATACGTATAATTTCTATTTAGAAAGGAAAGGATAAAACCCAAAGGACTATTATTAAGTAATAAAGAAAATACGTTAAGTTTGTTGAAACATTTTATCTACATTATACTAGATAAACTAGCGTCGTAGTCACTTACTCATATTTTCACCAATAATAACTCTAGTGAAAGATATAGTGGATTAATAAATATATGTGTTGTAGACATATTTATGTGTATAGTTGTGTGATATATGAATGTGAATGTAATGGTGAATGATTACCCATGTAATGATGTATGTTTATTTTATTTGGCGTACATATTCTTTTGTATGTATGATACGCAAATCGATGCTAGAAGTTGACTGTAAGGTAGACGAACCAAACTCGTTCAACGATGCCCCACATGACACTTTCGAGCAAGGCAAGTGGATTCTCCCTCTGCATTTCTATTTGTACCCAAATAATGCATATAATAATGTTTACTTTTTGGATATATTGCATAATTTGATGGGATTTGCCTAAATAAGGATTTCCTAGAATTACCAACCCTATTCCTTGAATTACCCTGGGATAAATGCTATGCCTTGCAATTTTTGCTATTGCTCAACTTGATAAACATGATGTCACTCTTTTAATGATACTATGTTCCGGAAATGAAGTTTTATTATGATGCTAACTCGATGGTTAAATAAGAACATTTTGTGTTAAATGGAACATGGAGTGACCACCCAGGATAACAGTGCAACCACGAGTGCTATAATGGCTCTAGCTTTGGTAATTAGCTCTATAGACTTAGTGCTTAGCAACCCTACCTGAAAGATGGGCAAGAGGGGGCGGCAGTGGTTTGGTGGTAGCTCAGGTTAACATGGGGTGGTAGTCTTGGCTAAGTTACCATACCCAGAGGGCCATCAATACTGACATGAAAACCTTAGCGGGTGGCTTTGTACTAAGGATATTTTGTGAAAGCCTCATAATGGATCCCTAGCCATTCACCTAGGCAGTGTTTATGGGTCCGATCAACCCAGGCTAGATGGGATACAGGGCTTGTGGGTAAAGTTGTACTACCTCTGCAGAATGTAAAACTGATATGTCAGCTGTGCTCACGGTTAAGAGCAACCTAGATCCTCACATGATAATCGAGCTTAAAGGTGGAAAATAAATCGTGATCCAATGATCTACCAGTGGTTTGCTTAAGTGATTTCACTTAAGTGTTTTTGATATAATCTTATGCCTTTCATTAATTGGGATGTTTGGGATACACTCTTATTAGTAAGACATGTGTTGCTAACAAAATATTGACCAACTAAAATGCTTTGCTCTTTACCTTTTGCATTTACATTAAGTACTTAAATTCTAATCTCTCCTTCTAGTTAGAATATTTAAGATTGGAACTTAGGTTTTGTGATAGAGATAGCAACACTTAGACAAAACCTAGTTTGCACAATTTAGATTGCTTATTTGCATAGGTTTTGTTCTAGGGATTTATTTGCGGCCTAGTTTAGAGATAGTTTTTAGAAGTCCTAATTCACCCCCCTCTTAGGTGTCACAGTTTCCTACACACGCAGTGCGGGGTTGGGGTGGGGCTCTGCGGGCGTGCGAATGAGGGAGGAGGAGAGAGTGGGGCTCTAGGGGTCAAGTGGATGAGGGTAGGGCAGTTGCGGGTTTTACGCGCGACGTAGGCACGGGGTCCTCAGCGTGGGCACAGGGGGCATGGGTGAACGGTTGGAGGGAACAGGGCTGATGGGTGGGGTCAGGGTGTAAGCAGGCTAGCGTGGGCTCGAGCAACGAGCACTGACAGGGTAGGGCCCATAGCATAGAGAGAGAGGGAGAGCGAGCGCATGGGCAAGCGGAGTGGTGCCAACAGGATGGGCCCACTGGCCAGAGAGAGAAGGGGGAGGCGAGGGCGCGGCTAGGATGGGCCAGTTGGTCCGAAAAGTCTGAGGGGGAGGGGGGTTGTGGGCCTATTCTAAATTTACAATTCCCTTTTCTTTTATTCCCACTTTTGAATTCAAATGAAATTGAGCCACAAATTCAAATATAGCCATCACAAGCGTATGCATCAAACAAAGACCAAACATAGGGTTCAACATGATGCATCATTCCATTCTCCTTTGAGGTTTTGCTTTCTATAATATAATTACATTTTCTAATGAAGTAATAACTCTTATCCTAGAGAAAATACAAAAGGGTGGTTGAGAGGGAAGGGAAAAGAGGAGTAACACATGAATTTGTGGATCTGAGCAAAGAAATTTTATACCCCCAAATTCAGGGTGTTACATTGTCCCCTTTGTAACGCATATGCCTTCCCTTTTATAATCCAAGGGTGGCATGTACAAGGGTGCTGAGCAGCCCCAACAGGTGGGCTCAGGGAACTAGTATTAAATACATGCTACATGGAGCAGTAAGGTGCAACGACAGATAGAGATCTCTTCTTCATCCATTGTGTGGATAACCTGACCGGGCATGTATTGCGCCCCAATTATTGGCTTGTGCCTACCATGGCATGTACATGATACGCTGACGTATGTAGGGGATGAGCACACTAACGTGCTTGGAAGTTAATGCAATGGAAGTGTGCGTGTTGCCCAAACGAATGACTGTCCATGATGGTACCGTCCTCGTCTATAGCGCCAAGACACAACCGCCTGGCATGGTGTTAGGAGGCGCACTATGCAAACCCTGTAGCAGTATTATCATGCAACCGCCTACCTTGGTAATGCGCGGAATGGTCACTCACACATGCATCGTCTGACAAAAACCTGCACATGCCCTATGCATGGCAGGGTGTGCCATAGTTGCTCGCGTTGAATGCGAGCGACGAGCTTACTTCTAGCCGAAGGCTTCTCCACTCACCCATGTGCCACGTTGTGGCACCGGACCCCTGTCCAAGCGGAGAGAGGGGACCAAAGGTGCATGGTGGCCTAAAGACTTGGGCCCCGCCTGCCGAGGTTCTGGATGTCAGATGGGGAGGTCCAAGACCCCTATGAGGGGCCTAGATAGGACACGTGGAGGTCCAGACCCGCCCGTGGGGGGTCCAGATTTCATTTGTGGGGTCCGGGCCGCGCTTGAGAGAGTTCGGACATGTTGGTGAAGTGCTTGAGCTTTTCCCTTACTTGGACACATGACAACATCAGACCTACTCCTGAGTCGAGACTAGGTCCCAAGGCCAGCGATCCACATAGGAGGGTCCAGTCCCATGGGTCAGGCTGCTCAGCTTCTTAATGCGCTGTTAGGGCTAACCACGTGGGTCTCTTCTTTACCACAGTAGAAGTGGGTACCCCACTACATGGTACTTATAGAAGTGGAGGAGGCCAAGGCAACATTGACTGCTTCAGATTCATCCCAACCCTCTCGAGTATGACATATGGGGTTGAAAGTTAGCTGGCCTCATCAGTTGTTTCTTTTTTCTTCTTTGAAGTTATTTTCTCTTCATAGGTAACCTTTCTAAATTAACACCTTTCATGTAAAGTAACCTTAATTTTATTATGTTTCTATCTTACATTCATATTGATGAACTGGACAACATATGCCTAGCCTAGCATTTGTAATAAAATATTTTGTCACAATTATAGAAAATCCCAATTTCATTGATAGAAAGAGCTAGAAACTAATCTGGGATAGGCCATTTGTTTGATTTGCTAATCAGTATATGGTTTGGATGATTCTTCATTAATCAATGTTTGAATGATTCACTTTGGTAGGAATCTTCAAGAATATAATGGGTCCAATAGCATTTGGTTCAGGAGAGAACATGTTGGTCTACTAGTCCTTAGCGGTACCTTTAATAGCTTCCGGATCCTTACATTTTGTACAATCTTCGTTTCCTAAACATCTTAATTTATTGTTTCTTAAATGGGCTCAAGCTCTTGCATGAAAATACATTGTCCTATTCACCCCTCGGGAGCCACTCCACTCTTGGTTGTTGTCAAGCCATGATTTCTTTCCTCTCGAACAACTCATAGAGCCTTTCTTTCTTTAATTCTAGGTTTTCCCTGCTACATCATTCTTCATTCTATTATTCCATGAATCGACTATCTAATGCATCATTCTATTTTGTGTCAAGTCTGAGTGAGTGAGAGGCGCTAGTGTAGAAATGTGCTGCTAATGACATCGACCCATTGCTTCAGTGAAGTGCAGTGCAATATTCGATCGATCTCTCATGCTTCACACCAACCCAGTAGCCATCAAGGATGGTGTCCCAACTGGCGTATCAAGCATCCACCCGACCTACATCCTGCATCAAACCCCAACTAGTGTATCAAGCATCCACCCGGCCTACATCGTGCATCAAAACCCAAAACCGATCCGAGATAGTCGGCCATAGGACATGGATCCCTGCTATGTAGTGTGTTCCATGTCACTATGACACTGATGTTGTCACTACTGTGAAACACAGACACATGCAGCCATACTTCCATATGCTTCCCAATCCTTAAAAAATTATACCTCTCCTCAACCAAAGTTTTCTAGATGAAAAGTACGTGGGGCCATGACCAACATGCATAAATTTAGCTTTTGTTGCTATGGTTTTATAGAGCCTAGGCATGGCTTTCTTGCATGGTGTAATGCCACTTGATGTTGGCCTCTTATAAATGAAATGAAAGAGGTAGTTGCACCACATGTTTTTATGGTGTGTGAGTCACCAAGGGTAGGGGTAAAAATGAGACATATACGGACGAATAGTAGGTAATTATGTATCTTACCTTAATGTATTTCAAATGGATTCGAGATCGAATACAGATAACTAGAAATAGGATGGATACGCATACAGGGGCTAGATATTTATTTGGGTGGATAAATGTTGGATACAGATATTATTTGTCTGGATACATACTGACACTAGATACTTGTTAGATTCAGTTTGCACGTAAGACAGTTAAAGCAAGCATTGCATAGACCATAGGTTAACATGACAATATAGCAATAAGTTGAGACCATACAATAATCCAACACAATAATGTAATGATAAGATTCGAATCACACAATGATCTAATACGATATAGGATAGTTTTCAAATAACATAAGATAGTCTAATACAACAAAAGATAGTCCAACACATGTGATATATATATAGTCAGTTAATAAGATATGGAGTATTAGAGTTACAGATGTGATGTGTAGTTTGTTACTTTGATATAAATTTGGATATTATTTTAATAATTTCGATATAAATGTGTGTTCAAAGAAAATTTTGAAGTACTACAAGGTAGTAGATCACTTTGATCTCTACGATTTTCATATAAACTTCATCTTCATTCGAGTTCATATGTAAAAAGTTATGGTTTTATAAAAATATTGTACAAGAAAAAGAAAAGTGGGTACCCGGAATCTGGGTACCCATATCCGACCTGGATATACAGATATTTACTGGGTGTTTCTCACTCTGAATCTGACTTGAATCTGAAGCTATATTATCCGAGTACTACTTATATCCGTCCTGAATATAAATGTATCTGAATCCGTTTTCGAAAAAATGGGTATATATATTATCTGTATTTGGAACCCGACAGGTATACTCGACTCGTTTTCACCCATACCCTAGTGCCATAGCGAACTCCTAGTAAAGTTGTGGCCATTGGACCACCTATTTAACTTTTTAGATTACATAGTACAATATAAATGTTTGCATACTCCCCTCCATGAAAACAACACATAAACATACAAAATTAACAAAGTCAGCAGAGATGTTTCATAGTTGACAGATACATCCTCCACTACTAGAAATAAAACACCATTAAAACCTAAAATATTCATTCTCTCGGTGAGTCGAACTCGAACCCAAGGAACAAGAATGGTATTTAGGCTCTTGTACAACTAGGATACATAGCACTTTCAAAGGCTACCTAGGTGTCTAGCGGAGGTTCCAATTCCCAGGCTCTTTATGACGGCTTCTATAGAAACTTCTTTGGGGACATTTTTGGTGTTCTCTCTTTGAACAAACTTGCCATAATATTGCTTTTAGGATTCTCTTTGTGCTATTTACATTGGAAAAGATCGAATGTCATGGACTCATTTGTGAACCATTGCAAGAAGGCACTACCAAAAGAAGATCCATCGTAGTGGTTCACTCTATAAATTAGGACAAACCATTCTAAATTTTACACTTTGCGGGTGAAGAATTGACGAATCCTTATCTACCCATTCTTCCCTTGACCACCTCCTCTACTTCTCTGGGCAACACTACTCCATCTCATCGCTCAAGAATCAACACATAGTGACTGAGGAAAATGAATACTTATTTGGATATTGGTTTTTGGTATTTTTCTTTGATTGTGAATAAATAGGATGCAGAATCGGTTATACATATCCATATTCTTATTTTTAGCATTGCACTTGTAAAGATTCATGAAAGATAAACCTCTAATTTATCATATATCTTCTCAAATGATAAAACTCAGATACAATTCAAATACGGATACAAATATTTTTTTTACCTTTTTTGTTGTAGGGAGCAAATAATGTATAAAAGAATTATGCAAAAGTTTATTATTACTTATAATAATGTGCTTGATGACATAAGAAAAAATTAGCATCAAATTTCATTCATATCTATTTTCAAATATTAGATTTATCCTAAATATCCAAATAATCATTTTCATCCCTGCACATAGTAACAAGAAGCGCTGGTTTGCATAGGAACAAACACAGAGGTGTCCTAACATCCCCCAACAATTTTGATGGCTCTCCATCCTTTGTTCCCTATGCTTCTCTGTCATGTGACATGTGTATTTAATATCTTGCTTGTACCGATCCAAAAAAAAGCAAGTAAAATTACATACATGAAACATTTTCATGTAGGAGCTAAACAAACATATCCTTCAACTTACAAACCAAAATGGCACCTATTGTTGGGGTTTTACAGTGGCACACACTTGGCTTGGCTACATGGTGAGCAGGGTCTATAAAGATATTAAGTGTGGTATCTATGAAAATCAGTTGTCTACCAACATAGTAGGGACGACTAGTCAGATTAGACATTATTAGATGTGGGACTATATATTACTAATAAAAGAAGAGAGTTTTATCCAAAAAGTGTCCCATCACAGACATTAGCGGATCTAGGGGAATGCCAGGTATGCCCTAGCATACCCCACATATACACAATATATATAGAAAAAATATTCCAAAAATATTTAACATAAAAGGATGTGCTAATAGTTTTGTAGATTGTGTTTCCTTTGTGTTTAGGATTATGACTTCAAGATGTATCTAATAAATTCTTGAGATGATTTGTTAAACAAACAATACGATCATAAAATTGACGGTCCAACGCTCGATCGCTCGGATTCTTCACAAGATGCCGCTGTTGGCGACTTGCTCTCAAATGCTATGAATCAAGAACAAGACAACACAGAGAACGTTAAATGTTAAAATCCTTCGTCCTTCGGAACATTATTTCCCTTGGGATATAATGATTCTCGGACGAAGGTTATGAAGGACACACCTTCGTAAGTCATAATTCATAATATTGAAGAAAGAATCACGTAACAGAAGGTAATATGAACAACCATATCTTTTTATTAACTCATTTCTATTTTATTACTATGGAAAAATAGAAATGATATTAAGTTACAAGCGTACCTTCGGCTTGAATGAAGGTAAAAATACAAGCGTGACACAAAAGCAAATGCCAAGTCAGTGTGAACAGTACGGGGGTACTGTTCATCTATTTATAGGCACGGGACGCAGCCCATGTAAAATTACACCCATGCCCTTTACATTTGCTAATAACTCTATAGTAACCTGTCGAGGTCGAAATAGCCTTTTCATCTTTAAGTCGGTTTCCTTTCCTGCTATCATGCCGAAGCTCTTCTGCGCACAGCTTCGGCTCCGCGCCATCCTTCGTATTCCTTTTGTGCTTCTTCACACTGTGGTTTTAACTCAAGTCCGAAGATACCTGTTCATGCATCATACTCCAGAAACTTTGTTAAATTATGTTTTTGAGGACCTTCGGAAGCCGAAGGCCCCCAATAGTAGCCCCTCGCAATATTAATTTGTTAGAATGATAAATTCAGATTGTGATATGGACGAAGGCCCTAAGCCAAAGGTCCAAAAAAACACCTTCCCTTTGCTAGAATAGCAGCAGACACTGACAAGCGGGGCCTTCCAATTTTCAACGCACTAGGCGTATAAATAAGAGCGCACCACGAGCTCATTTGGCACACTTTCTTGCCATCTGCTCTTGCTTACTAAATTTTTAGCTCTTGCGCACCAACATTTGCTTGACTTTTTTAAAATTTTTAAGCTTCGGCTTTGAGAGCACTTTTTCAGCATTTCCAAAGATGTCTCAAGATAAAAAAGCTATTGCTGAAACGAAGCTAAGCCTTTCTGAGGAGAAGAATCTTGGCTTTCTTGAATCAATAACGAAGACAAATACAGAGAAGATTACAAGGGAGATTTTGGAAGGTTTATCTGAAGACACTGGTGATAATGACAGTTATGATGTGGAAAGTGGCGGGGAAGACTCCGAAGATCAACCCTAGCAGCCAAGCCATACAGTTTTCGGAAAATCAACTATTAAACAGAGTCATCTCGACAATATGAGGGGAAGATACTTTCGAGATGTGTCTATCGTGAGGGCTGACAACGGAGATAAGACTTCTACTCCCGAAGAGAACGAAGTCGTGACCTTCCGAAGCTTCTTCAAGGCTGGACTTCGGTTCCCCCTAAGCAGTTTTGTGGTGGAAGTTCTTGAAAGGGAAATGTGCCCTTGGGCCATTTCTAAGTATTTTGGTGATTGAGTGCCAACACAAGTGCTTTTATGTTAATCTATGCAAAGTTGTGGACAAAGTGCAAATCAAGTCAAAAGGTATGTTTCTAGACTTAGTACATTGTTTTATGGACTAATGTATTGTGTCTAAGTGCTAGAAACAGGAGAAATCGAATTGGAAAAGAGATGGCTTTGTTCAGCCAAAGTCTGCGCAGTCTGGGTGCACCGGACAGTGTCTGGTGGTGCACCGGACAGTGTCCGGTGCGCCAGGCTGGCTCTGGCGAACTTGCTGCTCTCGGGACTTCGACGGCGGTGTACGGTATAAATCACCGGACTGTCTGGTGGTGCACCGGACTGTCCGGTGAGCCGTTCACAGGCGAAGTCGTCGGTCTCGGGAAGCCATCAACGGTGTACGGCTATAATTCACCGGACTGTCCGGTGAGGCACCAGACTATCCGGTGAGCCAACGGTCAGCCGGGGCAACGGTCGGCCGAGGATTCCGCGCGTGACGCGTGGCCGAGCCAACGGTCAAAAGGGGGCACCGGACTGTCCGGTGTGCACCGGACAGTGTCCAGTGCGCCAACGGCTCTGGATCTGCAACGGTCGGCTTCACCAAATAAGGAAGTAAATCCGCACCGGACAGTGTCCGGTGGTGCACCGGACTGTCCGATGCGCCAGTCGACAGAAGGCAAGAATTGCCTTCCTACAATGCTCTCAACGACTCCTAGCTGCCTTGGGGCTATAAAAGGGACCCCTTGGCGCATGGAGAAGACATCCAAGCATTCTTTGAGCATAGTTGATCACTCACACTTCGTTCTTGCGCACTTATTCGACATTCTTAGTGATTTGAGCTCCGTTCTAGTGAGAAACTCGTGATAGTCTCTTGAGCTCAAGTCTAGGTCTTGTGTGTGCGTATTTGCTGTGATCTTTGTGTCTTGTGTGAGTTGCTCATCCCTCCCTTACTCCGTGCTTCTTTGTGAACATCTTTGTAAGGGCAAGAGACTCCAAGTTGTGGAGATTCCTCGCAAGCGGGATAAAGTAAAGCAAAGCAAAACACCGTGGTATTCAAGTAGGTCTTTGGACCGCTTGAGAGGGGTTGATTGCAACCCTCGTCCATTGGGACGCCACAACGTGGAGTAGGCAAGCGTTGGACTTGGCCGAACCACGGGATAAACCACTGTGTCTATCTGTGTTGATCTTCTTGTGGTTATTGTGTTTTGCTAAGACTCCTCTCTAGCCTCTTGGCATTACTGTGCTAACTCCTAATCAAGTTTTTGTGGCTATAAGTTTTTAAGTTTTACAGGATCACCTATTCACCCCCCCTCTAGGTGCTCTCAATTGGTATCAAAGTCGTTCTCTTCAAGAAAGGGACTAATCGCCCGAAGAGATGGATCCTAAGGGGAAGGGAATTGTGATCAATGATAAAGAGAAGGAGTCCTTCGTCAACGAGCCGAAAGATGACAAGCCTACCGACTCGGGCTCGGGCCATAAACGAAAAGATGGGAAGAAGAAGAAGAAGGCAAGGCGTATCAAGGAGATCGTCTACTACGACGACAGCAACGAGTCCACTTCTTCCCAAAAGGACAACGACGACAACGACTACGACAAAAGAAAGATGGTTAATTCAAACTTCTCTTTCGATTATTCTCGTATTCCGCATAGCTCAAATACACATTTGCTTTCCTTTCCTCTTGGCAAACCTCCACACTTTGATGAGGAGGACTATGGATTTTGGAGTCACAAAATGCGTAGTCACTTGTTCTCTCTCCATCCAAGCATATGGGAGATTGTAGAGAGTGGAATGAAATTTGATAGCTCGGATAGTCCCATGTTTATAAATGAACAAATCCATAAAAATGCACAAGCTACTACTGTCCTTTTAGCATCTTTGTGCAGGGAAGAGTACAATAAGGTGAGCGGCTTGGACAATGCCAAGCAGATCTGGGACACCCTCAAGATCTCTCATGAGGGGAACGACGTCACCATGCTCACCAAAATGGAGTTGGTGGAGGGCGAGCTTGGAAGATTCGCAATGATAAGGGGAGAGGAGCCAACCCAAACATACAACCGGCTCAAGACCCTCATCAACAAAATAAGGAGCTACGGAAGCACGCGATGGACGGACCACGACGTCGTTCGTCTAATGCTAAGGTCTTTTACTGTACTTGATCCACATCTGGTGAACAATATTCGTGAAAATCCTAGGTACACCAAGATGTCGCCCGAAGAAGTTCTTGGGAAGTTCGTAAGCGGGCGAATGATGATCAAGGAGGCGAGATACGTGGATGATGCGCTAAATGGCCCAATCCATGAGCCTCAAACCATCGCCCTCAAAGCAACAAGAAGCAAGGAGACGCTACCTAGCAAGGTGGCGCAAGTTGAGGCGGCGGGACTCAATGATGAAGAGATGGCCCTCATCATCAAGCGCTTCAAGACGGCGCTAAAGGGTCGCAAGGGGCAGCCAAGCAAGACCAAGACAAAGGGGAAGCGCTCATGCTTCAAATGTGGTAAGATCGGTCATTTTATCGCTAACTGTCCCGATAATGGTAGTGACCAGGAACAAGGGAACAAGAGGGAGAAAAAGAAAGCTTACAAGAAGGCTAAGGGCGAGGCATACCTTGGCAAGGAGTGGGACTCGGATTGTTCGTCGTCCGACTCCGACAACGAAGGACTCGCCGCCACTGCCTTCAACAAATCGGCCCTCTTCCCCAACGAGCATCACACATGCCTCATGGCGAAGGAGAAGAAGGTATGTACTCGGAATACCACTTATGCTTCTTCGAGTGATGATGAGTCCAGTGATGATGATGAAATAGATTACTCTAGTTTGTTCAAGGGACTGGATAGAACTAAAATTGATAAAATTAATGAATTAATTGATGCCTTAAATGATAAGAATAGGTTATTAGAAAAGCAAGAGGATTTGTTGTATGAAGAACATGATAAATTTGTAGAGGCACAAAAATCTCTTGCTTTAGAAATTAAAAGGAATGAAATGCTTTCTAGTGAATTGTCTACATGCCATGACTCTATTTCTAGCTTAAAGAGCATAAATGATGATTTGAATGCTAAGTTAGAAATAGCAAATAAATCAACATCTTGTGTAGAACATGTTACAATTTGTAATAGGTGTAAAAACTTTGATGTTGATGCTTGTAGTGATCACCTAGTTTCAATTTCTAAATTAAATGATGAATTGGCTAGTCTTAATGCCCAACTTAAGACTAGCAAGAGTGAAATTGATAAAATAAAATTTGAAAGGGATGCCTACACGATTGGTAGACACCCCTCAATTAAGGATGATCTTGGCTTCAAGAGGGAAGTCAAGAACTTAACAAGCCATAAGGCTTCCATCTCCACCAAGGAGAAAGGGAAGGCCCCTATGGCAAATAGTATTCAAAAGAACCATGCTTTCTTATACCATGATAGGAAATATTCTAGGAATGTTCATCATGATAGAAATTGCAATAATGTTGTTTCACATGCTTATGATTCATATGCCATGACTGCTTCTAGTTCTCATGTTGTGCATAGTAGAGATATGCCTAGGAAAAATATTCATCATGTGCCTAGAAAGAATATTGTCCATGTTCCTAGGAAAGTAATTAATGAACCTTCTACAAATTTTCATACTTACAATGCTTCCTTTGCTATTTGTAGAAAGAATAAGAAGGTAATTGCTAGGAAATTAGGGGCAAGGTGCAAGGAAGATAAAACTTGCATTTGGGTCCCTAAAACCATTGTGACTAACCTTGTAGGACCCAACAAGAGTTGGGTACCTAAAACCCAAGCCTAAATTTGCCTTGCAGGTTTATGCATCCGGGGGCTCAAGCTGGATTATCGACAGCGGATGCACAAACCACATGACGGGGGAGAAGAGGATGTTCTCTTCCTACGTCAAGAACAAGGATCCCCAAGATTCAATAATATTCGGTGATGGGAACCAAGGTAAGGTGAAAGGGTTAGGTAAAATTGCTATTTCGTCCGAGCACTCTATTTCTAATGTGTTCTTAGTTGAGTCGCTTAGATATAACTTGATGTCTGTGAGTCAATTATGCAATATCTATACTACTAATTATACGCCTAACGTAGGCGTCCACACGCCGTGGTGCACGTTCTGCCGCCCGCGGATCCCTCCCGCATCTCGCCCCGCCCGCGGCATCACGCAATCCAGGCGCAATTCTCGCTCGTGAAGGTTCCGGGAAAGGTTGAACACCGCATTTCGCCTCCGGTGTCTGCCTGCCTGGCTCGTGCTCCTCGGCGTCGCCCTCGCCCCCATCTCGAGGCCGCCACCCCGCTGCCATCCTGGCTCACCCCACAATGCAAATCTGTGTGCCGCCCCTCCCCTCCCATATCGCCACCTCTCCTCCCCTCCCTTCCCCGGTCACCACCCATACCTCAGCCACCTCGGCGGTTGTGCCAGGGGCGATGGTGGTGGAGGCTGCGGTCGCAGCTGTGTTAGTGGAGGAGATGTGGTGGCGGCAGCTAGACAGCGTTGTGAGCGCGGTGTTGTTTGGGCTCGTGTCCATGTTCCTCGCAATGGCCATCCTCGAGCACTTCCTCCACCCCCTGGCCCACACGCTCGAGCACGCGCCGCCTCGGGGGATCCGCCACCGCCTCCGCCTCTTCCTCGGCCGTGGCGGTGAGCGCAGCGCCGCCGCTAGTGTAGATCTTGAGGCGGCGACGAAGCTTCAAGCCCATGCGCCCCTCGAGATGGGGCCGATGCGGACGTGGATCTGAAACTGGACCATGGGGCCGGCGGGGTGGCCGCGTGGTGGGTGTGGGTCATGCTCACCGTCTGCGTTGATGTCGTCGGCGTCAGTCTCGCGCTCGTCGGGTTCCTCTACTGAACAAGGTTTCTAGGGATTCCGCGGTTTCTAGGAATTCCGCCGTCGCTTGGCGCTGCCCTGTACCGTAGGTGTCGCCAGCTGCCGGTCCCGTGGCCCGTGCAGGTGCAGCCAGGCCCTTCCATGGTGTGTCGCGCCAGCTCTCGGAGGTGCACAAGAAGCGTACACTCTACCACCCCGAGTTGCCCCCTGCCTCCAGGTACGCACCTCCTCATTACGGCGGTCGAAATGTCCATGAACGCGAGCTCTCAGAGGTGCAGAAGAAGCACACGCTCTACTAGCCCGAGTTGCTCCTCGCAGAACAGATACGCACCTCCTCCAGAGTAAGAATTTTCTCTGCTTCCCGGTTAGGAAGAAACAACATTCTGATTTAATCTGTATTTTTTCCAAACAAATTGACATATCTAGGAGCATTTGTTGCAGCTTTTGAGCTCTTATTATTTAAAGTTCAAACAACTCAATCTATTTTATTTTAATTGTAATTACAACGCAGTAGTATTGTTCTATTGTCTTATTATGAGTGGTCCGTGGTTCAAACTTTTTTGACGCCTTAAAAAATTATATCTCCAACTTTTTCTTTGGTGCAGAATTTGGCTCAGTACAGACAAAAGCTTTTATGACATGGTTTAGTAGCCATCTGTTTGGTAAATATTTGTTATTTCCATGTATGGTAACTGATTTCTCCAAAGGGGTACATTTGTAGAACTAATCATTTACTCTTGATGGTTTATAGGCTTTTCATTTGCTACTCATCCGTCGAACATGCATTTGGTCCCAAAAAAAGGGGTCAAGCTCCTATCACTGTTCATCATTTGGAATCTTTGAGACCTACAAGTTTGTAGCGGCTCATTTATCTCTTCAAAATCCTACCAGCACGTGGTAGTAAAATATAGATGATAATTTAGGTGATGGGTTACTTATATAATAGATTTTGATGTCAGTATGTACCTGATTCACGCAACTGAAACATTGCTTGGGTACGAACATCTTGTTGTTTTTTGCGTTCTCCATTCACTTAGATTGGAATATTTGTAATGGCGAAATATTCGTCAATATAATATTAGCTGTATGTACCTGATTCACGCGTTTTTTATGCATTACTAACAATTTATTACCTTTTATTTTAGTTGTTTGTCAGGATGAAGCTTGCTAACGAACAAAACTAGATATCTCCGCCACTAGCACTGATGGCGAGACCGCCCCGGTGCATCTTCAGGGGCGAGAGGGCAGGGGAAAAGCAGCGGCAGCAAAACTGGTCAGGGGCCAGCACACCGAGATCCAAGCATTCCACTATCGAGCAGCGGAGAAGGACAACGATAAATGACAGGCAAGCTCGTTGAGCTCGAATTTCATTTTTGAATTGTACTGAGCTGATCAGAAAGTAAAAGAAAATAGACTAGCCACAACATAGCGAAACTGAGTGAGCCAGCTGCCTGCTCAGCATGTCACAATTACATCATCACATGAACTTGTCAGCTGAGTTCTTGAAGGTGGTCCTTAACAACCCCAATGTGCAGATTGAGGGCACCACACGGTTCAGCATAGGAATGGTGCTTGGATTCATTTAAGTGCCTAACACATAGACCATCTTCAACTCTACGTTTGGAAACAATCTCCCTGATCAATAACATGACTTTACTTTATTTCCTCTCTTACTAATTAGTGGCCACTCGCTATGTACAACACTAGAAATTATTATTTTTGCCGCAGTTTGAAGCTACATGAGCGTTCACCAACTTTGCATTGGACACAACAGAAAACACAAAGGTGGTGGCTGGGCGTGGTGCCATGCCCATATTTTTAAGCGTGACTGTATTAAAAAGTAGTCTATGGTGCTATGCCCTACTACTTTCTGATTCCTTTTGTTTTAGTACATTGTAACTAGCAGCTTTTGGATTGCATGTGATTGTGGAGGCATCTATCTTACTACTTACAGGTATGCATCTTGACTAGCTCGCTGAGGGGGATGGCTTGGTGGATCTAATGTTCGTTTGCTTGTAAGTGATTAGCTAGATTGTGTTGTTTTAAGTCCCGGCAATTCAGTTTCTGTACATGCTCGCCCATTGTTGAATCTACCCTTACAGGTATCGCTACTAGGCCTGCTGTTGATCGAAAGGAGCAAGCGAGCAACACCAGTGGACTACCCTTGAAAATTGTGACTTGGCAAGTCCAGTAAGTGATGCTTGCATCATAATACATTCACTTGAGACTACATATCCCCCCTAATATTTTAGGGATGAGACGACAGGGAATAGCCCTTTCACTTTCTTCATCTACTTTTGTTCTCTAGGTTTGCATTCTATTTATGAATTACATTAGCAGTCATTCTTTGAAGTATTGAGTTTCTCCATGTTTTCACATTTATAGCATGTCTTAGATGCATAGTCTAGAGAATTTGATTTTATTCTTGTTCTAAATATTGCATTTGATGGAACAGAACGAGACCTTACTACGTTGCACTTATCCAAATTGATCAGAAGTTAATTTTAACATCATAAAGAAAATATCTAATTTACAGATGTCCGCCCAAAACAAACCACCAAGAAAATATTGCACATATTATCCTTCCCTCTAAATCTCATCAGGTATGCTGAACAGGGGCGCAAAACTTCTAAAAATATTGTAGTATGCCTTCTCTAAAACTAAGCTTTTTTGTTACTTGTTTTTTCAAGACAAGCGGCACGAAACATAGCCAACATTCCAGTTGTTACACTCAACCAAGTAAATATGGTCAGCCATCCAGTTCCCATCTCTTCTACTTTTGCCAATATGAAACTGTTGCAGCTAATCCTTAGTGAGGCCTCACCACAGCTTACAGATACATAGCCGAGTTCCTCTCTAGCTTTCAAGAACGAAAAGTAGTGTGTGACACCAACCTATCAATATTAGCAAGCAAGACCAGATGTATTTATTTACAGATCCTTGCATATTGGCATTTGTACCCTAACTTTTGTCCAATATCAAACAAAGATATTATTTGCGAGTCTGCTGGCCTAATCAAGAGTTGTTGAATAGAGAGATCCTTTGAAAAGAACTTTTTAAACTAGCAATAAAATTGACATGACTGGTCCACTTGTATCTTACCATTATATTCATATTTCAAAACTATACTAGGGTAGGTAAAGTGCCAACACAAGAGCAAACATGAACCTGCGTAGTGTACTCATGAAAAGGATAAATTTGTTTGCCTACATTTTCGAATCAATAGAATATACGAGGTTTGTGATTATTCATAAATTTTGATTGTTGTCAGTTGCATTTGATTTTTTGTTATAGCTGAATGAATTGTTGTAGAGCCCAAAAATTTGTATCAGAGAAAAATAAGGTTATAAATAAATAAATATGTTTATAAGTGGGTATCTTGGGATTATGGAACCCTTGGGAGTTAATTGGTTTTCTCTTCTTTGTGCATATTTGATTAATGGAATTATATGGGTTAACATAACAAATAAATAAATAAATAAAATGCATCTCATGATAAAGTTATTGTATTGTTGCACTTTGTATTCAAATTTGTGAAACAAGCTTAAGCTAAGAAAACTAGAATTTGAAAATGGAAATATAAAATAAAAGAGAAAAGAGAAGGAAGAAATTACTATGTGAATAAAAATAATTATAATATATATATATATATTATTCTTGTACAGATTTGAGATTGTACATTTGACTCAAAGGTGAAGTTCATAACAGATTTCAAATTCAAATTTGAGATTCAAATGAAAAGAAAATAAATCAAAAAGGAAAAAGGAAAATAAAAGAAAAAAAAAGGGAAAACTTAACCGGGCCTCAGGTTTACATTTCGGCCCAGTGCTCAAATCCTCCCGCGCAGCCCACTCATTCCCACGCCCTGCGCTCGCGCTTGCTTCGTCGCTGACCGGCGGGGCCCACATGGTGGTCTCTGTCCCTCGCGCCGCTTCTCTCGTCTTCCACTGGCATCGGGGGCCCGCCTGTCGGGTTCTTCCCCAACCTCACTGTAACAAGCTTCGCATGATTCGCGCGGCCGTTGTGCAACGGACTCCCGTGGCAATTTTCGCCCGACCGCGTTCCTCGCAACAATCCGGACCGGGTCGCCTTGGGAGTATCGCGCGATCCGCCGCCAGTCCCCGCAACACCGCGCGGTCTCCGCCTCGCCGAGAATTTCGCCGAGCTACCCGGCAACAGCCTGGCCGAGGCCTCACCTCAAATGGCTTGCGCCGGGGTCTTCGCCACCCCTCCCTGCCTCCAACACCGCAGTACCGGTAGGATTCGGCTGTGAAATCGAAGGCCGTGTGCAGTGCGCGTACGACCGTCGCCGTGCGCCATTGCAGATGTAGCATAGCCGCCACCCCTCCAAATCACACCCTGCCGTCGATTCGTCCCGGGAAGGAGCTTTGGGAGTCGGCGATCGACCGTGGGTGCACATCCATAGCACACCGGAGCTCGGGATCAATGCGCGGCGCCGGAATTTCACATCGGCGCGGACTTCCACTCCGACACCCGCCCCGCGCCGTGGACCTGGGACTCTCGGCGTTGTCCATGGTATTGATCTGCCCCATCTAGTTCACTATTGGTCGTGCTACGATAATCTCCTTGCGGTTTGGACCTAGGACGTCGGGTCGTGGGCAGATTCCTCATCGGAGTTGCATCGCCGCGGTGGGCGCGCCGCCGTGGTTCGGCCATGTTTGGGCGAGCTATTCTCGGCCGTCGATCTGCGGGCGGACGACTTAGATTAGGACAGTGCGCTGTTTCGCTAGGAACCATCCCGACCATAGATCTCACGATGGGCGGTTGAAAACAGTTAGGGCGGTGATCAAACCAGAACCCTGGGATCGTGATCCAAGGGACACGTTTTGATCTCGGGTATTAATACCTCTGCCGTCGATCTGTTGATGGACGACCCATGCGTCGTACCGGTTCGCTGTGGTGTAAGTTCTAATCTTGATCGTTCGGTAGTGATCCAACGGCTCACGGTGCCCCGTACCCCCTTCGTCGTGGATGTTTTATAAAAGAGCCCTCGGGGTTTTGTGGAATCAACCCGCCATCCCTTGTCGCTGTGCATTGAGCCTTGGGATATTTGCGCAGAAGCCCCTGCGGTTCCTGAATTTTGGTGCCCAGTCCAGAATCCGAGGAAATTCAGAAAATTCAATTAGAAAATGATTTCTATTGTTAAAATAATTCCAGAATCTTATTTAATTCATAGAAAATCCATATTTAGTCCAAATTAATCCATTTCAGTTCCTATAATTTTGTAATAATATTCTCTATTAAATAGTACCACTGTTTTTACATAAAGTACACATTAAAATTTATTTCTCACTTAACCCTATATTAAATGCATAAAATCTTTGGAAATTCATAACTTAAAATCTACCACTCCAAAATTAATAATTCTTTTTCCTGTGATCTTATTTTAATAAGTAGATTATTAATATGTATTTTGGCATACATGTTTGGTGTAATGTTAATTTTGCCTATACCATGTTTGTTTGAATTGCTACGACTAGCAGTGAGGTCACGAGTCATCTGAAGATCATCCTGGTACCTGGATTCTCAAGACCCAGGCAAGTTGTGCCCTTGATCACTTCTTTTCACCTACTCATGTTTCTGATTAATCATAATGATCTGCATAGGTTAATTTTGATGGGACCCAATAGGTTACCCTAGTTTGTCTATCTTTATACCTTGTTTACCACTGAACTTTCTGGGTAGTACTTGCTAGTGCTATATGTGGTTTTGGGTATGGAGATACACTATTCATGGTTATACTTTTGTTATCAGTTGTTATTTATTGTTCATGATGAGATCATTATGTTAATTGGAACATGGAGAACCACCCGGGAAAACAGTGCTACCACGAGGGTGGAATGGGACGCCCTTGGCTGATTAATTAGGAAAGCTAGTGGAAGACTACCTTACCCGAAAGGGGCAAGGGCAGTAGGGGAGAGGTCAGTGTAGGGAGGCCCTCGGGAGGATTTTGCTGCGATGGCGGTCCTGCAAGGGATTCCTGCACTGGATCTTCCTATAAACTGTAGCGGGTTTTCGGAAGCTAGTGGAACTTTGTAAAGGCCTCGTAGTGGATCCCTAGCCATTCACCTCGGAAGTGTCTAAGGGCCTTGCAAACCCTGGCGACATGGGATACACGACTTGTGGGTAAAGATGCGCAACCTCTGCAGAGTGTAAAACTGGTATACTAGCCGTGCTCACGGTCATGAGCAGCTCGGACACTCACATGATTAATTTATGGAACTAAATTCAACTTGTCATATGCATTGCATAGCAGGGGATGTGGTTACTTTTGTTCTATTACTTAATTGGGTTTGGTATTTACTTATACTTAGTAACTGCTAATAAAATTTTGACCAACTTTAAAAGCAATGCTCAGCTCTAACCATCTTCTTTGGTAAGCCTTACACTTCACGTGAGCTCCCACCTTTGGCGAGTTCATGCACATTATTCCCCACAACTTGTTGAGCGATGAACGTATGTGAGCTCACTCTTGCTGTCTCACACACACCACAGGTCAAGATCAGGTACTGCAGGATGATGCTCATGGAGGATGCTGCGATGAGTTCGTGAGAGGTCTAGGTCGTCGTCTTCCAGTCAACTTTGGGTTGCTGGACCGTTGTCTCCTTATAATGTAATTATTTATTTTGTATAGAACTCCTGTTATATATAAAGATGTGACATTCGATCCTGTGCCACTGTACATCATATGTGTGAGACTTGGTCCCAGCATACCTGGTGTTTATGTTAGCGCCCGGGTTTTGGACCCCTAAAATCCGGGTGTTACAGAAGTGGTATCAGAGGAATGTTGACTGTAGGACGAAACCTAGATAGAACTGGACAACCCCTACACACTTACCTCTGCTACTCTGATTCTTTTCTAAACTTTCCTTAATCTTTCTCATCTATTTCCGCTTTACTCTGATTATTCTTACCTTTTTCCTTCTAAAGACAAATGTGGATTTCACACTTTGAAATCCTGTGCCTAGAGTGACCTTTAGGAATAGGAGACCTACTCCTAGGAATAAAAACAAAACTATTTTTATCTGGTTATCTATGCACTTGAATGTTTGTTCTTATGATATTTGTTTGATTTGGATCTTTGATTGAGTGTGATTAGTTGTGGAGTAATGTCCACAATTACATCTGCATATACATAATGCTTATAAAACTAACTATACAAACTAAATTATCCCTCACTAAAGTATCTAGCCTAACAATATCCATCTTATCTAAAAAGATTCTATCCTACACTCATAGATCCATCTCATCTCAAAAGATCCTAACTTATCCTAATTAAAATATATTTAACTTAACAGATCCATCTTATCTTAAAAGATACTCTATTACTTTAATAGATTCATCTTGTCTTGAAAAGATTTTATCTTATCCTAATAGATCTAACTGACCTCAAAAGATTCTACCTTATCCTTATAGATTCATCGTGCCTTAATTAACATATTAACAACCATGATCTAATGCAAATTAATTAGATCTTATCTGGTCAAACTAATCACACCAATCTAACATAGATCTGATCTAATCTAAAGTGACTTACTAAACATGTTAGATAATACTTGTGAAATAGATTAGACCCTCTCCACATGTGTTAACTTAGTTCACCCTACACTAAATAAAGAATGAGAAACCAACCCAACCAATAGAGTCTTGATGGATTGCATGACCTGCCTATCCCCACCTAACATCAAACAAACTTTTGACCTACATCATGTAGTCTATCTCATCCATATCTATCTTAACCATATTTCCCCAACACCGATGATATACACTAACCTCGAATCAATAAAACCAATACCGGAGAATAAAAGATCAACATCGTCAAGGAAGGAAAAGCATCAACTCAAGTCTTCAAAGATCAAGTTGGATCGCTAGATGAAACAAGATCCACTGTACATGGAGTCTCTTATTACCATAATCCTGGTTATCTCAACCTATCCATTCATCAACCTACATAATAAGCATCTAGATATCTATACTCTCCTAATCACCCATTAAGGATTTTCATACAAAGTGGACATACATATATTACCCATGCTCTCCTAATCACTTACTAATAATAAAAAGAGAGACTCTTGATTTTGAACTAATTAGAAATTAAAAGCTAAATTTCAAATCACTCTTCCTATATCCTCTTTCTTACAAATCTCGAGGACGAGATTATTTTTAAGGGGGGTAGGATTTGTAGAGCCCAAAAATTTGTATCAGAGAAAAATAAGGTTATAAATAAATAAATATGTTTATAAGTGGGTATCTTGGGATTATGGAACCCTTGGGAGTTAATTGGTTTTCTCTTCTTTGTGTATATTTGATTAATGGAATTATATGGGTTAACATAACAAATAAATAAATAAATAAAATGCATCTCATGATAAAGTTATTGTATTGTTGCACTTTGTATTCAAATTTGTGAAACAAGCTTAAGCTAAGAAAACTAGAATTTGAAAATGGAAATATAAAATAAAAGAGAAAAGAGAAGGAAGAAATTACTATGTGAATAAAAATAATTATAATATATATATATATATATATATTATTCTTGTACAGATTTGAGATTGTACATTTGACTCAAAGGTGAAGTTCATAACAGATTTCAAATTCAAATTTGAGATTCAAATGAAAAGAAAATAAATCAAAAAGGAAAAAGGAAAATAAAAGAAAAAAAAGGGAAAACTTAACCGGGCCTCAGGTTTACATTTCGGCCCAGTGCTCAAATCCTCCCGCGCAGCCCACTCATTCCCACGCCCTGCGCTCGCGCTTGCTTCGTCGCTGACCGGCGGGGCCCACATGGTGGTCTCTGTCCCTCGCGCCGCTTCTCTCGTCTTCCACTGGCATCGGGGGCCCGCCTGTCGGGTTCTTCCCCAACCTCACCGTAACAAGCTTCGCATGATTCGCGCGGCCGTTGTGCAACGGACTCCCGTGGCAATTTTCGCCCGACCGCGTTCCTCGCAACAATCCGGACCGGGTCGCCTTGGGAGTATCGCGCGATCCGCCGCCAGTCCCCGCAACACCGCGCGGTCTCCGCCTCGCCGAGAATTTCGCCGAGCTACCCGGCAACAGCCTGGCCGAGGCCTCACCTCAAATGGCTTGCGCCGGGGTCTTCGCCACCCCTCCCTGCCTCCAACACCGCAGTACCGGTAGGATTCGGCTGTGAAATCGAAGGCCGTGTGCAGTGCGCGTACGACCGTCGCCGTGCGCCATTGCAGATGTAGCATAGCCGCCACCCCTCCAAATCACACCCTGCCGTCGATTCGTCCCGGGAAGGAGCTTTGGGAGTCGGCGATCGACCGTGGGTGCACATCCATAGCACACCGGAGCTCGGGATCAATGCGCGGCGCCGGAATTTCACATCGGCGCGGACTTCCACTCCGACACCCGCCCCGCGCCGTGGACCTGGGACTCTCGGCGTTGTCCATGGTATTGATCTGCCCCATCTAGTTCACTATTGGTCGTGCTACGATAATCTCCTTGCGGTTTGGACCTAGGACGTCGGGTCGTGGGCAGATTCCTCATCGGAGTTGCATCGCCGCGGTGGGCGCGCCGCCGTGGTTCGGCCATGTTTGGGCGAGCTATTCTCGGCCGTCGATCTGCGGGCGGACGACTTAGATTAGGACAGTGCGCTGTTTCGCTAGGAACCATCCCGACCATAGATCTCACGATGGGCGGTTGAAAACAGTTAGGGCGGTGATCAAACCAGAACCCTGGGATCGTGATCCAAGGGACACGTTTTGATCTCGGGTATTAATACCTCTGCCGTCGATCTGTTGATGGACGACCCATGCGTCGTACCGGTTCGCTGTGGTGTAAGTTCTAATCTTGATCGTTCGGTAGTGATCCAACGGCTCACGGTGCCCCGTACCCCCTTCGTCGTGGATGTTTTATAAAAGAGCCCTCGGGGTTTTGTGGAATCAACCCGCCATCCCTTGTCGCTGTGCATTGAGCCTTGGGATATTTGCGCAGAAGCCCCTGCGGTTCCTGAATTTTGGTGCCCAGTCCAGAATCCGAGGAAATTCAGAAAATTCAATTAGAAAATGATTTCTATTGTTAAAATAATTCCAGAATCTTATTTAATTCATAGAAAATCCATATTTAGTCCAAATTAATCCATTTCAGTTCCTATAATTTTGTAATAATATTCTCTATTAAATAGTACCACTGTTTTTACATAAAGTACACATTAAAATTTATTTCTCACTTAACCCTATATTAAATGCATAAAATCTTTGGAAATTCATAACTTAAAATCTACCACTCCAAAATTAATAATTCTTTTTCCTGTGATCTTATTTTAATAAGTAGATTATTAATATGTATTTTGGCATACATGTTTGGTGTAATGTTAATTTTGCCTATACCATGTTTGTTTGAATTGCTACGACTAGCAGTGAGGTCACGAGTCATCTGAAGATCATCCTGGTACCTGGATTCTCAAGACCCAGGCAAGTTGTGCCCTTGATCACTTCTTTTCACCTACTCATGTTTCTGATTAATCATAATGATCTGCATAGGTTAATTTTGATGGGACCCAATAGGTTACCCTAGTTTGTCTATCTTTATACCTTGTTTACCACTGAACTTTCTGGGTAGTACTTGCTAGTGCTATATGTGGTTTTGGGTATGGAGATACACTATTCATGGTTATACTTTTGTTATCAGTTGTTATTTATTGTTCATGATGAGATCATTATGTTAATTGGAACATGGAGAACCACCCGGGAAAACAGTGCTACCACGAGGGTGGAATGGGACGCCCTTGGCTGATTAATTAGGAAAGCTAGTGGAAGACTACCTTACCCGAAAGGGGCAAGGGCAGTAGGGGAGAGGTCAGTGTAGGGAGGCCCTCGGGAGGATTTTGCTGCGATGGCGGTCCTGCAAGGGATTCCTGCACTGGATCTTCCTATAAACTGTAGCGGGTTTTCGGAAGCTAGTGGAACTTTGTAAAGGCCTCGTAGTGGATCCCTAGCCATTCACCTCGGAAGTGTCTAAGGGCCTTGCAAACCCTGGCGACATGGGATACACGACTTGTGGGTAAAGATGCGCAACCTCTGCAGAGTGTAAAACTGGTATACTAGCCGTGCTCACGGTCATGAGCAGCTCGGACACTCACATGATTAATTTATGGAACTAAATTCAACTTGTCATATGCATTGCATAGCAGGGGATGTGGTTACTTTTGTTCTATTACTTAATTGGGTTTGGTATTTACTTATACTTAGTAACTGCTAATAAAATTTTGACCAACTTTAAAAGCAATGCTCAGCTCTAACCATCTTCTTTGGTAAGCCTTACACTTCACGTGAGCTCCCACCTTTGGCGAGTTCATGCACATTATTCCCCACAACTTGTTGAGCGATGAACGTATGTGAGCTCACTCTTGCTGTCTCACACACACCACAGGTCAAGATCAGGTACTGCAGGATGATGCTCATGGAGGATGCTGCGATGAGTTCGTGAGAGGTCTAGGTCGTCGTCTTCCAGTCAACTTTGGGTTGCTGGACCGTTGTCTCCTTATAATGTAATTATTTATTTTGTATAGAACTCCTGTTATATATAAAGATGTGACATTCGATCCTGTGCCACTGTACATCATATGTGTGAGACTTGGTCCCAGCATACCTGGTGTTTATGTTAGCGCCCGGGTTTTGGACCCCTAAAATCCGGGTGTTACAATTGTTTCATGTTTGGGCTCTATGTAGGGCTCAAACCCTCCTTTTACTTCAGTTGAGCTAGGCCACATTGACTCTAGAAGGGAAGGGAACTGATGATTCATAACTATGACGCTTGATTGGGATTAGAGACATCTAGAGATTGTCGGAGATCGACCTAAGCCGGGGGAAGATTCCTAAATCTGCCCGCGAAGTGTCGTTGTTCACTTGGTATGTTTGCTCGTTGTACTGTGTTTGCTTCTTGCATGGAGTGGGGAGTGTTTTGCTATTTTTGAGCTAGGGATCTTGCAATTAGGGGTGGTAGGGTTTAGCCCATTGGTTTTCAATTTCGATTTTGGCTATTTGTTGATAGGCTTTGAATTTTAGTGCTTTTGTTTAGACTAAAATGGTTCAGTTCATGGGTCATACCCAAGTTTATTACTTATGATTTAGGCGGTTGATTTTGCTTTAGTAGTTGTGTGCTTGTAGTGAGGCTGTAATGGGGAATCTCTTGCAGGTTGGAGCTATGGCAATCACTGCTAATAGGAGCTTTAGCTTACCTGTTTTGAGTTGGATGTTGTGTTCTTTATGGTAGGTTACAGGTTCCAGTGTTTTCTTCTATTTGGGCTTGAAATGCTTCATCTATTACTTTAGATTAGTGATTGATGTTACTTGAGTAGCAATGTGTTTGTAGTGATGGTGGAATGGGGAATCTCTTGCAGCTTGGAGCTTTGGTAATCAGCCAGTCACTGCTACTACAAGCTTTAGCCCCTGATTTCTAATGGGATATTCAATATTAGATGGCAGGTTAGTTTTCAATGCTTTATTTTGTTTTGACTTCTAATGCTTCAGCAACTACATGGGATTCAATTGTTTAACATTACTTTAGCAGTAGTGTGTACAAGTAGAGAACTTGTAATGAAAAATATTCTGCAGCTTCGCGTTGTTGATTTGTTGCTAATAGGGGTATGTCTACTCATTTCCAGTTTGATGTTGATTATTAGATGATATGTGCTTAGTGAATCTGGTCATATCTTTATCAATCGGTTTGGTTTTAGTTTCATTTCACATCAAAGGTTGTCATGACATTTATTCGTCATTTGATAATTATGTTGAAGTTGAACGTCTAGAGGATGATAACAAGTATCACATAGAGAATCATCATCTACATGTAACGAATCATCTTGCTGTTCGTTAAGATGAAAACCACCTAGAGTCGGCTTATTCATCAAGATATTTTTGTTATTTGTGATGTTCAATGTATTCATTTATTGAGACATGAAACAACCAAGTTATTTGTGAGCTTCAATGTGTCCGTATAATTTAGGGTATGCTTGATGAGTGCAGTAATTACAATCGGTCTAAATAAAAAATTAACACCTATTTTTTGTTGGTATTGTCATGTTTATTAATACTTGCTTGCCTAGATTAATGATTGCACTGAGTTGACGCTGCAACTTGATCTAGATAGAGATGGTGGCAGATACATTACTACAAATGCAGATCGAAGTACATGAAACCTTTACATTCTTTGAATAGTATGGTTTTTACCACATACTTTGCATCTTTCTATGGCTTCAAAATGAACAAATTTATTTACCGTCCACAACGTGTCCTTTTTTCATGAACACTATGACATGTTCTTTTGTTATAGCTTTTTAGAGTTTTGAGACACATTGTACAAAAATAGAAATGATTTCTCCATGGCATATAAACACACCTAACATGTATGTACTGGGCTATGACATTTAGATTTGTAATTTATGAGAATTTGTGAGCCGTCGCAACGCACGGGCACCTAACTAGTATGGGATATAATTGTTTATTCGCAAATGTAGACGTGTCTGTCTTTAGAAGGTGTGATGGTTCACTAGCTTTTAAGGGTGTACTAGACGGCAAACTTTATTTAGTTGATTTTGCAAAAGAGGAGGCCGGTCTAGATGCATGCTTAATTGCTAAGACTTGCATGGGCTGGCTGTGGCATCGCCGTTTAGCACATGTAGGGATGAAGAACCTTCACAAGCTTCTAAAGGGAGAACACGTGATAGGTCTAACTAACGTGCATTTCGAAAAAGATAGACCTTGTGCAGCTTGTCAGGCAGGTAAACAGGTGGGAAGCTCTCATCATCCCAAAAAAGTGATGACCACATCAAGACCTTTGGAGATGCTTCATATGGACCTCTTCGGACCCGTCGCCTATCTAAGCATAGGAGGAAGTAAGTATGGTCTTGTTGTAGTTGATGATTTTTCCCGCTTCACTTGGGTATTCTTTTTGCAGGATAAATCTGAAACCCAAGGGACCCTCAAGCGCTTCCTCAGGAGAGCTCAAAATGAATTTGAGCTCAAGGTGAAGAAGATAAGGAGCGACAACGGGTCTGAGTTCAAGAACCTTCAAGTGGAGGAGTTCCTTGAGGAGGAGGGGATCAAGCACGAGTTCTCCGCTCCCTACACACCACAGCAAAATGGTGTGGTAGAGAGGAAGAACAGGACGCTCATAGACATGGCGAGGACGATGCTTGGAGAGTTCAAGACCCCCGAGCGCTTTTGGTCGGAAGCCGTGAACACGGCTTGCCACGCCATCAACCGGGTCTACCTTCACCGCCTCCTCAAGAAGACTTCGTATGAGCTGCTAACCGGTAACAAACCCAATGTGTCTTACTTTCGTGTTTTTGGGAGTAAATGCTACATTCTAGTGAAGAAGGGTAGGAATTCCAAATTTGCTCCCAAAGCCGTAGAAGGGTCTTTATTAGGTTATGACTCAAATACAAAGGCGTATAGGGTCTTCAACAAATCATCGGGTTTGGTTGAAGTCTCTAGCGACGTTGTATTTGATGAGACTAATGGCTCTCCAAGAGAGCAAGTTGTTGATCTTGATGATGTAGATGAAGAAGACGTTCCAACGGCCGCAATGCGCACCATGGCGATTGGCGATGTGCGACCACAAGAACAATTGGAGCAAGATCAACCTTCTTCCTCAACAATGGTGCATCCCCCAACTCAAGATGATGAACAGGTTCATCAGGAGGAGGCGTGTGATCAAGGGGGAGCACAAGATGATCATGTGAGGGAGGAAGAAGCACAACCGGCACCTCCAACCCAAGTTCAAGCGACGATTCAAAGGAATCATCCCGTCGACCAAATTTTGGGTGACATTAGCAAGGGAGTAACTACTCATTCTAGATTAGTTAATTTTTGTGAGCATTACTCCTTTTTCTCTTCTATTGAGCCTTTCAGAGTAGAAGAAGCCTTGCTAGATCCGGACTGGGTGTTGGCCATGCAGGAAGAGCTCAACAACTTCAAGAGGAATGAAGTTTGGACACTGGTGCCTTGTCCCAAGCAAAATGTTGTGAGAACCAAGTGGGTGTTCCGCAACAAACAGGACGAGCACGGGGTGGTGACGAGGAACAAGGCTCGACTTGTGGCAAAAGGTTATGCCCAAGTCGCAGGTTTGGACTTTGAGGAGACTTTTGCTCCTGTGGCTAGGCTAGAATCAATTCGTATTTTGCTAGCATATGTCGCTCACCATTCTTTCAGGTTGTTCCAAATGGATGTGAAGAGCGCTTTCCTCAACGGGCCAATCAAGGAGGAGGTGTACGTAGAGCAACCCCCTGGCTTCGAGGATGAACGGTACCCCGACCACGTGTGTAAGCTCTCTGAGGCACTCTATGGACTTAAGCAAGCCCCAAGAGCATGGTATGAATGCCTTAGAGACTTTTTAATTGTTAATGCTTTCAAGGTTGGGAAAGCCGATCCGACTTTATTCACTAAGACTTGTGATGGTGATTTGTTTGTGTGCCAAATTTATGTCGATGACATAATATTTGGTTCTACTAACCAAAAGTCTTGTGAAGAGTTTAGCAGGGTGATGATGCAGAAATTCGAGATGTCGATGATGGGCGAGTTGAACTACTTCCTTGGGTTCCAAGTGAAGCAACTCAAGGACAGCACCTTCATCCCCCAAATGAAGTACACTCAAGACTTGCTAAAGTGGTTTGGAATGAAGGACGCCAAGCCCGCAAAGACTCCGATGGGAACCGACGGACACACCGACCTCAACAAAGGAGGTAAGTCCGTTGATCAAAAGGCATACCGGTCTATGATAGGGTCTTTACTTTATTTATGTGCTACTAGACCGGATATTATGCTTAGCGTATGCATGTGTGCTAGATTTCAATCTGATCCAAGGGAGTGTCACCTTGTGGCCGTGAAGCAAATCCTTAGATATTTAGTCGCTACGCCTTGCTTCGGGATCTGGTATCCAAAGGGGTCTAACTTTGACTTGATTGGATATTCAGACTCCGACTATGCTGGATGTAAGGTCGATAGGAAGAGTACATCGGGGATGTGGCAATTCTTAGGAAGGTCCCTGGTGTCATGGAACTCTAAGAAACAAACTTCCGTTGCCCTATCCACCACTGAGGCCGAGTACGTTGCCGCAGGACAGTGTTGCGCGCAACTACTTTGGATGAGGCAAACCCTCCGGGACTTCGGCTACAATCTGAGCAAAGTCCCACTCCTATGTGACAATGAGAGTGCTATCCGCATAGCGGACAATCCTGTTGAGCACAGCCGCACAAAGCACATTGACATCCGGCATCACTTTTTGAGAGACCACCAGCAAAAGGGAGATATCGAAGTGTTCTATATTAGCACCGAGAACCAGCTAGCCGATATCTTTACCAAGCCTCTAGATGAGAAGACCTTTTGCAGGCTGCGTAGTGAGCTAAATGTCTTAGATTCGTGGAACTTGGATTGATTTATAGCATACATGTGTTTATGCCTTTGATCATGTTCCTTATGCATTTTGTTGTTTACTTGTGGTGCTCAAGTTGTACAAACACTCCTCGGACCTCACAAGTCCTTTTGCAAGTGATGCACATATTTAGGGGGAGATGTGCTACAACTTGACCCTTTGAGACTAAACGTGTGCTTGAGTTTGCTTGATTTAGTCTCAAAGGAGGTTTGAAAGGGAAAAGGTGGACTTGGACCATGAAAGACTTCCACTGCACTCCGATGAGAGGGTAACTTTTTCCAAGTTCATCTCATGTACTCTTATTGCCTTTGTATTCTTATTTGAAGATTTTGGTGAGGCAATGTGGTTCAAGGGTCAAAATTGATCCCGTTTTGGTGCTTGATGCCAAAGGGGGATAAAATAAGGCCAAAATAATAAATGGATCGGCTACCACTTGAGAATTTTGAAAATAATAGAATAGAGCTTTTGTTTTGTCAAAATACTCTTATTGGCTCTTTTTGTCAAAAGTTGGTCTCTTGTGGGGAGAATGGTTGATTATGGGAAATAGAGGGAGTTTTTGATACTGTGATCAATTTCTATTGGAACACCTCTCTTTATGTCTCTACAAGTGAATTTGACTTAGAGATAGGAAATTGAGTTTGATTTGCAAAAACAAATCAAGTGGTGGCAAAGAGTGATCCATATATGCCAAATTTGAATCAAAACAATTTTGAGTTCTCATTTGTGTTGATGTTGCACTTCCTTTAGTTGCTTTTTGTTGTGTTGGCATAAATTACCAAAAAGGGGGAGATTGAAAGGGAAATGTGCCCTTGGGCAATTTCTAAATATTTTGGTGATTGAGTGCCAACACAAGTGCTTTTGTGTTAATCTATGCAAAGTTGCGGATAAAGTGCAAATCAAGTCAAAAGGTATGTTTCTAGACTTAGTACATTGTTTTATGGACTAATGTATTGTGTCTAAGTGCTGGAAACAGGAGAAATCGAATTGGAAAAGAGATGGCTTTGTTTAGCCAAAGTCTACGCAGTCTGGGTGCACCGGACTGTCCGGTGGTGCACCGGACAGTGTCCGGTGCGCCAGGCTGGCTCTGGCGAACTTGCTGCTCTCGGGACTTCGACGGCGGTGTACGGAATAAATCACCGGACTGTCCGGTGGTGCACCAGACTGTCCGGTGAGCCGTTCACAGGCGAAGTCGTCGGTCTCGGGAAGCCATCAACGGCGTACGGCTATAATTCACCGGACTGTCCGGTGAGGCACCAGACTGTCCGGTGAGCCAACGGTCAGCCGGGGCAACGGTCGGCCGAGGATTCCGCGCGTGACGCGTGGCCAAGCCAACGGTCACAAGGGGGCACCGGACTGTCCGGTGTGCACCGGACAGTGTCCGGTGTGCCAACGGCTCTGGATCTGCAACAGTCGGCTTCGCCAAATAAGGAAGTAAATCTGCACCGGACAGTGTCCGGTGGTGCACCGGACTGTCCGGTGCGCCAGTCGACAGAAGGCAAGAATTTCCTTCCTACAATGCTCTCAATGGCTCCTAGCTGCCTTGGGGCTATAAAAGGGACCCCTTGGCGCATGGAGAAGACATCCAAGCATTGTTTGAGCATAGTTGATCACTCACACTTCGTTCTTGCGCACTTGTTCGACATTCTTAGTGATTTGAGCTCCGTTCTAGTGAGAAACTCGTGATAGTCTCTTGAGCTCAAGTCTAGGTCTTGTGTGTGCGTATTTGCTGTGATCTTTGTGTCTTGTGTGAGTTGCTCATCCCTCCCTTACTCCGCGCTTCTTTGTGAACATCTTTGTAAGGGCGAGAGACTCCAAGTTGTGGAAATTCCTCGCAAGCGGGATAAAGTAAAGCAAAGCAAAACACCGTGGTATTCAAGTAGGTCTTTGGACCGCTTGAGAGGGGTTGATTGCAACCCTCGTCCATTGGGACGCCACAACGTGGAGTAGGCAAGCGTTGGACTTGGCCGAACCACGGGATAAACCACTGTGTCTATCTGTGTTGATCTTCTTGTGGTTATTGTGTTTTGCTAAGACTCCTCTCTAGCCACTTGGCATTACTGTGCTAACTCCTAATTAAGTTTTTGTGGCTATAAGTTTTTAAGTTTTACGGGATCACCTATTCACCCCCCCCCCTCTAGGTGCTCTCAGTTCTGAAGACCTTCTAGGTTTACCTTCATCAAATTACGCTCGAGGCACTCATAATAATGGGGATCTTCGTATGGGCTGTGTGGAGTCAAGGCTTGGAGCCAAATGCAAAAAGTTTTTGCAGTATGCACGAACTGTTATATGAGACAAAACCCTGGGGTAAAGAGCAGTATCATAACAATTTTGGATGCTACAGCTTCGTTGCTCGCTCTGGGCCAAGCTGTCCCGTGCCAACCTTTCGGAAAAGATGGCCCGGAGACTAGATGAAAGAATGGTTCTATGTAAAAATGATTTAAAGGCACGAGGGGATATTAAAGGGATCATCATGCGCCATATCTGGCAACGCTTCGGCCTCCAGAAACCGAAGGTAGAAATTGACGAAGCGGCCGAAGAATGTCGCAAGGCCTTCGGCTTAGTCTGCTCTTTCATCGGGACAAGAGACTTAGTTCAAGAGCACGTGGCCTACAGGATATGGCCATTGGTAGCCAACTGGGAGATGCCAAAAGAAACCATCAGCAATCGTCACGAAGGTGGTTTGGTTCGACTAAAATATACCTTCAGGTTTAGAGACCAGTTTATCGAGCCAGACGACGACTGGCTGAAAAGCGTCGAAGCTACAAGTGATGATCTGCTTGGGCCGTACTCCAAGGCGGAGGACAATGCGCTATCTATGGCCTTCGGAGGCCGGAAAAAGAAGAGATTAAATAGAGTTTTTGATGCCATCAGATTCATGTATCCTGACTACCGCTACCCGTCACAGGGGCAAAAAAGAAAGAGTACAGCTTCCGGGAAAGATGATGCTTCAGCTGCTCCAAGCGAGCCTGCGTCGAAGGGAAAAAAGGTGAAGGTCCTTACTCACCGACCGCGCTTCATAGAACCGGCCATAGTGCCCGAATTTGGCGGTGAGAGCTCTTCGGCTACTAAAGTCGAAGAACCTACGATTGCACAGAAAATTGAAGAGCCGGCTATAATGCCGAAGGCATTACCAGCCAAATCAGATGAACCAAAGGCCACTAATATTGGAGAGATAGAAGTTGAGAAAACAAAGACATTAGAAGTTATAAGCCCTTCGGCAGAGGTGACAATGCCGAAGGCACAAAAGGATCTTACAAAAACTCCCAAGAGGAAGAGGATGGTGAACGTATTAAATGTGCTGGAAACAATAAAAACTTCAAGCTCTACTCCAAAGAAGACTGTCGAAGCTTCGAAACCACAAATTGAGGCAAAACTATCCGAAGCCGAAGCTGCCAAGAGCCAAGCCAAGACCAAAGCTAGGCCCTCAGAACCCGCCAAGGAAAAATCCTTGGAAATAGAAGAAACGGAAAAAGAGGCTGCAGAAGAAATTCTGTTTGAAAAAACTGTCATTCCTATTCCTGAAGCATCCTCCAAAGCTCTCGATTATATTATACGACATGCTTCGAGAAAGAGGTTATCTGCAGAAGAGAAGCGAGAAGCCCAAAGTTATGCCCAGAGACTGGAATATCCGAAAGGGGCGTTGATATTCAACGGCAGTGGAGAAGAAGAATTCTTGTATTGTCTCTCGGACAACAAGAAGATTTCTGTCTGCCGGGAGATGAGCAGGAGCTTCGGATTCCCGATACTAGAAGAGGGGCTCTCGGTGCTGTCAAAAGATGAACTGGCCGACAGCTTAGCATACAATAGCTTAAAGGTGAGAAATTTAGATTATTGTACTTAAAAACAAAATTGTCCATTTGCTTATACTTAATACCGCACTCCTTTTGCAGGGCCTTATTCTTAGCAATGCCCTCAGGGCGCAAAAAAGTGCCGAAGACGAAGGATGTGCTATAGCTCTGAGCAACCTTCGTTCCGAAGTAATTGAACTAAGGAACGAAGGTCTTGAGAAAGATAAAATATTAAACTCATTAGTGAATAAGATAAAAGAAGACGAAGCTACTTCCAAAGCCCAAGTTGAAGCCCAGAAATGCGAAATTGAAGATATTCAAAAACAGCTGGCTGAGGCGAATTTAAAATGCGCTATCGCCGAAGCTGACCGAGACGCCAGCAATTATTGGAAAAATTATTGGGAAAAGACAGTTGTAGAACTTCACTCTTCGAAAGAGAAATGTTATGAGAAATCTATAGAATGCGTAGATAAAATAAAGACTAGCTTCGCCAAAGTTGGCGCATACTCTAGCGAGGATAACTTCGTAAGAGGCGATCCAGAGGGCCCGATTGAGTGGATCAGCAATGAAGCCGAAGCTATTGAGGAAATTTTGAACGGTCGTGGGGATGTCTGCGCCTTCTCAGGTGCCAGAGGGATTGCGGCTATTTTGGAGAAGTCCGGTTGTGAGCATGTGAAAGCTTTGACCCAAGCCGAAGCTACTTTATCCATTGAAGATACAAAAGACCCCTCGGCCGAAGCAGGCTTAGTTGGCAGAAAATTTTTTACTGACATCTGGGAGAATGGCGGCCGAGGGATGGCCCACGAGATAATAAAAAAGAACGAAAAAGATTCTCACGATGCAAAAGAAGCAACAAAGGCAGCTGAGAAAGCTGCAGAACTCGAGAAGCGGATAGGTATTGCTTAATAATTTTTAACTTTATTTTCTAATTTTATGACTTCGAACTTATTTACGTTTTCTACCGCAGCCAAACTATCTCCTTACCCGGAGCTCTTCGAGCCAACGGTCGACCCAGAAGCAAAGAAAGAAGATGAGATCATTAAAATGGTCGAAGCTATTTTGGACGAAGTTGTTGCTCAACTATTAAACGAAACTGCAGAAGCAGTTTTGAAAGAAGAATAGCTGTTATTGTAGAGACATTTGGAATGTAATATTTGCTGAACAAAGTGTGTAACATCTTGTAGTCTTGAATGTAATATATAAGCTATTTGTGACTCAATTCTTTACGATGCATGAAACTTTACGTACATACCATTTTTGAGCCTTCGGCGAAAAAACACCTTCCCTTCTTTTCATGCTTCGTGAAGAATGTCCATATTCCGTAAAAACATTAAGCTTCGTGAGCAATAGATTCGTTTCCTCATTAGAGTTGATGAAGCTGCACTCCTTCAAAACATTTTGTGCCTTGGCACAACTTCTTCGAAGCAATTTCCTAAGATCAATATTATATCCCCTTCTTGTGCCATTGATGCGATATGATGTATGATGTTATGTTATGCGAATGATGTGATGATGTTATGCTATGCAAAATGATATTCGTGCCGAAGATACACACACATTCCCTCATCAGTATACACAACCACTTTGCCGTTTATTTTTTGGCTTCACCGCTTATTTTTCGGTGTATCAGCGTTGACTTTTCGCTGTAAGTTCTGCATCCCCTAAGGAACGTCTTTTGAACTTCTTCGCCTTCTATTTCGGCGGTATTCGCGTTGACTTTTCGCGCTTCGCCTTATATTTCGGCGGAATCAGCGTTTATTTTTCGCTGTAAGCTCTGCATTCCCTTTGGAACGACTTTTGAGCAGAAAACTTACGTTGCTCTCCCTTAGGAACGACTTTTTGCAACTTCGACAAGCTTACGCTGTGTTCTGTAGAACGACTTTTTGTAGCTTCGGAGATGTTTTTTGTAGCCACAAGTTCTCTTAGGAACGAATGTTCATGCTTCGGCAACTTTCGGACTCTGTAGGTCTGTGAAGAAGGTATATTATATCTTGATAATAACGAAGCTATTACAAGAATCTAAAAACAACAAAAGGAACTGTGCTTTCAATGATTGCCCTTTATTAAAAAGAAAACGATGGCGAATGCAAAAAACTGTTGCAGAGGTAGGATATCTTCTAGTAGATGTGCTTCGATTCTGGCACAGTGCTGTTGACTGTGCGAGCTTTGGACTCCTCTCTGAAATCTCGTTGCTAGTGAGTGTGCTGGCTCCCTTCTGGCTGCTGGCCTCGTTGCATTGGTGGTGGAGGTGGAGGCTGTTGCCAAGATGCCTGAGGTTGACTTGTCGAAGCAACAAAAGCTGTAGGATGGTTACCCACATACTCTGGGATGTACGGTGAATGATACGAAGCAGTATGCATAACTTGCTTCGACTGGTTCTGTTGAGCTGCAGCTTCTGCTATCTCCTTCTATTTCTGGATGGTGACATGGCACATCCTTGTAGTATGGCCCTTGTCCTCACCGCAGAATAGACAATAAATTTTCCTGGGCTGATCCCCAAACCTTCCACCGAAGCCCCTGGCGCCTCTGCCCCTTGGGGCTGAAGGCCGAAGGTAGCTTTGTTGCTGTCCCGAAGCTTGGGAAGAATATTGCGGCCTCTGTTGCTGACTTCCTCTATCGTCATTCTGAGTGGAGTGGATGGACCTGACGTGCCTTGAGTGGATTCTCCCTCCGAAACCCCTGGTCATTTCGGAGAACCTGTAAGCTTCCTCCCTTCTCTGACGAAAGTCATTGTCAGCGCGAATGTATTCATCCATCTTTTGGAGCAGCTTCTCCAAAGTCTGAGGGGGTTTCCTGGCGAAGTATTGGGCCGTAGGTCCTGGCTGAAGCCCCTTGATCATGGCCTCAATGACAATTTCATTGGGCACCGTTGGCGCCTGTGCCCTCAGACGCAAGAACCTTCGAACATACGCCTGAAGGTATTCTTCGTAATCTTGGGTGCACTGGAACAAAGCTTGAGCGGTGACTGGCTTCGTCTGAAACCCTTGGAAACTGGTGATCAGCATGTCCTGCAGCTTCTGCCATGATGTGATTGTTCCTGGCCGAAGAGAGGAGTACCAGGTTTGTGCAACATTCTTGACTGTCATGACGAAAGACTTCGCCATGACTACAGTATTGCCACCATACGAAGATATGGTCGCTTCGTAGCTCATCAGAAATTGCTTCGGATCTGAGTGTCCGTCATACATGGGGAGCTGGGGTGGCTTGTAAGACGAGGGCCAAGGTGTAGCCTGTAGCTCTGCTGACAGAGGAGAAGCATCATCAAAAGCAAAATTTCCATGATGGAAATCTTCATACTAGTCATCCTCATTGAAGAAGCCTTCTTGATGAAGCTCTCTGTGCTGGGGCCTTCGGTTTTGCTCATCTTGAGCAAGATGACGAACTTCTTCAGTGGCTTCGTCTATCTACCTTTGTAGGTCAGCTAGCCGAGCCATCTTTTCCTTCTTCCTTTGCACTTGCTGATGGAGCATCTCCATATTCCTGATTTCTTGGTCCAAGTCGTCCTCCTGGAGCATTGGACTGGTGGCATTACTCTTCTAGCTTCGGGCCTCTCGAAGAGAAAGGGTGTCCTGGTTCGGGTCCAACGGCTACAGAGCGGCAGCCCCTGTCGCTGAAGCTTTCTTTGGCGGCATGACGAAGGTCGATGCTTGCTGAAGGTAGTCGAAAAGGGTTCACCGGAGGTGGGCGCCAATGTTGGCGACTTGCTCTCAAATGCTATGAATCAAGAACAAGACAACACAGAGAACGTTAAACGTTAAAATCCTTCGTCCTTCGGAACATTATTTCCCTTGGGATATAATGATTCTCGGACGAAGGTTATGAAGGACACACCTTCGTAAGTCATAATTCATAATACTGAAGAAAGAATCACGTAACAGAAGGTAATATGAACAGCCATATCTTTTTATTAACTCATTTCTATTTTATTACTATGGAAAAATAGAAATGATATTAAGTTACAAGCGTACCTTCGGCTTGAATGAAGGTAAAAATACAAGCGTGACACAAAAGCAAATGCCAAGTCAGTGTGAACAGTACAGGGGTGCTGTTCATCTATTTATAGGCACAGGACGCAACTCATGTAAAATTACACCCATGCCCGTTACTTTTGCTAATAACTCTATAGTAACCTGTCGAGGTCTAAATAGCCTTTTCATCTTTAAGTCGGTTTCCTTTCCTGCTATCATGCCGAAGCTCTTCTGCGCACAGCTTCGGCTCCGCGCCATCCTTCGTATTCCTTTTGTGCTTCTTCACACTGTGGTTTTAACTCAAGTCTGAAGATACCTGTTCATGCATCATACTCTAGAAACTTTGTTAAATTATGTTTTTGAGGACCTTCGGAAGCCGAAGGCCCCCAACAGCCGCTGAACACTAGACTGCTGGGGTAGGCTCACAAAAACGACGAAACACCCAATCAATTTTATGGTGGGTCTTAAGTTTTCTATAGTCAAGAGGCAAGAAAGGATCGTGGTTAATCAACAGCTTGGTATATATTATGTGAATGTTTATATAATCGTAAGTGGGAACTACGAATTTAATCCATGCAAATATAATATTTAATCATTTGCTATTATGTTTTTAAGTGGATGAACATAACATAATTAAGATATTAATTGTGTCCCTTAGAAGGTCTCACCTAAAAAGTCATATACTATCAACATGACTTTTCATCTATTTATATTAAAATTTATAAATATTTTTAAATTTATTTTTAAAATTTAAGATTTATTATTTATGTTTTTAACTTAACCTTTAAATTTAAATTTACGGTGTAATTTGATGTAAAAATTGTTTCTAAATTATTAAATGGATTGATCGAATATATATGAAACAATTTAGATGGCATACCCTATAGTAAAATACTAGATTCGCCACTGATCACAGAAGAAAATATGATGCTTTTAACTTTTGGTTGTTCTCATTGACGTTAGTAAAGCTGGATTGCATGCACAAGTCTTGCAAAAAAATCTCACTAGAGAAAAAAATATAAAATGATAGATCAGTCCAAAATGATTCTAGCATGATAAATGTCCAATTTGACATCAACTACTACCATGTAGTCACAACATTCTGCATTGTAGGCATGGCTAAAAATTACATTAATTATTCTAGACTGAAAGTCATGTAAACAAACTAGCCAACAACATAAGGAATTTTGTGTTGTTCTAAAAAACCAACTCAATCATAACTCATAATTTTCACATAGTCTTCCTACGTGTTGTGATCTAAGAACCTTGAAATAAGGGAACCAGAGAAGAAATCAATTTTTACAGGCGGTTTCTTAAGAAAACCAACTGTATACAGTCGGTTTTCTTAAGAAATCGCCAATAGAAATATAATACCACTGGCGCTTGATAATCGAAACCTCCTACAAAATTAAACCCCATCACAGGCTTAGAACTCTTTCTACTAGTGGGAGAAGGTGCTCCTAGATGTGGCCCGTGCGGACATCACGATGACTTCTAAGGAGGGAGAGGGAGGCACAGGTGCTCCTGGCGGCACGACATCATTTGAGGGGGCGGGGGGAGGGGTGAGGCTCCTGGCAGAGTGGAGCACATTCCTCGTCCTTCCGGTGTTATCTAGAAGAGCGTATAGAGGTCGGTTGGTCGGTAGCTACACGATGACGTTAAATTAGGATAGGAAGGCCAGAAAAAAGGGAATGATGTGGAGCAGCGAGGGGAGAGCTTTGCTCCCCTGTTTAATACATAGAATGAATGACAATTTGGGAATTATTAGTGTCCCAAGAATCAATATGAGAAAGATCGGATGAAGTCAATATCATATGCTTCAGTTATCCAGGAGCATTATGTATGTCATCCAGACTTAGCATTTACAACTGGGATGCTTAAAAGATATCAAGTTAATTTAGGCGCAGAGCACTAAAATTAGTTATGAAGGCTCTCAAATATTTAAAAGAAAAAAGGCATAATGCTTACATATAGAAGATGTAGTTCCCTTGAGATCACTAGGCTTTCAGACGCCAACTTGACAAGATGTGTTGATATATTAAAATCCACTTTTGTATATTTCTTCATATTTGTTAGGGGAGTGCAGAACCATAGTGTTGGTGGACAAAGCAGAGAAGAAATGCCCCCACATAGCCACTGGTTTGGTTGTTTTGGACGCTCAAGCAAGATATGGAGTCTAGGGCTACCTGCCATTGTCTGCCTTTGATCATGGCTCACATAGCAATTCACTTCTACAAGTTAACTACATTGTCGTCCCTAGGTGCAAAAGCTAGCTATGACACGTGGGGTACTTGAAATGGTCAATAGCGCACCAACAAAGTGAAAGTCCAAAGTTCCCAATGCCTCCGAAACCTATGAGCAATTGATCGGGCTGAGCCCATAGTAATGCAAGTATTTGTTTGGTTCAGACAAAAACAGTGTTGCCATTGTTGTTATTGTTGTTGTTCTAGTAGAAGATGTTGCGGTTTTATAGTTTTGAAGACGAGCAATGGCTTTATGTGAACTGGGGTAGTGTTGTTTATTTGCCCCAACCTACTAGGAAAGTAGACGAAAATGCCATCGTCATATGTGCTATATTGAAAGATCATAACAAGTGGTAGGTCAAAATTTAACACAATCATAAAAGATGGTAACAGCCACTCATGACCTAATGAGTGCTACTCATACCATCTAACCAACTTGGCTAGAGGCTCTTTCATCTGGTGATAGACACATTGTGTTTTCATTAGGTAAAACAAAAAGGGGGCATTGGGTTGTTTGCGTAATCAACAAAATTAAACTTCATGTAGTGTAAGACCAGTTTCTGTGTTAGCAGCACATTTTGACACAAGCATCAGTTTGAATAGCAAGTGATTATATTTTATTCATTGGGTTGTGGAACTAGTTTATTTAATTGGATCATATGGTTATAATCATTTATTACTTCGTAAGAGCGCGATAATATATGAGATATATTTTTATTTGTTTTTAAATTTTGACAAAAAAACTACAAGTCTACGACAAACAAGGTAGGCTTTTATATAAAGATCTCTTTCAAGATCTAATCGATACATACATGAATTATTGAATGTGGTTTTTTAAATTTTTTTATAAATTTACATGCCACATATTTTAATTAACATAAATTATATATACAGGCCAACACTATTTGTGGGTGAAGCTTCACCCAGACTGAACCCTTGCCTCGCCCGACCAGCCGTCTAGTGTGCCCCCCTCCCAAAAAAGCAGCGCAAAAAATAACTGGAGAAAAAATGCCTAAAATTTGTTTCTGCGCCCCCAGCCAATTAAAAGTCGCTGGCTCGGATCCCGAAATAACCCTAAAAATAGTCTTGTTGGTCCCTGCCGCCGCCGGCTCTAGTTCGCCTACATCGTTTCCACACCGCTGCCCGCCACCGGTGGGCGGTGGTCAGTAACATCGTTCCTCCCCAACATCCTTCCTCGGTGTCGTCGTCTGCTGAGCGTCCCGAATTCGCCAACTCTACGATGTCGAGGTTGCAAGAGAATTATGTCACACTCAGATTTAGGGGTCCAAACCCGAGCACAACTCACATGTGTGCTGGGATCAAGTCTCACACATATGATGACTCATGACACAGAAACGAATGTCACATCTTTAATATATAATAGAGTTATGTACAAAAATAGTTAAATAATTATATCATACGAAGACAACGATCTAGCAACCAAAGTTGACTGGGAGACGACGGTCTAGACCTCTCACGAACTCATCGCGACATCCTTCATACTCCTCATTCTATGGTACCTGTTCTTAACCTGTGGGGATGTGAGTAGAGCAAGGGTGAGCTCACATATGTTCATCGCTCAACAAGTTGTGAGGAATAATGTGCATGAGCTCACTTACAATGGGGCTCATGTGAAGTGTAAGGCTTACTAAAAGAGATGGCTAAAGGCTAAAGCTGAGCATTGCTTTTAAAGTTGGTCAAAATTTTATTAGCAGTTACTAAATATAAGTAGATACCAACCCAATTAAGTAAGAGATCACAATTGATAATAACACCCACAATGCAATGCAAATGTCAAATGAAGTTTAATTCCATAAATTAATCATGCGAGAGTCCTGAGTCATTCTTGACCGTGAGCACGACTGATATACTAGTTTTACACTCTACATAGGTTACACATCTTTACCCACAAGTCGTGTTACCCATTTGCCACGGGTTTGTATGGACCCCATACACCTCTACCGAGGAAGCAAGGCAGGGTAGCACTACGAGACCTTTCCAAAGTTCCAGTAGTTCAAGAATACCCACTACTGTTTCAGGAAGAAGGAAGCATAGGAATCCCTCGTCCGAACTGCCATCGCAACAATTCAACCCGAGAACTTCCCTATACTCTGCAGCGACGCCTCCCTGCTTGCCCCTTTCGGGTAAGGTAATCTCTCCCTAGCTTTCCTAATTATTTGGCCAAGGCTGTCCCATTCCACCCTTCTGGTAGCACTGTTATATCAAGTTAAGCCCCATGTTTCAATTAACACAATGATCTTGTCATGAACAATAATTAAAACAACAAGATAATTGGAACATGATAATAATTCAAATATAACATCAATCCCAAAACCAAGTAGAGCAATAGCAAATCTACCCAATAGTTCATATGTTTGCAAAGGGGTGGGGTAACCAAATCTAGAGAAACCTATTAGGTCCCATTAAATTAACCTGAGCATGTCACAGTGATTACCAGAAACATTATTAGGTAAAGAGAAAAGTGATCAAGGGCACAACTTGCCTTATACTTGAGACACCCAGGTACCAACTTGGTCTTTAAGTGACTCGTAACCTCGCTGCTACTCGTAGTAATACAAACAAATATGGTATAATATAAATTAACATCACACCAAACATAAGAATAAACTGCATAATAATGATTTACACATCGTAACGAGATCCTAGGTTCAAGAGTCACTAAATTCGGAGTTACGGTTAAAAGTTATGATTTTTCGAATTTTTAAGTGTTAGATATAGAATAAATTAAGTGCATAATTTTTTAACACGGTTAAAAGTTATGATTTTTCGAATTTTTAAGTGTTAGATATAGAATAAATTAAGTGCATAATTTTTTAACCTATATTTCATAACAGAATAAGGTCTCTAGATGATAAACAATATTACCATGAGATTAATGTAACTGGAATGGATCAAAATGAGTTAAAATAAATTACTTATGAATTAAACAAGGTTCTAGAATTATTTTTATACTAGAAATCTCTTTCTTTATTAATTTTACTCATTTTATTTAATCCTTGGACTGTGGCCACTATTTTAGAAGAGTTCAGGGTTTATTCTGTAAATTCCAGGACCTAAACGCATTGATCTTTTTATAGTAGGGGACGACGGGTTTATTTATCAAAAACTAGGGGTCTCATATGTGAAAGTGACACAGCGAAGGGGTATGGGCGATCATGAGTCGTTAGATCTCATGTCAACAGCCCAGGTGAGATCTACTCACTTAACGAATCGATACGCACAAGGCACCATCGGATTGAAGATCCACGGTCTAGATTTAAAACGACTAAGATCGACTTTCGTCCACCCGATCACAAACCTACAACCCAGATCCGATCGGCAAAGGGGTATGCGATGTCATAATCTCGTCTACCCATCGACGATCCGACGGCCAAAACACTACAAGGCGAATCGTTATCCGAGGTTTTAATCTCAGCCCTCCATCTAGATCTCAGCGTCCATGAGCTACCACCTTCCTCCGTCAACAAGCAGGCCATGGCGCCCCTTGGCCTACGGCAGCGACACACTCTGGAGCTCCGGGTTCTGACCTACCGACTATCGTGCCCTAATCCTAGGCCTGAACAGCACAACCTGAAGCAGAGGCAATACCAAATCACTGGAGAAGGTACTCACTATCGGTGAAGATGTTGCTAGGTTTGCAGACAGATCGGTGCGGCTAGGGGCAGACGCCTGCCAACGGTGAGCAATTGCTCGACCTCCGCCCGCTCCGTGGCTCCACAAGACCACAACCATGACCCATGGATCCGGGCGACTCACCCCGAGCTTCGAGGACCGCCCTGAATGACACGATGGCAGCACACCGAGGTGCAAACATGACGGAGTTTCTCCTCTCCTCGCCGTTGGTGGCCCCTGGTTACCAGCGTGGACACGTGATTTGGCCCAGGTCCGCACAGGTGAGCTTTTCTCTTTTGCCTTTTTTCTTTCAGTTTTCAAGTTTCAGTTTTAAATCTTGTTTTGGAATTCATACACAAGTTAAATGCACAAACAAACAAAATGTCAGCATGAATGCAAAAGCATAGAATTTTACCTGAATTACTTATTCCCTATCTCGTTCATTTTAACAATATCATTCTAAGTATTTTATACCCTCAAGATATGTGTTTTGAGGAAATAATTCCTATTGTACAATAAAGAAGAAAAAATGGTTTAACACTAATTAGAGAATATCTCTAAGTATATATTATTCAAAATAACAATTTAACTTATAGAAGATCTTTTCATTCGATCTTTTATTACAACTATATTTATTTTTAGAAGGTGTGACTTAAAAGGTGAGTAAACTCTTGTTAAAATGTATTTTGAATCAAACTTCTTTGTATTATTTTATTAAGCACCTAAAATAAGATTTTGAGGTGTTACAAATTGGCAGGAATACCTCGACGCTACGATCATTCAGCTCTTTCTATATTCTGGTAAGTCATTCGAACTACGTGGTTAATTTGGGTTATCATGACATAGATTCTGCACAAATAAAAATTGAGCCATTGTTTTGTGATTGATAAGCTCTTAGAGGTAAATGGAACATTAGTGACATATTTTTTGTTTTGTGTTATTGCTATGTTGTCGACGTTGAATACTGATCTAGTAGAATGTTAATATTGAGCGATAGTAATGTTATTACTGGCCCATATATTATAACTGAATTATTACTAAGCCACTATTTGTGTCTAATGAGTTATTATTGATTGGTAAATGAATATTACTAATAGATTTATGTTTTGTATTATTGCTATTTTGTCAACGCTCAATACTAAGCTAATAGAATATTGTTACCGAGTGATATAAATGTTATTAATGTTCGTTTTTATTACTGAATTATTACTAAGTCATTGATTGAGTCTGATAAGTTAATATTGTGTGCTAAATGAAAACATGCGCTTGGATCTCTCTACAATCACAGAACTATGTTGATGCAATGAATCAGAGTGTTGGTGTGCTCTTGGTATGCTTGGGTACTACTCCATAGCGCCTAGAGGCCCCTTTTATAGCCCCAAGGGGCCTAGGAGTCATTGGAAACTCCATTTCAAAGCTTCACACTTGCCATGTCTACGTGTGCACCGAACTGTCCAGTGCACACCAGACAGTGCATGGTCCAACGGTCGACAAATCTTTGATCGGCTGGTTTCCTGATATGGGGGCACCGAACTGTCCGGTGGAGGGCACCAGGCTATCCGGTGACCCAGATGACCGTTGGAGCCACTAACGTGGTCGATGTAGCCGTTGGCCGCATGTCACACCGAACTGTCCGGTGATCAGCTTGGACTGTCCGATGATTTTTAGCCAAAGAGGCCGAGTAGAGGCCGCGGCTGGACAGTTGGTCCATATAGGCCCGGACTGTCTGGTGTTGCCTATACCAGCCCAAGTTTGGCTCCCAAACTTCTCCATCTTTTCTTGACTATTCTTGAGAGGTCCCCTAGCACTTAGACAAACATAGTTAGTACCTAAAACAATTTACTAAGTGTTGGGATCATACCTTTTTCATTCCTTTTCTCCAGGATTTGCAATGTGCCCACAACTAAGTCCAAATGCCACTTTTCTTGCACAAAAGAGTTAGCAGCCAAGCAAAGGTGCAAGAAACATAGTATTATGTATTTGCAACTTATTCAAGTACTTAAACCTCATGTTTTTGTAGCTTTACCCAAAATTGCACTTTTGGCCTTCTAATTCAACATATTTGGACTTCTTGTCTTCAACTTGCTTTTGCTACACCTGTGTTCATGGTCATATAAAGAGTGTTATTTCAAAGTGGTGTGTTGAGCATTTAATCACCAAAACAACTAGAAATGAACCAAGGGCACATTTCTCTTTCAGTCTCCCCCTTTTTGGTGATTTATGCCAACACACCAAAGTAACTCGAAACTTACTAACTTAACAAATATGAGCCAAAAATGCAAATTCAAATCCAAACTAAAACAAATTGAATATACATAGGATTTGGCATATTTGGATCATTTAGCCACCACTCATTTTGAATTTTGCAATCAAACTCCTTTTTTAACTTTTAAGTCAAAACTTTGGATTTTGCAAATCAAACCATGTTTTGATCAAAAACACCAAAAAGCTCCCCCTTTCTTTCTTAAGAAAACCATCCCCACACAAGAGAGTAGATTTTTCACTAAGAGAAATCCTCTTTGCAATCAAGAGGGTTTTGATCAAAAAGAACAAGTTAAAACTCAAAATATTTTTAAAATTCTAAGTGGTGGTTGATCCAATTGCTTTGGCCTTAACTTCTCCCCCTTTGGCATTAAGCACAAAAACGGAGAAACTAGTGGCCTTTAACCTCATTGCCTCACCAAAATTAACAAAGTAATTGCAAAAAGGCAATGAAACAACCAAGGGAATCTTGGAACAAAGTACATTGATACTGTTATGCAGTGGAAGACTTTTCCTTTGTCCAAGTCCACCTGTTCCCTTCCAATCTACTTTTGAGATTCCATCAAAATCAACTCAAGCAAACACATTAGTCTCAAAGGGTCAAGTTGTAGCATATCATCCTCCTCAACATATGCATCAATGTACAGGGACTTGTGAGTTCGGGGAAGACATTCTACAACTTGAGCACCAAAATAAACAATAAAGTACAATAATTGTTAAGAACATGATCAAAGGCATATAAATGCATGTATGGTATAAGTCAATCCAAGTTCCGCGAATCTAGGACATTAAGCTCACTACGCATCTCAACTTCTTTCATCGAAAGGCTTTGTGAAGATATCAGCTAGCTAGTGATTGGTGCTAACATAGCAAATATCGATATTTCCCCTTTGTTGGTGGTCTCTTAGAGAGTAATGCCCGATGTCTATGTGCTTTATGCGGCTGTGTTCCACAGGATTATCCGCCAAATGGATTGCACTCTTATTGTCACATTGAAGTGGTGATTTACTCAGATTGTATCGAAAGTTCCAGAGATTTTGCCTTATCAAAAGTAGTACATGCAACACTGGCCTCTGGCAACATACTCGGCCACGGTGGTGGATAGGGCAACATAATTTTGTTTCTTTGAACTCTAGGACACCAGGGACCTCCTTAGAAACTGACATGTCCATTATGTGATCTTCCTATCTACCTTGCACCCGGCATAATCACAGTCTGAGTATCCAATTGGATCAAAGGTAGACCCTTTAGGATGCACTACAGGAATCCAATTAATTCCCGTCGGCTCAGAACCGACGGGAATAAGCACCAAACCGACAGGGATTACTAATTCCCGTTGGTATACGGTTAATTCCCGTCGGCCCTAAGCCGACGGGAATTAGATGACGGGGATAAACTAATTCCCATCGGGCGCTGATGGGAATTAGCTTACTCCCGTCGGCTACAGCTGGCCGACGGGAATTAACTGTTAATTCCCGTTGGCCCAGTAACACTCGTCGGCCCTATCTGGCCGACGGGAATTATTCGAATTATTCCCGTCGGCTATGGTAGGGCCGACGGGAATTAACAGTTAATTCCCGTCGGCATTAACCAATACTGCTGCAAAACCAGCACCAAATGGTCCTTATTTCTCCACAATTGCACACAACAACACACATATATTTATCATACAGATCTGACACATTACAAACACATACATTGATAATCAATTCACACATCACCAAAATAGTTTACACAAACATTTCAAATATGAACAACGAGATAAGTTAAAGTGTTTAGTTCACGAAAAACATAGCGTGCACGAGTTAACAAACAAATACGACAAAACACCATATTTAGTGATAACCATCACTTAGATGGTTAGAGCTTTGACCGCTACCGCCACCAGGAGGAGGGAACGCGAAGAGGGACTCAACAAATCTAGTACCTACTATGGAATCAGACCCACTACCACTCGCTTCGTCGGGCGTAACCTATGCAAGTTAGCAAATATCAACATGTTTAATGCAAATATAAACACGTTAAATGCAAATATCAACAAGTATACAAGTGTATAAATTCATCGAGAGTTAACAAATCTACCCTATCTCCAGGTGCAGGTATATATGTCGGAGGGGTGTTGAACTGTTGAGTCCCCAATCCCTATTTAATGAATATTCAACAAGTTAAGTATACGGTTCATGTTTTGCTATTACACTAACTAGATGAATTACTAGTTTAGACAATGTTATTAACCGAATTTGCTAAGATTAACGTATCAGAGCCGGTGTGGATGCAAACTGGCTCAATTGTGGTGGCGGTGGAATATTTGGTGTCATGCCCTGTTGCTGCATTAACTATTAAACATATGTGTTACTATTGAAGATGTTGTATTGAAATATAATAATTTAGAGTTTGGATTATGTATACTCACTTTATACATCGCTTGGTTATGTGCATTGCAAGCCTCCATAAATTCTCGTTGTTGTCTCATCTCCTCACGCATCCTCATAATCTCTAACTCTTGCTCGTTCGATCGACGAGAGCACGAGCTACGGGAAGACGAACCCGTCCTCTGAGATCTCACTAATGATGAGTCAATGAATCCATCGAAGAGTGCGTATCTATAAGTGATTCAAAATTTTTGATTATTGCATGATCAATTTAGTGTCAACCATGTAATTTCATAAGTTAGAGCTTACCGTCCATGCGCTTTTCCACCACCACTTGCGTACACCACCGAGGGATCCACCGGTTCATGTCGCCAGTCGAAGTCAGGGCCATGGCGCCGAACCATCTCCTCCCCATATGCCACCTATAAATCATTCACAACCTTACAAATACAGGAATTTCTATACTTTGAATGTTTATAATTATGGGCCAAAACTCACCAGCCGATCCATGGTTGTCTGGCTGCAGAGCTGGTCAGGGTTGTTAGGGTCTGGTCCTTTGTGGCCCTCCTCGTAGACCTCAATGTCACTAGGCTTTTGACCACGCGTAGCTTCCTGTAAAAACAAAAAACATCCATAAGCAATCGTACTATTTGGTGATTGACATAGCTAGATCAAACTTATCATTCTTTTTGCTTTTCGGAGCATGTCGTCACCGCCAAACTTGTGGTTAGGATTGGTTCCTCGACATTGCCTGTGATGCGCTAACGCTTTTTGGAAGCCTTCGGAAGCCCAATATCGACACCAAGCATAGTACGTATCAGGCACGGATGCCATCCATGGAACCATCACTTGCACACACAATGTTACATATTATATCAATCACAACAATCAATAAAAAGGATAAAACAAATTGAATACTAACCTCACGATGTTGATCCTCAGCCAAATATATATTTGAGGACCCTTCCTTTTTGTTCAAGGGGTCTGCTTCTTCCGGATGATTTTGAAAATACAGGTTTGTAGCCTGAATTCTCGCATAGTATATGACATCCTTCACCAGCTTCTTTGCATTGTTTTGGAACACACGTTCAGCGTGCCCCATGTAATCCTCTCCGTCAGGCAACCGATATTGAAGCTACAATATAAAGAATACAAATACAATGGTATAAGTCATAGAATTACAATATTAAGAAACAGAAAAAAACGATAAAGAATTCATACCCAAAAGTCATGATGCATAAGTCCCTGTCTGTCGGTGTGGTTTTGTTCCTTTTTTAACTTTTACTCATCCCAGGTACTGACGAGCACCTCATAGACGTTATCTTCGCCTGACACCTTCACTATACCAGGGTAGTGAAGGCAGCAAAGAGAACCCAACGTAAGGTTAACCTGAGTGTGGTGTCCCTTGCCGTCAAAGGACAAATCCTCCCAATTCCTGCATTACACAAAAACATTAACAATACACACAATAGTTATATGAGATAGGTTAATATATTACACTCACCGATCTCCATGAGGCATGATTAAGATCCTATCAGCCTCTCGCTCTATCATGTGACGAGGCTTTACTGAGTGGCTTTTTCTTGAGCGACGTGTGCGTGTCGCTGAAGAGCCTCCTGAGGCATCATCCATCGGGTTGTGAGCCGGTTGGGTCTGTTGGGCCCACTGGTCCCACACCTGTTGCTGCTCTCTCTGGTGCTCCCACTGGTCCCATGGCTGGTGCTGGTGCGTGGCCTAGTCCCATGTCGCGTGCTGCACCTCCTCATTGTGCTGCACCTCCTCATTGTGTTGCACCTCCTCATTGTGCTCCTCCTCCTCATTGTGTTGCTGCTCAGTGTGCTGCTCATCCTAGTACATACAACTCAAGATTTAGATATAGGTAAATATGTAAACAAATTTATTTGTACAAAATATGTTACCTCATCTCCATATACAGCGCTCAACAGCTCTCGACGTCTACTGCTGCTCGAAGAACTGCCTTGAAATAGGCCTAGGCCCTTAAACAACCCCTTCACTGACTTCTTCGACTTTAGCGGCATCCTGCATCAAAATAAGAAATTATTCATTAGTGGAATGTTAAAATGACATAATCCTTAAAAATTAGAAACAAATGAAAGAACAAAATAATTTACTTGTCAAATATCATCAAAATCAGGATCTATTTGTTCTCTTCTATGCAGAGGTCGCCATGTAACTTTTCTCCTAACAGGTTGTCTTCTCCGTCTCTTGGGAAAGGTTAAGTCGTTAATGTCTGCAGCTAGTGAATCTAATGTTGGTGCATGATCAATATGAAAACTAGTTGGCAACTCTTCTTCTTCAAACACCTCGTCAACCTACTCAAGGTGACCAAATTGATCTTCATCCTCACCACGAGTGTATAGGCGTTCACGGGGATTTACATTGTACACAACCCTCCATGTAGACAATGTTTTGCATGGATATGTCGAGAAATAAACTTGGTCTGCTTGATGGGAAAGGATATATGTGTTGTGTCCTTGAAGCAATTTTTCAGGTTGGATCTGTGTCATCCCAAGTTCAGTCCTATAATACTTCGGGTCATATCATTTACACTCAAAGAAAACTAGCGCTAAAGGCTTATTTCCAGCAAATGTAATCTCGATTATATTTTTGATTTTTCTGTAATAGCAGGTTTCGTGTCCTTCCATGTCGGTTGCTCTAGTAACGACTCCACTATTTTGAGTGGCAGCCATAGGATGACTAGATTCGAAAATGCTTGAACGAAAGCGATATCTATTGACATCGTAACGTCCATAGCTTTTGGCAGTTACGCTTCCAATAGATAACTGACGTAAGTCATCATTCAAATTCATTTCCTCGCCAAACTATCAATTATGCCACAAAGCATTAGCAAATTGTGTAATATTAGTTAACTAAAATTAGGTCTCGGAGCCACATAATTGAGACTTACACGGTCCCGAAGCCACATAATGAAATTAGGTCGCCCATGCATTCCATCACGTCGCAATTTGTCTATGTCTCTCGCTGTTGGCCTACCGAGAAATCTCATGTTTTGTTCATCAAACTCGCTGTCAAATATTATTGTAGGACATGAGATATTTGATAACATAAACTAATTCACATATGAACAATTTAAGGAAATAAGTCTTACACAAAGTATTTCTCCACCTCAGGCATATTCGTGAACATGTATAGTAAAGCAGACTTCCGTTCTTCCATAGTGAGGTGATATGCCTTGGGTGGACCAACAGCTTTGCTGTTTGTTTGAAAAATCGAAAGATCACTACACGGAGGCATCTCTCGTTCATCATCATGGTACCTCTTCTTTCGAGCAAATACATTATGTTCTTCTGCAAAGTAACAACTTGTGAAGTGTGCTACCTCCTTCAGTTTAAATTATTCCGCAATACATCCTTCAACTCTTGCCTTATTGCCCACCATTGCTCTAAGCTTCTTTAATGCTCTTTCTATATGAAACATCCACCTGTACTGAACAGGACCACCGACCTTAGCCTCATATGGAAGATGTATAAAGAGATGTTGCATAGGATTGAAGAAACCCGGTGGAAATATTTCTTCCAACTTGCACAAAAGCATCGGTGCCTCTTTCTCTAGCTGTTCCATCACATCTCTTTTGATTTCTTTAGCACACAATTGTCTGTAGAAATAGCTAACTTCAGCTAACGTTTTCCACACAGCATCGAAAATGTACCCACGAAACATTACAGGCATGAGCCTTTCCATAATTATGTGGAAGTCATGGCTCTTTAGTCTATTCATCTTCATTGTCTTCAAATTCATAGATCTTCTAAAACCTGTAGCATAACCATCGGGGAATTTCAGATCCTTCATCCACTTCATCACTTCTTTCCGTTACTTATGTTTCATGCAATAGTCAGCTTTTGGTTTGCCTCCGTTTTCTCTAAGCACTTGGGTTGGACGATCACATATCACGGCTAAGTCCATGCGTGCCTTGTCATTGTCTTTTGTTTTATCTCGGAAATTCGTGTATGTATTTATGAGGGCTTGGCAAAAGTTACTCTCTTGATGCATGACATTGATGTTGTGCATCAAAATCAATGACTTAGCATAAGGAAGCTCCCACAATCCACATATGTGAGTCCAGTTATGCTCCTCACCAAAACCTTGATACCTTTTCCCACTCTCGTCTAGGACAAATTTCCTATGCTCTTCTGTAATTTCTATCCCACTACGTCGCTTGGGCGGTCCCTTCGTTACGATGGTGCCTTCCTAAACTCCTTTATCTGCCTTCTAAAGGGGTGATTGAAGGGTAGAAAACATCTATGGCAATCAAAGTAACATATCTTGCCACCAGCACTAAGACAAAAACATTCTGTATCTTATGCACAATAAGGACATGTCAATCTACCATGCACGCTCCATCCAGATAAAATACCATACGCCATAAAATCATGAACCGAGAACATATACGCAACACGGAGATTGAATTTCTCCTTCTTGAAGTAGTCATAGGCTTCCACTCCTTGACATAGGTTCTTTAACTCTTCAATCAGTGGTTGAAGCATCGCATTGAGGCGTACGCTAGGATGCTCAGGCCTAGGTATAACAAAACATAGGAACATAAACTCATATTTCATGCAAAGAGCAGGTGGAAGGTTGTGTTGTATGGTAATGATAGACCAACATGAATACGACGCAGCGGTCATATTGAAATGCGTGAAACCATCAGTTGCCAAGCCGATACGAACGTTTCTTGCATCGCTGGCAAAATCTGGATCAAAGTTGTCAAGAGCCTTCCATGCATCACCATCTGACGGGTGCACCATTAACCCATCTTGTCTATCCGTACAATCTTTATGCCGCCTCATGTGCATAGCGGTCTTCCTCGAGAGAAACAAACGTTTCACTCTAGGAGTGAGAGGCATGTACCAAAGTTGTTTATGTGCAACCTTTGTCACCACCTTCTCCCCATCTTCATTTACAAGCTCCACGTACTTCGACTTCCCACATTTTAAACATTTCTGCTCTCTGCCATGTTCCTTCCAAAAAATCATACAGTTGTCCTGGCAAACATCAATCTTCTCATACTCCATACCAAGACCTTCAAGCAATTTCTTGGATTGGTATATGTCTTTAGGCATCTTATGACCCATAGGAAGAACCTCGCTAATCAAATCCACAAACTCCTTGTAACAATTAATAGAGAATGCAAACTTGGACTTGACTGACATTAGTCGTGTCACGAATTCGAGAAGGGTCACATCGGTGTTCCCATGAAGAGGCTCTTCTAACGCTTTGAGGAGGTCGAAGAACTTCTGAACCTCTGGTGTTGGTGAATCATGATGATCTGGGGCCAATTTAGGCTGCAGATCCTCAAACATATGATCCATCCTATCAACATCTTCACAGTCATCAACTTCTACTTTTGATGCTCGTTCAAGGCATGACTCCCCGTGGAGATACCAGACCTTATAGCCTGGCACAAAACCATGCGAGCACATGTGTAGTGTGACCTGCATCTTGGTGTGGCTCGTCATATTACTACATTTATTGCATGGACACCTAATATTATCTATTTGTGACAAAGCAGTTGCATGGTCCAGAAACATCTGAGTCTTGGCAAACCATTCACTTGTGTGACACCCACCCTTCTTGAAACCTTCATACATCCAATCATGTCTATCACTCATTATTGCGGTTGTGTACGAGTAAGGAGTGCGTGTGAGACATTCATGTTTCTACACGTCACACATACATCTATAGGTAAGTAGTAAAACTATATATATACATAACATCACCTTCATCACATTAACATGATATTCATCAAATAACAATATTTGCAACATCTAATCCATCAAATTAAATTATAATTGTAGAACATCAAATTCATTACCTATAACATCAAATCTATCAAATTGATTAATACTTGCATAACATCAAATTCATTAAATAATAATATCAAAACACATCATATCATATTTACAAAATCAAGTTAGAAATAGAAAATATCATACATCAAATCATATTAGGTCAAATCATACTAACAAATAATAATATTAAACAAATTGTAATCGCATTACAGTTAACTCCCGTCGGCCATAAAAACTGACAAAAATAAAAAACAACCATAATCATACTTCTAATCATGAACCATTTGTTTATACTGCTAATCATAAACAATTTATTTAACTGTGATAGAGCAAACACCTGGACGCGGACGACGATGATGGATAGCGTCGGTCGGAGTTGGTGCAGCTTCGGTGGCAGCACGAGTACGTCGGAGCCGCGGCTAGGAAAAGGTGGGCGAGCGAGGCGGGTACCGCCGACGGCTGTGGCCGGGGCGGGTACAGGCGGCGGCTGTGGCCGGGGAGACACCGGCGGCAGCGGCAGTGGGAGGCAAGACGGGCGGCGGCTAGGAGAAGGTGAGTGGGGCGAGTACCGGCGGCGACTGTGGCTGGGGCGGGTATGGGCGACGGCTACGGTGGAGAACACCAGCGGTGACGGCGGTGGAAGAGAAGACGGGCGGAGGCGTCGGCGGTGCAGAACACGGGCACATCGGCGGTAGAAAATTAGAGACAGAAGAATGAAGTTTGGACTCTCGGGTGAGTCCCTAACAATAGTAACTCTCGTTGGCTTGGTCCAGAGACCAACGGGGATTATTAACTCCCATCGGCCTGGTCAAGCGACCGACGGGGATTATTAACACCCGTCGGCTTCATACAGAGATCGACGGTGATTATTTAATCCACGTCAGCTAGAGGACGGCTAGCGGGATTGCTTAATTGTCGTCGGCTTGGGACAAAACCGAAGGGGATTAAAATAGCCGACGGGGATTTTCAATATTCTTGTTGTGATACCAAAGCCCGAAATGAGGCATATGAAATATCGAAGAATTTGCTTCATGGCCACAAGGTGGCTTCCTTGGGTTGGATTAAAATCTAGCACACATGCAAATGGAAAGCATAATATCCGGTCTACTTCCACATAATAAAGCAAGGAACCTATCATAGACCAGTATACCTTTTGATCTACAGACTTACCTCCCGCGTTGAGGTCCAAATGCCCGTTTGTTCCCATCAACGTCTTGATGGGTTTTGCATCCTTCATCCTAAACTTCTTGAGAATATCTTGCATATACTTTGTTTGGGAGATGAAGATTCCTTCCTTAAAATCCTAGAAAGTATGACAACTCGCCCATCATTGACATTTCAAACTTTTGCACCATCACCCTGCTAAACTCCTCACAAGACTTTTGGTTAGTAGGATAAAATATTATGTCATCAACATACATTTGGCATATAAACAAATCACCATCATTGTCTTAGTGAAGAGAGTGGGATCAGCTTTCCTGACCTTGAAAGCATTAGAAATAAGAAAATCTCTAAGGCGTTCATAAAATGCTCTTGGTGCTTTCTTAAGCCCATAGAATGCATTAGAGAGCTTATAAACATGGTCAGGACTATCATCCTTGAAGCCAGGGGTTACTCCATGTACACCTCCTCCTTGATTGACCCGTTGAGGAAGGCGCTCTTCAAGTGCATTTGAACGAGCTTAAAGAAATGATGAGCAACATAGGCTAATAAAATTTGAATAGACTCTAGCCTAGCTACAGGAGCAAAAGTCTCATCAAATCCAAACCTACGACATGGTCATAACCTTTTGCCAAGAGTCTTGCATTTTTTTCTTGTCACCACCCCGTACTCATCTTGCTTGTTACAGAACACCCACTTGGTTCCCACAACGTTTTGTTTTGGACGTGACACCAAGCTCTAGACTTCATTTCTCTTGAAGTTGTTGAGCTCTTCCTGCATGACTATCACCTAATCTAGATCCTGCAAGGCTTCTTATACCCTGAAAGGCTCAATAGAAGAAACAAAGGAGTAGTGCTCACAAAAATTAGCAATACATGAACGAGTAGTTACTCCCTTGCTGATGTCACCTAGGATTTGGTCCACCTGATGATCTCTATGAATGGTGGTGCAAAATTGGGCTGAAGGTGCCTATGTACTTCTTCCTCCTTGTCTTCATGTTCATGCACTCCCCTTGATACATGCCATCGTATGGAGGTACTTGCTCCTCACCTTGATATGGGGGTTGCGCCATTATTGAAGAAGAAGGTTGATCTTGTTCCTTTTGTTCCTGTGGTTGCACTTCACCTATTGCCACAGTCCTCTTTACAACTGTTGGAACCTCATTCTCATCTACATCATCAAGATCAACTTGCTCTCTTGGAGAGCCATTAATTTCAACAAATACAACATCACAATTGACTTCAACTAGTCTAGAGGATTTGTTGAAGACCCTATATGCTTTTGTATTTGAATCATAACCAAGTAAAAACCCTTCAATGAGTTTGGGAGCAAACTTTTAATACCTACCTCTCTTTATCAAAATGTAGTGTTTGCTCCCAAATAACAAAAATAGGAAACATTGGGTTTGTTACTAGTTAGGAGCTCGTATGCCGTATTCTTGAGAACGCGATGAAGATAGAGTCGGTTTATGGCATGGCATGTTGTATTCATGGCTTCTGACCAAAACCACTTTGGCGTCTTGTATTCTCCTAGATTGTCCTCGCCATGTCGATGAGCGTCCTGTTCTCCTCTCCACTATGCCATTTTGCTGTGGAGCGTAAGGGGTGGAAAACTCATGCTTGATGCCTTCCTCCTCAAGGTACTCTTCCACTTGTAGGTTCCTGAATTCAGAACCATTGTCGCTCCTTATCTTCTTCACCTTTAGCTCGAACTCATTTTGAGCTCGCCTTAGGAAGCGCTTGAGGATTCCTTGGGTTTCATATTTATCATGCCTAAAGAATACCCAAGTGAAGCAGGAATAGTCATCAACAATAACTAGACCATACTTACTTCCCCCAATGCTAAGGTAAGCAACGGGTCCGAAGAGATCCATGTGAAGTAGCTTCAATGGTCTTGATGTCGTCATTATGTTCTTGCTTGGATGACTTGTTCCCACTTGCTTCCTGACCTGACATGATGCACAAGGATTGTCTTTCTCAAAACAGACATCGGTTAGTTCTAACACATGTTCTCTCTTTAAAATGGAGGTTCTTCATTCGAACATGTGCTAGACAGTGATGCCAGAGCCTTACCATGTTAGTCTTAGCAAGTAATCATGCATCTAGATCGGCATTCTCTTTAGTGAAATCAACCAAATAAAGCTTGTCGTCTAATACACCTTTAAATGCTAATGAACCATCATTCCTTCTAAAGATAGTTACATCAACATTTGTAAAAAAAAGATAGTTATAACCCATATGATATAAATGGCTAACGGAAAGCAAATTATAACAAAATGATTCTATCAAAACAACATTAGAGATCGAATGCTCGGTAGTAATCACTATCTTACCCAACCCCTTTACCTTGCCTTAGTTCCCGTCTCCAAAGATGATCGTGTCATGGGAACCCTTATTCTTGATGTAGGAAGTGAACATCTTCTTCTCCCCCATCATGTGGTTTGTGCATCCACTATCAATAATCTAGCTTGATCCCCCCAAATGCATAAACCTACAAGGAATTTAGGCTTGGAGTTTAGGTGCCCAACTTGTGTTGTGTCCTGTCAAGTTAGTTACATAAGATTTTGGCACCTAAATGCAAGTCTTACCCTTATTGCATTTAGGTCCCATATTACAAGCAACAACTATATCATTTTTGCAATATAACACATAGGAAGCATCAAATGTGTGAAATATCATAGAAGGACCATGAGATGCATTCCTATCCTTAGGCGCATGAGAAGCAGCATGATTATGGCGAATGTGTGAAGAACTAGAAGATGCAGTCATGGCATATGAAGAATAAACAACATCATGACACATAGAAGGCATAGCATGATCAACACAAGCATGATGATGAACATTACGAGAAGCATTCTTGACATGAGCATAGATAAAATCATGGTTCTTTCTATCATGTGAAGAATGTGAACTACTAGCCATAGGGGCCTTCCCCTTCTCCTTAGTGAAGTTGGGGGCCTTATCGTCTTTGTGTCCTTGGCTCCCCATGGAAGCCAAGTCTATCCTTAATGGAGGGACGGCTACCAATGTTGTAGGTACCCCTAGCAAATTTTATTTTTTCACATTCATCTTTATAAGTTTTAAGTTGAGCATGGAGTTTAGCAATATCATCATTCAACATTGAAATCATAGAGTCATGATCATTGCAAGCATCAATACCGAAGTCCTTACATCTATTGCAAATAGATAAATGCTCCAAAGATGAACTAGCAACATTCAACTTTTCTATTCTAGCATTTAAATCATCATTTGCACTCTTAAGAATAAACATGGAAGAATGACATGAAGATAACTCACAAGAAAGCATTTCATTCTTTTTAACTTCTAGAGCAAGGGATTTTTCTACTTCTACAACCTTATCATGGTCTTAAGCAAATCCTCTTGCTTTTCTAGCAATCTATATTTTCATTAATAGCATCAATCAATTCATTGATTTTATCTACTTTGGATCTATCTAAGCCCTTAAAAAGATCACTATAATCAACATCATCATCGAAATCCTCATCACTAGAAGTGTACTCAGGAGTGTCACGTACTCGTAACTTCTTATCCTTAGCCATGAGGCATGTGTGGCACTCGTTGGGGAAGAGGGAAGACTTGTCGAAGGTGGAGACGGCGAGTCCCTAGTTATTGGAGTTGGATGAAGAGCAGCCTAAATCCCATTCCTTGTCGATGTGTGCCTCACCCTTCTTCCTATAGAACTTCTTCTCCTCCTTCTTTCCTTTCTTGTAATGGTCCTAGTCATTTTCATTATCAGGACATTGTGCAATAAAATGACTGGACTTACCGCACTTGATGCACGTGCGCTTTCCCCTTGATTTGTTCTTGGGATAGTCCTTGTGTCCCTTCCATGCTGTCTTCAAAAGTTTGATCACAAGCGCCATTTCCTCCTCATTGAGACCGACCACCTCAATTTGTGCCACCTTATCAGATAGCGCATCCTTGTCGGCCATCGCTTCAAGAGCATCGGGTTGCGGCTCGTAGTGTTGAGGAAGAGGTCCATTGGCGATGTCGTCGACGTACCTAGCCTCCTTTGCCATCATGCGCCCGCTCACAAATTTGTCAAGAATTTCCTCGAGCGACATCTTGGTGTACATAGGGTTCTCACGAATAAGGTTCACAAGATTATGATCAATGATAGTAAATGACCTTAGCATTAGTCACATGACGTCGTGGTCCATCCATCTTATGCTCCCATAGCTTCGTATCTTGTTCCCCAAGGTCTTGAGCTTATTGTATGTTTCAGTTGGCTCTTCATCCCTCTTCATGGCGAACCTCCGCAGCTCGCCCTCCACCAGCTCCATCTTGGTGATCATGGTGATGTCGTTCCCCTCATGAGAGATCTTGAGGTTGTCCCAAATCTCCTTGACATTGTTCAAGCCACTAACATTGTTGTATTCATCCCTGCACAGTAGTGGCTTGGGTATTTTTATGAATCATTTCTTGCATGTGAATAGCATTGTAATTTTTATCATCACTATCTACAACATGCATTTCATTTTCTACTATGTCCCAAATGCTAGGATGAAGAGAAAATAAATGATTGCACATCTTATGACTCCACAAAGAATAATCCTCCCCATCAAAGTGAGGAGGTTTACCAAGAGGAATAGACAATAAATGAGCATTAACATTGTAAGGAATACGTGAGTAATTAAAAGACGTCTTAGAATAGTTTGTTTGACTGTCTTTTTCTTTGAAGAGAATGGGAACTCGTCCTCCTTTAGTAAATATGAAGAAGCATCGCTATTGTAGTAGACTATCTTCTTGATGTGCTTCTTCTTCTTCCCATCTTTCTTCTTCTTGCCTGACTCGGAGTCGACGGTCTCTCCTCCCTTGGGTGTGTCACCGGAAAGGATCTCCTTCTCCTTAGTCACCTTCGTCTTTCCTTTAGGATCCATCTCTTTGGGTAGTTAGTCCCTTGATGAAGAGAACGACTTCAATACCAATTGAGAGCACCTAGAGGGGGTGAATAGGTGATCCTGCAAAAAATACATGAAACAACACAAACTTGGTCTATAAAAGGGTTAGTGTAAACGAAACCAAGTTTGAATGAGAAGAGGGTATGAAAATGGACTCTTCACTTGATTGCTCACTTAAGATGTGTATTCGAAAGTCGCCTAGAGGGGGTGGATAGGCAGAATCTGAAATTTACAAGTTTAAACACACACTACAAGTCAGTGTTAGCGTTAGAACGAATATCAAGTCCGGGAGAGAGGGGAAAACAAATCAACCAAGAAATAAAGCGGATGGACACGGTGATTTGTTATACCGAGGTTCGGTTCTAAAGAACCTAGTCCCCGTTGAGGTGGTCACAAAGACCGGGTCTCTTTCAACACTTTCCCTCTCTCAAACAGTCACCTAAACCGAGTGAGCTTTCTTCTTTACTTTTCATGGGTCACTTAGACCCCGCAAGGACCACCACACAACTGGTGTCTCTTGCCTTGCTTACAAAGCACTTGAGAGTAACAAGGAAAAAAAAGAAAGCCAACCAAGCAAACAAGAGCAACAAGAAACACAAGTGATCCTCTCTCAAGCCCTAATGCGCTAGAGTTGAATTTGGGACTTTGAGTGGATCGATCGCTTTGATTTGTCTCTTGGAGTGAAGTCTACTGCTCTTGTATTGAATGCAATGTGTGGAATGCTTGTATGGTTGGAGTGGAGGTGGTTGAGGGGTATTTATAGCCCTCAACCACCAAACAACCGTTGGGGTTGGGCTGTTGTCGATGGGTGCACCGGACAGTCCGGTGCGCCAGCCACGTCACCCAACCGTTAGGGTTCGGGAGCTTCTGACCGTTGGAGGCTTTGTCTTCTAGTGGCACCGGATAGGCACTGTTCACTATCTGGTGCACCACTGACGACTGCTCTGACTTCTGCACGCACTGTCCGCGTACTGTAGCGTTTGAAGGGGTCCGTTGCAGTCGACCGTTGCGCTGGATAGTCGTTACTCCGCTGGTGCACCGGACTGTCCGGTGAATTATAGTGGAGCGTGCCCTAAGAAACCCGAGATTGGCGAGTTGGAGACTGTATGGTCCTGGTGCACCGGACAGTCCGGTGTGCCAAACCAGGGCACTCTCGGTTTCTTTGCTCCTTTGTTTTTGAACCCTTTCTTCAATCTTTTATTGGTTTGTGTTGAACCTTTATGCACCTGTAGAATATATAATCTAGAGCAAACTAGTTAGTCCAATATTTGTGTTGGTCATTCAACCACCAAAATTATTTATAGAAAAAGGTTAAGCCCTATTTCCCTTTCAGTATTAAACTAGGAGCAATATTTAAGTGCAGTTTAAGCACTAAGATACAAAAGTCGCAATAAAGTAAACTGGACCAGAGACATGGCGATTTTTCTCGTGGTTCGGCCAAAGCCTAACTCCATGTTGTGGTGACCTCCTTTGGTCAAGGGTTGCACTCAACCCCTCTCAAGTGATCCAAAGATCAAACTTGAGTGTCAATCAATCCGTTTGTTAGGATCTCCATGGGTTTGGAGTCTCTCATGGCCTCACACAAATGATCACAATCAAATTTAGAGTAAGGGAGGGAGAAGGACACATACACAAAAGCACAACGCAACAACACACATAAGAAAGCCAAAGAAACGAGCGCAAGAAAACTGTCACTCAAACAACTCGAAATAGGTGCTCGGATCTCTCTACAATCACAGAACTGTGTGGATGCAATGAATCTAAGTGTTGGTGTGCTCTTGGTATGCTTGGGTATTGCTCCATGGAGCTTAGGGTCCCTTTTAAAGCTGAAAGGGGCCTAAGAGCCGTTGGAAGCTCCATTTCGAAGCTTCACACTTGCCTGTCTATGTGTGCACCAGACAATGCACAGTCCAACGGTCCCCGAATCTTTGATTGGCTAGTCTCCTGATCTAGGGGAACCAGACTGTCTGTTGACCCAGTTGGCCGTTGGAGCCGCTGACGTGGCCAATGTAGCCATTGGCCGCCTGTCATACCGGACTGTCCGATGATTAGCCTGGACTGTCTGGTGAATTTTAGCCGACAAGGCCCCAGACTGTCTCGTGCTGCCCAAACTAGCCCAAGTTTGGCTTTTTTGAGCCAAACTTCTCCATCTTTTCTTGACTCCTCTTGAGAGGTCCCCTAGCATTTAGATAAACATAGTTAGTACCTAAAACAATTTACTAAGCGTTGGGATCATATCTCTTTCATTCCTTTTCCTAGGATTTCCAATGTGTCCACAACTAAGTCCAAATGCCACTTTTCTTGCACAAAAGAGTTAGCAGTAGAGATGGCAATGGGTACCCAAAACCCGAAACCCAATGGGTTTTTACCCCATTAGGGTACGGGTTTGGGTCAATTTTCATACCCATGGGTTTGTTAATGGGCATAAATCTATACCCGGCGGGTTTATGGGTACGGGTTCGTTCCTATAGTACCCAAACCCGTGAACCCGTGGGTTTTTTAAACCCGACCAAACCTAGTGCATATTGTCATTTTATTTTATAAATGAACAACAAACTTGTTATTCCTTATTTACTTCCTAATTTTTATCAACTGGTGAATGTATCAGTAGTCGGTGAGAGTATTGCTTGCTTGCTATTATAGTTTTTACAAATGTTATATATGTGATGGATGGATAACTTAGTGCAAGGTCACTTAATTATACAAATTATTATTTGTATTTCATTCTCTCTATTAATAATTTTTATACCAAATCATGAACTCGTTGTTCATTACATAAAATCTAGATCATGATCTCATTAATCATTACGGTACTTATTGATTATGAGAAGAACAAGTATATTGGAGATGAAACCCGCGGGTAACCCATGGGTACCCGCTAACCCGATGGGTACGGGTTTGGGCAAAATCTCAAACCCGTCATGGGTACGAGTTTTTTAATGGGCATAGATATTTTTCACGGGTACGAATTTGGGATGGCAAAACCCAGCGGGTTTGTACCCGTTGCCATCTCTAGTTAGCAGCAAAGCAAAGGTGCAAGAAACATAGTATTACGTATGTGCAACTTATTCAAATAATTAAACCTCATGTTTTTGTTGCTTTACCTAGAGTTGGCCTTCTAATTCAACTCATTTGGACTTCTTGTCTTCAATTTTCTTTTGCTACACCTATGCCCATGCTCATATAAAGAGTGTTAGTTCAAAGTGGTGTGTTGAGCTTTAATCAGAAAAACAACTAAAATTGACACAAAGACACATTTCTCTTTGAAGACTGTTGTTACTCAACGATAGCAATGTTATTACTGCCCATTTGTTTATTGCTGATTTATTACTAAGTCACTATTTGATTCAGGTGAGTTATTTCTATGCGGTAAATGCAACATTACTAAGTTGTGTGTTGTATTGTTATTGTATCGACTGTACTATTACTTACCTAGTAGCAATGGTTGAATTATTACTGATATAAATACTGAGAAAATGATGATATACTTTGCACTTGTGTAGCGGGATAAAATTGAGAAACCCTGTAAGTTACTAAGTAGACAATGTCGTTTGCTAGATCAAGTACATGTTATGCAACGAGCATAAGATAATTATTTTTACAAATGGTTCCATCATCTCCTATGCCTATCACCGAGCCAGTGATACCTGGGGCCTTAAGTCTACTAAAAAAACTATATTTATTATTGTACAATCTGTAATATCATTGGACATTAGATGTTTTTGTCACTTACATGGTCCATTCGTTTACTTTACTGTCACCACTACTGGAATCTTCAGCTTGCGTGTGTCCGCTAACTGCGGTCGGCCTCTTGCCCCTGTTTGCTAAAGTGTTCTAGCAACGTCTTCTCGACATGTCTGTGGTGGTGCTAGAAACTTCTGCTTCATTAATCACTAGTACATAACGCGCGCCCTGCGCGCGATGTTTTTTTTATTATCACATAAAAATGTATATTAAATAAGGAATGGTATTTCTGATGATATTTTTATAAATTTGGTATCAGTTCAAAGTTGTATATCAACTAAAATATATATGTTGCAATGATTAGCATGACTTAAAGAACGGATGCTGCCCTATCTTGCAGGGTGGTGTTTTTTCTTCTGTGTAAATAAGATGGCAAGCATAGTAATAAAATATTTGTGATAGAGAGGAAAGAGAGAACGTTAATCTGAAGCGTCACTGTGGTTCTTAAGATGTCCTTAAATTGTAGCACAAATAATTATTTAAAAGTTAATGATAATTAGCTACTATATAAAACTCATTTCCTTGGAGTAGAAGCAAACTTTTTTTATCTAGCAAACTTTTTTTATCTGATTCTATGCCATCTGAAACGTCACTACGGTCCTAAAGATTTCTTTCAAATGTAGTACAAATAGATATTTTGAAAGTTAATGATAATTAGCTACTATATAAAATAAGGCATCACATGTCCATTAGATATACAATTTATATGACCTCTACTACATCGAATATTGTCTTCGACGGTACAGACCTTGTGTCAGTGTTAGTATAATGAAATTTTGATGTGTATAATGTACTAAGGATAATAAAACATGATTGACAATCTGAATCTGAATAACCTCTAAAACAGGCATCCACCTCTGTTGCTAGCGCCAAGGCACCAATTAGGAAGAAAATATTTTTCATTTCTTGGATACGGAGGACACCAAGAGCCAACACTATCAAGCCGTTAGCCCACATTAATAAGATATCATGTAAGGAATACTTAGCATGGCCAGAGCATAGGGACTTGTTCATTTCAACTTCAACAAATTAAAATAAAAAAAATGCAACCAAAGTCGTTTTACTGGATTGAATGGAGGAAAAGGAGATGGCATGCATCGAGGAAATTTTGAGAGTGGGAACTAAAATGTATTGTTAGCGCGCACGAATAACACGGTTCGGATGGAAACCAGAAAAAGGAAAACAAATGCAGTATCAGTAGTAAGTCATGTACCATCTGGTTGCCGCTTTACCTGACAGAATACAATCAATTCAAGATGGTAGTTTTACTGCCACAAAGAAAAAAAGGAACTTGGGGAGCCTCAGCATCTTGCATCGGAGGAGTCATAAAATTTGACTGTCTAGTTCCAAAACCTAAAAAAGAAATCACAAGGTCAGCCTGCTATTCAGTAATATTTTTCAAGCACAATATTTAGTAACAAAAAATTAGTGCACTATTCAGATTTCAGCACTTTGTGCAATAATCGGTTTTCTGGTATTCAGGAATGAATTTTCAAGTCATTGAAAAATTTCTCAAGCACTGTATTCAGTATACAGAATCGAATCCAAACAATAAAGTAATATAATTGACTATGTACAAATCAAATGACTTAAGTGTTACGGGCAACAAAGTATGTGAGAAGCTACTCTACAGCTCAAGCCTTTGCAGCAAGAACCGGACACCAGCTGAATCTATCAGGCTCCTATCCTCCACTCAAGAATACAAACATATAGTGAGGCATCACCCATGAGATAGAACAATACACGGGTGGACCAGATCCATGGCAGCCGCAACGACATCCTCTTCCAGGTGCCGGCTTGGATAGAAGGGAGGGGGGAAAAGGCTAGCGCATAGCTCACGGCGTGGCACAGCGTGTAGGCGTAGGACGGCCGAGACCGAAGACAAGGATGACGATGAGCGAAGTGATGCATCTGAGGGCAAGGCCAAGCCGCAGTGCAGCAACAGTCGGGGTGTGAGGCTTAGGCGGCAGTGTTAGCGGCGAACGAAAAGAAAGAAAAGAAGAGAGAAAACCTAGAACTCTAGGTTGAATGGGGAATACAAAGGAGAAATTACCTCTTCCTCGCCTTCGCCGACGCGGTGGTCGCCGCCCAACATGGGTAAGCCAGCGGCCGGAGAATGCTCTCCTCTGTGTTCTTTTTTTAAACGCAACGCGATGCTTCTAGAAGCAACGAACGACAAGCACAGGTGGAGGAAGGAGCGACAGACGTTGATCTACGATCGAACGATTTAAAATAGATAGAGCGACGTGGATACTACGAAAGCACTTGATTCTGTATCGCTCCGTTCATTGACGATCGAATGATCTGAAATTTTTTTTAACGACGTGGATAGGCTAGTTGCTGGCGGTTTGGAGCTGCTTTAATAAGGCGTACCCAGTGCCGTAGGCTTCCCGCACTGTGCGGGGTCTGGGGAAGGGTATCTTTAAGCGCCAAGCCTTACCCGCATAATATGCAGAGGCTGGGGCTCGAACCCGGGACCTTCCGGTTACAGACGGTAGGCTCTACCGCTGCACCTAAAGAAGAAATGCAAAGTAAATAGTACATGGTAATATGAGTAATATAAGCTATGCCCATTTTAATATGTATACAACATATTTGTGTATTTTTTTCTTCACATACAACATAGTGGCATGGAGAAGCTTGATATGAACAGATATAATAACTAATTTAGTTTTTTTTTGTTTGGTAGTGTAACTGTATTCTGCAAACTAAATATTACATGGTGGTAAACCTTTGGGGGAAAACACATGGTTTGCTGGACAATAGTAAAACGGTACTAAGCAATGAAGATTATAGTGGTAGTATGAGTAAGCTATGTCAAAGAGTACATAATTATAAATATTTTGAACAGAACGGAATACTGTTTTCTAGATGAAGTACGGCAGAGGAAGACGATACCTTTAGAAATCGTTAACTGAATAAGTGCAGCTCTGCAGAAATTGTTGATACAAAGAGAACTTGAACTTGTATGAGTGATAATATATAACAGTACCCATATTGTATAATAGTCGTAGCTGCAAACTGCATCGTAGGCACAATACAACATGTATTACAATAGCGTGGAACCCAATTAAATAAAGATCACTACAACAATTGAATGAGCACATAATCCAGTAACATAGGTCAAAAAGACCATCTCTAATATTAAACTTTATGGCAGATAAATAAAAGATATAGAGAGTTCAATACAGTAGTTGAATGGGCACATAATCCAGTAAGAAAAACCAAGAAGGCCATGTCGAATATTAAACTCTCTGTCACATAAATAGAAGACTAGGTAAACTATTGTCTAAAAACCTTACCGAATGACTTATGATGCCGCCATAAAACAAATATTGACAGCAAGAGAAGCATTTGAAAGTCTGCACCCATATCACCGTAAAAGGAACCGTCAAATGTAATGATCAAAAGAAATGATATTTAAGATAACTGTAAACTCATCTTCATGGTCATGTCTATGGTAGCTCTAAAAGGAATGGTCTTACTTCCAACAGAAAAAAACAACATATCTAGAACTGGATTGGTCGAAAAGAGGTATTGAAGACCGTAAGTGTAGAATTATCTACATGAACATGTATATTAGACATATTAAATGAACTACTATCTGCTTTCAGAACTGTAATTTTTTACCAGAGACACGATATACATCAAAATGTCACCTTCAGGAAGGCTTTCAAATCAAATAATACGGTTGTGTATTGAATGGAACATCATTTTTTTACTTAACCACGGAAGAGGAAGGCTGTATCTGTAGAAGTCATTAACTAAGTGCAGTTCTTGTAGAAGATATTGTTGCTATAAAGAGAAATCAGAACTGCTTGAGCGCCAATATGCAACAATATTCATGTCATGTAATAGTAATAGCTTTAAAGCAAAAATACTTAGATTACGCGTATCATATAATAATATCAGCTCCAAATCAAAAAAAAATCTAGAATTGTATGCACTTTACAACAAATATTACAATTACGGTGGTCGGAAAATGAACAGAGGTTAAGAAGGCCATGTATAATACTGAAGTTTATGTCATTATACCTCTAGACAAGCTAATCTTTCTCTAACAACCAGACAAGCACAAGCTAATCTAAGCCAGCACACATATCTTACTGTCCTGGCTCTGAACAAATCAACTTACCTTCCAGCAAGCCTTCCGAAGTAAATAATTCGATTAATATAACTCTCATTACAATGCATTGCACAATCATAGTTCTATATAATATAATTTGAATTGACCTAAGAAAATTTCCTAACTGCATCGACCAAAATCATGAGGTGTACAAATCAGGAGCAACACGCGGCACAGGTCATCGAACTTCCGTACCTTGGTCCGTGACAAGATTGAAGACAATAGTTGGTTCTAAAGAAAATAAGACCATCTAAAATAGAGTTAGGTAAATTCTGATAAGAGCTAGTTATGCATGTTTTAATGTTTGATATTAGGTTATTTTATTTACACAAATTGTTTTTGAAAGAATGAATAGGCATATCTGGTGAAGTCTTCTCGGTATCACTGACCAAAACATCCACTCCATGTTCTTTGAGAACCTGGTTTTGTAAAAGAACAATATCAGATTTTGATGCAGTCAGAAAAAAAGAAAATTAACATATAACTAAAAAGGCGCACAATACATACTTGATGCCTGGGGTGAGCACCAAAAAGAGATGGTCTAGGACATATGAAGTAACAAAAAAGTCAAAGTAATAGTAAATTTTATTTGACATTACACGTATCATACACAGTACTTGAATATATTGGTCTGAAACCTATTTCTTGTGAAACATAAGCATCACTAATAAACTGTGCGAACAATGATCCAAGTTTCCACATATTCAAAAAAGAATGAGTTGTTGGTACCTATACATCAATGAATGTAGTCATCATCATCCTGTTACCACCAACCATTCCAACCATCAGTCCTTCACCCTTGTCCATTGTTTATGGAGATCTCACCTGAAGCAAAAAAAACTTTAATAAAACTTTCCATGTATGGTTGGCGACCTGAGTGATGCAACATTTGACAAAATTGAAGGTGAACAACACCATATAATCATATAGACAACAAAAATCACCCCTACGACATTCAATTAAACATTACCCAGGGCATATTTGGTGTTTTTAATCTTTGAACCTAATATGATTCCAAACTCCAAAGCAATGCAGTAAGCATGCTAAATTAAATAGCAGATGCGTACGTGTTCCAAAAAATGAATGAGCATGGAGTAACCAAAGACCAAATAGCAGAGAATTACGTGCAAATTGGGAATAGAATGTTAGTCGTTAGGAGTTTAGACATGTTTGCACTTAATATACAAACGACCGAGAAGGAGCTTCAAATTAGGTCTCTATATGGCATCTCCCTGGCTCTCCCTTCCCCAACCCTTCATGCGACGCGGGTCTCACTTCTGCCACCGTCTCCCGGGATGACCTGTTGTACTGCGTGGTGTCCCATGTGTTTCCTGGACCGGATCTGATGGGCACCACCAAGGGAGCGCACGTGAACAACATTGGAGACGATGCTGGACGGCGTGGCGCGGCGGGTTCGAAGGAAGGCATCGTGGCTGATGTCGCAGCAGCGGCAAGCGAAGCGACCACAACTACGTCGGGTGATGCGGAGGCGGCTGGTGGCGTACGGTTCGTGGGGGCGGGGTGTTGCAGCCAGCGAGACGAGCCTTGTCAGTTCACATCGGAAGGAGGGGCAGAGGGATAAGGAGATGTTTGGTGAGAACTTACACGCGAGTGGAGGGGAGCAGGAGCTCGAGAGGGATATAGCTGCCATTGAAGTCCCTGGGCGGCGACGTCGTCACCGCCTTCTACTTGGCCGTGGCCGACGCGATGGCCGGGCAAAGGTGTTTGAGGGGATGGGCCGATGGGGATCCTGGCGACAAGCAGTCAGAGAGAAGTAGAAGCGTTGGGGCTGAGCTCGATGTACAACCCAGCGTCATCTCGAAGCATTTCTCTATTGAGGCCGGACGGAGGGAGTGAGGAGGAAGAGAGACGGAGCGAGGAAGCATCACTAGAACTGGAAGTCTCCAGAAGCGACATGAACGAGAAGTGCACGGGAGAGCACGCGATCAAGGTGGGCCAATGATACACGATCGAATGGACACAAAGATTTTGGACGACGTGGATGGGCTAGAAAGAGGCGGTTTGGACCGGCTTTAATAATAAAGAAAAGAAATTACGTCTGCCAGCAGAGGTCGTCCTCTTGCCCCTACTTGCTGAAACCTTCCAGCAATGTGTCGCTGGTTTCGTGTGAAAATTACTGGTGAACTGATAAATACTAATGTCTGAACGTAAATAATTATTGAGCGATACATTAATTATTAGTGACTGATATAAATATTGATAGAAGTGGATAATTGTTCGAGGGTACAGTTGTTACTAGAATTTTGTTGAATGAATACGCGCTGAGTATAACTAGAAGTTACTGAACATATAATTAGATAATTACTAGGTTGTACAATTTAGTTTTTGGAGGAGAGTAATTATCATATGTGTACACAATAAACAATAATTGCGCTATAAAAAATAAATGAATATATTGTTGCTGATCAATCAATGTATATCGTCTCTGTTATTACTGAGAGTAGTGTGGTTTACTTACAGGAAGGTTGCCATAATTTGTTTTCTTGGCACTGTTTGATCTTTTGTCCAGATCCAAAATATGTTTTATGTACTTCTGGTGAAAACACTCCACCTAGGTGTTCCTCCAGGCAGCGCCAACCCCGCATTGCAAGTTGTCGAGGTAATACAACTACGAAAAAGGTAAAAATGAATGAAGAAAGGTCTTACTACATAGGAAACTCTATTGGCAATGTGCATCATCTAAAAAACGTCTAGGTATCAAACAAACATATATAGTAGTGAATAAAAATAAAAATACTTACAATCAGAAACAATACACATCTATGTATGCTGGGTGTAGCTGCTTTCTTGCAACGATTCCTCCTGAATTTGTCTGCCTTTATTTTGAGATCATCACAAATAGCCTAGCAACAATCATATCGCTGCGCTACCTCCAATGCTTCGACACGAGCAAAATCACTCCCTAAGATATTCAAACTGGTCGAATGGCACAAAAGAGAATTGCTTGCAAGAACAAAAAACATTTTAAAATTCAATCGTCTCCGTGGTTTCTGTGGTTGTTGGTCATTCTTTCAACAACCCAACAAAGAACCTCATTGGAATGGAGCTTGTTATAAGCAGATATTCCCTTTGTGTGATCATTTATGAACATCTTAACCATTCCGTTTTTCTCGCATAGTTTTCTATACAGAAAAATTAATAGAAAAAAATTACTGAACATATGGCGAACACAAAAAGGAAAAAAACAAAGAAGAATCTTATTGTTACTGACCTAAAACTGTATCTGGCAGTACTCATGGAATGGTAGTCGAGCTCCAAGAACTTCTTGTCTCCCCTCGGCAATCCAGCAACAAGTTGAACAACCTCTGCTGTTATTGGCAAGGATCGGCCACCGACTTCGATGTATAGAGGGGAGTCATACACACTAGACAATAAAAGGCAACAAGGATCTTATCCTCAATTGCTTCAATGTTCAGAGTCAAAGCCTATCTCATTTACCCTTTCTTTTAGCCTGTCTGACATCATAAATGCTGCATTTTTCAAGGTGGCAGGAGTGCATCTCATTGTAGAGTAGAACCCATGCATCTCCTTCTCCCCCTTCACATCTCCGAGTTGCTTCATCGGATCGAGTTTGATCTTTGGTAGCTTCGCTGGTTGTGTGGCGTCTAGATGATTTCTCCCTCGCAGACCTCCAAACGATGAGTGGTCTGGACTATACATCTGAGTCATCAACGCTTGAAACATAAACTGGGAAGTTTTTTCAAACTCCGGTTGGGCCACACCTGGGCCCCTTAGCGGGAATTTTCATCGGTTTTATGGAGTACTTGAATGTGTGTGCTCAGTAGGTGTAGACATTGTTTGCAACAGTGAAACATAAAAAAATTCAGATACAAAGATAATTATACATGTATTACTGATTGCTGGACGTTGTTACTGAATGTTAGTCATATTACTGATACTGGTAACTTCAAAAATAGTTACTGATGGACCATAATATTCCTATACATATTACTATGCATTTGATCGGGACTGATAATTATTGCTAATCCTATCCATTTATTAACGAGTAATGTATTATTGGATCTATATGTACAAATTATAACTAACACAAAATCTTATTACTATTATTAAAAATCACATATTGTCTGACGAAAAAATCCCTTGTTGTCTGCTGAGCATTTTTACCGATTTGAAATATACATATTACAGGAGATTGTTACCGATTAGAATACATATTACTAGCTGTAGGACGTTGTTACTGAATGTTCGACGTTGTTATTGACTATAAACAAAAACGCAGATAAAAACTATCTATAACATATATAACTGATTGCTCGACGTTGTTACTGACAATATGTATATATTATTGTATTAAAAGCTATAGTGTATTGATTATATGATAAAATCAAATACAAAACTATTACTGAAAAAATATATTAGGATGTTACTGATGCTAACAAATAAAAAACATCATATCATCACTCCTCATCAATGATTTTTTTTAAAAAAGGAGTGTTGCAGAGTATGATTCACTTGAAAACAAAATATATGCATAATCCAGTATTAACTTGACCATAAATACGTTGGAGAAACTGTTGGAATAATCAACAACGATTTTGGTACCGATAAGCAAAAACCTACCTGATAGAGAATCGCAAACCCCACTTCGTCGCGGCTGATGATCTTCTAGACTCTGTAACCACGCGCGCCTCCACCGGATTTTCACTCGTATCGACCAAATACGAAACCCTAGAAAATACGCGATGAACCTCCTCCCCCACGACGATTCTGACCGGTGGTTGCAAGCGCTTGGAAAGCGATTTCAAAAATAGGGGAAGCGATGGAAAATATGGCATTGTAAAAGGCATCCGACATTTTTGTTGTGTTTATGCTGGCCAATATGGCTCGATGCGGTGCACCCAGGTCGGGTGTGGACGCGGCCGGTACAGTCAGGCCAAATCGGTGTGTCGGCTCGCTTGGGTGATGCTTCACCTAAGGTGATATATAGCATTCAAAAAAGGAAAATTGAAAGTAAACAAAGCAAAATCCAAACATGACGCAAATATCATCATCATACACATGGAGAATCATCCAAAGCTTTACAAGTCCAGCAAGGACAAGAAAGAAACAAGGTGAAGGCACGTTGATACAAACATTTCCATGACTTTTATCCCGAGTAGATTCAAACAAAGGCAGTAACAAAGCAACACCATATGGTAGAACTGCATTTTTATGTCTCTTACATAAGAACTGCATTGCTCCATCGGGAGAGTTATGTACAAGGCGGGACCAAAAGTAAGGCCACCAACTTTGGCGTCCTCGTGCAAGGTTAAAACCAAAATGCCTCTAGCTATGGTTCCAACTCATAGAAAGCAAGGAAAGGAGCCTATGAAGATTGTGGGGTTTCTAGAAGGCGATACATTGTGATCTCATGTTGCTTGAAATACCTCCGGTCTTCCTCATCAACAATGACTAGGTTTAGGTAGTATTTAACACTAAACTTGTTGTTTATGTTGCGATGAGTTGGGGTAAGCTCATACGGCGTCAAGAATAGTCTCACCGGAATCGATTCTCCTGCGCAATCATTGTTGATAAACTTAGCAACTACTGAGTGGAAGAGAAATTTACATAGAAAATTCAACGTAGTGTTCTCAAATGCCAAAAAATAACGCTTACCTGTTACCATTTAACAAGAATCAAGTGACAGCAAGTTTGCTTGAAACCTATGCATGTCTTTAAAAATACAAGAAGGGGAGGGGGATATGAGCAATACCTCTAACTGGGGCGCCATCCATAAGCTCAAATTTCGCTAGTGTCTCAGTCTCAACGTATGTGTTAGGACCAGACCCTGTAGATTCACGCCGACGAATCTCAAGCTCCATGTTCTTTATCTTTATTCTGACCAGAAGAAAATATATCTTTCCTATGATGACATCTTTGAGATGATACCTGAATTAGATTTGGGCCATAAGAAAGTATGTTCCTGACTTGCCAAAGCAGGTGAACACAAGAACATGCTGTTAAAACAGTATGTAGTGCTTACTTGCTTTTGCTGTACTCAAATTCAATATGCAAGCAATCTTCAATGCCAACTTCCATCTGAAAAGGCAAGACCGTTATACTCATCTAATGAAAACATCCAAATATTAACTCCAATATTTGTAACAAAAGTTTTGCAAATTGGTGCTATAAACAATTCACTAGGCAATCTATTAGGGTGCACTCTTATCTTCTCTTCAAACTATTATGATATTTCAGATGCGGCCAAATGGTAGCTCATATAATTATGGGCAAGAATTGAAATTAGCATATGGCTATCTAAGCCCTAATTGATAAACTAGACAAGTCTCACTTACATGGCCCAAAAGGCATCATGACTTATTAAGTCGGGTCAAATTGCTAAGGCTTTAAAATTGGAATAAGACACAAAGTTATGAGGACTCACCTTGATGCTGTTGTTGATTGTGGGAACTAGAGAGTAGTTTCTTACCTGAAAACAAACATTAGAAGTATGATTGGGTGGTGCAAAAGAAACACAAACTACAAAATCTTAATAAATTCCTAGGAATCATTCAAGATTTTTTTTTCAAAAATATTGGTACATGTAAAAAAGAGATATATGCCATGTGGCATTTAAATTGCCAAAACTCAACTCAAATTAAACACAACAATTACAAGTTGGAGACACCAAAGGTTGCACTGACCCAGACAAATAATAGATCAATGAGATGAAGTCCCCACTTAGTCACTTACACAGAAGTCCCGCGATTCCACAATGCTGCCAACATAATTTCTGCCAATTGTTACTTTCAGTATGTACCTACAATATAAAGTTCACTTTTAGAAATGATGTTATGAGAGTAGTTGATACCGCACATCATGCAAGCTAGTTAGGATGAGCCGTGCAAATCATAACACAAGCATTTTACTATTTCTGTTTTACCTCAATCTGACATTTGTCCCATTATATGACTCATATGGCATTTCAACAGTAGAAAACTCAAATGGATAAGTCTTTCTTTCATATATTTCACCAGGGACATCTAATTCACGCACTGCAAGGACAAAACAGGCACTTCAAGGGAAGAGATAGGCATAACAGAGAAACAGTGAGTTAGCTCTAAAACAAAAGGTGCCAAGTTATACATGTTACATGTAACCATTGTAGTAAAGAAGAGAGCGAAGAATATATGAATTAAACAAAGGTACCATTTAATAGTGCTAGTAAAACAAAATAATGATATAACAGAAAACAATAGTTTCAGGAAACCACATTGACATCTTGAATAAATTCAACAGAAAAAATCTACCTATTGAAGTGAAGTCGTAGAAGTTGCCTCTGTCAAAATACAGCTCTGTAGTACAAACAATGGCACACAAAATTTGTTAGAACCTATCAAGAGATATAAAGTGTCGAAGAGCAGCATTATATCTTATGGTTGGAGAACAAGGATCAGTTCTCAGCAATTGCTCTTGCTTCATCTTCCAAATTTTTGCAATTTGTCAGTAGCCCAAGGGTTCACCATGAATGGAAATTGAACAAAACTCTGACTGTGAATACACTTCTACAAATCGTTTCTCAACAAACAGTTCATTCAACGAACTGGATCGACTGCCACACTCATATGGCTCCCTAGATCGCACTAGGGCACCTAGGTTTAGAACAGAACAGATCAGAGGAACATGGGAGAAATTTGGGGAGTAGCACAGTCGAACTTGTACCTATCTGACCCAGCAGCTCAATCTTCACACCCGTGTGTTCAAGCCTTTTACCTGGGACTGGAGCGATCGACACCTGCATGCAATTTCGTAAGGACTTAACCCACTCAAGTCACTCACACCAGCGTGAACAAAGAGGAAAAGGAACCACAACTGGCACTAGCACTACCTCTCCGGCTATGGTCTCAAGGGTCTGGAAGGCCGGCACCATGACAGTCTTCCCGTTGTCCTTCTTGATCTGGACCTGCAAGTGTTCAAGGAGCCAATCAAATCGACCCAACAGCAAGCCCGATAAAAATCTGTAAGGATGTAGCAGTGACATCAAGAATCAGGAACGAAGAGGGGAGTGAGGACGCACCTGCTTCCGGGTTCTCTCATCGGCGAATGTGACGAAGATGTCGCAGGGCGGCTTGAATGCGCCGATGATGTAATTCTGGGACAGGAAAGAGTGCAAATCAGAGGGGATTTAACCTCTAAGGCTCCACGCGCCGTAAAGGTGCCAAAGATGCCATCTTGGAGAGGGGAAACGAATTAAGAGCAGCCAAGATTAGATGGCCTGGGCGTTGATTACCATCGTAGCTTCTGGGTCAGGGAAGCGAGTCCAGCGGCGATCCAGAGGCGGCGGCCAAGCTGGTGCGACGGCGACGGCGAAGGAGGGAGGGGATCACCGGCGAATCAGCAGCATATGCTTACGGAGCTTTAAATCTGGTGAAACTCCAATAGTTCTCTAAACAACTCTCTAAATCTTAAATTTAAGAAGTGAACAGAAAAATGCTTCTCCAATGGTTCTCTAAATAAACTTGCTAAATTTACTTAGTTGCTATTCAACTCTATTTACTTTCCACATTTAGCAACTCGGTAGGAACTCTCTAAATGCAGTTGACGTCAATTTCTTCATACTAGCGTGATTATTTTTCCCTTTCTCACACAGTGAGATAGCCAGGTATATAGCACGCTCTTTTTTCACTTTCTAGCATAATGAGGTAGCTAGGTCAAACACGTATGACGCAATTTTCTCCTTCACCGTCGAACCCAACTTTCTTATAGGTTGCGCCACCGGACCACCACTCCTCTATAGTTTATATCGACCGGCCTTTTTTTTTCTTCCGCCCTAACATCCTCTGCTCTCAACCTTATTATCAGGCAGATCTCATAGGGGCAGGGCCGCTAAAGCTAGATTCAAAATCGAACTACTTCCTAAATATGAGCAACTATTAGAGACGAAGTTATTTTTTACTTCTAATAGCTATTTAGCAACTTGCTAAATATGATTTTAGCAAGCTATTTTTTAGAGAACTACTGAAGTTGCTCTTATCTAGGAACAGCATCGACGCCCCTGGAGTCTGGACCAGCACCGACGCTCCCTGGATCAGCTCCCACGGTCGCCGCCTCTTCCGCAATCTACCTCCCCCTCCACTCTCCCGCATCCTACGAGCACCAGAACCGACGCCAGATTTGGCAATGTGCCACTCCACCCCGCCATCTCCGGCGTTGATCTTCGGCGCTGATTTGGGATGCGCACAATCTCTATCCCCGATTTGGAATGTAGACGATTTCCCGGTGATTCCTGCACCCAGTAATTCCTGCACCTATCCCCCAAATGTCGTGATTCCGCGTTGCTCCACCCCCACGCCACCCACTTCTACGGCTTCAGTTGTCGGTCATCGTCGTCTGCCCTCTGGCTTTGTCCTCCATTTGACTCCGCAGCACGACGAGACACGTCCTATATCAGCACGGCGCTTCCCGCCGCCTCCAGCGCGGTGCAGGTACCCTTCCTCGCGTTAGATCTGACTCTGTTTCTATTGATTTGCGTTGGGTTTGGTGTGCGGCATAGCTTCTGTTTTGATGTGGGATGACTTGCATGTATCAAGCTTTTGTTCTGATGTGGCCAGAACCAAGCTTTTGTTCTAAGTTTAGCAGCCTGCTGGAACTCGAGGCATTGTAAGTTTAGATTTAAGGAGCTGACAAAGACGCCGTAATTTGTTTCATATTTTCAGTCTGTTCATTTTTCATCCATGGTCTTGTCGACATCATCAGTGTTTCTGCGGAGACATGATAAATAATCATTTTGAAACCTTCTACGACTAGGTGCATAAAATCCTAAAACGGACTAAATATTAATACTAACGTTGCTTTTTCCATTGCTTTCATAGCTGCATCTCCAGTTCTCAATGCATCAACAGTCTCTGTTGTAGCTTTAGCTGCTTCTAACATGATCATCTGTATTCAAATGGGTTATATAGTTAACACACAGCGTACAGTAAACAAAAAAGCAATATGTTTGAGTGCAAATATACCTGATCATGGATTCTCAACCGACAATTTCTGAGTTGCTCAATTTGTTGCTCATAAACTTTTTCCCTCTTCAAGGATTGTATAGCCACAGGGCAGAGGAAGTTTATTTGTATTAGCACAAGTTTCTATACATGAAGTTTCCATTGCATAGGAAATGAAGTTCGTGGCATTTAATGATGATCAACATTAGTTTGCATGGAAGCCAAAAAGAGGAAAACAAGCATATCTGTATTAGCTAATAATAAATCAATTTTTTTATCCATTATGTCAAATGCAGTCATGTATTAGTTCATGTTGTTTGTGTTCAGTTATGGTTTAGTCTATACAATGGTTCTGAGCATGACCATCTCGGCCAAATGTTTGAACGATTTCAGTAATTTACATTTTTTAGTTACTGTGTTGAGTGCAAGCATCATAAGTGCCTCCTTTATTGAAATCGAAAACTTGCCCATATATCCCAAAACCCTAAACTTCTTGATTATGTATTTCAATTGGCTGCTAAACTCAAGTGGAAAAAATTCTCTCTTTAAAACAAAAAACTCGACAGTTCCTATACCCTTGTTTTTAGGTATGTACATACTACCTGAGCATGACCATCTCGGCCTTATGTTTACATATTTTAGTTACTATGTTCAGTGCACGCATCATATGTGCCCACTTTATTGAAATCGAGCACTTGGTTCTACATCAATGTCTCATTGATGTTCTTCCTTTTGCTTGTTTGCAAAACTGAAATCCACTTGTGTTGAACAACTACTTATGATGAACAACTACTTATGTTTTCGTTATTGTTCTCAGCAACTTTGCCTCTTGTATTTTTAGATTTTGGGTCGTGGATAAAAGTTGATTGAACTCCAAGCCAATAAATCAAATCTACACATTCAGGTACATGATCCTTTATTAGTTTACCAGTTTTTTTGCTACTCTATCTCATGACACTAGCCCTTTTTCTACTGCCAGTTGTACACGATTTTTGGTTGACTATGAATTTGTTTGTTATGTTACAATAGTTTGTGAACCTTGGTGTGCTTGAGACTGCATAAATCGTGTCAAACTGTGTGACAACAATAGATAGGTTTCTCGTAAAAAATGTGTGCAAACTGATACCTGGTGACAATAAGCATCAGATTGTGTGTGAAAGTAACTAAACCAGTATTGTCCCTAGCAGATATTCTTTAGTGAAAACGGAGAACCAACATAAACATATCTGATGGGGCATGCTGGTCGCACACAATTCACAGACATCTCAAACACCAGCACTAAAGGTAAAAAGTTACTACACACATCTCGAATAATGATTTAAACATAATAAGTAGAGGAACACTGAAACACAAAGTTACATTGTAGGTGATCAAAATGGATCAAACTCGCTTGGACCAATGGTCGATGCTAATGAATGTAAGAGGCAAAGGGATAAGAAAAGATATGCATCGATGTCCGTTGAACAAAAGAATGAGAACAACAGGAAGCGTCGAGAAGCACGCCAACGAAATAAAGGACTAGCAATAAAGCCCGAGTCATCTAGAGGTGGTGAAAATTTAAATTTTGTAACCGTTATACCTACATGCCCCTACAATACAAAGTTGACATGTATCCTTTTCTATATGGGTAATGGGTAATTAAATGAAGAAGACATTAATACCAAGCAGACACGTGAGGCGATTAATGTTGAAATAAGTGGAGATTTGCATCTTGGTTCAGGTACACGAACATTTTACCAAAAAATTCAATACATCCTGTTGCTGATTAGTATGCATTAATCCTATATTTTGGTTTTCATCATGATTCACAGATAGCTTTCCAGGTAACTGTAGCATCATTGATTTCACAAATATTGCAACACATGACATTACAGGTATAACAATCATAATTTTTAGCCATTGTATTTTTTCATTGAAAAGGCTCCTGTCTTTTGTACCACTATTGATTTGGCTAATGCCTAGGATGATTATGACATGTCCTGTTAAAAACACTTCATCGGCTGGTAATTCTATCGAACGAAAGAGACAAATGGATAGAGAAAGGATTGCAACAATGTCGGTTGAACAAAGGAATAAGTTCAATAAGAAGCGTCGTGAAACGCGTCAACGAAATAAGGGACAAAATGTGATGCCCAATGTGCAAGGAGGTGATGAAACCCATCAAATTTAAAGTGATATATGTGTGTGCATAAACCTACAATTGCAAATTAGTTGTATTCATATTTTGTAGATGCAGACAAAAAAGAAAACATGGATCCAGATGATGATAGCGATTGGATGCATAGGAATGAGGGTTTTCAGGCAAACGACATTGTCGCAACGACAGATCTTCTGACACCAGGTACATGAATGTTCACTTGCAAAGTATAGGCAAACAACGGTACATTTCAATTACTTTAAACCTAGACATGCCTTATTCCCGGCAATGTTCATGAATCTGTTGATGTCATTGGGGAACCGGGTATAGGAATCGCGAGAGAGTCTAGGCTTAAACGCCTTAGGTTGTATAATCAGACACCAAGGCGGAAAGAGGCAAAGATAGAGTATATTAGAAAACGTAGAGCACTACAGGCTGACACTTTGAATCAAGCATCCATCGCCATGGAGGATCCAACATATACCCTTGAGGTTGTACACCCTACAGCAGATGCAACGGAACCTAATGGGTCCTCGGTTACTACCGACGACTGGGTTATCCCTAAATTCATTAGGACACCTTTCTTACCATCTTCAACACAGATCGATGATGTCGGTACATTCGATATGTCTACTGAAGCAGTAAGACGTAAACATCATGTGACGCGTGGGGAAAGACAAGCTATCTTAGCCCGTCGAAACTAACAATTTGAAGCATACATTGCAAATAATGTGTCTACTTCGATTGGGGATAATATAAGTGATGTTGATATCAACAACAATGGTAATTACTATCCAATCTTAAATGGATCTTGCACGATGACGATAGCATGTAGTCAGACTAAACGTGTGTTTCCATCAGCACAATGTAGGGTTCCATGCCAAGGCGCTACCTTGCCCACTAATGGGAGTGCAGGCATAACCGAACAAGGAAGGGGGTGGAGCATTTAAGAGCAAAGCCAAGGGTCATTTCCAATGGTAATTGTTAAAAGTCTTTATTAGATTAGGAGGCTACATTACCAACTCATTGCTCTTGTCTTTTACGTGGCTTCGCTTTTCACCATCCAGTTGATGATGATGATGAGGCTGTCATATTCGGAGAAGATGATGATGATGATGAGGGATACATATTCGATGGCCAATGTACTTATGTCAATTTTTATTATGATACCAAGGCTTATATAAATAAACATGTCTTAGTTGTTGTTTTTCCATAAAATATCAGATGAGGAGACTGACGAGGACAACGAGATCGATGGTATTCAAGATGAATCTATTGCCACTGATGTGCCTGACCCGTACGACAAGGTGTACAGTAACCTCCCTGAAGAAACACATATGCTAAAGCTTGTTCCTGACTGTGGTTATTGCACTACGAAGAAGTTTGAGTATGAGCCACCTGGGTTTTGTTGTCGTGCTGGGAAGATTGAGCTAGCACCACTGGATACCCCTCCCTAGCTCAGGAGGTTGTGGGATAGTGCAGATTCTGATGCTAAGCACTTTCGTGATAACATTAGGTTTTTTAATGGCCATTTCTCTTTCACTTCCCTGTACTGTTGCCTCAATAGTATGACAACTAATGTGAGATATTCTGGTATATACACGTTCCGGGCACAAGTCATGATGTACCATAATATCAAGTCATTCGGTAAGGAAGGTGGGTCGGATCATAAACATCTAGAGCTTTACTTTTACGATGATGATCCCAGTCTTGAGCATCGGTACCGTAAGTGTCGTGAAGAGCAGCTTCAGAAAGATAAAGAGATTATTAAACAGATAGTTGGCATACTCCATGGAAACCCGTACTCCGAGCACCTTAGGAGCATGGGCCATGTTGAGAACCTTGATGACTATCATATCGCATTGAACCTTGACCAGACGTTGGACCAGAAGACATATAACACGCCTCTCACTTCGGAGGTGGCCGCTGTATGGATCGAGGGTAGTGAACGACGAGGCCAGTTCAGCAAGAGTGTTATGCTACATGGGAAGGATAGGTCAAGCCATGGCATCCGCTCATACCACGGATGCTACGATGCACTATCGTATCCACTGTTCTTCCCTAGAGGTGAACTTGGATGGCATGCAAATATCCCAAAGGTTGGTGTATCCATGGATGAAGTGGATGCATATCGTGCGACGCATAGGGCAAGTAATGCAAATGATGAAGATGCGGGTTAGTTGCTTCTTTGTGATTTGAGATTTGAGATTTTTGCACATTATTAACTATGCTTTCGGCATCACTCACTTTTCAATCCTTGCGTATGCAGAATCTCCTAGCCATTTATGTGTGTTTGTACGTGACTACTACTGCTACAAATTTCAGATTCGTCCCGGGGTATTCAATCCAATACTTCATGGAAAGCAGCTTTTCCAGCAGTTCGCGGTCGACACATACATAAAGATTGAGAGCTCTCGTTTAGATTTCATACGTAAGATTCAAGATCGGTTAAGGGCAGACTTATACCAGGGCTTGATGGATAGCATGCTAGATGGAGATATTAGAGCAGAGAAGGTTGGCAAGCGAACTGTGCTGTCGACATCGTTTATTGGCGGTCCTCGTGACATGAGACGTCGGTATATGGATGCTATGGCTCTGGTGCGGAAGTTTGGTAAACCAAACATCTTTCTTACCATGACATGTAACCCTAACTGGGAGGAGATAAGGAGGGAGCTTCTTCCTGGGCAGACACCGCAAGATCGTCCGGATCTTGTAGTGCGTGTCTTTCATGCAAAGCTACAGGAGTTAAAGCATAGGCTGACTAAACATGATATTCTTGGTAAGGTCCGATCCTATGTCTATGTCGTGGAGTTTCAGAAGCGGGGTTTGCCGCATGCCCATTTTCTACTCATAATGCAGAGGAAGTACAAGCTCACATGCCCTGAGCAATATGACCATTTGATCTCAGCCGAGATCCCAAGCAACAAGTACCCTGAACTACGAAAGATGGTTATCAAGCATATGACGCATGGCCCGTGTGGGTCGCTAGACCCTAACTGCCCATGCACTAAGGCTCGTAAATCGTGCAAGAATCATTACCCTCGGCCTTTTAGTGACACAACCTTGCAAGGGAAGGATTCGTACCCTGTTTATAGACGTCGTGACGATGGCCGTAACGAAAAGGTTCGAGGGTGCGAATTGGACAATAGATGGGTTGTCCCTTACAACCCATACCTCCTTCGTCTCTTCAACTGTCACATCAATGTTGAGGCATGTGGGAGCATCAAGGTTGTTAAATACCCGTTCAAGTACATATACAAAGGCCATGATCGTGCATCTGTTGTTATGAGAGATGCGAGCAAGGCAGATGATGATGTAGATGAGATCAAGCAGTACAGAGATGCAAGGTGGGTGACTCCTCCAGAAGCCTTATGGAGGTAATACGGCTTTGAGCTTAGTCAGATATCTCCAACTGTGATGCAACTGCAACTCCATCTTCCAAACATGCACATGGTGGCGTTTCACGAGCGGCAAATGGCCGAGCGAGTCGTCAATCGTCCAGGTGTTGATAGGTCAATGCTCATAGCATATTTTGAGGCAAATAGGCTACACGAGGAGGCTCGTGGCATCCTGTATCGTGACTTTCCTGAATGGTACACTTGGCAGAGTGGTAAGGGCAAAGTATGGCAACGGAGGAAACAAGATACGAGTGGACAAGTCGGTAGAATAGTCTCTGCTCATCCGGCCGAGGGGGAGCGCTACTATCTTTGTGTTCTCCTAAACCATGTGACTGGCGCCACCTCCTATGTGGATCTAAGGACAATAGATGGTGTCATGCTACCGACTTTTTGTGAGGCTACAGAGAGAAGGGGACTGCTAGAGTCGGACAATACACTGGATGAGTGTCTCACTGAACGTGCTCTTTTCCAGATGCCATCGGCGCTGCGACAGCTTTTTGCCACAATACTGGTGTACTGTGAGCCAAGCAATGTGCCTGTACTCTGGTAGAAACACCTAGATTCTATGTCTGAGGACTATCAACACAAGACTCAGTGCAAAACTCATGTTGAGCAGATGGTATTGATTGACATTAGGAACATGCTGCAGTCAATGGGAAAGGACATAAAGACATTCCCTCTTCCTCCTATCATGGACGCGTATGACGATGCTATTGGTACTGCTAGGGAGGTTTACGAGGAGGAAATTATCGAACCGGCAGCAAGAGATGTGGCTCTCAAAGACTCCCTTAACAAGGAACAGAGGGCCGCCTATGATAAGATTTTGTCTGCCATTGACACTGATCAGGGCGGATTGTTCTTTGTGGATGGACCTAGTGGCACCGGGAAGACTTATCTATATAGAGTGCTGCTCGCGACACTACGCAGCCAGGGCAAGATTGCAGCGGCAACAGCTACATCTGGCGTTGCGGCTTCCATAATGCCTAGAGGAAGAACCGCCCATTCACCCTTCAAGATACCTCTCACTATTGACGATGGCGTTGTATGTAGCTTCACGAAGCAGAGTGGAACCGCAGAGTTGCTACGGAAAGCATCCCTCATTATTTGGGACGAGGCATCTATGACTAAGAGACAAGCCGTGGAGGCACTGGACAATAGCATGCGCGATATAATGGGTCGACCCAGACTGCCATTCGGTGGTAAAACCATTGTCTTCGGTGGTGATTTCAGACAGGTCTTGCCTGTTGTTCGTAAAGGGTCAAGGGCTCAAGTGGTCGCTTCTTCGCTACGGATGTCTTACCTATGGGAGTCCATGTCCCACTTAAAGCTTTTTAACAATATGAGGGCAAAAAATGACCCTTGGTTTGCGGAGTATTTGCTGCGCGTAGGCGGTGGAACTGAGGACACAAATAGTGACGGCAAAATCCGTCTTCCTAACGAGGTATGTGTGCCTTATAGTGGGAGTGACAGCGATCTTGACAACCTAATAGACTTCGTTTTCCCAAATCTCACCAAAATATGTCTGATTCAACCTACATCACTTCAAGAGCGATACTGTCAACGCGGAATGACTGGGTGGATATGATAAATGTTAAGATGATTGATCATTTTCAAGGGGAGCATATGGTGTACCATAGTTTCGATAGCGCCATGGATGATCCCCATAACTACTACCCACCCGAGTTCCTAAACACACTGACGCCAAATGGGCTGCCACCACATGTTTTGAAGCTCAAGATTGGATGCCCTGTTATATTGCTTTGGAATATAGACCATGCGAATGGACTTTGCAATGGCACCAGGCTGGTCGTTCGTGGTTTTCAAAGAAATAGCATTGACGCAGAAATTGTACTGGGTCAACACGCTGGAAAACGGATTTTCCTGCCGCGTATACCTCTGTGTCCCTCTGATGAAGAGATGTTCCCTTTCCAGTTCAAAAGAAAGCAGTTTCCTGTACGGCTTAGCTTTGCAATGACGGTTAACAAAGCACAAGGTCAGACTATTCCCAATGTTGGTGTATACTTGCCCGAACCAGTGTTCTCTCATGGCCAACTATATGTTGCTCTATCTAGAGCGACAGCCCGATCAAACATAAAGATTCTTGCAATCCCAACCGTCGATGGGAAGAAAACATCGAGGGAGGGTGTAAGAAAGAACCCTACAGTAGATTGTGGGACATATACTAAGAACATCGTCTACAAGGAGGTCCTAACAAACTAGACCTACAGTAAGTCTGTTAAAACTCAATTGTTTGTTTCAATAAAAAGACACCGACACAAGGCTAACTCAAATGTAATCCGAAAAAATTACATGATGAGGAGATGTTAAGGAGCTTTATAAAATAATATTGATCTGTTTGTAATTGTTCTGTTTGATAGGTTGGGTTATTCATGCTTCACTTCTTGAGCTTGGTGTATTGCTTCCAGATGCTACGATCTCCTGTGCTTGGTATGTCTTCTTTGCTTGGTATGTCTTCTTTGCTTCATGATGCTACGATCTCCTATGCTTGGTATATTCCTCTCCTCATTTGGGATCGCGCCTGCCATGGCCTTCCATGGAGAGGAGATAATATGAATGCTTGTGTTTAGGGTGCAATTTTACAAATTATTTTACTACTTCAGTTGAAAACCATTGCTTTGGTATGTTTTCAACTGAAATGGCTAATTTTGAGCTTTTCAAATAGAACAGGAGTAGATGAAATATGTGTCAGAATTTCAATAGTTTTCATATTTTCTCCAACTTTTAGTTTGTAAAGCAGTTTTTACAATGAGTCTAGTTTAATAGCACTAATAATAATATAGGTTGCTTGATGTGCTTTTTTCTGCATTCCATTTTCTCCATCTTTTAGTTTACAGAGCAGCTTTTACAATGATTACAGTTTAATGTCAATAATATACTACAATGAATTCCCTATTGCACTTCTTCTTGTGTAAATTACGTTGTCTTAACTATTGATTTGCTAAAACGTTTCTTATAGTTTTGTCATAAACAAATAAAACTCTTTCCATTTTATCTGTCACACTGTCACCTTAGTAGCAGTTTAACTACACTGATGATAGTTGTGCATTACCCAAAACTGACACTGAATATAATTCTCCCTCAAACTAAGAGTCGCACAACAACATGGGTGTTGTTGCTGATGTGGCAAGTATGAGTAATGATGAACTGGTGGCCACTGATGCAGCTAGATTTTTTCTTCTTCTGTTGCTGTTGCTCAACTCTTGGGCATGTGATTGAAGCAGATCGATGATGCGCTGCATAACTAACATTAGAATTGTACTCAAAGCAGATCTATCTAAATTGAGATGAGGCCTGATCTATTAAAATTGTTGCTGTTGATGAACTTTCTTTTATCGGTCTGTGGGGATTGTTTTTAGATAACTTTTGTGTTAGCAAGTGATGATTCCTTGTAATCTTGTTTGCAACGGAATGAATGCACCGAGCTGAGAAAGGACGGAACAAAGAAAGATCTTAAAATCAAAGCTTGTTATGTGAACATTATTGTGATGTGGTTTCATGTTATCCAGGTGAGGTGGGATGACACTATAGATCTATTTTTTGAGTAAGTTAAATTTCAGAATCTGCATATGAAAACTATTGAAATTCTGACACATATTTCATCAACAGGAGTAGATTAAAATATATGACATTTTTTACTAATTACTTAGCTTGTCCTAAACGTCATATATTTTAAAACTTAGTAAATTAGTTGAATAGCTTATTTTCTGTTGGTCAGGAAGGGCTACTTCTCAGGGGAGTCGAAGAAACACTCAGATGTGTTCTGTGATATCTCAGAATTAGATTTCTTTCCATATGCTACAGATTCAGATAGCGAAGAACTTGAACTGAAGGAGCAGAAACCTGTTCCGAAGGCTCAGTTGGGAGGCGATTCAAGTGGCAACAGATCAAATGATTGCTACTTCCTAGGCCTTCATGATGACCTATCACAAGACTGTCTTGCCTGGGCAAGCAGATCGGACCACCCTTTTGTTTCTTGTCTGAACAAGAGATTCAATCTGTTAATGAACAGCGGGTATCTGTACAAGGTGCGAAGGAAATATGACATCGTTGAGCACTAGGTGTACCTCGCTTGTAGCCTGATGCCGTATTTGGCTAAGCAAGTATGAGCCAAGTTGAAAAATACATGAACACCGATGGTTGGTGGTAGAAGCTGCTCATTTGCTAGCTGTTGCCTATGAACCATTAAATTGATACGTTGCTCAGTAGATACTTGAACCAACGAATATCGATATATTGTATATGCCTAATGTTATATTAGCAATGTTTAAAATGCTGCTCTAGCATTACCTACCATGTTCCAGTCGTCTTTATGTTGCTGTCATCTTTTATACGGCGGATACATGCTTCTGGCTTGGAGATCGGTGTGGCATGCAAGAAATTGAGGGATCGATAACAGAATGTGGCTGCATGCCGTTAACGATGATGGAAAGAAAGAAAGAAAGAAAGTGATACGTATAAAACTATAAATTGATGTCAGGCAAAGAAGACTGTAATCTTTAATAGCAACAAAGAAACCATCATAATCAGTTTTAATAACAGCTACTAGAGAATTATCCCCTCAGACAAACACGTCCTCCCGCTACCTTGTGCAATGGCTAATGCTAAAACCTTCCCTGTAGTCATTCCAGGCGTGCCAATGGGCGACTCGTAAATCTATACTACTCCTTAAGATGGTAGTGTAGGCGTCCACATCCTATGGTGCACGGTTTTGCCACCGTCTCCTCTCCGCGACGCACGCCTCCCTCTCCTCTGCCCCACCCTCCTCCCCACGCCATCGGCGTCGCCATCATCGGATCCGGCCCAAGACACCTCTGCCCCACGCGCCCGAGTCGTCGAGGCCCTTCCTCTCCAAGCACTGTCCTCCTCGCCTAGATCTGTACAAGCGGCAAATAACCTCTCCGGTGGCGAGACAGATGGAGTCGACCTCTAGCGAGGATGCTCTGAAGCACAACCCGCTCCCGTCCGCGCTCGTCTCCAACCTACAGTTCGTGCTCGCCGCCCGCCGCCCGTCCGCGGCAGAGGTCAGCACCGCCGCCACAGCTAGCGAGGCTGAGGCCTTGGCTCAGGAAGCAGAGGCGTCCGATGCCCCTGCGGGAGATGGGACGCCGACGAGGCCCATCGTGCTGCTGACCTGTGACGGGGGGATCCAGCGGGTCCTCATGATACTTGCTCTATAACACACTGCAAAATGATTTTTTGCAGAAATGAAGCATAATCATCTACCACAAAAGATATACAGTACTAAAGGCCCAACTATTTACTCTTTTCAGCTATTTAGGGTCTAGGCTTTGACATAGCAGTGGACGTAAAATACATACTCTATTACTCTGCTACTTTTGAACCTTATATACGAAATGGAGAACATCAAAAGAAAACCTAAATGTCCTCCCAGGTTCAAAGTTGTAACCTAGGAGGATTACATTCACATTCTACCCATTGAAGTTCTCAGAAATGGTAAATTCCACCTCGAATTGTTGCCTTGGTATAGATAAAAGTCATTTGTAACATCCCTTAATAGAATCACCAATCAGGAACCTGCCACTACCAGCATATCAGCAGTGACATTTTGTGGGTTTTCATAGTTTAATTTCACATAAGAGGTTCTACCTAGATATAAGAAAATTCCAGTGAGCTACTCCAAGGCAGAAGCACCAAGTTGTCAACTGAAGCCAACTAATACATTTAGTAAAGAAATGGTTCCCTTCTTCGATTCGGACTGTATCCAATATGATTATAGAAATAAGGTAACAAAGGCACAGGTGGCACATCCTATTTTCCCCTAGGATCCAGCCATACACAGTAGAACCGCAATGACTAATGCAACTCGTTGTGAGTAGGAAAACTGCAGTCATATACTCATATTGATTAATCAAGTCAATTGGAACTGTGCCTAGTTGGCCATTTTCTGTAGACATGAGAATTGGATCAACTAAAACTATGACCCGTGCGTGGTTCGTTTGCTCTCAGAACATTCGACTAACAAAAGCCCCAGTGATCTATCAAAATATTTAATTGTTTTAATAAGTCGTATGATCAATGACACTTACAAATACATCTGGCTGTGAATAATTTGCAGGTATCATTGGAATTCAGTCCTCAGTTTGACAAATAACGGCTTAGTAGCACCAGAAAAAGAGGGGGTCATGATTCCACAGTCTGTGCGATATGCTGGTTCAGGGACATGGAATCACCAGGCAGTTGTTCTGGATAGTTTGAAGACTAAATATCTCCATTCATGTATACAATAATCTTACAGTCAGTGAGAGGAATCACCACATGGATTTTACATATCATAGTGATATTTGTCATTCCGTTTATATATTTCATATAAATTTTTTACTCCCGTCGCAATGCAGGGATACTCACCATTGTATTCACGTCGCCCGTCGCCAGGGCTCTAAGTTCGTTGGAGGCTCGCAATTTGTATTCCGTGGCATCGACGGTGGATGAGGCTCTCGGGGATGCCACGCGACGAGTGCGTCTCGTGTGTAGACAGTGAGAAGAAATTGCTCGTAAAATCTTGCATTGACTTATATCACTGGTTACTAACAGCAATAAGTCTATATGTAAAACATCTCGATTTGTATATCAGCTATGCTTCTTGTGGAGCAGAGAAGCGAATGTAAGCCAGCCTTTTGTATTAATGCATTCTGTTCAGTTCTTCCTTGATCATCCCGTGTTCTCGTGTGTGCCATGGCCAAGTGGCAAGCTCAACACTGGTATTGTTGTCTTGTCTCAAATGAAGTCCGGTTCCACAAGTTAACTAGAAATCTTCATGGGTGATAGCTGTGTCAGTTTCTTCCACGCATAGGGCAAGTAATGCAAGTTATAGCTGTGTCAGTTTACCCCCATTTTCTTGGGCATTACTTGTCTTAAATGAAGTTCATTGGAGGTTCACAATTTGTGTTCCGTGGCATCGCACGGGCACCTACCTAGTCAAATCTTATTTATTGTGTGCGTGAATGTTCCATCCGTCGAAAAAAATCTTTTTAAAACTAAAATTAGTGAAACTATTTGAGACCAAAATTATATGTTCATAAGTTTTCATATATATATATATATTCTCTACTATACTTAAAGCACCAATTTCAACGGCATACAAATGATGCAGCAGGTGGGATATGTTACTAAAAAGCGGTGCAGGAGGTGGGGTTTGAACCCACTGAGAGCACCTAGAGGGGGGGGTGAATAGGTGATCCTGTAAAAACTTGAAACTTAATCCACAAAACTTGATTAAGAGTTAGCACAATAAAGCCAAGTGGCTAGAAAAGAGTTCTTGCACAACACGATAACCACAAGAAGATCAACACAGAGATGGCACAGTGGTTTATCCCGTGGTTCGGCCAAGTCCAACACTTGCCTACTCCACGTTGTGGCGTCCCAACGGACGAGGGTTGCACTCAACCCCTTTCAAGCGGTCCAAAGACCCACTTGAATACCACGGTGTTTTGCTTTCACTTTACTATATCCCGCTAGCGAGGAATCTCCACAACTTGGAGCCTCTCGCCCTTACACTTTGATTATCACAAAGAAGCACAAAAGTAAGGATGGGATGAGCAACGCACACAAGACACAAAATTAGAGCAACAACACACACACAAGTCACAACTTGAGCTCTCAACACAACTCGACAAGTTATCTACTCAAATGGAGCTCTAGTTGCTATCACAAGGAATCGAATGCGCGGAATTGGAGTCTTGGTGCTTAGGAATGCTTAGAGAATGCTTGGTGTACTCCTCCATGCACCTAGGGGTCCCTTTTATAGCCCCAAGGCAGCTAGGAGCCGTTGAGAGCATTCCAGGAAGACAATTCTTGCCTTCTGTCGCCTGGCGCACCGGACAGTCCGGTGCACCACCGGACACTGTCCGGTGCGGATTTCTTTCCTTCTGTGGCGCAGCCGACCGTTGAAGATCTAGAGCCGTTGGCGCACCGGACACTGTCCGGTGCACACCGGACAGTCTGGTGCCCCCTTCTGACCGTTGGCTCGGCCACGCGTCGTGCGCGGATTACGCGGCCGACCGTTGGCCCGGCTGACCGTTGGCTCAACGGACAGTCCGGTGCACCACCGGACAATCCGGTGATTTATAGCCATATGTCGTTAATCGCTTCCCGAGAGCGACGACTTCGCCTGTGAATGGCTCACCGGACAGTCCGGTGCACCACCGGACAGTCTGGTGATTTATAGCCATACGCCGTTGATCGCTTCCCGAGACCAGCCAGTTGACAGTCGCCAGCCTGGCGCACCGGACACTGTCCGGTGCACCACCGGACAGTCCGGTGCACCCAGACTGCGCAGTGTCCTGGCTGCTTAGCCAAGTCTTTTCCAAATTGGTCTTTTCCTGTTTCTAGCACTTAGACACAATTCATTAGTCTCCAAAACAATGTACTAAGTCTTAGAAACATACCTTTACTCTTGATTTGCACTTTGTCCATCAATTGACATAGATTAACACTTAAGCACTTGTGTTGGCACTCAATCACCAAAATACTTAGAAATGGTCTAAGGGCACATTTCCCTTTCAATCTCCCCCTTTTTGGTGATTTATGCCAACACAACAAAAAGCAACTAAAGAAGTGCAACATCAATGCAAATGAGAACACAAATTTGTTTTGATTCAAATTTTGCATATTTGGATCATTCTTTGCCACCACTTGGTTTTGTTTTTGCAAATCAACCTCAATTTCCTATCTCTAAGTAAAAACACACTTGTTGAGACATAAAGAGAGTTGTTCCAAGAGAAATTGATCAAAGATTTCAAAAACCCCCCCTTTTCCCATAATCAACTATTCTCCCCACAAGAGGCCAACTTTTGACAAAAGACACAACAAGAGAGTTTTGACAAACCAAAAGCTCTATTCTACTATTTTCAAAATTCTCAAGTGGTAGCTGATCCATTTATTGCTTTGGCCTTATTTTCTCCCCCTTTAGCATCAAGCACCAAAACGGGATCAATCTTGGCCCATAAACCTCATTGTCTCACCAAAATCTTCAAATAAGAGTACAAAGGCAATAAGAATATGGAGATGAACTTGGAGTGAGTTACCCTCTCATCGGAGTGCAGTGGAAGTCTTGCATGGTCCAAGTTCACCTTTTCCCTTTCAATCCTCCTTTGAGGCTAAATCAAGCAAGCTCAAACACATGGTTAGTCTCAAAGGGTCAAGTTGTAGCACATCTCCCCCTAAATATGTGCATCACTCACACACGGACTTTTGAGGTCCGGGGAGAGTTTGTACAACTTGAGCACCATAAATAAACAAAATGCATAAGTGAGAGCACCTAGAGGGGGGGTGAATAGGTGATCCTGTAAAACTTAAACTTAAGCCACAAAAACTTGATTAAGCGTTAGCACAATAATCTCCAAGTGGCTAGAGAGGAGTCTAAGCAAGACACGATAACCACAAGAAGATCAACACAGATAGACACAGTGGTTTATTCCGTGATTCGGCCAAGTACAAAAACTTGCCTACTCCACGTTGTGGCGTCCCAACGGACGAGGGTTGCAATCAACCCCTCTCAAGCGGTCCAAAGACCCACTTGAATACCACGATGTTTTGCTTTGCTTTTCTATATCCCGATCGCGAGGAATCTCCACAACTTGGAGCCTCTCACCCTTACACTTTGATGTTCACAAAGAAGCATGGAGTAAGGGAGGGATGAGCAACGCACACAAGACACAAAATCACAGCGACAACACGCACACAAGTCGCAACAAGAGCTCACAACACAACCCGACGAGTTCACAACTCAAATAGAGCTCTAGATGCTATCACAAAGAATCAAATGCGCGGAATCGAAGTCTTGGTGCTTAGGAATGCTTGGGGAATGCTTGGTGTGCTCCTCCATGCGCCTAGGGGCCCCTTTTATAGCCCCAAGGCAGCTAGGAGCCGTTGAGAGCATTCCAGGAAGGCAGATCTTGCCTTCTGTCGCCTGGCGCACCGGACAGTCCGGTGCACCACCGGACACTGTCCAGTGTATTTTTTTCCTTATTTGGCGAAGCCGACCGTTGAAGATTCAGAGCCGTTGGCGCACCGGACAGTCCGGTGCCCCCTTCTAGCCGTTGGCTCGGCCACGTGTCCCGCGTAGATCGCGCGGCCGACCGTTGGCTCACCGGACAGTCTGGTGCACCACCGGACAGTCCGGTGAATTATAGCCGTACGCCGTTAATCTTCTCCCGAGAGCGACGAGTTCGCCTGTGAACGGCTCACCGGACAGTCCGGTGATTTATAGCCGTACACCGCCGTCGAAGTCCCGAGAGCAGCAAGTTCGCCAGAGCCAGCTTGGCCCACCGGACACAGACTGTCCGGTGGTGCACCGGACTGTCCGATGAGCCGTTCACAGGCGAACTCGTCGCTCTCGGGAGAAGATTAACGGCGTATGGCTATAATTCACCGGACTGTCCGGTGGTGCACCGGACTGTCCGGTGAGCAAACGGTCGGCCGGGCCAACGGTCGGCCGCGCGATCTACGCGGGACACGTGGCCGAGCCAACGGCTAGAAGGGGGCACCGGACAGTGTCCGGTGCGCCAACGGCTCTGAATCTTCAACGGTCGGCTTCGCCAAATAAGGAAAGAAATCCGCACCGGACAGTGTCCGGTGGTGCACCGGACTGTCCGGTGCGCCAGGCGACAGAAGGCAAGATCTGCCTTCCTGGAATGCTCTCAACGGCTCCTAGCTGCCTTGGGGCTATAAAAGGGGCCCCTAGGCGCATGGAGGAGCACACCAAGCATTCTCCAAGCATTCCTAAGCACCAAGACTTCGATTCCGCGCATTTGATTCTTTGTGATAGCATATAGAGCTCTATTTGAGTTGTGAACTCGTCGGGTTGTGTTGTGAGCTCTTGTTGCGACTTGTGTGCGTGTTGTCGCTGTGATTTTGTGTCTTGTGTGCGTTGCTCATCCCTCCCTTACTCCGTGCTTCTTTGTGAACATCAAAGTGTAAGGGTGAGAGGCTCCAAGTTGTGGAGATTCCTCGCGATCGGGATATAGAAAAGCAAAGCAAAACACCGTGGTATTCAAGTGGGTCTTTGGACCGCTTGAGAGGGGTTGATTGCAACCCTCGTCCGTTGGGACGCCACAACGTGGAGTAGGCAAGTTTTTGTACTTGGCCGAACCATGGAATAAACCACTGTGTCTATCTGTGTTGATCTTCTTGTGGTTATCGTGTCTTGCTTAGACTCCTCTCTAGCCACTTGGCGATTATTGTGCTAACGCTTAATCAAGTTTTTGTGGCTTAAGTTTAAGTTTTACAGGATCACCTATTCACCCCCCCCCCTCTAGGTGCTTTCAATTGGTATCGGAGTCGTTCTCTTCAAGAAGGGGACTAATCGCCCAAAGAGATGGATCCTAAGGGGAAGGGAATTGTGATCAATGATAAAGAGAAGGAGTCCTTCGTCAACGAGCCGAAGGATGACAAGCCTACCGACTCGGGCTCGGGCCACAAACTAAGAGACGGGAAGAAGAAGAAGACAAGACGCATCAAGGAGATCGTCTACTACGACGACAGCGACGAGTCCACTTCTTCCCAAAAGGACAACGACGACAACGACTACGACAAAAGAAAGACGGTTAATTCAAACTTCTCTTTCGATTATTCTCGTATTCCGCATAGCTCAAATACACATTTGCTTTCCATTCCTCTTGGCAAACCTCCACACTTTGATGGGGAGGACTACGGATTTTGGAGTCACAAAATGCGTAGTCACTTGTTCTCTCTCCATCCAAGCATATGGGAGATTGTAGAGAGTGGAATGAAATTTGATAGCTCGGATAGTCCCATGTTTATAAATGAACAAATCCATAAAAATGCACAAGCTACTACTGTCCTTCTAGCATCTTTGTGCAGGGAAGAGTACAATAAGGTGAGCGGCTTGGACAATGCCAAGCAGATCTGGGACACCCTCAGGATCTCACATGAGGGGAACGACGTCACCATGCTCACCAAGATGGAGTTGGTGGAGGGCGAGCTTGGGAGATTTGCAATGATAAGGGGAGAGGAGCCAACCCAAACATACAACCGGCTCAAGACCCTCATCAACAAGATAAGGAGCTACAGAAGCACGCGATGGACGAACCACGACGTCGTTCGCCTAATGCTAAGGTCTTTTACTGTACTTGATCCACATTTGGTGAACAATATTCGTGAAAATCCTAGGTACACCAAGATGTCGCCCGAAGAAGTTCTTGGGAAGTTCGTAAGCGGGCGAATGATGATCAAGGAGGCGAGATACGTGGACGACGCGTTGAATGGTCCAATCAATGAGCCTCAACTCGTTGCTCTTAAGGCAACGAGTAGCAAGGAGGCGCTACCTAGCAAGGTGGCGCAAGTTGAGGCGGCAGGACTCAATGATGAAGAGATGGCCCTCATCATCAAGCGCTTCAAGACGGCGCTAAAGGGTCGCAAGGGGCAGCCAAGCAAGACCAAGACAAATGGGAAGCGCTCATGCTTCAAGTGCGGTAAGATTGGTCATTTTATCGCTAATTGTCCCGATAATGATAGTGACCAGGAACAAGGGAAGAAAAGGGAAAAGAAGAAGTACAAGAAGGCTAAGGGCGAGGCACATCTTGGCAAGGAGTGGGACTCGGATTGCTCTTCATCCTACGATGAAGGACTCGCCGCCACCGCCTTCAACAAATCGGCCCTCTTCCCCAATGAGCGTCACACATGCCTCATGACAAAGGAGAAGAAGGTATGTACTCGGAATACTACTTATGCTTCTTCGAGTGAGGATGAGTCTAGTGATGATGATGAAATAGATTATTCATATTTATTCAAGGGCCTAGATAGAACCAAGGTTAATAAAATTAATGAATTAATTGATGCCTTGAATGATAAGAATAGGTTATTAGAAAAGCAAGAGGATTTGTTATATGAAGAACATGATAAATTTGTAGAGGCACAAAAATCTCATGCTTTAGAAGTCAAAAGGAATGAAATGCTTTCTTGTGAACTATCTACTTGCCATGAGACAATTTCTAGCTTAAAGAGCATAAATGATGATTTGAATGCTAAGTTAGAAAAATCTAGTAAATTAACATCTTGTGTAGAACATGTTGTGATTTGCACTAGGTGTAAAGATTTTGATGTTGATGCTTGTAGTGAACACCTAGTTTCAATTTCTAAATTGAATGATGAAGTGGCTAGTCTTAATGCCCAACTTAAGACTAGCAAGAGTGAATTTGATAAAATAAAATTTGCAAGGGATGCCTACACGATTGGTAGACACCCCTCAATTAAGGATGGTCTTGGCTTCAAGAGGGAAGTCAAGAACTTAACAAGCCATAAGGCCTCCATCTCCGCCAAGGAGAAAGGGAAGGCCCCTATGGCTAGTAGTGCTAAAAAGAACCATGCTTTTATGTACCATGATAGGAGACATTCTAGAAATGCTTATAGGAGTTGTAATGCTTATGATGCAATGTTTGCTTCAAGTTCTTCCTATATGAATGGTAGAGATATGACTAGGAAAAATGTTGTTCATCATATGCCTAGAAGAAATGTTGTTCATGCTCCTAGGAAGGTAATGAATGAATCTTCTACAATTTTTCATCCTTGCAATGCTTCCTTTGCTATTTGTAGAAAGGATAAGAAGGTAATTGCTAGGAAATTAGGGGCCAAATGTAAGGGAAATAAAACTTGCATTTGGGTCCCTAAGACCATTGTGACTAACCTTGTAGGACCCAACAAGAGTTGGGTACCTAAGACCCAAGCCTAAATTTGCCTTGCAGGGTTATGCATCCGGGGGCTCATGCTGGATTATCGACAGCGGATGCACAAACCACATGACGGGGGAGAAGAGGATGTTCTCTTCCTACGTCAAGAACAAGGATCCCCAAGATTCAATAATATTCGGTGATGGGAACCAAGGCAAGGTGAAAGGGTTAGGTAAAATTGCTATTTCGTCCGAGCACTCTGTTTCCAATGTGTTCTTAGTTGAGTCGCTTGGATATAACTTGCTGTCTGTGAGTCAATTATGCAATATGGGATATAATTGTTTATTCACAAATGTAGATGTGTCTGTCTTTAGAAGGTGTGATGGTTCACTAGCTTTTAAGGGTGTATTAGACGGCAAACTTTATTTAGTTGATTTTGCAAAAGAGGAAGCCGGTCTAGATGCATGCTTAATTGCTAAGACTTGCATGGGCTGGCTGTGGCATCGCCGTTTAGCACATGTGGGGATGAAGAACCTTCACAAGCTTCTAAAGGGAGAACACGTGATAGGTCTAACTAATGTGCATTTCGAAAAAGATAGACCTTGTGCAGCTTGTCAAGCAGGCAAACAGGTGGGAAGCTCTCATCACACCAAAAATGTGATGACCACATCAAGACCTTGGATGCTTCATATGGACCTCTTCGGACCCGTCGCCTATCTAAGTATAGGAGGAAGTAAGTATGGTCTTGTTATAGTTGATGGTTTTTCCCGCTTCACTTGGGTATTCTTTTTGCAAGACAAATCTGAAACCCAAGGGACCCTCAAGCGCTTCCTAAGGAGAGCTCAAAATGAGTTTGAGCTCAAGGTGAAAAAGATAAGGAGCGACAACGGGTCCGAGATCAAGAACCTTCAAGTGGAGGAGTACCTTGAGGAGGAAGGGATCAAGCACGAATTCTCCGCTCCCTACACACCACAGCAAAATGGTGTGGTAGAGAGGAAGAACAGGACGCTCATCGATATGGCGAGGACGATGCTTGGAGAGTTCAAGACCCCCGAGCGCTTTTGGTCGGAAGCCGTGAACACGGCTTGCCATGCCATCAACCGGGTCTACCTTCACCACCTCCTCAAGAAGACTTCGTATGAGCTTCTAACCGGTAACAAACACAATGTGTCTTAATTTCGTGTATTTGGGAGCAAGTGTTATATTCTTGTGAAGAAAGGTAGAACTTCTAAATTTGCTCCTAAAGCTGTAGAAGGGTTTTTATTAGGTTATGACTCAAATACAAAGGCGTATAGGGTCTTCAACAAATCATCGGGTTTGGTTGAAGTCTCTAGCGACGTTGTATTTGATGAGACTAATGGCTCTCCAAGAGAGCAAGTTGTTGATCTTGATGATGTAGATGAAGAAGACGTTCCAACGGCCGCAATGCGCACCATGGCGATTGGCGATGTGCGACCACAGGAACAATTGGAGAAAGATCAACCTTCTTCCTCAACAATAGTGCATCCCCCAACTCAAGACGATGAACAGGTTCATCAGGAGGAGGCGTGTGATCAAAGGGGAGCACAAGATGATCATGTAATGGAGGAAGAAGCACAACCGGCACCTCCAACCCAAGTTCGAGCGACAATTCAAAGGAATCATCCCGTCGACCAAATTTTGGGTGATATTAGCAAGGGAGTAACTACTCGTTCTAGATTAGTTAATTTTTGTGAGCATTACTCCTTTGTCTCTTCTATTGAGCCTTTCAGGGTAGAAGAGGCCTTGCTAGATCCGGACTGGGTGTTGGCCATGCAGGAGGAGCTCAATAATTTCAAGAGGAATGAAGTTTGGACACTAGTGCCTCGTCCCTAGCAAAACGTTGTGGGAACCAAGTGGGTGTTCCGCAACAAACATGACGAGCACGGGGTGGTGACAAGGAACAAGGCTCGACTTGTGGCAAAAGGTTATGCCCAAGTCGCAGGTTTGGACTTTGAGGAGACTTTTGCTCCTATGGCTAGGCTAGAGTCCATTCGTATTTTGCTAGCATATGCCGCTCACCATTCTTTCAGGTTGTTCCAAATGGGTGTGAAGAGCGCCTTCCTCAACGGGCCAATCAAGGAGGAGGTGTACGTAGAGCAACCCTCTGGCTTCGAGGATGAACGGTATCCCGACCACGTGTGTAAGCTCTCTAAGGCGCTCTATGGACTTAAGTAAGCCCCAAGAGCATGGTATGAATGCCTTAGAGACTTTTTACTTGCTAATGCTTTCAAGGTTGGGAAAGCCGATCCAACTCTTTTCACTAAGACTTGCGATGGTGATCTTTTTGTGTGCCAAATTTATGTCGACGACATAATATTTGGTTCTACTAACCAAAAGCCTTGTGAAGAGTTTAGCAGGGTAATGACTCAAAAGTTTGAGATGTCGATGATGGGCGAGTTGAACTACTTCCTTGGGTTCCAAGTGAAGCAACTCAAGGACGGTACTTTCATCTCCCAAACGAAGTACACGCAAGATTTGCTAAAGCGGTTTGGGATGAAGGACGCCAAGCCCACAAAGACTCCGATGGGAACCGACGGACACACCGACCTCAACAAAGGAGGCAAGTCCGTTGATCAAAAAGCATACCGGTCTATGATAGGTTCTTTGCTTTATTTATGTGCTAGTAGATCGGATATTATGCTTAGTGTATGCATGTGTGCTAGATTTCAATCTGATCCAAGGGAGTGTCACCTTGTGACCGTGAAGCGAATTCTTAGATATTTAGTCGCTACGCCTTGCTTCGGGATCTGGTATCCAAAGGGGTCTAACTTTGACTTGATTGGATACTCAGATTCCGACTATGCTGGATGTAAGGTCGATAGGAAGAGTATATCGGGGACGTGCCAATTCTTAGGAAGGTCCCTGGTGTCATGGAACTCTAAGAAACAAACTTCCGTTGCCCTATCCACCGCTGAGGCCGAGTACGTTGCCGCAAGACAGTGTTGCGCGCAACTACTTTGGATGAGGCAAACCCTCCGGGACTTTGGCTACAATCTGAGCAAAGTCCCACTCCTATGTGACAATGAGAGTGCTATCCGCATAGCGGAAAATCCTGTTGAGCACAGCCGCACAAAGCACATTGACATGCAGCATCACTTTTTGAGAGACCACCAGCAAAAGGGAGATATCGAAGTGTTTTATGTTAGCACCGAGAACCAGCTAGCTGATATCTTTACCAAGCCTCTAGATGAGAAGACCTTTTGCAGGCTGCGTAGTGAGCTAAATGTCTTAGATTCGCGGAACTTGGATTGATTTATAGCATACATGTGTTTATGCCTTTGATCATGTTCCTTATGCATTTTGTTGCTTACTTGTGGTGCTCAAGTTGTACAATCACTCCCCGGACCTCACAAGTCCTTTTGCAAGTGATGCACATATTTAGGGGGAGTTGTGCTACAACTTGACCCTTTGAGACTAACCGTGTGCTTGAGTTTGCTTGATTTAGTCTCAAAGGAGGTTTGAAAGGGAAAGGTGGACTTGGACCATGAAAGACTTCCACTGCACTCCGATGAGAGGGTAACTTATTCCAAGTTCATCTCATGTACTCTTATTGCCTTTGTATTCTTATTTGAAGATTTTGGTGAGGCAATGGGATTCAGGGGCCAAGATTTATCCCGTTTTGGTGCTTGATGCCAAAGGGGGAGAAAATAAGGCCAAAGCAATAAATGGATCAACTACCACTTGAGAAATTTTGAAAATAGTAGAATAGAGCTTTTGGTTTTTCAAAACTCTCTTATTGTCTCTCTTGTCAAAAGTTGGCCTCTTGTGGGGAGAAATGTTGATTATGGGAAAAAGGGGGAGTTTTTGAAATCTTTGATCAATTTCTCGTGGAATACCTCTCTTTATGTCTCTACAAGTGAATTTGACTTAGAGATAGGAAATTGAGTTTGATTTGCAAAAACAAAACAAGTGGTGGCAAAGAGTGATCCATATATGCCAACTTTGAATCAAAACAATTTTGAGTTCTCATTTGTATTGATGTTGCACTTCTATTAGTTGCTTTTTGTTGTGTTGGCATAAATCACCAAAAAGGGGGAGATTGAAAGGGAAATGTGCCATTGGGCCATTTCTAAGTATTTTGGTGATTGAGTGCCAACACAAGTGCTTAAGTGTTAAAGTATCCCAAGTGATGGACAAAGTGCACCACCGGACAGTCCGGTGCACCCAGACTGAGCAGACTTTGGCTGAACAAAGTCATCTCTTTTCCAATTTGGTTTCTCCTGTTTCTAGCACTTAGACACAATACATTAGTCCACAAAACAATGTACTAAGTCTAGAAACATACCTTTACTTGTGATTTGCACTTTGTCCATCACTTGGGATACTTTAACACTTAAGCACTTGTGTTGGCACTCAATCACCAAAATACTTAGAAATGGCCAAAGGGCACATTTCCCTTTCAATAAGGGAACATGATCAAAGCATAATACACATGTATGCTACACATCAATCCAAGTTCCACGAATCTAAGACATTTAGCTCACTACGCAGCCTGCAAAAGGTCTTCTCATCTAAAGGCTTGGTAAAGATATCGGCTAGCTGGTTCTCGGTGCTAATATAAAACACTTCGATATCTCCCTTTTGCTGGTGGTCTCTCAAAAAGTGATGCCGGATGTCAATGTGCTTTGTGCGGCTGTGCTCAACAGGATTATCCGCCATGCGGATAGCACTCTCGTTGTCACATAGGAGTGGGACTTTGCTCAGATTGTAGCCAAAGTCCCGGAGGGTTTGCCTCATCCAAAGTAGTTGCGCGCAACACTGTCCTGTGGCAATATACTCGGCCTCAGCGGTGGATAGGGCAATGGAGGTTTGTTTCTTAGAACTCCACGACACCAGGGACCTTCCTAGAAATTGGCACGTCCCTGATGTACTCTTCCTATTGTTGGAGCGAAGGCAGAAACGCCACCCTTCGCCCGAAGTCTCCACCACTTAGCCCCTGCCCTGACGGACAAAGCAGGCAGGGACACCCTTCGCTTCATCGGCACCAGAGACAACACGGAGACCCTTCGCTAGATTCGGCACCAGACGAAGGCCTGCGGCGACGCCTCCCCGCGGCGCGGCCTCGTTCAGCTCTGAGGCCCACATGAGATCTGGCCCATTGTAACGGGCCCTGCGTGGCCGCGTTTGTGTTACGGGCCTAATCTGTAAAGGCGTACTTGTAATTACAGCTTGTAACCCCGCTTTATGGGAATATTCTGGGGATAAACTAGGTACCTGAGGGCACATGCGTCCTTAACGCAAGGCGCCGTGCACTCGGATACCTATAAATACCCCCGCACAGTGCCCGTGAAAGGCTAGATTAACAGAGCTTTTGCCATCACGCGCGAGTGCCCTGTTGCCATCACCATTCACTCGTGTTGGATCCCCTTGCTGTCGAGAGCAAGTTCCAACATTTGGCGCCCACCGTTCGTGCTACGAGACAACCACCCGCGATGGCACCCAAGAGAGCTAACCCGAAGGCTGACGAGGCTGCGAAGGCAGCACTGCTCGCCGCAAGAAAGGGCAAGGCCCTCGCCCTCACCCAATCCACCCACCAAGAGGCCACTGAAGACGACACCCTCCGCACCTGCGACCCTGAGGGACAACCCTCAGGCTTCGCACCTCCCTCAGGCTTCGCACCTCCCTCAGACTTCGCACCACCGGAGGGCGCGGACCTCGCCGAGGACGGTGAGGTCCTCGGCGTCTCAGCAGAAGAACAGCTACAGCTGCGCGCCCTGCGCCTCAAGAACCGCAACCTCCAGAGGCAGAAGGAGATACTGGAGGCCAAGCGCCAGCGTGTGTCCGCACTCGCCAAAGTGCGGAAGATGATACGCGACGAAGAGCACAAGGCCCAGGAACTCGAGCGGGAGATTGCGCTGATGCAGCGCGAAGGCCACCTCAGCCCGCGGCACGAGTCATCCCTCCAGCAGCGCGCACAAAACGAAGACACGCGCGAAGGCCACCCCGGCCTGCAGCATGGGCCACCCCTGCAACACCGCGCGCAACCGGAGGACCCGCGTTTCCCCCAGCGCGACTTCACTTTCCCGCACGCCGCGCCATTCCAAGGGGTCAATTATCTCGATGAGCGAAGCCCCCTGGCGCCTCACCTGCAAGTGACGCCGTGGCCAGCTAACTTCCGGGCTGGGACCTACCCCAAGTACAACGGCAGCACCGACCCGGCTCAATACATAATGAGTTACCAGGTCGCCGTCGCATCGTCCGGGGGGGACGACGCCACAATGGCGAAGTCCTTCATCATCGCCCTCGAGGGCCCCGCACTCACCTGGTTCACCAGGTTGCCTCCGCTGTCCATCGATTCCTGGAGAAGTCTCCGGGACAAGTTCCTCCTCAACTTCCAAGGGTACCGCCCGGACACCGACGCCCTGGCCGAACTCTCGCTCTGCAAGCAGCTAGAGAGGGAGACCCTGAGGGAATATTACCGCAAATTCCTGACACTCAAGTCACAGCTACCCTCAGTCGATGACCAGATTGCCATCCACTATGCTATCAGTGGTCTTCGCGCTGGCGTCCTTTACAGCCACTGCATCAGAGATCCGCCGAAGAACCTCCAAGAGTTATACCAGCTGTTTGAAAAGTATGCCAGATCCGAGGAGCTCCACCAGCGCAAGATTGAGTCCCAGCGGAAGCCAAAAGATGCTCCACAGTCCAGCCGCACGTGGACAAGAACTCCGCAACCAGACTCCGGTCGAGATGGCCGCGGTCAGCAGCAAGTGCACAACATTGCCAACCTGCAGCTGGCCACTGACCCCCTTCGTCGCCAGGAATATCCCCCCCAGGGCCGCGGAAGTGGAACTCGCGGCAGGGGCCGAGGGCGTGCGCAGCCACCCCCTCCACCGCGCCGATTTTACTGCCTTTTCCATGGCGAAGACTGCGCCCACCAAACCAAAGACTGCCCCGAAGTGAAGGCCACCAGAGACAGAATGGCGAGGGCGCAGCCAGCCGACAACCCCAGAATTGTCGCGCATAATTACCAGCCACCCCCTCCACCATATATCCACGCTCCCGCCCCGCATCCACCGCACCACGCTTACCAACATCATCAGGAAGTACAAATCGTACATCCTCCGCCTCCACCACCACACCAGCAACAACAAAACATCCCCCATGCCCCAAAGCAGGAAGACTTCGCCGATCAACCTTATCGCGGAGTCATTCATATGATAACTGGGGGGTCCAGCACCGACTTCGACACCAAGCGGCAGAAGCGGGACCACTACCGCAGCATAAACCATGTCGCCGTCACGGGCCCAGTTGTGCAGACAAAGTGGTCCCACGTACCGCTCACCTTCGACGCACGGGACGTCGACTTGCGCAGCGCCCCCCACTGCGATGCCATGGTTATCAATTGCAGCGTGGCAGGCTGGGACCTACACAAGGTCCTCGTTGACAACGGCAGCCAGGCAGACATCATCTTCCTCCACGCCTTCGATCGCATGGGCATCAGCCACAGCCTGCTTAAGCCCTCGGACAACCCGTTGTATGGCTTCGGCGGCAAGGGCACCTTCCCCGTCGGCAAAATAGAGTTGCCTCTCTCCTTCGGTGTAGCACCCAATGCCCGAAGTGAGCAAGTGACTTTTGACATTGTGGATATGGTATATCCATACAACGCCATCATGGGTCGGGGCTCCATCAATAAGTTTGAAGCTGCCATCCACGGACTGTATTTGTGCATGAAGATACCAGGCCCGCTAGGCGTAATTACAGTCTACGGTAACCAGCAGACAGCGCGCAACATAGAGCGGGACTTCGTGCCTGGTCAGAGGAACGTGCACTGTCTCTCGACACAGTGCGAGGTCCCTGCGCCCGCCAGCCCAACTGACAAGCAGCACGACAAGGCTCAGTTGTAGAGTCAGGATGGGACCAAGACTGTCCCCCTCGATCAGGCCACGCCCAAGCAGACAGTCACTATCAGCGAAGACCTTACTTCGCATGAAGAAGAGAAGCTCCTCTGCTGCCTGGCCAAGAATAAAGATGTCTTCGCCTGGTCCGCCCTCGACCTGGTCGGAGTCAGCCGATCCATAATCGAGCACAGTTTGGGAATTGACCCCTCGGTGCGACCAAGAAAGCAAAGGCTCCGCAAAATGTCCGACGAAAAGACAGAGGCCGCCAAGGCGGAGGTGCACCGCCTCCTAGAGGCTAAATTCATTGAGCCAGTGGCTTACCCCACATGGCTCTCCAATGTTGTAATGGTGCAGAAAAAAAGCGGGAAATGGCGGATGTGCATAGACTTCACCAGTCTCAATAAGGCCTGCCCAAAAGACAATTTCCCGTTGCCACGGATCGACAAAATAGTCGATAGCGCGGCCGGATGCGAGGTCATGTCTCTCCTCGACTGCTTCTCCGGCTATCACCAGATATACATGAAGGCGGAAGACAAGGCTAGCACCAGCTTTATAACACCCTTCGGCACTTATTGCTTCGTCAGAATGCCGGAGGGTCTCAAGAATGCCGGGTCCACCTTCTCCAGACTCACCAAAACAGTACTCGAAGGGCAGGTCGGCAGAAATATATTTACATATGTGGACGACATCGTCGTCGCCAGCAAAAATAAGGAGGACCATCTCGCCGACCTGGCCGAGACATTCGCAAACATGCGAGATGCACGACTCCGCCTAAACTCGGAAAAGTGCGTTTTCGGTGTTCGCCAGGGCAAGATATTGGGCTACCTGGTGTCACACCGCGGCATCGAGGCCAACCCAACCAAGATCCAGGCCATCATCGACATGTCGCCTCCGCAGTCCGCCAGGGACGTCCAGCGTCTGACAGGTAGATTGGCCGCTCTCAACAGATTCATTTCCAGGTCGGCCGAGCGAAGTCTTCCTTTCCTCAAAACTCTCCGCGGCGCAAAAGACTTCGCCTGGGGGCCGGAGCAAGCAGCGGCCTTCGCCTCATTAAAACAGTACTTAACGGAGCTGGCCACCCTCACGAGCCCCGACTCCTCGCTCCCCCTATTGCTCTATGTCGCGGCTTCGCCGCACGCGGTCAGCGCGGCACTAGTGCAGGAGCAGACAGTCGAAGGCGCTGTCAGACAGTGCCCTGTTTATTACGTCTCCGAGGTCCTGACACCGTCCAAATGCAACATGACAGAGCTGGAGAAGATCGCCTACGCAGTTGTTATGTCCTCGCGCAAGCTGCGCCATTACTTTGAAGCATTCAAGGTCCGCGTCACCTCAGACAGGGGGCTCGGCGAACTGTTTAGAAACCCGGAGGCATCGGTGAGGATCGCCAAGTGGGCAGCCGAACTCTCCGGCTATCACATCAGCTTCGAGCCTAGGACAGCCATCAAATCGCAAGTCCTGGCAGACTTCGTCGTCGACTGGACCGGGCCAGTAACACAGCCGGACCCGACCACAGAGAAGGTCTGGACGATCCATTGCGACGGCGCATGGTGCCATGCGGGGGCAGGCGTCGCTGCAATCATAACCTCACCAGTCGGGGTCAAGCACAGATATGCAGCACGACTCAGCTTCAATCTGGAATCCGACAGATGCACAAATAATATAGCAGAATACGAAGCAGTCATCCTCGGCCTCCGCAAGCTAAGGGCCCTCGGAGTCACCACTTGCATCATCAAAACAGACTCCAAGGTAGTTGCCGGCCAGGTCGAGAAAGACTATGCAGCCAAGGACCCCGCACTCATGCAGTACCTCGCGGCCATCCGAAGTCTCGAGAGGCAGTTCAAGGGGTTCACCGTGCAGCATGTGGACCGGGCCAAGAATGAGGAGGCCGACGCATTGGCCAAGGCCGCGGCCAGGGGCGAAACTCTGCCCTCCGACGTGTTCTTCCACGTCATCGGCACGCCAGCAGTCCGGAGCCCCGAAGGGCTCCAAATAACCAATGACAGCGACGGCCACCGTACAGTCAACCTCATCATGACCGAAGACTGGCGAGCACCCATAACCCTGTTCCTGCAGGGGTATTATCACCCAGCCGACATCAGTGAGGCCAAGCGCCTCAGACATCGAAGCCGAGACTTCGCTCTGATTGAAGGCCAACTCTACAAAAAAGGGGTCAGTCAACCAATGCTTAAGTGCGTCACCGAGGCCGAAGGCATGCAGATTCTACGTGAAGTCCACAGTGGCACGTGCGGCTCGCACGCGGGGCCGAGGGCCCTAGCTGCTAAGGTGATCCGCCAGGGTTTTTACTGGCCCGCAATGATTTGCGCCGCGAATCGGGTCACTCGGTCCTGCGAAGCCTGCCAGAAGTTCTCTCCTCGGTCAGGCGGCCCTTCGCAGTATACAAAGCTGATCGCCCACACATGGCCTCTCCAGCGTTGGGGTCTCGACATTGTTGGACCCCTGCCCACCGCTCAGGGGAACCTTAAGTTCGTCTTCGTCGCGGTCGAGTACTTCACCAAATGGATCGAGGCACGGGCTGTCTCCACAATAACATCAAAGACTGCCCAAAAATTCTTCTGGCAGAACATCGTTTGCCGCTTCGGAGTACCGTCCGAATTAACAGTCGACAACGGCAAGCAGTTTGATAACCAAGGCTTCAAGGATTTTTGTTTCTCCATTGGCACCAAGCTTGCCTTCGCCTCAGTCTATCATCCGCAGTCCAACGGGGTCGTGGAGCGCGCCAACGGGAAAATCTTCACAGCTATCAAAAAAATGCTCCTCGATGAAAAAAAGGGCAGATGGAGCGATTTTTTACCTGAGGCAGTCTGGGCACTAAACACGACTGAGTGCAGGGCGACCGGGTTCACTCCCTTCAGTCTTTTATACGGATCGGAGGCCATGACCCCGCAAGAAATAAAGCACGGGTCCCCGCGAACAGTCCCGTCAGCCGTCCCAGATGTGGACGAGCCAACTTCAAAGGATCTCATCGACGGAGACCGTGTCTTCGCCCTGCAGGCCCTGAACAAGTATCAAGCCCAGACCAAAGCATGGCGCGACCATTCAGTCACCCCGAGGGAGTTCAGCGAGGGGGACCTCGTACTCATTCGAACAGCTCGGACGGAGTCCAAGGGCAAGCTGGAGCCCAGGTGGGAGGGCCCTTTCATCGTCAAGACGAAAGCTTCCCCCAGCGCTTACAGGCTCACAACGCCAACCGGCGAGGACCTGGAGCACTCCTGGAACATCGACAACCTCCGCAAATTTTTTGTCTGATTCCTCAGGGCTGTCTTCGCCCTTGTAATTCGCAAAAACAATCTTGCACCGGCCTGCACTCTTTTCCTCCCGGGGGTGAGGTTTTTAACGAGGCGGAGCCATGTAATATATGCATAAAAAATCCCCCGCAAAAAGACATGCGTCGAAAAAGACCGCGATGACGGTCTTCGACATTCGACCACCACGAGGTCACCGCGAGGCTAAGCGCTAGCTACCCTCGCGTGCGACAAATCCGCGCAGAAGTCGCCTAAGGGTGCAGCCGGGTTAGCACAACAAGTGCGAAAAAAATCTAAGTCTATCGCGAAGACTATCCGCGCAGAAGTCGCCTAAGGGTGCAGCCGGATTAGCACAACAAGTGCGGAAAAAATCTAAGTCTATCGCGAAGACTATCTGCGCAGAAGTCGCCTAAGGGTGCAGCCGGATTAGCACAACAAGTGCGGAAAAAATCTAAGTCTATCGCGAAGACTATCCGCGCAGAAGTCGCCTAAGGGTGCAGCCGGATTAGCACAACAAGTGCGGAAAAAATCTAAGTCTATCGCGAAGACTATCCGCGCAGAAGTCGCCTAAGGGTGCAGCCGGATTAGCACAACAAGTGCGGAAAAAATCTAAGTCTATCGCGAAGACTATCCGCGCAGAAGTCGCCTAAGGGTGCAGCCGGATTAGCACAACAAGTGCGGAAAAAATCTAAGTCTATCGCGAAGACTATCCGCGCAGAAGTCGCCTAAGGGTGCAGCCGGATTAGCACAACAAGTGCGAAAAAAATCTAAGTCTATCGCGAAGACTATCCGCGCAGAAGTCGCCTAAGGGTGCAGCCGGATTAGCACAACAAGTGCGGAAAAAATCTAAGTCTATCGCGAAGACTATCCGCGCAGAAGTCGCCTAAGGGTGCTGAAAGTTCCCTTTGACCCGGGAACAGGATCTGGATGTCGCCTAGAGGGGGGGGTGAATAGGCGAATAAAAATTATCACTTTAAAAATTAAATCTTACTCTACTCGAAGACAGGATCGCAGTGGAGTGAAGAATCCTTCGAGTAGGTTGCAGTGGAATTGAAGTTCCTGTCTCAAAATGTCCTGCACTTCAAATCAAGCTTATACCACAGATAAGTATTGAAGTGCAGATATAAAGATGAGTAAACAGAGCATACAGACACAAGGGTTTATCCCGAGGTTCGGCCAAGCCTGAAATGCTTGCCTAGTCCTCGTTGGAGTTAGCCACACCTGGGCTTGGAGTCTATTTCAACTCCTTCCTCCGTTTGCTCAGATCTGTCAGTATGACAGATAGAGCCTTTCACTATTGAGTGGGGTTACAACAGAACCGCGGCTGCTTACAAACTTCTTGGCAGCACCCCGGCAGAGTAACGAGACGCTCAAGACCTTGCTCTAGCTCTTGGCAGCACTACTCCTCTCTCTAAAGGCTTATAGCTGTGCCTTCTACACAAACTATAGAGTTACACACAAGAGGGAGAGCGAGAATTGATTCCAATGAAGTCTACACTTGTTGGCTGCACTTGTCCCTTGCTGGAGGCGCCTAGGGGTCCCTTTTATAGGCACAAGGAGCCTAGGAGCCGTTGGAAGCAATCCAGGAAGGCAAATCTTGCCTTCTGTCGGGTGGCGCACCGGACAGTCCGGTGCACACCGGACACTGTCCGGTGCCCGATTTGTTTCCATAACTGGCACTTCTGACCGTTGGAAGATCTAGAGCCGTTGGCGCACCGGACATGTCCGGTGCACACCGGACAGTCCGGTGCCGTCTTCCGACCGTTGGCTCGTCCACGTGTCCCGCGCAGATCGCGCAGCCGACCGTTGGCCCCGCCGACCGTTGGCTCACCGGACAGTCCGGTGCACACCGGACAGTCCGGTGAATTTTAGCCGTACGCCGTCAGCGAATTCCCGAGAGCCGCCAGTTCACGCCGAGTCAGCCTGGCGCACCGGACACTGTCCGGTGCACACCGGACAGTCCGGTGCTCCAGACCGTGCTGAGTCTTGGCTGCACTCAGCCAAGTCTTTTACTCCTCTTTTCTTCTACTTTCTGTTTCTAACACTTAGACAAGTATATTAGTACACTAGAACCAATGTACTAAGTCTAGAAACATACCTTCTCTTAATTATTATATTCATAGCATTTCATATGCTTGAGCTTTGATATTGGACTCATAAATCATCAAGTCGGCTTGACTTGATCTAGATTGACATTTCTTAGCTCCAACATCCTGCAAAGGTCACATAGAACATTTCCAAACATAGGAACAATCCAAACTAAAAATTAAGGTGAACTTAGCTCTTTTGGGTTGCTTCCAGTTCTGGTTTTGACACTTGTTCTCCTTCTAGTGACCTTAATCTCCTTCTTAGATCTTGATCTTGAGCCTTATGACTTACACCACATAACTGTAGTTGTTACCTCATTGGCTGTAAGTCACGTTCTTATGTAGTGATCCTTGATATGCCGTAGCTGTTCTCAACTCGATCACCCTTGACTTTGCAAGCCTCCTTCTTCACTCTTGGCTTTGGGTTCCTCAGCCTCCTTGACCTTCTCCCGTGCACTTGGTACCTCGAAGCTTTTCTTGCCTTCGTCCTTGGCTTGATCAGTTGTCTCCGAGCTACGCACCCGAGTATCACTTTTGCAATGTCCATCTTACTTGTGATGTCCATTTTACTTGTGATGTCCATTATGTATCCATAATCTAGTTCTTGGACCATCACATTTGTTCACTTGTGTTGAACCTTGTAGACTTTATCTTAAGCACCTGTTCAACACTTACTACACTTGTTAGTCCTTTAATTGAGTTGTCATCCAAACACCAAAACTCACAAGAGAGCTTTCAATCTCCCCCTTTTTGGTGATTGATGGCAACACAATTAAAGCTTACATAAGAATAAGATTTGAAGCATAAATTTTGAATTCTAAGTTTATAGAATGCTCCCCCTAAATAAGTGCTTACTTCAAAAACATAATCTTGACCTCAGACGCCAATTTGCACATACTTATGCAATTCGAAACATTTCTACATCTTAGCACTTTTTAGGATGCATTGTGTCAAGAATCAAACCATGATACTATAACTCACAAATGCACATAACCAGAGTTAAAAACACCATTCAAAATAGTGGATATATCACAGGAATATCAACCTACCACTATTCATCATTAAGATACCAATTCAAACTAATACCAAATTAAAGCAATCTTAAAGCACCATTAACCACATGCATCATTATCCACATGACTGTCTATTTCAGAATGAACACAATAGATGCCAATTAATTCATTGCAGCGGAATCACTAGTCCATATGATGCAACACATATAATAACTGCAAGAAGCATATGAATATCACACTTGACAAAGCTCAAACTAACACATCACCCCTTAGGATAAGCTTTCCTCTCAGGATGAGATAAGCTTTAATACACACAAATTCTCCCCCTTTGACATCAAACACCAAAAACTATACTCAGGCAAGAACATAGGATGATGTCAAGGGACAACATGGTGTTAAGGAGGAAAAACGACTATCAAGACTCCCCCTTACTTATTGAACATATGCCCTATCAACATTTAGGTAAGATACATATATGCAAAAGATTAATACTTCCTTTTGTACCTTTACCATGTTGTAGTGTACTTCCCATCTTGAAAGTAGTTAATCTCTCGAGAGCTTCTCCACACTTGTGCCTGATTCTTTCTCCTAACTTTTTCTTGTTGCTAAGACACCAAACTTAGAACAAGTTATAGTATTGGGCACAAGAAGAAACTTCTATTCTCATGATTATCAAAAGATGTCAATTGAAGCGAACTATTATGGCTACCGATTGAAAGATACCAATTTAAAGATATCAATTGCAAAGTTCATTTATTATCATGGCTCCATGATATTTAAGCATCTATTATCACCAGATATTATAGAGCATGAGCAATCTAAAGATATGCGCTTACTCACAACTTGAGATACCAATTTCTTGACTTACAGAGGTACCCAAGTCCAGATTGCTCCATTTCTTGCTTATCTTCTCTTTTCCACCTAGAGACTATACAAGATCGCTCAAGAAACAGTTAGTCTCAAAAGACACAAGTTATGTGTGCTCCCCCTCAAGTTGTGCATCAAGTATTTGAATGACTTGCACTTTGCACATTCTAGCTTCCTTAGAACTAGAGGGGATCACAACATACCTTGGTCAAGGCATACTCTACCACTTTCATCACCCAAAGATGCCAATTTGAATATCCAATGAAACGCCACTTAACACCAATTGAAGGCTAAAATGAAAGGTTGACTAAATACAGCAATGCACGCCTCAGTGACACCTAAGCCAATTGAATACTCACGGAAGTCTAAAATTTACTCAACCTGTACATGCTTCATATTTAATTATCATTGCACATACTAATTGAAGATCAACACAATCAAGTATATAATGCGAAATATCTAAGCATGTCATGATTAAGAAGGTTTCTTAGATGCACAAAAGAAACACATTTTAAAGGCATAAATTACCTAAACCAAGATATTACCAATTGAAAGACAAGAACATAGCTATGATCACAATGAATGGAATTTCAAGAATATTTAATGAAATCGCATAGCTTCATTTTCCACACCTTTGCCTTTATGAGAGCACTTGTTATCACCAATTCAGGACTCCTTTTGCTCACACACCTCATAGCTCAAAGGGGCATGACATGGATTTGAAATTCACACAATACTAAACTAGGGAGATCATGTGAACATGCACTAAACAAAATGTCATATTTGCACATAGCATGACTTACAACAAGTTACAGGTTTATCCATATACACCAAGAGAGTTAATCGTTGTGGATATAACAAATGAAATAGCTACCCATGAATGATTCAAAAGATATATCCTATATAGCACCAGTCATGATTAAGCAAACATCATTATGATTCATTTAACACAGACAAGCATAACTACTCTAAGGACAGGTAGCACATCAAGCCAACTTAAGAGCAATACTAAATTGCAATGATGTTCTTAAGATACACGGGTACCGTCCTTTGGAGAGCAGGTTGTAGATTCTCATCAAGGTCCTTTACTTGATTCACCAATAATGTTTCAGGACCTATACACTTTATTTCACTTGAGATGAACATGGGATTAGTGTTTCACAATAAAGACACCAAAACAATTAATACTAAAACAATTAATAGCTTAAGCATAGAGTTTAAGATAACCGTCTTAAGCTCTCCCATGGTCTCCAGTCCATCTCAAGGCACCTGCATGGTCTAGTTAGCACAGTTTGGTACCCATCTTGGGATGGGTCCATAATGATCATCTAAATGTGCCTTTGGTACCCAAATTGCCTTTGTGCTAGTTCCAGGTGATCTCGTTATAGATCTAGCACAAGTGTATGATTTGGGTCTCCTACCCGAATAAGATTGACACAAATTCACTTGCTTAGGAATCTTACCTTTATAACATACCTTGGATAGATGACCCTGCTCACCACACTTGTAGCAGAAGCGTCGCTCAATCTGACATGATGCTTGCTGTTTGTCATTTTCCTTGGTGAGGGCCACCTTGGAGGATGCACATCCTTGATTCTTCATGACCGGACATGAAGTGATCGTGTGGTCCTGATTGTTGCATCCAAAACAACTCTTTGTCCCTTCATTCTTGTCTTTGTACGGACAAGACGCGATGAGGTGGCCTAACTTCTTGCACTTGAAACACCTCCTTTTTCCTCTTCCCTTTTTGTGCTTGAAGGACATGGAGAGATGATTAGTACAAACAACATGACTAATTGAATTCTTACCTTTTTCCTCGTTCATATTGATTTCTTCATTTATAGCTTTGGGAACATTCTTCTTATTGAGCTTAACACTTGCTGCAGTTTTTCCTTTCTCAAGCTTCTTCACCACGCGCCCGTGGATATCTTGAGAGAGTTGAGCTAAGCGTCTTCTCCTCAATTGTCGTTGCTTTTTATTCCCACAGAATTTCTTTTGTGACCCTAAAACTTGTTGCTCAATCAATGATTGGCTTTCTTTTGAGCAACAGGGGTTAGCACATGATGATATACAATTCAAATGCGCACACGTGCGAGAATGAGGTTCACATGAATTTAAGTTTAAAATTACAACCTCATGAGCAACATTAAGCATGATATGGTTATCAACTAATTCATTATGAGAATAAGATAGCATATCATATTTTTCACTTAGAGCAAGTTTTTCTAAATTTATCATTTCCACTTGACTCTTAAGCATAGAATTCTCAGTTTTAAGTTGAGCAACATCAGATAATACATCATGATTATTTCTTTGCTCAAATAAAATAGATTCATACCGTTGGACCAAATTATCATGAGAGCACTTTAGCTCCTCATGTTCTTTGGTCATCTTCTCTAGGCTGTCGTTGGTTTTGATGAGCGACTCCTCTAGCCTGAGAAGCGTTTCGCCTTGTTCCTTGTTCCTTCTCAACAGCTTAACCAAGAGTGCCTTGTCCTCTTTGTTGAGATGGATGTAGAAACGGCGAATCTCCTCTTCTTCCACATCATCGGTCTCACTTTCCCTGTCATTAATGTCAGTGGAAGCCAAATAGGAAAATGTACCTTGAGGTGATGAAGATTCATCCTCGCTATCATCCTCATATTCCTCCTCATCATGGCTTTTGTCTCCACCATCATTGTTAGCAATAAAGCATTTATCACTAGTGGAGAGCAAACCTGTCGATGAGGTGGATTCATCGTTTGGGTGCCATCGTTCTTGTTCCTCTCCCTCTGAATGGTTAGTAACACAAGTAATATAGGGAGTAGGAGCAACACAATTTGCCACAGAATATTTTTCTTTAATTCTACTCCATAAATCATGAGCATCAACAAATAAATCACTATCACTACTCATGATGGAAAAATAAGCACTTCTAGAAAGAGAGTCAACTAAGATGTTGCAAGCATGGTGATTGAGAGATAAACATCTTAGTTCTTCATTGGAAGGATTTTTTCTAAAATCAGAGGGAAAAATACTTCTACTAAAGATCTGTCTCAAATCAGGATCAACATTCATGAAAGCTTTGTAAATAGAGACAGACCAAGATTTGTAATTAGAACCATCGCCTAAAAGAAGTTCTACAGTTACCTCTTGTGACGACATCGTTATCTCCGGACGGCTAAGCCCACACTGGAGAGGCCTAGCTCTGATACCAATTGAAAGTTCCCTTTGACCCGGGAACAGGATCTGGATGTCGCCTAGAGGGGGGGGTGAATAGGCGAATAAAAATTATCACTTTAAAACTTAAATCTTACTCTACTCGAAGACAGGATCGCAGTGGAGTGAAGAATCCTTCGAGTAGGTTGCAGTGGAATTGAAGTTCCTGTCTCAAAATGTCCTGCACTTCAAATCAAGCTTATACCACAGATAAGTATTGAAGTGCAGATATAAAGATGAGTAAACAGAGCATACAGACACAAGGGTTTATCCCGAGGTTCGGCCAAGCCTGAAATGCTTGCCTAGTCCTCGTTGGAGTTAGCCACACCTGGGCTTGGAGTCTATTTCAACTCCTTCCTCCGTTTGCTCAGATCTGTCAGTATGACAGATAGAGCCTTTCACTATTGAGTGGGGTTACAACAGAACCGCGGCTGCTTACAAACTTCTTGGCAGCACCCCGGCAGAGTAACGAGACGCTCAAGACCTTGCTCTAGCTCTTGGCAGCACTACTCCTCTCTCTAAAGGCTTATAGTTGTGCCTTCTACACAAACTATAGAGTTACACACAAGAGGGAGAGCGAGAATTGATTCCAATGAAGTCTACACTTGTTGGCTGCACTTGTCCCTTGCTGGAGGCGCCTAGGGGTCCCTTTTATAGGCACAAGGAGCCTAGGAGCCGTTGGAAGCAATCCAGGAAGGCAAATCTTGCCTTCTGTCGGGTGGCGCACCGGACAGTCCGGTGCACACCGGACACTGTCCGGTGCCCGATTTGTTTCCATAACTGGCACTTCTGACCGTTGGAAGATCTAGAGCCGTTGGCGCACCGGACATGTCCGGTGCACACCGGACAGTCCGGTGCCGTCTTCCGACCGTTGGCTCGTCCACGTGTCCCGCGCAGATCGCGCGGCCGACCGTTGGCCCCGCCGACCGTTGGCTCACCGGACAGTCCGGTGCACACCGGACAGTCCGGTGAATTTTAGCCGTACGCCGTCAGCGAATTCCCGAGAGCCGCCAGTTCACGCCGAGTCAGCCTGGCGCACCGGACACTGTCCGGTGCACACCGGACAGTCCCGTGCTCCAGACCGTGCTGAGTCTTGGCTGCACTCAGCCAAGTCTTTTACTCCTCTTTTCTTCTACTTTCTATTTCTAACACTTAGACAAGTATATTAGTACACTAGAACCAATGTACTAAGTCTAGAAACATACCTTCTCTTAATTATTATATTCATAGCATTTCATATGCTTGAGCTTTGATATTGGACTCATAAATCATCAAGTCGGCTTGACTTGATCTAGATTGACATTTCTTAGCTCCAACATCCTGCAAAGGTCACATAGAACATTTCCAAACATAGGAACAATCCAAACTAAAAATTAAGGTGAACTTAGCTCTTTTGGGTTGCTTCCAGTTCTGGTTTTGACACTTGTTCTCCTTCTAGTGACCTTAATCTCCTTCTTAGATCTTGATCTTGAGCCTTATGACTTACACCACATAACTGTAGTTGTTACCTCATTGGCTGTAAGTCACGTTCTTATGTAGTGATCCTTGATATGCCGTAGCTGTTCTCAACTCGATCACCCTTGACTTTGCAAGCCTCCTTCTTCACCCTTGGCTTTGGGTTCCTCAGCCTCCTTGACCTTCTCCCGTGCACTTGGTACCTCGAAGCTTTTCTTGCCTTCGTCCTTGGCTTGATCAGTTGTCTCCGAGCTACGCACCCGAGTATCACTTTTGCAATGTCCATCTTACTTGTGATGTGCATTTTACTTGTGATGTCCATTATGTATCCATAATCTAGTTCTTGGACCATCACATTTGTTCACTTGTGTTGAACCTTGTAGACTTTATCTTAAGCACCTGTTCAACACTTAGTACACTTGTTAGTCCTTTAATTGAGTTGTCATCCAAACACCAAAACTCACAAGAGAGCTTTCAGGTGTAGCCGGTTTAGCACAACAAGTGCGGAAAAAATCTAAGTCTATCGCGAAGACTATCCGCGCAGAAGTCGCCTAAGGGTGCAGCCGGTTTAGCACAACAAGTGCGGAAAAAATCTAAGTCTATCGCGAAGGCTATCCGTGCAGAAGTCGCTTAAAAGTGCAGCCGGATTAGCACAACAAGTGCGAAAAAACCGAAGACTATCTGTGCAGAAGACACTTAAGGGTACACCTGGACTAGCACAACAACGGCTGAAACGACAACATCAAACCATCCACGCCAAGACCAACTATAATCAAGCCAACACAGCGCAACAAAACAAATCAGTGAGTACAAAACGCCTTCGCACACACACGTGCACGCGAGGGCACACAATTCCACCATACAAGCCTCTACATACACAAGCGAGGGCACCACACTCTACATCGGCTCAACCTTAGGAATAATTCCCATCTCCCTATAATTAAATAACATTATCCTGAGCTCCTCACCCGCAAAAAGACTTCGCAGTTCCCGCTCACCTACACTCTCGGCGGTCGGCAGAGCCAACAGTTCCTGCCGACCAGCCCCACTCACACGAAGCCGAGCCCGCTCCTCCGCGCTAACCCTACGTTTTGCAACCGCCCTTCGTCCACGGCGCCCGGTGCTAGGGCCTGGCACGTCCGGCGCGTCCGCGGCGTGTGGCGAAGCCTCCGCCGCAGCCACGTCCAAGGCCGCAAAATAATCCAAGTCCTCCCCCGACGACTCCTCAGTCCACTCAACCGAGCTCCCGGAGTCGGCAAAATAAAAAAACTCAGATGCAGACCCACTATATTCATTACCACCTTCCGCGGTCGAAGCCGCCAAAAACTCAGTAGTAGCGGTTGCGTGCGCAGGCCCAAAATCTTGAACCTGCGCAGCAACCAAAATTCAGTACAACATCCAAAATTCTCCAACCCTAAACAACCACTACGCCACCTGCGAGGGTCCTGACGCTGCGGGGGCCTCCGCCGTTGGCCCCGCCGCCACTTCCGCCATTGTTTCCACCGCCTCCGCCGCGGGATCTTCGACGGTCGGCGCAGCAGCTGCGAGGGCATCAGGAGCGCCCTCGGCCACCTTCAGGGGCAGGTCTTCAACTGTCGCAGCAGATGTGGGGGCGCCTGGTGCGTCTTCCGCGGTCTCCGGGGTTGGCTCCGGGTCAGGCAGGGCGCTGTTCAGTGCTCCGAAGTCGTCCACCCGCTCGCCTCGCTCTGCCTAAAACAAAACATACAAAAAGTCAGCAAACACACGCACAGACCACATCCAGCAAACGCCGAACAAACGACAACGTTACCTGAGCCCTCGCAGCCTCGGCCCGCTCCCTGACCACATCACCACCATGCAGACCCCACATCCGGTCATAGAGGGCACCGGCGGACTCCTTCACCACGGGGTCTTCGACCTTATAGATATCTCGCCCAAAATCTTCATCTGCCTGGTCGAAGGCCTCATAGTGCCGGCACCCTTCGCGAGAGAGTGCGTTCATCGCCCCCTCGCAGGTAACCAGGGAGGCGAACGACATTAATCCCCTCAGGACAGTGGGGAGCTCCTGCAGCTCCTCTTGCACCCATTCCAGACAGCGAAGCCCGGCCTCTCGCTCCGGCACCACGAAGTCACCGGTCCGCGCACCCAGCTCGCGATATGTGGCCATAAGCTGCGTGCGCGTCCGTTCGGCCTCCGTTCGCACCGCGGCTTCGGCCCCCTTCGCGCGGCTCTCCAGAGCGGTGAGCCGCTCCCGCAGGTCTTCGGCGAGCCCCTTGGCAAGATTGCCTTCCGCCCGTGCCAGCCTAGCCTCCGCCTGCGCGGCCTGCTCCTTGGCGATGGCCTCGTTGGCCTCCCTCCTCTCCCCCGCCAGCTGGCGCCGGAGGTCAGCCTTTTCCTTCTCCAGGGCGGCCACCTTGTCCGCCAGTTTACGACACTTGCTGTCGGAGGCCGACTTCTCACGGACAGCGTCAGCATGTTGCGTCCGAAGTCTCTCGACTTCGGCAGACAAAGCTGCCGTAAGTGCCCCCGACGCAGTACGGCTGGTGAAGTCAGCCACCTGCAGAGCACACGTAAGGCCATGGCCATAAAAAAAAAGAGAAGAAAAATATATATATATATATATATATATAATAGCTCGGCGGACCTGACTCAGTGCCTCCGTCGCCTGACTCAGCGCCTCCGTCACTCCTTTCAGCCGGCGGGTCGCCGCGTCAGCCTCGTCCCTGACCAACGCGAGGGCCGACACCTCGCCTTCGGCGCCAAGGGTCTCGTCCCTCGCCTTCGACGACAGCGCAGCCGTCGCGATTGCCGCGGCAGGCGCAACTATAGCAAGCCGGCCCTCGTCCGACCCTGCAACGCATCAACGAGTAAAAAAAAAGGGACATAAAAAGGCGGCCGGGTGACTTACCCCCAAGATAATCGTCCACACTAATATCGGTGCCGAAGTCGGCAACGCGTTTGCCCGGCGGCGGCGACGTTCGGGCCGCCTTCGAAGCCTCCGCCAGTCCGCTGGCCGGCGGCACCACCTTCGTCAGTTTGGAGACTCCGGCGCCCGCCGTTGTCTCCGGCGCCTTGCTGGGTGCAGAGGCGCCCGCCTTCGCCGCCAGCGGCGGCTTGCCTCCGCTGGAGGCCGCAGCCTTCGCTGTTCCCCGCTGCCTTTTCGGCCGGGCTTCGTGAATCCTGACAGTCGCCTGGCGTTTTTGCGCCGCCCCTTGGCGATCCTTGTCCATCACTGCCCACACAACAGCACCGATATTTCGCCCGTAAGGAAAAACTCTCCACTGACGAACCATACGAGATGTAAAACAGTCTTCCTCAGCCGCGCAGGGGATAGGAACATTTCTAGGCCAGCAGCCCCCGGTAACCCTCAGCATCCGAGCCGAAGACTCCCGGAGCTCGGGCGAAGACATCCTCTCCCCCGGGGCCGCACACGACCTCATTAACTCTCTAGCAAAACTATCAGACACCCCAATTCCTCCCATCGCAGTACCTAATTTTCTCTTTTTTGAGGAGGGGGCGGCCGCCAGCGCAGGGTCGCCTCCAGTCTCCACCGCCGGCTTCTTCCCACGGCGGTCCGCTTCGTCTTGACCAGGGTAGCCGTCGTACGGCAATTGATTTAATTCGAAGACCCTGTTCAAACGTTCATTTGACCCGCGAATATCAAAGCTGCGCTGGCCTTCCGTCCTCGCCACGTACCGCCCCACGAGCCGCACCGCCAAGTCCTCCGCATCACGCACAAAGGCGGCCGGGTCACGGTTTCGCAAATTCAGTGCAAAGGCAGGACTTCGCACCACCCTTCCTCCGTGAAAAGGCATCTGGCGAGGGCACACTTCGCCCAGCGCCCAGCCGTGCGCCAAGGGCCAGACCCCGTACGCCACGAACTCTTCAACTAAATCACGACCACTGCTCTGGCCGGCGGCGCACCGAAGGGCCCCTTCGTCTGCATCCTCTTCTGCCACTTCAAAAGGCGGATACGCAGAGTAATAGTGAGAGCACATCTCAGACACGGGAAGTCCTTCATGGCCTTCGACAGTAGCCTCAGCAACGTAAAACCAAAATTCATTCCAATTGCCCCACTTGTTGCGGGCGCACGGAACCAACTCCACTACTGGCATTGTGGTCTTGCCGGTCTTCGGCGTGAATGTGCACGACCCGAACTGGGCAACTCCGTCCTCAACCATCCTCTTCTGCCAATGCAAGCAATAATTCTTCACAAAAACTTCAACCGATGGCTGTCCGCCGTACGAAGTCGTCGCCCAGACATACTTCGCCAGCGCCACCACGGCGTTCGGTGTCAGCTGATGTATTTGAACGTTGAATCTACGCAGGACTTCGCCAACAAACCGGTGCGCAGGCAAGCGGAGACCGGCGACGAAGAACGCCTCGAAAACAACCAACTCACCCTCCGGCTCGGGGACTTCCTCCGTCCCCGAAGCACGAGCGACCCCGCCGCCAAAGTAGCCCAAACGCTGCATATCTTCAACGCGGGCCGACGTCATCCGTGACACACCAAAATCAACAGAGTCGCCGGCGCGCAGCTCCTCCACCATCACGCTACTCAACGTCTCCTCAGACGAGGCGGCGGCCGGCGGCGTGGCGTCGGCGGAAGAAGAAGAGGATGGCATTGCTACGTACCGTCGGCGGCGGCGGGCGGTCTGCTTCACTCGAGCCAGAACTCCGACGAGCAAAGGGAGCAGTAGAAGAAGAGGAGCAGAAAGACGGCGGGCGGCTAGGGTTTTCACGGAGCGCGGAAGCCAAAGTGCAAACAGCGCCGACCCCCGCCCCCTTTTATAGGCAGGGCGCGGCTCTTCGGGAAACCCGCAATCCAACAGTACGATGTCCATCAACGGTCACATCAAAAAACCCCGCGGAACCACTTCGAGCGAGGGCAGCGTCTCCGCCATCTAGCGACGTCTTCGGCACCAGGTGACTTTGTCGAACTGGTCCCTCGGAGGGCAAATGTTGGAGCGAAGGCAGAAACGCCACCCTTCGCCCGAAGTCTCCACCACTTAGCCCCTGCCCTGACGGACAAAGCAGGCAGGGACACCCTTCGCTTCATCGGCACCAGAGACAACACGGAGACCCTTCGCTAGATTCGGCACCAGACGAAGGCCTGCGGCGACGCCTCCCCGCGGCGCGGCCTCGTTCAGCTCTGAGGCCCACATGAGATCTGGCCCATTGTAACGGGCCTTGCGTGGCCGCGTTTGTGTTACGGGCCTAATCTGTAAAGGCGTACTTGTAATTATAGCTTGTAACCCCGCTTTATGGGAATATTCTGGGGATAAACTAGGTACCTGAGGGCACATGCGTCCTTAACGCAAGGCGCCGTGCACTCGGATACCTATAAATACCCCCGCACAGTGCCCGTGAGAGGCTAGATTAACAGAGCTTTTGCCATCACGCGCGAGTGCCCTGTTGCCATCACCATTCACTCGTGTTGGATCCCCTTGCTGTCGAGAGCAAGTTCCAACACCTATCGACCTTACATCCAGCATAATCGGAGTCTGAGTATCCTATTAAGTCAAAGGTATACCCCTTTGGATACCAGATCCCGAAGCAAGGCGTAGCGACTAAATATCTAAGAATTCGCTTCACAGCCACTAAGTGACACTCCCTTGGATCGGATTGAAATCTAGCACACATGCATACACTAAGCATAATATCCGGTCTACTAGCACATAAATAAAGCAAGGAACCTATCATAGACCGGTATGCTTTTTGATCAACGGACTTACCTCCTTTGTTGAGGTCGACATGTCCGTCGGTTCCCATTGGAGCCTTTGCGGGCTTGGCCTCCTTCATCCCGAACCGCTTTAGCAAGTCTTGCGTGTACTTCGTTTGGGAGATGAAGGTGCCGTCCTTGAGTTGCTTCAATTGGAACCCAAGGAAGTAGTTCAACTCGCCCATCATTGACATCTCAAACTTTTGAGTCATCACCCTGCTAAACTCTTCACAATACTTTTGGTTAGTAGAACCAAATATTATGTCATCGACATAAATTTGGCACACAAATAAATCACCATCACAGGTCTTAGTGAATAAAGTTGGATCGTCTTTCCCAACCTTGAAAGCATTAGCAATTAAAAAGTCTCTAAGGCATTCATACCATGCTCTTGGGGCTTGCTTAAGTCCATAGAGCGCCTTAAAGAGCTTACTTACGTGGTCGGGGTACCGTTCATCCTCAAAGCCAGGGGGTTGCTCCATGTACACCTCCTCCTTGATTGGCCCGTTGAGGAAAGCGCTCTTCACATCCATTTGGAACAACCTGAAAGAATGGTGAGCGGCATATGCTAGCAAAATACGAATAGACTCTAGCCTAGCCACAGGAGCAAAAGTCTCCTCAAAGTCCAAACCTGCGACTTGGGCATAACCTTTTGCCACAAGTCGAGCCTTGTTCCTCGTTACCACTCCGTGCTCATCCTGTTTGTTGCGGAACACCCACTTGGTTCCCACAACATTTTGCTTGGGACGCGGCACCAGTGTCCAAACTTCATTACGCTTGAAGTTGTTGAGCTCTTCCTGCATGGCCAACACCCAGTCCGGATCTAGCAAGGCCTCTTCTACCCTGAAAGGCTCAATAGAAGAGACAAAGGAGTAATGCTCACAAAAATTAACTAATCTAGAACGAGTAGTTACTCCCTTGCTAATGTCACCCAAAATTTGGTCGACGGGATGATTCCTTTGAATCGTCGCTCGAACTTGGGTTGGAGGGGCCTGTGGTGTATCTTCCTCTTCAACTTGGACATCCTATGCTCCCCCTTGATCACACGCCTCTTCTTGAGGAACCTGTTCATCATTTTGAGTTGGGGGTGCACCATCGTTGAGGAAGAAGGATGATCTTGCTCCTTTTGTTCCTGTGGCCCCACTTCTCCAATCGCCATGGTGCGTATTGCCGCCGTTGGAACGTCTTCTTCATCTACATCATCAAGATCAACAACTTGCTCTCTTGGAGAGCCATTAGTCTCATCAAATACAACGTCGCTAGAGACTTCAACCAAACCCGATGATTTGTTGAAGACCCTATACGCCTTTGTATTTGAGTCATAACCTAACAAAAACCCTTCCACAGCTTTGGGAGCAAACTTAGAATTTCTACCTTTCTTTACTAGAATATAACATTTGCTCCCAAATACACGAAAGTAAGACACATTGGGTTTGTTACCGGTTAGAAGCTCATACGAAGTCTTCTTGAGGAGGCGATGAAGGTACACCCGGTTTATGGCGTGACAAGCCGTGTTCACGGCTTCCGACCAAAATCGCTCGGGCGTCTTGAATTCTCCAAGCATTGTCCTCGCCATATCAATGAGCGTCCTGTTCTTCCTCTCTACCACACCGTTTTGCTCTGGTGTGTAGGGAGCGGAGAACTCGTGCTTGATCCCTTCCTCCTCAAGGTACTCCTCCGCTTGAAGGTTCTTGAACTCGGACCCGTTGTCGCTCCTTATCTTCTTCACCTTGAGCTCAAACTCATTTTGAGCTCTCCTTAGGAAGCGCTTGAGGGTCCCTTGGATTTCAGATTTATCCTGCAAGAAAAATACCCAAGTGAAGCGGGAAAAATCATCAACTATAATAAGACCATACTTACTTCCCCCTATGCTTAGATAGGCGACGGGTCCGAAGAGGTCCATATGAAGCAACTCCAAAGGTCTTGATGTGGTCATCACATTTTTGATATGATGAGAGCTTCCCACCTGTTTGCCTACTTGACAAGCTGCACAAGGTCTATCTTTTTTGAAAGTAACATTTGTTAGACCTATCACATGTTCTCCCTTTAAAAGTTTGTGAAGGTTCTTCATCCCCACATGTTCTAAGCGGCGATGCCACAACCAGCCCATGCTAGTCTTAGCAATTAAGCATGCATCCAGACCGGCCTCCTCTTTTGCAAAATCAACTAAATAGAGTTTGCCGTCTAATACACCCTTAAAAGCTAATGAACCATCACTCCTTCTAAAGACAGACACATCTACATTTGTGAATAAGCAGTTATATCCCATATTACAAAGCTGACTCACAGACAACAAGTTATTTCCAAGCGACTCAACTAAAAACACATTGGAAATGGTGTGCTCGGATGAAATAGCTATTTTTCCTAACCCTTTCACCTTGCCTTGATTCCCGTCACCGAATATGATTGAGTCTTGGGAATCTTTGTTCTTGACGTAGGAGGTGAACATCTTCTTCTCCCCCGTCATGTGGTTTGTGCATCCGCTGTCGATAATCCAGCTTGATCCCCCGGATGCATAAACCTGCAAGGCAAATTTAGGCTTGGGTCTTAGGTACCCAACTCTTGTTGGGTCCTACAAGGTTAGTGACAATATCCTTAGGGACCCAAATGCAAGTTTTATCTCCCTTGCATTTTGCCCCTAATTTCCTAGCAATCACTTTTCTATCCTTTCTAAAAATTGCAAAGGAAGCATTGCAAGCATGATAAATTGTAGAAGGTTCATTAATTTTCCTAGGAACATGAACAACATTTCTTCTAGGCATAACATTTTTCCTAGTCAAATTTCTATTATGCATAATAGAAGAACTTGAGGCAATCATTGCATTTGAATTGTAAGCATTACAACTCCTATCATAATGAACATTTCTAGAAAATTTCCTGTCATGGTACATGAAAGCATGGTTCTTTTGACAACTATTTGTCATAGGGGCCTTCCCTTTCTCCTTGGCGGGAATGGGAGCCTTATGACTAGTTAAGTTCTTGGCTTCCCTCTTGAAGCCAAGCCCATCCTTAATTGAGGGGTGTCTACCAATAGTGTAGGCATCCCTTGCAAATTTTAGTTTGTCAAATTCATCCTTGCTAGTCTTAAGTTGGGCATTAAGACTAGCCACTTCACCATTTAGTTTTGCAATGGAAACTAGATGTTCACTATAAGCATCAACACTAAAATCTTTGCACCTATTGCAAATCACAACATGTTCTACACAAGAGTTAGATCTATTTGCTACTTCTAGTTTAGCATTTAAATCATCATTAACACTTTTTAAACTAGAAATTGTCTCATGGAAAGTAGATAGTTCACAAGAAAGCATTTCATTCCTTTTAACTTCTAAAGCAAGAGATTTTTGTGCCTCTACAAATTTATCATGTTCTTCATACAAAAGATCCTCTTGCTTTTCTAACAATCTATTCTTATCATTCAAAGCATCAATCAATTCATTAATCTTATCAATTTTAGTTATATCTAAGCCCTTGAACAAACTAGAGTAATCTATTTCATCATCGCTAGATTCATCATCACTAGAAGAAGCATAAGTAGACTTTCGAGTACATACCTTCTTCTCTTTTGCCATGAGGCATGTGTGACGCTCGTTGGGAAGAGGGATGATTTGTTGAAGGCTGATGCGGCGAGTCCTTCGTTGTCGGAGTCGGACGACGAGCAATCCGAGTCCCATTCCTTGCCAAGGTGTGCCTCGCCCTTAGCCTTCTTGTAAGCCTTCTTCTTTTCCCTCTTCTTATCTTGTTCCTGGTCACTATCATTATCGGGACAATTAGCGATAAAATGACCAATCTTACCGCACTTGAAGCAGGAGCGCTTTCCCTTCGTCTTGTTCTTTTTGGGATGCTCCTTGCGGCCCTTTAGCACCGTCTTGAAGCGCTTGATGATGAGGGCCATCTCTTCCTCATTGAGCCCCGCCGCCTCAACTTGCGCCACCTTGCTAGGTAGCGCCTCCTTGCTACTCGTTGCCTTGAGAGCAATGGCTTGAGGCTCATGAATTGGACCATTCAACGCCTCATCGACGTATCTTGCCTCCTTGATCATCATCCGCCCGCTTACGAACTTTCCAAGTATTTCTTCGAGCGACATCTTGGTGTACCTAGGATTCTCACGAATATTGTTTACAAGATGTGGATCAAGGACAGTGAAAGACCTTAGCATTAGGCGGACGACGTCGTGGTCCGTCCATCGCGTGCTTCCATAGCTCCTTATTTTGTTGACGAGGGTCTTGAGCCTGTTGTATGTTTGGGTTGGCTCCTCCCCCCTGATCATTGTGAATCTCCCAAGTTCGCCCTCCACCAACTCCATCTTGGTGAGCATGGTGACGTCATTTCCCTCATGAGAGATCCTGAGGGTGTCCCATATCTGCTTGGCGTTATCCAAGCCGCTCACCTTATGGTACTCATCCCTGCACAATGAGGCTAACAACACAGTAGTAGCTTGTGCATTTTTATGAATCTGTTCATTGATAAACAAAGGACTATCCGTGCTATCAAATTGCATTCCATTTTCTACTATCTCCCATATACTTGGATGGAGAGAGAACAAGTGACTACGCATTTTGTGACTCCAAAATCCGTAGTCCTCTCCATCAAAGTGTGGAGGTTTACCAAGAGGAATGGAAAGCAAATGTGCATTTGAGTTATGCAGAATACGAGAATAATCAAAGGAGAAGTTTGAATTAACCGTCTTCTTTTTCTCGTAGTCGTTGTCGTCGTCCTTTTGGGAAGAAGAGGACTCGTCGCTGTCGTCGTAGTAGACGATCTCCTTGATGCGCCTTGTTTTCTTCTTCTTCCTGTCTTTTCTTTTGTGACTCGCACCCGAGTCAGTAGGCTTGTCATCCTTTGGATCATTGACGAAGGACTCCTTCTCCTTATCATTGACCACCATCCCCTTGCCCTTAGGATCCATCTCTTCGGGCGATTAGTCCCTCACATGAAGAGAACGGCTCTGATACCAATTGACAGCACCTAGAGGGGGGGTGAATAGGTGATCCTGTAAAAACTTGAAACTTAATCCACAAAACTTGATTAAGAGTTAGCACAATAAAGCCAAGTGGCTAGAAAAAAGTTCTTGCACAACACGATAACCACAAGAAGATCAACACAGAGATGGCACAGTGGTTTATCCCGTGGTTCGGCCAAGTCCAACACTTGCCTACTCCACGTTGTGGCGTCCCAACGGACGAGGGTTGCACTCAACCCCTTTCAAGCGGTCCAAAGACCCACTTGAATACCATGGTGTTTTGCTTTCACTTTACTATATCCCGCTTGTGAGGAATCTCCACAACTTGGAGCCTCTCGCCCTTACACTTTGATTATCACAAAGAAGCATAGAAGTAAGGATGGGATGAGCAACGCACACAAGACACAAAATTAGAGCAACAACACGCACACAAGTCACAACTTGAGCTCTCAACACAACTCGACAAGTTATCTACTCAAATGGAGCTCTAGTTGCTATCACAAGGAATCGAATGCGCGGAATTGGAGTCTTGGTGCTTAGGAATGCTTAGAGAATGCTTGGTGTACTCCTCCATGCGCCTAGGGGTCCTTTTATAGCCCCAAGGCAGCTAGGAGCCGTTGAGAGCATTCCAGGAAGGCAATTCTTGCCTTCTGTTGCCTGGCGCACCGAACAGTCCGGTGCACCACCAGACACTGTCCGGTGCGGATTTCTTTCCTTCTGTGGCGCAGCCGACCGTTGAAGATCCAGAGCCGTTGGCGCACCGAACACTGTCCGGTGCACACCGGACAGTCCGGTGCCCCCTTCTGACCGTTGGCTCGGCCACGCGTCGCGCGCGGATTACGCGGCCGACTGTTGGCCCGGCTGACCGTTGGCTCAACGGACAGTCCGGTGCACCACCGGACAGTCCGGTGATTTATAGTCGTACGCCGTTAATCGCTTCCCGAGAGCGACGACTTCGCCTGTGAATGGCTCACCGGACAGTCCGGTGATTTATAGCCGTATGCCGTTGATCGCTTCCCGAGAGCAGCCAGATGACAGTCGCCAGCCTGGCGCACCGGACACTGTCCGGTGCACCCAGACTGCGCAGAGTCTTGGCTGCTTAGCCAAGTCTTTTCCAAATTGGTCTTTTCCTGTTTCTAGCACTTAGACACAATTCATTAGTCTCCAAAACAATGTACTAAGTCTTAGAAACATACCTTTACTCTTGATTTGCACTTTGTCCATCAATTGGCATAGATTAACACTTAAGCACTTGTGTTGGCACTCAATCACCAAAATACTTAGAAATGGCCTAAGGGCACATTTCCCTTTCACCCACACCCTAATGAAAGAAAGGTGGAAGACACTGGACAAAGCTGTCTAACTAGTAGAACATCATGCTCAGGTATTTATAATATTGAATATAAATTGTACATATGTATATATGATTTTTTGTAAAATAAAAAAAAATTATCGTGCCGGGCCGGGCTAGCACTACGGGCCGAGGCTACGGCCCAAGCACCGCACGGGGCTCGTGTCGGGTTGGCCTAGGCACTATTAAATGGGTTGTGCCTCGGGTCGGCTCGCCAGACACGACCCATTTGACCATCTATACCTCCGCACAATAATGATGGTCCTCGCCTCAGTTGCCACCACCTCGTTCACCATTCTACTTATTTTCTCTCTTCCCTCGTGCCTCCAACTCCGCGCCACCCCATTCTCGGCAGAGGGCATAGTAGCAGGCGTCTCCTCCCCGTATTTGTCTGACACCAGCCCCGACACCGACTTGCGTAGTGGCTACTGCACGTCCATGAGGACGTTTCACATCATACGCGCACCATCGTTTTCGCCGTCGTCGGACGTCCTGTTCGTCTTCTCTGCCTTCGTCCTATTCTTCCACCCGAACCTGCTGCCCCCGCCCACGGTCGTAGCCTGACCGACGCTCGTCGACGTGGGTACGGGGCGAGTCGGTCATGCTCCTAGCCTTTCTTCGTGTGTGTCGTCGATGCCGTCGAGGAGGACATGGTGGCGCCTACCACGCTTAGGTTATCTTAACGATGAGGAGTCCAGGTCTAAGATAATGGACAACTAAGGCCCGTAACGTGGCAGCTGTCGGCATATGCTACGGAGTAGGTGGTGGTATTGTGTCGCTTCGACGGGTCCAGGACTGGGAAGACACTCGCATTCTCTCGCCCTTCTCAGACTGACTGAAAGGGAAATGTGCCCTTGGGCCATTTCTATAATTGTTTTGGTAATTAAATATCCAACACAAATGTTTTTGAACTCTTATGTGCTAAATGAGCAAGAAGTGCAAAATCAAAGACAAGGTATGTTTCTAGACTTAGTGAATTGTTTTTAAGTACTAACATGTTTATCTAAGTGCTAGAAACTATGCCAAGAAGAGAGGAAATGAATTGGAAAAGAGTTGGCTGTACTCTAGCTCGGCCTGGCACACCGGACTGTCCGGTGGTGCACCGGACAGTGTCCGGTGCCCCAAGCTGGTCGATGGTGAACCAGCTGCTCTTGGGAAACGACGGAGTTGTACGGCTATAATTCACCGGACTGTCCGGTGAGTCATCCGCGACGAACTTGTCGCTCTCGGGAAAAGAAAAGGCGACGTGGCTATAATTCACTGGACTGTCCGGTGGTACACCGGACTGTCCAGTGAGCCAATTGTGCCAGCATCAACGGTCGTCCGCGCGATCAGTGTGTGACACGTGGCTCGCTCCAACGATCGACTCGGTGCACTGGACTGTCCGATGTGCACCAGACAGTGTCCGGTGTGCCAACCAGCCTCGAGGAGCAACGGTCGGCTGCGCCCGATATGGAAGGAGATCGCGCACCGGACATGAACAGTGGCTGTCCGGTGCACCACTCGACAGAAGGCAAGGATGGCCTTCCAAATTAATCTCCAACGGCTCCTAGCTGCCTTGGGGCTATAAAAGAGACCCCTAGGCACATGGAGCAGAACACCAAGCTATCAAGAAACATCTTAAGACTCCTAGACTCCGCCTCCACGCATTTGATTCGCTGTGTTAGTGATTTGAGCTCCATTTGAGTTACGAACTCTATGTTGTGTTTCAAGCTCAAGTCTTGACTTGTGTGCATGGTTGTGCTGCGGATTTGAGTCTTGCGTGTGTTGCTCTCCCATCCTTACTCCTGTGCCTTCTTTGTGATCATAACTTTGTAAGGGCGAGAGGCTCCAATTTATGGAGATTCCTCGCAAACGGGAAAACACTCTAAAGGAAAAGACCGTGGTATTCAAGTTGATCATCGGATCACTTGAAAGGGGTTGAGTGCAACCCTCGTCCATTGGGACGCCACAACGTGGAAGTATGCAAGTGTTACTTGGCCGAACCACGGGATAAAAATCGCGTGTCTCGTGTGTTGCTTTCTCTGTGATTGTTGTGTTCAAGAGAACTCGCTTCAAAGCTACTTAGTCGTACTAACACTTTAATAACTAAGTTGTGGCTATTTAGTGTTTGATTTTACAGGATCACCTATTCACCCATCCCCCTCAAGGTGCTCTCAATTGGTATCGGAGCCGTACTCTTCATTTAAGGGACTAACCGCCCGAAGAGATGGATCCTAAGGGTAAGGGGATGGTGATTAACGACAAGGAGGAGTCCCTCTTCAATGAGCCAAGAGACGACAAGCCCACTGACTCAGGCTCGAGTCACAAGAAGAGGGACGGCAAGAAGAAGAGACGCATCAAGAAGATCATCTACTATGACAGCGATGCATCCTCTTCTTCTCCAAGGGACGACGATGACTCCTCGTCTAAGAGAAAAACGGTCAATCAAAATTATTCTTTTGATTACTCTCGTATTCCATATAATTTGAATGCCCATTTACTTTCTATTCCTCTCGGAAAACCCCCACACTTTGATGGAGAGGATTACTCATTTTGGAGCCACAAAATGCGTAGTCATCTATTTTATCTCAATCCTAGTATTTGGGAAATTGTGGAAAATGGGATGCATTTCGATAGTACGGATAATCCTGTGATTATTAATGAACAAATTCATAAAAATGCCCAAGCTACTACTGTCTTGATAGCTTCACTTTGCTGGGATGAGTATAACAAAGTAAGTGGCTTGGACAATGTTAAACAAATCTGGGATACCCTCAAGATATCACATGAGGGAAATGATGCCACCATGATCACCAAGATGGAACTGGTGGAGGGCGAGCTGGGGAGGTTCATGATGATCAGGGGAGAGGAGCCAACTCAGACCTAGAACAGGCTCAAGACCTTGGTCAACAAGATCTGAAGCTACGGGAGCACAAGATGGACGGATTATGACGCCGTCCGACTCATGCTAAGGTCATTTACTGTAATTGACCCCCATCTTGTCAACCTTATTCGTGAAAACCCCAGGTACACCAAGATGACGCCCGAGGAGATCCTTGGAAAGTTTATGAGCGGGCGCATGATGGTGAAGGAGGCACGATATGTGGACGATGCGCTAAATGGTCCACTACCCATCTACGAGCTACAGCTCGTTGCTCTCAAAGCAACAAGCAGCAAGGAGGCGCTACCAAGCAAGATAGCACAAGTGGAGGCTGCCGGGCTCAATGAGGATGAAATGGCGCTTATCATCAAGCGCTTCAAGACCGCGCTCAAAGGTCGCAAAGAGTACCCCCAACAAGAATAAAACAAGGGGAAAGCGTTCCTGCTTCAAATGCGGTAAGACTGGTCATTTCATAGCACAATACCCCGATAATGATAATGACTAGGGACAAGAAAAGAGCGGGAAGAGGGAGAAGAAGAAGAACTACAGGAAGGCAAAGGGCGAGGCGCACCTTGGAAAGGAATGTGATTCGGACTGCTCCTCGTCTGACTCCGACGATGAAGGTTTGGCTGCCTCGGCTTTCGACAAGTCTTCACTCTTCCCCAACGAACGCCATACTTGCCTCATGGCTAAGGAGAAGAAGGTACATATTCGAGATTCCCCTAAGTACTCTTCTTCTAGCGATGAGGAATCCTCTGATGATGAAATAGATTACTCTGATTTATTTAAGGGGTTAGATCGAGCTAAAGTAGAGAAAATTGATGAATTAATCGACGCTCTCAATGAAAAAGATAGACTGCTAGAAAAGCAAGAGGATATTTTATATGAGGAACATGACAAATTTGTTAGTGTGCAAAAAATCTCCTGCTTTAGAAATCAAGAGAAATGAAATGTTATCTTCTGAGTTATCTGCTTGCCATGAATCTGTCTCTAGTTTAAAGAATTTAAATGATGAATTAAATGCTAAGCTAGAGGAAGTTAACAAAACTAGTTCATGTGTAGAGCATGTTAGTATCTGTAATAGATGTAAGGATTTTGATATTGATGCCTATGATGAACATCTTGCTTCTATTACTAAATTAAACAATGAGGTGGCAAGTCTTAATGCTTAACTTAAGACTTGCAAAGTTGATTTTGATAAATTAAAATTTGCTAAGGATGCCTACATTATTGGTAGACACCCCTCAATTAAGGATGGACTTGATTTTCAAAAGAAAATCAAGAACTTAACAAGCCAAAGGACTCCCGTTCTCAACAAGGAGAAAGGGAAGGCCCCTATGGCTAGTAGTTTTCAAAAGAATCATGCCTATATTTATGATAGGAAATATTCTAGGAATGCTTTTAATAATAGATGTTATGACCATGCTTTTAATGATTCACATGCTATGTTTGCATCTAGTTCCACTTTTGTCCATGGTAGAAGTAGACCTAGGAGAAATCATGTTGTGCATCATGCACCTAGGAAAATGTGCAATGGACCTTCTACCATTTACCATGCTTGCAATACTTCATTTGTACTTTCACGTAAGAACACAAAAGTAGTTGCTAGGAAGTTGAGATCCAAATGCAAGGGAGACAAGACTTGTATTTGGGTTCCAAAAGTTATTGTGACTAACCTTGTAGGACCCAACAAGAGTTGGGTACCTAAAACCCAAGCTTAAATTGCCTTGCAGGTTTATGCATCCAGGGGCTCAAGCTGGATTATCGACAGCGGATGCACAAACCACATGACGGGGGAGAAGAAGATGTTCACCTCCTATGTCAAGAACAAGGATTCCCAGGATACAATCATATTTGGAGGTGGGAATCAAGGCAAGGTCAAAGGTTTGGGAAAGATAGCCATCACATCCGAGTATTCTATCTCCAATGTGTTTTTAGTTGAATCGCCCGGGTACAACTTATTGTCTGTAAGTCAACTATGTAACATGGGCTATAATTGTTTATTCACAAATATAGATGTATCTGTCTTTACAAGGAGTGATGGTTCACTAGCTTTTAAGGGTGTATTAGATGGCAAGCTCTATTTAGTTGACTTTTTGAAAGAGAATGTCGATCTAGATGCATGCTTAATGGCTAAGACTAATATGGGTTGGCTCTGGCATCGCCGTCTAGCACATGTTGGGATGAAGAACCTTCATAAGCTTCTAAAGGGAGATCATATGTTAGGACTAACGGATGTCTGTTTTGAGAAAGACAGACCTTGTGTAGCATGTCAGGCAGGGAAACAGGTGGGAAGCACTCATCACATCAAGAATGTGATGACAACATCAAGACCACTGGAGCTTCTTCATATGGACCTCTACGGACCCGTTGCCTACCTCAGCATCGGGGGAAGTAAGTATGGTCTTGTAATTGTTGATGATTTTTCCCGCTTCACTTTAGTATTCTTTTTGCAGGATAAGTCAGAAACACAAGGGACCCTAAAGCGCTTCTTAAGGAGAGCTCAAAATGAATTTGAGCTAAAGGTAAAGAAGATAAGGAGCGACAACGGGTCCGATTTCAAAAATCTACAAGTTGAAGAGTTTCTTGAGGATGAAGGCATCAAGCACGAGTTCTCCGCTCCCTACACACCACAGCAAAATGGTGTGGTAGAGAGGAAGAACAGGACGCTAATCGACATGGCAAGAACGATGCTTGGAGAGTTCAAGACGCCCGAGCGGTTTTGGTCGGAAGCGGTGAACACAGCCTGCCACGCCATAAACCGGCTCTATCTGCATCGTCTCCTCAAGAAAACCTCCTACGAACTCCTTACCGGTAACAAACCCAATGTCTCTTACTTCCGTGTATTTGGGAGCAAATGCTACATTCTGGTGAAGAAAGGTAGACATTCTAAATTTGCTCCCAAGGCAGTAGAAGGGTTTTTACTAGGGTATGATTCAAATACAAAGGCGTATAGGGTATTCAACAAATCATCAGGATTAGTTGAAGTCACTAGCGATGTTGTATTTGATAAGACTAATGGCTCTCCAACAGAGCAAGTTGATCTTGATGACATAGATGAAGAAGAAGTTCTGACGGCCGCAATGCGCATTATGGCGATAGGCGATGTGCGACCATAGGAATCACATGAAGAAGATCAACCATCTTCCTCAATGATGGTGCATCCCCCAACTCAAGACGATGTACAGGTACCTCAAGAAGAAGGGCGGGATCAAGGGGAGCATAGGAAGATCAAGTGATGGAGGAAGAAGCACCACGGGCCCCTCTAACTCAAGTCCGAGCGTCGATCCAACGACATCACCCCATCGATCAAATTATGGGTGACATCAGCAAGGGAGTAACTACTCGCTCACGTTTAGCTAATTTTTGTGAGCATTACTCGTTTGTCTCTTCTATTGAGCCTTTCAGGGTAGAAGAGGCTTTGCAGGATCTGGACTGGGTGTTGGCCATGCAGGAAGAGCTCAACAACTTCAAGAGAAATAAAGTCTAGAGCCTGGTGCCACGTCTAAAGCAAAACGTTGTGGGAACCAAGTGGGTGTTCCGCAACAAGCAAGACGAGCACGGGGTGGTGACAAAAAAAACAAGGCTCGACTTGTGGCAAAAGGTTATGCCCAAGTCACAGGTTTGGATTTCAAGGAGACTTTTGCTCCTGTTGCTAGGCTAGAGTCAATTAGGATTTTATTAGCCTATGCTGCTCACCACTCTTTTAGGCTGTTCCAAATGGACATGAAGAGCGCCTTCCTCAACAGGCCAATTAAGGAGGAGGTATACGTGGAACAACCCCCTGGCTTTGAGGATGACAGGTATCCCGACCATGTTTATAAGCTCTTTAAGGCGCTCCATGGACTTAAGCAAGCCCCAAGAGCATGGTATGAATGCCTTAGAGATTTCTTAATTGCTAATGCTTTCAAGGTTGGAAAAGCTGATCCTACTCTTTTTACCAAGACTTGTGATGGTGATCTCTTTGTGTGCCAAATTAATGTCGATGACATAATATTTGGTTCTACTAGCCAAAAGTCTTGTGAGGAGTTTAGCAAGGTGATGATGCAAAAGTTCGAGATGTCGATGATGGGCGAGTGGACCTACTTCCTTGGATTCCAAGTGAAGCAACTCAAGGATGGCACTTTCATCTCCCAAACGAAGTACACTCAGGATCTTCTCAAGAGGTTTCGGATGAAGGACGCCAAGCCCGCAAAGACACCGATGGAAACTGACGGGCATATTGACCTCAACAAAGGAGGTAAGTCCGTTGATCAAAAGGCATATCGGTCAATGATAGGTTCATTACTTTAGCTTTGTGCTAGTAGATCGGACATTATGCTTAGTGTATGCATGTGTGCTAGATTTCAATTCGACCCCAAGGAATGTCACCTTGTGGCCGTTAAGCGAATTCTCAGGTATTTAGTTTCTACGCCTTGCTTCGGGATCTGGTATCCAAAGGGGTCTACCTTTGACTTGATTGGATACTCAGACTCCGATTATGCCGGGTGCAAGGTTGATAGGAAGAGTACATCAGGGACGTGCTAATTTCTAGGAAGGTCCCTGGTGTCCTGGAGTTCCAAGAAACAAACATCCATTGCCCTATCCACCGCTGAGGCCGAGTACGTTGCTGTAGGACAGTGTTGCGCGCAACTACTTTGGATGAGGCAAACCCTCCGGGACTTTGGCTACAATCTGAGCAAAGTCCCACTCCTATGTGACAATGAGAGTGCAATCCGCTTGGCAGATAATCCTGTTGAACACAGCCGCACTAAGCACATAGACATCCGGCATCACTTCCTGAGAGACCACCAGCAAAAGAGAGATATCGATGTGTATCACATTAGCACCAAGAACCAGCCAGCTGATATCTTCACTAAGCCTTTAGATGAGAAAAGGTTTTGCAGGCTGCATAGTGAGCTAAATGTCTTAGATTCACGTAACTTGGATTGATCTATAGCATACATGTGTTCTATGCCTTTGATCATGTTACTTTGTGCATTTAAATCAGTTATTGTTTATTTGTAGTGCTCAAGTTGTACAAGTCATCCTAGGACCTCACAAGTCCATATGCAAATGTTTCATATATTTAGGGGGAGATGTCCTACAACTTGATCCCTTTGAGACTAATTTGTTTGTTTGAGTACACTTGATGTAGTCTCGAAGGTACATTGAAAGGGAAAGTGAACTTGGACAATGCAAAGACTTCCACTGCACTCTGGTATTAGTGTATTTAACTCCAAGTTCACATTTGTGCACTCATAGCAAATGGATCAGCCAACCACTTGTGAATTTTGAAAACAGTAGAGTTAGAATTTTTGTTTTGTCCAAAATACTCTTATTGCAAAATTACAAAATTTGGTCTCTAATGGGGGAGAATTTTGATTATGGGAAAAAGGGGAGTTTTTGGGCACTTGATCAATTTTACTCTTGGAATATCTCTCTATTTGCCCAAACAAGTGTGTTTGACTTAGAGATAGGAAAAAGAATTTGAGTTGCAAAAACAAATAAAGTGGTGGCAAAGAGTGATCCAAATATGCCAAATCATAAGCAAAAACAATTTGGTCTTAAATTGCATCGATGTTGCACTTCTTTTGTTGCTTTTTAGTGTGTTGCCATAAATCACCAAAAAGGGGGGGGATTAAAAGGGAAACGTGCCCTTGGGCCATTTCTATAATTGTTCTGGTGATTAAATGTCCAACACAAATGTTTTTGAACTCTTATGTGCTAAACGAGCAAGAAGTGCAAAATCAAAGACAAGGTATGTTTCTAGACTTAGTAGATTGTTTTTGAATACTAACATGTTTATCTAAGTGCTAGAAACAGTGCCCAGAAGAGAAGAAATGAATTGAAAAAGAGTTGGCTATGTACAGCCAACTCTAGCTTGGCCTGGTGCACCGGACAGTGTCCGATGGTGCACCGGACAGTGTCCGGTGCCCCATGCTGGTCGACGGTGAACCAGCTGCTCTCGAGAAACAACAGAGTTGTATGGCTATAATTCACCGGACTGTCCGGTGGTGCACCGGACTATCCGGTGAGTCATCCACGACGAACTCGTCGCTCTTGGGAAAAGAAAAAGCGACGTGGCTATAATTCATCGGACTGTTCGGTGGTGCACCGGACTGTCCGGTGAGCTAACTGTGCCAGCGTCAATGGTCATCCGCGCGACACGTGGCTCGCTCCAATGGTCTAATGGGTGCACCGGACAGTGTCTGGTGCGCCAACCAGCCCCGAGGAGCAACGGTCGGCTGCGCCCGATATGGAAGGAGATCGCGCACTAGATATGAACAGTGGCTGTCCGGTGGTGCACCGGACTGTCCGGTGCACCACTCGAGAGAAGGCAAGGATGGCCTTCCAAATTAATCTCCAACGGCTCCTAGCTGCCTTGGGGCTATAAAAGGGACCCCTAGGTGCATGGAGAAGAACACCAAGCTGTCAAGAAACATCTTAAGACTTCTAGACTCCGCCTCCACACATTTGATTCGCTGTGTTAGTGATTTGAACTCCATTTGAGTTGCGAACTCTGTGTGTTGTGTTTCGAGCTCAAGTCTTGACTTGTGTGCGTGGTTGTGCTGCGGATTTGAGTCTTGCGTGTGTTGCTCTCCCATCCTTACTCCTGTGCCTTCTTTGTGATCATAACTTTGTAAGGGCGAGAGGCTCCAAATTGTGGAGATTCCTCGCAAACGGGAAAACACTCTAAAGGAAAAGATCATGGTATTCAAGTTGATCATCAGATCACTTGAAAGGGGTTGAGTGCAACCCTCGTCCATTGGGACGCCACAATGTGGAAGTAGGCAAGTGTTACTTGGCCAAACCACGGGATCAAAATCGCGTGTCTCTTGTGTTGCTTTCTCTGTGATTGTTGTGTTCAAGAGAACTCACTTCAAAGCTATTTAGTCGTACTAACACTTTAATAACCAAGTTGTGGCTATTTAGTGTTTGATTTTACAGGATCACCTATTCACACCCCCCCTCTAGGTGCTCTCACTGACGCCTGGTGTGGGTGCTCTTGGTTTAGAGTTGCTCTGGCTGGGATTTTTCTCCGCTTGCGTGCTCTCTCCCTATATATCTAGGGGTATACTACCTATGTCACCTTCAGATGCCCAGGTCTTCGTCGTGTCCGGCAATGAACAGGTATGTCCGCCTCTTTCCTTCCCCTCCTGCTCTACGAAACCTTGGAAGTCGGGGAGGCAAAGGATGGGGTCTCTGATTTGCTTCCTATGGTACCCGTGCGTTCATAAAAAATATTATGTGAAGAGTGGAGACAACCAATAAAAAATCTTGAGATCTTTTTGGTGGATAGTTTACGTGGGTATTGTTGTGAGCCGTTGCAACGCACGGGTAACCTAAAAGGGAAATGTGCTCTTAGGCAATTTCTATAAATGTTTTGGTGATTAGATGCTCAACACAAATTGATTTTAAAGGTGATGAACAAAGCAAGAATCAAGGTATGACTCTATCCTTTGTGAATTGTTTTTGATACTAACATATTCCTCTAAGTGCTAGGAACCTTGATAAATGAGCTAAGATTGGATTGAAGATGGTTGGCCAAGAACAGCCAGGACGGACCAGCCTGCGGTGCACTGGACTGTCCGTTGTGCACCGGATAGTGTCCGGTGCCTAGGCTGGCCCGGCGATGAACTCGTCGCTCTCGGGAAAAAGCTGAGGGCGCTACGGCTAAAAATCATCGGACTGTCCGGTGAGCCATCAGCGCCCGCGTCAACGGTCGGCAGTGCGATCAGCAGGCGACAAGTGGGCCGAGCCAACGGTCACCAGGCCGCACTGGACTGTTCGGTGCGCCAAGGTGATCAAAGGCTCAACGGTCGGCTTCGCTAGAAGAGGAAAGAAATCGGGCACTGTTCATGTCCGGTGCGCCAACCGGCAGAAGGCGAGAATTGCCTACCAAACGGAGATCCAACGGCTCCTAGTTGCTTTGGGGCTATAAAAGGGACCCCTAGGTGCATGGAGCAGTACACCAAGCCTCCATTGAACATCCTAAGATGCCTAGACTCCGCAAACATGCATCCGGATCATCGTGATTGAGAATTGAGCACTTTGTGAGCTGTAGACTTGTTGCGCTATCTTTGTGTGCTCTCTTCTTAACTTGTGTGCGTGGGATTGCTGTGACTCTAGATCTTGCGTGTGTTTCTTTTCCTCCCTTACTCTTGTGCTTTTTTGCTGTGATCAACATTGTAAGGGTGAGAGGCTCCAACTTGTGGAGATTCCTCTCAAACGGGAAACAACGATAAGGAAGAAAATCGTGGTATTCAAGTGGGTCATCGGATCACTTGAAAGGGGTTGAGTGCAACTCTCGTCTATTGGGACGCCACAACGTGGAAGTAGGCAAGTGTTCTACTTGGCTGAACCACGGGATAAAATCATAGTGTCTCTTGTGTCTCTTTTTGTTGTGATTGGTTTTTCTTCTAAAGTTCTCGGCTAATCACTTGTGCTATTGTTCCCAAGTTCAATACTCATTCGAAAGGAACAATCAAGTGAAGAGTTCTCGCTATAGCAACTTGGTTTTAATCTTACTAACATTTCATAACCAATTTGGGCTATTTAGTGTTTGTTTTTATAGGATCACCTATTCACCCCCCTTTAGGTGCTCTCAATTGGTATCAGAGTCGTACTCTTCATTAAGGGACTAACCGCCCAAAGAGATGGATCCTAAAGGCAAGGGGATGGTGATCAACGACAAGGAGAAGGAGACCCTCTACGAGCCAAAAGATGACAAGCCCACTGACTCAGGCTCGAGTCACAAGAAGATGGATGGAAAGAAGAAGAGGCGCATTAAGAAGATCATCTACTACGACAGTGACGCCTCATCTTCTTCACCAAGGGATGACGATGACGAAGACTTCATCGAAAAAGAAAATGGTTAATCAAAACTATTCTTTTGATTGTTCTCGCATCCCTTATAACTCGAATGCCCATTTACTATCTATTCCACTAGGAAAACCCCCTCACTTCAATAGAGAGGATTATTCATTTTGGAGTCATAAAATGCGTAGTCACTTATTTTCCCTCCATCCTAGTATTTGGGAAATTATTGAAAATGGAATGCATTTCGATAGCACTGATAATCATGTATTCATAAATGAGCAAATACACAAAAATGCCCAAAGCCACTACTGTTTTGCTAGCATATCTATGTAGGGATGAATACAACAAAGTGAGCGGCATGGACAATGCCAAGCAAATATGGGATACCCTCAAAATCTCTCATGAGGGTAATGACGCCACCATGATCACCAAGATGGAACTAGTGGAAGGCAAGCTGGGGAGATTCGCCATGATAAGGGGAGAGGAGCCAACACAAACGTACAACAGGCTCAAGACCCTTGTCAACAAAATCCGAAGCTATGGGAGTACAAGATGGACAGATCATGACGTCGTCCGACTCATGCTAAGGTCATTTACCGTTATTGATCCTCGTCTTGTAAATCTTATTCGTGAGAACCCCAGGTACACCAAGATGACGCCCGAAGAAATTCTTGGAAAATTCGTGAGCAGGCGCATGATGGTGAAGGAAGCGAGGTATGTGGACGATGCCTTAAACGGACCACTTCCTCTACATGAGCTGCAACCCGTTGCTCCCAAAGCAACCAGCAGCAAGGAGGCGCTACCTAGCAAGGTAGCACAAGTGGAGGCTGCCGGGCTCAACGAGGACGAAATGGTGCTCATCACCAAGCATTTCAAGACTACCTTGAAGGGATGCAAGGAGTACCCTAACAAGAACAAATCAAGGGGAAAGCACTCTTGCTTCAAATGTGGTAAGTCTGGTCATTTCATAGAACAATGTCCTGATAATAACAATGACCAGGCACAAGAAAAGTATGGGAAAAAGGAAAGGAAGAAGAACTATAGGAAAGCGAAGGGCGAGGCGCACATTGGAAAAGAGTGGGACTCCGACTGTTCTTCATCCGACTCCGATGATGAAGGACTAGCTGCCTCGGCCTTCAACAAGTCTTCTCTCTTCCTCAACGAACGACACACATGCCTCATGGTTAAGGAGAAGAAGGTATGCATACGAGACACACCTAAGTACACTTCTTCTAGTGATGAGGAATTCTCTGATGATGATGAAATAGATTATATTGATCTTTTTAAAGGATTAGATAGATCTAAGGTAGACAAAATAAATGAATTGATTGATGCTCTTAATGAAAACGTTAAGTTACTAGAAAAACAAGAAGATATTCTCTATGAGGAACATGATAAGTTTATTAGTGTTCAAAAATCTCTTGCACTAGAAGTTAAGAGAAATGAAATGTTGTCTTCTGAGTTGTCTACCTGTCATGATCTATTTCTAGTCTAAAAAATTTGAATGCTGAATTAAATACTAAGCTAGAAAAAGTTAATGTGGCTAGTTCATGTGTAGAGCATGTTGTAATCTGCAATAGGTGTAAAAAATTTGATATTAATGCTTGTAATGAACATGTCTCTACTATCCTTAAATTAAACAATGATGTTGCAAGTCTTAATGCTCAAGTTAAGACTTGCAAGGATGACTATGGTTAAGGAGTTATGATCTATGGGAGATCTATGAGATTTAAATATTAAATTATATTATAAATTGGTTAGTATAAATCTTATGAGAGGTTATTTTATAAATAATTATCTTGACTTTAATCTAAGTCATAAATTGACCATAGATCATATTCTAGTAGATTTTAATGATAAGTAGTTTAACCAGACTAACCAACATAAGTTAAATAAAGATCTAATTATAAAAGAATGAGACATGGTACAATAAATGTTGTTATTGCATAGTAAATATTCATATAAAGCTAACGCAACTGGCACGGTTCAATTCGGAGTTAGAATGGGGAAGTTATGAATTTCCGAAGGTTTTATGTATTTGATATGAGATTAACTTAAGGGACAAATTTTAATATGGTTTTCATGTCAAAACAGAGACACTATGTGATAAACAACATTATTACAAAATTATAGGAACCGGAATGGATTAATTTGGAGCTAACATGAATTGTACAAGTTTCTAGCATTATTTTTATACCAAAAATTCATTTTCTAATTTAATTCTATATATCCTAAGGTTTCTGGACTGGGGACACGATTTTTTAGATAGTTTAGGGCTTATTTTGCAAATTCTCGGGCCTCGGTGCAGTATTCTTCCAATGCCAGAGGACGGCGGGTTGATTACCTACAATGACAGGGGCCCATTTATAATTGTTCCGAAGCGAAGGGGTATTCCCCAACCTCAGCCGTTGGATTCACTACCTGTGGCCGAGATTAGATCTCAATAACAATTGAATCAATAGGCTATGTGGGCCGCTAGATTGGTGATCCACAGCCCGCACGCGCGAATGACCCAGACCGCCAGATTCGCCCTGAGCGGCCAGATTTCCCCCAATCGAACAGGTACACCCTAGATTGATCTGGACCGTTGGCGCACAGATCCACGACCGTGACCCTGTCTTCTACCTTCCACCAGCCAATCCCGGCGACGCACAGGCCCATAATGGAGTCCCGCGCCGGTGAGCGCCAACCACGCCCCCAGGCTCCCCCCTAAGCGCCGCCAACAAAAATACGATGCGCGAGGAACTAAGAATACAATAGGGAAGTCCTTACTGGGTAACTCGCAGTCGCAATCCTTGGCCACGGCAGGGTGGTGCCCCACGGTGGAGCAATGCTCCTAGTAAGAAATTGGGCCGAAGATCGTGGCCAATCCCGCCCGACGACCCCACAAAAAGCTTGAATAGCATCCATCGATCACTCCCGACTACTTCTCTGCCCCCAACCTGGTATACCCGCAGGGTGACGCCGGCACAAGCTCAACATGGCAATGGCGGACTTTGAACCACTCTCTCTCTCTCTCTCACCAGCGAGACCCTCGGTTGGTGATGGCGTCCAAGCGACAATTAGATGGGTGCGCGCAGACGGCCGACTTCTATTTTATCGCAGCAGAGAGGCGGTTGGGACTCCAGCTGGCACAGGTAAAGCCACGACAATGGCGGTGATTTTGTTACGCCCAAGCTCTCGGATCGGAGGGGATGACCCAACACGGCGGTCCCATAAGACAGCGATCCCGCACGCGGAGAGGCTGATGGCTGACGCGCCAGGCCCGTTGTGTTAGTGACTCAAGGCGAGAGGGAGGCTATGCAAGCGGCAGCTGGGCCAAGGGGAAGAAGGGCAAGTGGGCTGGTTCCTGCGATTTGAGCCCAAAGCGCCCAATAAGTCTTTTTCTTTTCTTTTCCACCTTTTTTCCATATTCTTTTATAATTCTAGTTTATTTCTAAATTCAAAAATTCAAATTTCCAAATTCCAAATATCAATCATCTCCCTAATGAAAATATAACATCTACTATTGATATTAATATTATTTTTCTCGTCACTCATTTAGGGGAGGAATAAATGGGTCCATAACCATTTTCATTTCTCATTTTCTATTTTGTATTTTCATTTGATTTACAAATTTCAAGTTCGAATCCAAAATAAAGTTTAAGAATTCATATTTTTAATATATACTCAAAAACAATTATGATACAATAGATATATATTTATTTTAATTAATTTATTTGTTTGGTAGATGTTTGAATTATGAAACACACTCATATTGTTTTTTTTCTTTTTTCGAAAAATAGTATTTTGAAGGTGGGATAAGAAGTAGAAGTTACTTCAAAATTAGATATTCAAGTAAATAAATGATTATGGTGCATCATTTAATGATATGCATAATTATTTAGTTGAATAGAAAACTTATCTATTACTTCTTTTCTAAAATAATTCTTGGTTTTCAAAGTTCAATCCTCAAATTTCAACACTCAAATATAATTCTTGGTTTTCGCAAGGGTGAGATCACAAAAGATCATAGCTCAACAAGTTGTGGGGAATAGTGTGCATGATCTCACCAAAGGTGGGAGCTCATGTGAAGTGTAAGGCTGATCAACAAATAATGGTTAAACCTGAGCATTGCTTTTAAGAAGTTGGTCAAATTTTATTAGCAGTTACTAAATGTAAGTATATGCCAAACTAGAGTAATAATAGATCAAAATTTATAATAAAACTACAATGCGATGTAAATGACAAATTGAGTTTAATTTCATAAGTTAATCATGCGAGAGTACTGAGCTGCTCATGATCGCGAGCTCGGCTAGTATACTAAATTTACACTCTGCAGAGGTTGTACCCTTTACCCAAAAGTCATGCTACCCATTTGATAAGGGATCTAGAAGTCTCATTCATCTCTACCGAGGAGACAGGGCAGGGTAACACTATGAGGCCTTTACAAAGTTCTACTAATTTCAGAAAACACGCTACGGTTTCTGAGGAGAGCAATATAGGAATCCCCTGTCTGAAAAGCCATCGCAGCACAATCAACCCGAGAACCTCCCTACACCGATAACTCCCCTACCGCCCTTGCCCCTTTCAAGTAAGGTAGACCTCCACTAGCTTTCCTAATTAGTCACCCAAAGGGCGTCCCATTCCACCCTTGTGGTGGCACGTTTATCCATGTTCCAATTAACACAATAGTCTTATCATGAACAAAATATAACAACAAATATAAAGTATGATCATGAATAATAATTATCTTAACTCCCAAAACCGCATATAGCAATAGCAGATACTACCCAAAACGTTCAGTGGTAAACAAGGTATAAAAATGACCAAACGGGTGACCTATTGGGTCCAATCAAAATTAAGCCTAAGCATGCCAAAGTGATTTATAGAGAACATTATTGGGTAAATAAAACTGTTCAAGGGCACAACTTGCCTTCAGTGAGTTCGTGCTCAGTATTTTCCACCTACTGAGTACCCGGATCCTCAGTTGCTTGCTTATCTACTCCCAACAATACAAACAAACTTGGTATAGGAGAAATTAACATCACACCAAACATCATAACAGAATGCGTGATAATATTCTATGCATCATAACGAGATCCTAGGTTCGAGAACCATTAAATTCGGAGTTACCGTTACGAAGCTATGATTTTCCGAAGGATTAAGTGTTAGATATAAAACAAATTAAGTGCATAATTTGAACCTATGTTTCATAGCAAAATAAAGTTACCAGATGATGAACAATATTAATATGAATTTAATGCAACTAGAATGGATAAAAAGGAATTAAAATGAATTAGTTATGCATTTTCTAAGGTTTTAGAATTGTTTTGGCAATAAAATAAATTTTCGAATTAGTTTTATTAATATACAACGATTCCTAGGCTGGAGACACTATTTCTATTAATACCAGGGTCTAATCTATTAATTTCAGGACCTAACTGCAATGTTATTAACAATGTAACGGATGGCGGGTTGATATTCTAAAACTTTAGGGGCTCTTTAGCAAAATTGTTGGACCAAACCGGTATCAGGGAATCCTGGCCGCCAGATCCCCACCCTATGGTCAAGATTAAAAGGCTAATGGTGGACATTCAGGATCTATTCGCGATCGCCCGATAAGAAGTCTATGGTGGAGATTTTAAAGTACGCGCTCTCCTCTTTCATCCATTCACTCACGGATCTGCGATTCGGATTGCATCAAAGTGAAACGTTACCATCTCCCAAATCTGAGCCGTTTATCCACCAATCCACGGCTCTCGGTGCATCTCTCTAACTTCTAATTACAGCTCTTTGCTAGCAGATCAACGCTCACACTTCCTCTCCCAATCCCGACAACTGAGCACGGCAGCGCCAGCGCAATAGCGGCGGTGCCGTCGGCGTAGAAGCGACCTAGCTCCCCGGATCCCTATTTCTTCCCTGCACGAGGTGATTCAGAGCGAGGTCATGAAGGTGTATCGGTCCAGCTAATATCTACAGGGGTTGGTAGGGCAGGGAGCTCTGCCCACGGCACCGGGCAACACAATGACTCGGCTGCCCGACAGCACGGTGACTGGTGATGCGCTACAACCGGTGAAGTGTTCTACACGTACACGAGACGACGGCGAGCGAGGAACGATGCTTACCGAAGGCCCTAGATGAGGCTGGAGCCGAATGACTTGCGCCCACGCACAACAGAAAATCGACACCCGCGCACTCTCTCTGTTCTTCACAATCTCCCTCACGGCGGCGATAGTGAAAGGAAGGGAAGAGTGGGAGTGGCGGCTTCATATATTGTGGCCGAGGCTCGCAGCGAGGACATCTCGCCTGGGCGGTTTTCCATCTGGAACAGCGGAGGAGGCGGTTATGGCGTCCGTTCTCCGTGCTCTGCGCTCTAGAAGACGGTCTGCGCGTCAGGGGTCCACCGTCCAGTGAGCGGAAAGACAACACGGACGCGATATGTGGCTGACGCGTAGGTCCGTAGACTTTGGCAGTGCTTGGTCCGTGTGCGAAAGAAGCAGGCTGGTAAGTGGGTCTGGTCTACCAGTGAGGGGTGAGATGTTGTGCAGTGGCGAGGCTGACAGATCGGGCCCTCCTTTCGACGCACACCAGCTGTTGGGCTGCACATGGAGAATGTTGAATGGGCCGAGTGGGATTCGGGCCCAAGAGACGTTTTTCACTTTTTCTTTTTTTTTTAAAATTCTTTTAAATTTCAAAATTTGGTATTTCGATTTCTGAATTGTTCATGAGTTTCTCTAACAATTCAAGTGCACAAACAAAAATATCAGCATGAAGAGATGTTTTCATTATTTTATATATTTTTATTAAGGAATTTATTCCAATTTAACTTGTATATGTATATTCATGCATGTATCAAATAGGAAAAAGGAATTTCCATAAACACCAAATACTCTAACTCCTTTATTTACTATGATTTGGGTTTTACATTGCCACACGTGTAGCATCGGTTTTCGGTCCCTGCCGGAACTGCTGCTGCTGAGGTGGATTGTTCCTCGAAGCGGGTGCCGGAAGACGGTTGGGTGCTTGCTGCTGTTGGGGTGGCCTGATCACCCATCTACCTCACTGCTGCTGAAACCCTCTGCTCTAGTTGCTAGAAACAATCTGGACCCTCTGGGCTTGCGACGAAGATCCTATCATTGGTGCCTTTCTTATCTTCTCCACACGGTGAGCTAGAATACTGTCTTCCTAGGAGATGGCCAGGTTGACCAATTCATTATAGCTGTTGGGCCGGACAGTGTTAGATGCTCCCGGAATTTTGTGCTGGGTCCTTTCCGGAATCTGTCCCTCTTCTTCTCATCTGAGTCCGCGTGATATCCGGCGTACTGGCACAGGTCATTGAAGGCCTGGGCATACTGTAGCACCGTGCGGATCCATTGGGTCAGTGCTAGGAACTTGTTCAGCTTGCGGTCCATGATTCTCGTGGGATGTGGTGTCCCCTGAAGGTAGCATTGAACTCTTCCCAGGTCATCACATGGTCAATGGGAAGCATGGCGAGGAAGTGGTCCCACCACGTCCTTGAAGGTCCCCAGAGCTATTGGGTGGCGATGTGAACCTTGGTGGTGTCAGGGCAAGCTCCCGTGAGAAGGGGAAACTTGGACTCCAACCCTGAGCCATACATCTGTGTCTAGTGGGTCCTCAGCCTTTGTGAACAACGACGGCTGAGTGCTCAGAAACTGCTGGTACATGGCTGCTGCTTGCGGGCGCTGCTGTTGCACACCACCGAAATGCTAGGGCTGGAGCTAGCGCTGCACCAACTGTCATGAAAGTTCATTCTACCGAGCCATTAATTCCTGCATTGTCGGAGCCTAGGGTGGTGGTGGGGGAACTTGCTCATTTCGTTTGCGACGTGCTCTTGCTGCCATCTGAAAAATAGGAGTTTGCCACTGTTATACTCAAGCCCTTATTTACATGGTGACTTAACATTTGTGAGGAAAACGGAACATAAGTTTTTGTTTTGAGCTTGAGACTTAGAACCGCACCATACCATCTTGAACCAATTTGGAGATTAGCATTCATCCTTTCATTAAGCATAAAGGTTTCCCGGGTTACAACATATCAGAAGACTAAACCCTCTAGCCTAGTACGTCCTTTTGTGCCAAAAGCTAAGCTATGCAGGTTACATCTTCTTAATATGCCACTTCCTAACATATCTAACCCTGAGTAGCAGAGGTAGCACTGGCCTCAGGTGAAGAGGGTCCTCCAGAGTGAGCCGTGTACACGCTAGAAGCCAACTCGATCTCCTCGAGGTCCTCCTCCTCCTCGCTGTCCTCATCTACCTCCATCTCTTGCTGCATCTCCTAATGGTGCATTTCCAGATGAGCATTTGCCTCATCTAGTTCCACTTGCACGTCATGGAGTTGATTCTCTAGGACCTCAATAGTGTTGTCCCAGATTTCCACCTGGTGCTCCAACTCTCGGGTGTGATTGCCCATCTGCTCAATTTGGAGATCTTTATCCACCAACTCAGAGGACAGATCAACCATGAAGACCTCCCTATCATCAAGGGTTGTCTTGGCAGTCTGAACTAGTCCAGTCAAATGTGTCATGGCATCACTTTGCAAGGCTTGCAGGCGATACAACGCACTCATGCACTGGACAATGATCCTCCCAACTTGGTCGGGATTCATAGCCCACACATCCTTGGCATGGCGCACTCAGTCACACCACATCGGATCATCCCTCTTCTCAGCAAGGAAGAGTCCGAGCTGGTGCATCATCATATCCAATGGATGGTATCTGCAGAAGGACATCAAAGCCTTCATTGATGCGGCCTCAGTGATGTCATCTGCCCAGAATCCGACAGCCTCAGAGTCTAGCGAACGCCACCTAGGCTGCAGAGGGTGGGGCTCCAAGGTTAGCCAGACCCTGTAGCGTGGCACTCTGTGCTCCTCGTACAGCTACAACATGTACAGAGGCGGTGTGGGGTACCCAGTTGCGCCCAGTACCTCCCACAGAATAGAGGGAAAACCCTCTCGGGAAAGGTAGTCAAAGCTGAAGTGGGTGTCTCCACCATCAGCAGGGGTAGGTGAAGCCATCTGTGTAAGAAGGGTAAGTGTGGGTGTAGGGAAACAATAGAAAAGAGAAAGGTGTGCTTGGGTGTAAATGGGAATAGTTGCATGGATTGACTTGTATTTACTTAGTTCGCTTCTATGTTAGCAATCCTTTTTTACTAATTAATACACCCTTTTAATCATGATTAATTATGCATGCATGCCCATATGGACGTCCTCTCATCAAGCATAGGGGTGCTCCTAGGGCATCCCTCCTATTATAGTAATAGCCTGAATGACTTACTTATATAGCCACCTAACTACCCAACTATCTAAGGACTTTCGTCCTAGGTCTAGCAGTATATTCCTGACGATCTAACCAATACTGGATTCTAATCAAGTTTTATTTTTTTAGAAAAGGTTGGAATACATGACTTATTGTCTTCTCTATAATGGTATTCGCTCCGATACCAGCTGTGGTAGAACCACCCAGATTATTCCAGCTCAAGTGCTCAATCATCGCCTAAGAGGAAACTTTACAATTAAACCGAAATAAATTGTTAGTCTGTCGGATCAAGTCTGATTAACCACTTGACAAGGATCGAATACCATTTTCTCACACGAAGGTGAGACACAGAGAATAACAATAAAGCATGAAACCACAAGTTAAAGCGCTTAAGTTATTACAACAATCAGAGTTTTGATAAAGGAAACATTGTTCTCAATGTTGCAGCGGATAATAACTTTCGTCGATAAGTGGGGAGTAGGGCAAGGCCTGGCCCACTACTCCTCCTGGTCCTCTCCTGCCGAGGTGGCATCCCACTCGACCGGCCAACCCGTGGCAAGGTGGCTGGCCAAGTCAAACCATCAACCATATCTTGCAACAAACCTGTAAAAATGATGCCACAAGCAAGTCTAAGTATACTAATACTCAGCTATATTTACCCGGTGTGAGGAGTTTACTCCACTACCTCTATATTGTTCCTTAAACTTTGCCTGCTTCCATCTAAACATGCATGGTAACAAGCAATTATTGCAATCAACACTTTATCTTGAGCAATATTATTTCACTTCTTACTTGATGCAGTACAATGGGTCAAGCAATCTCATTAGCTGCGAGAAGCAAACGATTCAAATCGAGTTTTAAACTTGCAAGGAAAACCTAAACACACATGTAGGGGCACTCTATCCCCACACACGTCAGTTGTCCTCATCGATCGCTCGTTCGCGGCCAGGGCTCACCGCCTCGGCATGCAATTCCCCACTAACCCCGGTCGCCGCTGTGCAATGACTGCACTTGCACCCACCATAGCTAGCATGGGAGACCACGTCTCAGGACAAGTGAGGAGTAAAGTCTGCGCCGGGCTTCACTCAGGTACTAGGCTTACCGATTACCATATTTTCCGACATGTGTTTAGTACGTTCAAATGCTTGACTCAGGTAGCCAAACATTAATCCTTAAGTGCATTCCCATCTTATAGACAAGGCATCCACCCACGATCCATGTCCATAGACCAACATCGTTCCTGTTATCAAGATGAATACAATCAATTCCTAACTTCACGCAAGTGCTAGAAAAATCACCTGACTTCTACCGAGATCCTTTAAATTAGCAAGCCACTACTCGACCTAGTATCCTAGTATTCATCTCATAAAAGGAATCCCTAAGTTCATGCAACTATGGTTTCAATCAATTCCTACACTTAAGTGCACAGTACAAACCTACAAACAATAGTTGCAGTAGAATAACATATTAAAGTTTATGCATAAAATCAGGGCTTGCCTTCAGATGCTGGTGTAGCGGGGAGTTCCTCGATGAGATGCTCAGGAGCTGGCTTCTGGGTTTGTCCTTGCTCAGTTCCTTGCTCCTGAGTCAACACGTACTCTCCGTCCGCAGGATTGCAATCTAACGAATGTAATGCACAAGATATATATATATATATATATATATATATATATATATATATATATATATATATATACTTATATGCATGCTATGATATGAAGTCTTTATTTTGATAGCTAGTACATTAAGTTCTTCTTGCTTGGGTTTTAATTCCTTCCTTGTTAGCTTGTGGAAAAAGGCTCTTAAGTAAGGTTAAATTAAGAATGGGTGCTTACCTTGGTTAGGTGTAGCAAGGGTGTTAATCATGCTTTTAGGTTGCTATTGGTTTCTTTCCAACTTAAGGATTATCTCTTCCATGCCTTATTTTCCCTATCTTAGTTAGGATTTTAAGGTGAGTTGAACTACACCTCTGCTCTAGAATTTTCCAATAATTCTACAAACATTACAGTGGCTTCTTAATTACCTAATTAAGTTGTCCTAAAAATTTGGGGTGCAGAGGAGATGTGGTCTACCCTGTACAAGAATGACAAAGGCTATGGCAGAGAGGGCACTTTGAACTACATCTCTTATGTAGAAGTTTCTGCCCTAAGGCTTAATTTGGCTGATGTCTATGTGCAATACCCTGCCTCTGTGCCAAGTTTTACTTAAGAAAACCTAGTAGATATTTAATGGTGATTTTCTAAAGTTTAGGGGCTAGAAGGTGCTTACAACTAACTTTCTTTTTGAAAAATGTCAAACAACAAATTTCCCAATTTTTCTAGATTCTTCTTTGCGCAAGAGTAATCATTCCTAAACTTGGGAAATTTTCTCTATCAGGAAGGGTTTCAAAAAATTTCTAAAGTTTTCTATTAAACTCTCATGGAGCATGGGAACCATAATCTACTATGGAACTATATCATTTTTATATTTTTTCCTAACAGTACAGTACTTATATGTTCTAGGAAAAATAGAGTTGTTCACTGTTTCCCACTTTTGGTTCCCATTTTTATTTTCTAAGGATAATTGCAGAATCTTAAATTTATTTGTTCATCCTACTTGACTTGGTGCTCTGATGTGTCTAACATTTTTGTAGTGGTCTACCACTGGATAAGCAACTATCATAATTTTCCCACGTTGATGGTCGGAACGTGGCCGATGGTGGTCGGAGTTGCTAGGCCCACGTGCGTAGGCGGCAGTGATCGACGGTGACTTCGATTCCCGATCAACGACGGTGGTAGTGCTCGATTCCACTGGTGAGGAAGCTTCACAGGTGTTCGAACCATAATTGAGCCTGCGGACGGTCCGGCCCTGAGGCCGGACAGTCCGCGGTCCGGACAGTCCGCACCTGGGGGCCGGACGGTCCGCGCGTGCGCAGAACAGATTAGGGTTCCGAGTTTTGTGCCACGGTTGTTAGCTAAAATCATGGGATAAGCTCGGAAATTAGTTTGTAAAGGGTCCAGCCCCCCTCCTCTATAAATAGAGAGGTATACGGCCGATTTGTAATCATCAATCGAATCAATACAACTTCTATTTCGCATTTTATCCTAGGAGTAGTTCTAGTCTAGTTTAGGTTTAGTCTTCCAATCCCCAAATTCTCCGCCTCTCCTCGACTCTACGTCGATTAGAGGAGTCTAGGTCGGCCTGCCCGAGCCTAGACACCACCTAGGATCTCTACTCCCCGACGGGGTCCCTCCCGGGAGCGAGATCCAGGCGCCATCGGCGATCTTCCGCCGTCCCTGCGTACGCGCGGACCGTCCGGCCGTCAGGCAGGAGCCCTAGCCGCGCACCAGGCCGCGGACCGTCCGGCCCCAGGCCGCGGACAGTCCGCCCTTGCGCAGAGAACACCACCGCGCCTCGCATCAGGCCGCGGACCGTCCGGCCCCTGCGCGCGGACCGTCCGCCCCTGTGCAGAGGGCACCGCCACGGTTCTTGTTGAGTGTTTGGCGCTCCGAAAAGGCGTCAACATACTTTTTGGCGACTCTGCTGGGGACAACACATCTAAGCTCATCAGATCGGCTCTCAATGGCCGGTTCAAAGGATAGCTCTGATATTTCTCTAAGCAACATCATAGAGCCGACTTGGGAAACCTTGCCGGCTGACGAGCAGCTCCAGTTTGAGGAGCACAAGGAGCGGGTGATCCAGGAGGCGAAAGCAAAGTTCTTGGCCAACTTCAAAGTGGACAGGAACAATAAGGTCGTCCGACATCGGGCGACGGATCCAGCTTCGCTCCAACCCGCGCCAGATATCCCCAATGTAAGTAATACCAACGATCTGCAATCTCTAAGAAATTATGTAGAAGATCAGCGTGAACAAATGCAGAACATCATAGGGGGTATGCAAAGCGATCTTAAGAGACTAGTACGTGCATTCGATAAAACTAGTACCGCAAATTTTCCTTCGCACGAGGTTGAGTTAGGAGATAACGCGCATAACACATCGGCTACAGGTTGTCACGACCAGTCACAACCCCTTTATGGGATGCCGATGGACACATACCCTAAGAAACCGCAAATCGGCAGCAAACCAGCCGATCTGCACATGCCCGGACCGTCCGCACGTGAGCGCGGACCGTCCGGGCCAACAGCAGTCAGGCCTATTTTTAATGAGTTACCTAGATATGCGCCCGAGCCACCACATATGACACAGAACCCAAACTACCCAGCCGGACCGTCCGCATACAATGACGGACGGTCCGCATATGACCACGGACGGTCCGGGTACGTATCCGGACAGTCCGCGCATAAGTCTTTTGAGGAGGATTATTACATGAATCCTCGCCCGTCCCAGCAACACTTCCCATCACACTATGCAATGCACCAGCCCACTAATTCAGGATCCAAAGCCCAGGAAAGCTTTCCGGCCCCACCTGGAAGGCCGGAAAGAAACGATCAAACGTATGAGCCATATAGAGCAAATGGAAATGCACCACGTAACTCAAACCAATGGGGGGAAAGACAACATGCTAATATCCAGCCAACCCCACCTATGTTTGACCAGAGAGCCGGTGGTCTCGCACCGGCTGCCATTGATATAGTAAGGGAAGAAATAGCCGGGGCGTTCCGAGATAAGCTCGGAGTAAGCATGGTCCCTGGGGGGCAATCATATCGGAAACCTTATAACAGCCGATTTGATCACCACCCATACCCACAGGGAACCAGGATACCCGAATTCACAAATTTTTCGGGTGATCAAGGAAAGAACACACGTGAACACATAGGCCAATTTTTAGCACAATTAGGAGAGTTGGCCGACACAGAGGCATTTCGCGTACGTTTGTTTTCATTATCTTTAACAGGAACTGCGTTTGCATGGTACGCCACTTTACCTCCTAATTCCATTTCATCATGGGGGGATTTAGAACAAAAATTTCATGATCATTTTTTCTCCGGTGACTATGAATTGGATTTGGTAGATTTAGCGTCGTTGCGACAGACAAAAGATGAATCGGTTAATGATTACATCCGGAGATTCCGAGATACAAGAAACCGATGCTTTCAGATTCATTTAGCAGAGAAACAGCTAGTAGGATTAGCTTTTAATGGTCTGCGATATTATTTAAAAGAAAGATTAGAAGGCATCCAATTCTTTACACTAGCACAATTACACCAGAGAGCTTCGGCTTGTGAAAGCCGAAGCAAAGAAACTACTAAAACAATTCGTCACAACATACGTGTAGTAGAATGCGACCAAAGTAGCTCAGAAGACGAATCAGCAGAAGTGTATGCTGCTGAAATGGTTTGGCCAAAGCAGGCCAAGTCTTCGGCTTGTGCCTCCTTACAGCCGGTTCAAAAGAAACGGCAAGAGGAGGTTAAGTTTACATTTAATGTTGGTAAGTGTGATAGAATATTTGATGAATTACTCAAAAATGGCAACATTAAAATAAATCACACTGTTCCATCCGCCGACGAGCTAAAACGTCGTGCATATTGCAAGTGGCATAACTCATTTTCTCATGCCACTAATGATTGTAATGTATTCCGTCGACAGATTCAATCGGCCATTAACGAAGGACGATTGAAATTTCAGGAAATGCAGGTGGACACGGAGCCCTTTCCAATGAACATGATCGACTTTGAAGGCAAGAAAGTCCTGGTTCGGCCAAACACGGCCGATAAAGGCAAAGGCAAAGAGGCAATCATCAGCAATTCTAAAAAGGCCGATGAGGATCATAAAGTTTCTTGCAGGAAAGTGGTAGCTGAGAAGACTCCCGATGGAGGGGAGACCCTAAAGGTGACCATCACAACCTCCAGTACTGGGGGGCAAGCGCAGACAGGGAGACAGATACAGGAACCCGTGCTGCGTATCCCGGACGGTCCGACACGTAGGCGCGGACGGTCCGGGACCCCACCGGACGGTCCGGAGAGCTCTGGCGGACGGTCCGGCCATGCTCAGGACTTGCAGCGACCACGTACCTTCAAACCACGACGACCAGAGATAGGTACGTGGAAAACAAATACATTTAAAGCAGCTGGTCGGCTGATCAAGCCTGGCCCAACTTTCGATCAATTGTTGTCTAAATATGTGAAAAAGAAGGTCGGCCCCAGTGACCGCCCACCGAAGCGACCCCGCTCACCCATTCATGAGCAACGTCAGGTCAGGCCGATTGGACCACCTCACCAATCGGAAGAAATGAAGGGTCCTATTGTACAATTGAGACCCAACATGCCGACATGGACCCCTCCACCTCCTTATCCATCCATGCCATATCCATACACATACTTACCTCCACCATATGTCCCAAATCAAATGTGGGGCATGCCACCATATCCATTTGGGATGCCACCGTACCCCGCCTGGGGGGCACCCCAAACATCCGTTTTTGATAGGTTGGCACCGCCAGTGCAAGACCGATTGAGCACCGCTGAATCCGGTCACCAGGCACAGGCCCAACAAGGTTGCCGGACTACTCGGCCTCCTAGGCCGACCAATCCGGCAGGGGGGCATATGCCTGTGGCAATTCAAAGAACAACAAAAAGGACACCATCAAAATAGGCACCGCAGATGTTGTCATACAGGGAGACAATAAAGGGCCGATGATTTTCGGCGAATCGGCCAACACAACCGAAAAGGATACGGCTACCATCAAAATAGCTGATCCAAAATACTCCATGCCTCGATGGTGCCCAGCGGGATTGACACGATCTCAAAAGAGAAAATTACAGCGCCTAAGAGCAAAGGAGAGCCAGGAGAAGGAGGCGGAAAAGACATTTAATGACATACATCCGCTATACCCGCTACCACAAAAGAAATGGAGACCGAAGGCCGTTGAGGAAAAACAAACGGCCACAGAAATAGAAAGTCAACCTGCACCAGGCGCGGACCGTCCGGCCCCCGCGTGCGGACCGTCCGCCGTTCACCAGGAAGGCTCTGGACAACCTGCACCAGGTGCGGACCGTCCGGCCCCCGCGTGCGGACCGTCCGCCGTTCATCAGGAAGCCTCCAACAACACGACAACATCCATGGAAGAGGACGACCTGCTAGGAGAAGACCTGGTCGACTACGAGGCTTCTCCAGAACGCCCAGGTATGGATGTAAATATTATTACATTTTCTTCCGATTGCACTATCATTGGCGACTATGAACCCGTTGCTGCCCAGTTTGATTTTGGTCCTAAAGAAGCCGCCTTTACTAAACCAAAGGAATCGGTAAATCATTTAAAGCCGCTCTTCGTGCGCGGTCACATTGATGGAATACCGATTGCTAAGATGTTGGTGGATGGAGGGGCGGCTGTAAATCTAATGCCTTATTCATTATACAGAAAATTAGGTAAACAAGATGACGAACTTGTCAAAACCAACATGACCCTCAGCGGTGTTGGGGATAGTTCGATTAAAGCCAGGGGAGTCACGTCCGTTGAATTAACCATCAGGACTAAGACCCTTGCTGCTGCATTCTTCGTCGCTGATGTAGAAGGGAATTACAGTTTAATTCTAGGCAGAGATTGGATTCATGCCAATCAATGTATACCTTCTACATTACATCAAATGCTAATACAATGGGTAGGCGATGAAGTAGAACAAGTACATGCTGATGTATCGGCCTGCATCGCTGTGGCCGATGCCCCTGTACTCTGGACTTATGAGACTGCTACATGTCTCACAGGGGTAGATTTTTCTGATTATCAGTTCATAAGTATAGATAAGAAAGGTTTCATTCCTGTAATGCTAGAGCCGATGGAGAATCGGCTAAATCCTAAATAGAGTTTAAATGATGAATACACACAAAGTTCATGAGTCTTTGATCACGGACAATTCGGCCCTCAAAGCCGGATGGTCTGGTCTTTCACAGAACAGTTCGGACTTTAGGACCGAACATCTACCACAGCGAAAAGATAGTATTACGGATGATCCGGTCCCCGAGACCGGAAAGTCTGCCATCACACAAAGATCATCTGATTCCTCTGTGGGGGACATGATAGAAGAATTCAGAGATCTTGATAAACTAGGACAGGGGTTTACATCGGCCGATCCTTTGGAAGAGATTGACATAGGAGATGGCAAAACTCCAAGGCCGACTTTTGTAAACAAGACCCTGGAGACCGATTCTAGAAATGAGATGATCGGTCTATTGAAGGAATATTCAGATTGTTTTGCTTGGAATTACACTGAAATGCCTGGACTAAGCCGAGAGATTGTCGAACATCGGCTGCCCATTAAGTCTGGTTTCAGACCTTTCAAGCAGAAAGCTAGAACGTTTCGTCCAGATCTTCTCCCACGAATCAAGGACGAAATCCACCGGCTACTAGAAGCTAGTTTTATTAGACCTTGCAGATACGCAGAGTGGGTCTCCAATATTCACACGGTGGAGAAGAAGGAGTCAGGTAAACTTAGGGTATGCATTGATTTTCGTAATTTAAATAAAGCAACTCCTAAAGATGAATATCCTATGCCCATAGCCGACACATTAATCAATAGTGCATCAGGAAATAGAATTATTAGCTTTCTTGATGGTAATGCCGGATATAATCAGATTTTCATGGCCGAAGAAGATGCATCTAAAACGGCCTTTATATGTCTAGGCTTCATTGGTTTATTTGAATGGGTTGTCATGACATTCGGTCTTAAAAATGCTGGTGCTACTTATCAGAGGGCTATGAATCTGATTTTCCATGAGTTGTTAGGAAACACTGTGGAAGTCTACATTGATGATATTGTAGTCAAATCGGCTAAGTTTAGTTCTCATATAGCCGATTTGCGCAAAGCCTTTGATAAAATGCGTCGGTATGGTTTAGAAATGAACCCACGTAAATGTGCTTTTGGAGTGTCGGCTGGTAAGTTTTTAGGATTTGTCATCCATGAACATGGTATAGAAATAGACCCTGACCGAATCAAGTCTATTCGGAATGTGGGGCCTCCGACTTGTAAGGTCGAAGTGCAGAGGTTTCTCGGCAAGGTGAATTATTTACGAAGGTTTATTTCTAACCTAGCCGGGAAGATTGATGCCTTCACCCCTATCCTTCGGCTTAAGAATGATGCTGAATTCACTTGGGGGGCAGAGCAGCAGGAAGCATTTGATCTCATTAAAAAATACTTGTCTTCGGCTCCCGTGTTAAAAGCACCACAAGTAGGAGCGCCATTCAGATTATACATTGCAGCTGAAGACAAGGTTATTGGGGCTGTTTTGACACAAGAAACTGAGGGGAAGGAGCATGTGGTGACATATCTAAGCCGAAGGTTGGTGGATGCTGAAACAAGGTACACTTTTATTGAAAAGTTATGTTTATGCTTGTTTTATGCATGCACCAAATGTAGATGTTATTTACTGTCTAGTCATTGCACTGTTTCTGGTCAAGCCGATGTAATCAAATACATGTTGCATAACCCAATTATGAGTGGTAGAATTGGTAAGTGGGCTTATGCACTCATAGAATATGACTTGGCCTATGAACCATTGAAATCTATGAAAGGCCAAGTCGTAGCGGATTTTATTGTAGAACATCGGGTTGATGATATTCATGAACTAGACATGTCATACCTCACTATTACTCCTTGGACTTTATATTTTGATGGATCGGTTTGCAATGAAGGGCAAGGAATTGGCATTGTGCTTGTTTCACCAAGTAATGTCTCCTTTGACTTCTCTAGCCGATTGAAAACTTATTGCACTAATAATCAAGCCGAATATGAGGCCCTCCTATTCGGCTTAGAACTTTTAAATGGTATGGGAGTAAAACATGTGAAGGTATTTGGTGATTCTCAGCTGGTTGTCCAACAAGTGTTAGAAGAATATCAATGTTTTGATAGTACTCTAAATAGTTATCTTGAGAAATGTTGGAGCATAATCCATTCTTTTGACGAATTCAGTATTCGACATATCTCTATAGTTGAGAATCATAGAGCTAACGATTTGGCACAAGATGCATCAGGTTATCGGATAAAGAGAGGGAAATTTCACAAAACTGAAATTCCGATAACCAGTGCAGAGACAAATTCCCAGGTCGCGGACCGTCCGCGTGACGACGCCGGACCGTCCGGGGTTTCCAGAAATGTTCTCTTAATCGATTCGGCTGACAATGAAGCCGATGTAAGTGATTGGAGGACACCTATACTTAATTATTTACGAAATCCCAATATTAGGACAGATAAGAACATTCGGCGAACAGCTTTCAAGTATGTTTTGATGAGTGATGAACTTTACCGCCGAACAGTCAGTGACGTCCTGCTGAAGTGCTTGGGCCCAGATGATGCTATATTAGCCATGGCCGAAGTACATGAAGGAATTTGTGGTACTCATCAATCGGCTCCAAAGATGAAGTGGTTGTTGCGAAGGTCTGGTTTTTATTGGCCTAGTATGATAGCTGATTGTTTCAAGTACTACAAGGGATGCCAAGTGTGTCAAAAATTCGGCGACCTACAGTTGGTCCCTGCAGCCGAATTGCATCCTATCATCAAGCCTTGGCCGTTCAGAGGATGGGGATTAGACTTTATTGGAGAAATTCATCCTTCATCATCAAAGGGGCATCGGTTTGTGTTAGTTGCCACTGACTATTTCACCAAATGGACTGAAGCCGTTGCTCTGAAAAACATGACGCACAAGGAGGTAATTGAGTTCATAACTGAGCATATTATTCATAGATTCGGCATTCCCCAGACCTTGACTACAGATCAAGGGACTTCTTTTATGTCAAAGGAGGTACGTGAATTTGCTGAATTATACAGAATTAAGCTGCTTAATTCATCTCCATATTATGCTCAGGCCAATGGACTGGCCGAGTCTAGTAATAGGACATTGATTAATTTGATAAAAAAGAAGATATCTGATAATCCTAAACATTGGCATAAGATTTTGTCCGAAGCTTTATGGGCTCATAGAATATCTAAACATAGTGCTACTAAAGTATCTCCTTTTGAGCTTGTCTATGGGCAGGAAGCGGTATTGCCTGTGGAAATAAGTTTGAATGCTGTCAGGTTCGCCAGACAAAATGATTTAACTGTCACTGATTATTATAATTCAATGATGGATAATATTGATGAGGTGACCGACAAGAGGGTGATAGCTTTGGGAGCAATAGAAAAGGACAAGATTATGGTAGCCAGGGCCTACAACAAGAAGGTCAAAGCAAAGTCATTTCAAGTAGGAGATCTGGTGTGGAAGACCATCTTACCTCTAAGAAATAAAGACCGGAAGTTTGGAAAATGGTCGCCAAGCTGGGAGGGTCCTTATAAAGTAAAACAGGTGATGTCTGGCAACGCCTATTTGCTACAAACATTACAAGGCAAGGATTTGCCTAAGGCTTTGAATGGGCGTTTTCTCAAACAGTACCATCCTAGTATGTGGCAAGATGCCTAAGAGAACCGATGTGAGCACATCGAGTTAGTTGCTTTTGGTTCGCCCAGCTCCACCAAAAGGCAGGGGGGCATATGTTCGAACCATAATTGAGCCTGCGGACGGTCCGGCCCTGAGGCCGGACGGTCCGCGGTCCGGACAGTCCGCGCCTGGGGGCCGGACGGTCCGCGCGTGCGCAGAACAGATTAGGGTTCCGAGTTTTGTGCCACGGTTGTTAGCTAAAATCATGGGATAAGCTCGGAAATTAGTTTGTAAAGGGTCCAGCCCCCCTCCTCTATAAATAGAGAGGTATACGGCCGATTTGTAATCATCAATCGAATCAATACAACTTCTATTTCGCATTTTATCCTATGAGTAGTTCTAGTCTAGTTTAGGTTTAGTCTTCCAATCCCCAAATTCTCCGCCTCTGCTCGACTCTACGTCGATTAGAGGAGTCTAGGTCGGCCTGCCCGAGCCTAGACACCACCTAGGATCTCTACTCCCCGACGGGTCCCTCCCGGGAGCGAGATCCAGGCGCCGTCGGCGATCTTCCGCCGTCCCTGCGTACGCGCGGACCGTCCGGCCCCAGGGCGCGGACCGTCCGGCCGTCAGGCAGGAGCCCTAGCCGCGCACCAGGCCGCGGACCGTCCGGCCCCAGGCTGCGGACAGTCCGCCCTTGCGCAGAGAACACCACCGCGCCTCGCATCAGGCCGCGGACCGTCCGGCCCCTGTGCGCGGACCGTCCGCCCCCGTGCAGAGGGCACCGCCACGGTTCTTGTTGAGTGTTTGGCGCTCCGAAAAGGCGTCAACAACAGGGAACGAGGGTGCTATCGGTGCAAGGAATTTGGTGGAGGTTCACGGTGGGAGCTGGCAGCGTTCACCGGCGCTCGGATGAGGTCCGCCGAGCGGTGGTGCTACACTGGTGGGGCGTAGAGACGAATTGGGCCAGCCGAGGAGGTGCACTATGGTTCAGGGAAGCTCTTGGTGGCAGTTGCTCGGTCGTAGTGTTGCTGCGCCGGTTGGACCACGATGGCCGGTGCTCGGTTGGCAGTGCGGGCGATGGCGCGCTTAGCTGTTGTGAACTCTGGCGAAGAAAGGCTTGGCAGTGGTCAGGGAGGGAGAGGCCAAGGGTGCGCTGGTACTTATAGGCATGGGGGTGCGCGATGTTGCATTTCTCTAGCCACGGCACAGAGCATGAATACACGTGTGGGTTGGCACGCGCGGAGCAGGCAATGGCGTGCTCTATGGTTCATGCCTGCAACCGAACGGTTGGCTTCATGGCGTTTTGTCACATTCAAACACCCATAGGTCATGAATCCGGATGAATTTGGGTGAAATCCCCTCATATGATCTCCTCTCCTCTCTTCACTCTGTCGCTAGGTGCAGAACCCCATGGGTTTTGTGTTAGAAACACTGAGTTATCCTTGGCCTAAGTTTGGTCTGTCGGAGGGGGCAGAACCGAGGCATTTCCTATGTTTTGTCTTGTCCAAACGTGGAGTCCCAATGCCATCTTCTGGGGCAGGCTAGGTCAATTAATTTGGCACGATTTTGTCAATTAGAGTCACTAGATTTAAGGTCTAAATCTTAATGAACATGGGGATGTTCTGATTAGAGGCTGAAAATTTCAGAATAGAGTGTTATGAATTTGGTCTTTATCCCCCCCTTGTGTAGCTTGTTTGGGGGAACTTTAGCCAACATTTCTTGGTGGTGTTTTGCAGACTAAGCTTTGTAGAAAAATTGGTGTGTTACCTTTTTATGTTACCGGCCCAATGTCATGATAGTATGGTTCAATCAGTTTTTTCATTTGATTTCTCTTGCTTAAGGTAGGGGCATTTTTGGGGTTTTGGTTACCTTCTCTTTCTGATGATCATAAGATAATCAGGGAGATGATTCATGATAACTTAGTCTCTACTTAGGGCCCTAATTCCTAAGTATGACATCACTTTTTTTATGTTACCTACATGTGATAATAAGGCTGGTGAAGGTGTCAAGCAGGAACCCTAGTAACACCTAGGGTGTTACACTCGATACCGGTACCGGTTGGAGTACCCTTCGCTTCTTGTACCTCCGACAAAACCTGATTGATTGATGTTAAAATAGTCTGACTGAGGGGCTGATCGACCTTCGCTCCAACATAGCTGACTAAAGTCAATTGAACACACAGGAAGAGATCCATAACATAGGACGCCAAGTTACATTCGAACAGAGTTTGGCCACTGACATACTAGTACACCAAATAGTTTCACCACTGACACACAAGTTCAGAAAAGAGGTTCATCTGATGGGGGCTACAAATAGCCTCTACATTTGATGATACAATATACCATCTAAATCTATGTCCCATTCTGCTCAATGTTCGACCAAAGATAGAGGAGGTAGGTCGTTCATTCGATCTTGCCAAAAGAAGACCTCCTCCCACAATTCGCTGTCATCAACCAATCTATCTGCTGCAAAGGTATCCTCCAATGCCACGTGGCATTCCAGTGAAGTCTGATCAAGCAATTCAGCTAGCTTATCAACTTCAAAGCTGATTTGTGTCACAAAGTTACCCTCAACTGCTCCTTCATCTGTGTAGCATGCACTTGCAGCTTCCTTTAGTTCATTAGAAATGGCCTGCATCTGACCCACAACTTGCTTCACCAGCTTGGTCAACCTAAATTGCATCTGTTGAAAATAGTAAACAACAAAAATCAGTGAAATAATTTAGTAAACTAGGAAAATAATAGCCCTCCTCAATTGATTCCATTCAAGTACAATCACAATAGCATCACTAGGCCCATTTCAGCACTCATTTAATTTTACAATTCATTTCACTAGGACCTTAAAGCATAACTGAATTCATAGAGTATTCCATTTCACTTATCATAGCAATTAGCAAAATGCATCACATGGCAACAATATTCATATCATATAAATCAATGACGACAACTTCCAGTTCACAATACTAAATCCAGACATAGCACAAAACAATGAGCCACCAAACCTGACTGTTGGAAACCATGGATTACTCTGCTAGCATGGCAGCGTCGCGATCAGGACTCCATGCCGAAGCAGCTTGGGTCTCTGTGCACGTAACTATTACACGAACATCTAGGGTGGCAACCGCAGATTGGTTACCGATTGAAGTTGTCGTGCAGAGTTCTCTAGCAACCACGACGGCATTTACCGCAGAGGTAGCCGCACAACAAGCGGCATCAGCGGCGATGCTGGACCTCGAGTCACATCTCTCGCGTGCATTTGCCATGCTGGTTCGAGATTCATAAGGCTAGCGCTGAGTGGTGCAGTCGGACGATCTCCTCTCTATAAAAAACGAACATAGTAGTAAGTAAAAAAACTTCGACAGCACCCACTCTACACTATCATCACATTGATGATCGTCCCTTAACATTAACAAATCACTTAACAAAATCAACAAATAAATATATAGCTACATTAATAACTAAATTAACAACTAACTACCAAATCTACTAGCTACACACTAATTTTCCAAACTAGATAATTTCACAAAATTACTTACTAAGTTACCTTGTGCAGTGCAGAGCTCGAAGCCGGGTGTGAGCGCGACAGTCGGCGGCGAAGTTGAGACAGAGGTCGACGGCGATGGCGTGGGCGTGGGGAGTCGAGGAAGGCACGGCGGAGCGGTGGCGCGCGACGGGCCTGCCGCTGGAAAGAGCAATCGTGGGGCTCGGCGGCACACGAGTGCGGCGGTGTAGCGTGGCGGCGAGTGCGGCGGCGCGGTAGAGAGTGCAGGTGGAGGGGCGCAGAGAGGAAGCGGCGAATGGCGTGAGCGCGAAAAGAAAATTAGGCTCGACAGGTATTAAGGGGTCAGCACCAACATCTATGGCACCAAGTCACCAACCCCGCCACGTTACCTGCCATAGGGAACCGATTGGCCACTTCAACGAGATCTAGGCGCTTGTTAATTGGTGCCAATACGTGTAAGGTCGACAATCGACACTAATTGTGATGGTACCGATCTTATGGTCCATTTCTTGGATTCAAATAAGAAAGAACGTATTTATGAAATCTTGCATCATATTTTTACAAATAACCCCTTAAAGCTATTTCAAATTAATCCGCTGCACGTCTATAGATGGCCAAACGACGGCCGGACCAGACGTCCGTGGGCCACAACTCCTGTTGACCCATTTGATTAAATCAGCGTAAAATAGTAAAAATGGTGCAGGAGGTGAGTTTGAACTCATGCCCTGATGGAAGAAGGGCGGGAGACACTAGGTAAAGCTATCTAACCAATAGAAGATTATGATCAGATGTTTTTAATATTGAATATAAACTATATATGTCATCTTTTTACAAATAATCCCTCACAGCTATTTCAAATTAATCCGCTTCCGTCGGCCCATTTGATTAAATCAGCGTAAAATATTAAAAAAATGGTGCCCGCGGGCTACAACTCCCGTCGGTCCATTTGATTAAATCAGCGTAAAATGTTAAAAATGGTGCAGGAGGTGAGATTCGAACTCATGCCCTGATAGAAGAAGGACGGAAGACACTAGGTAAAGCTATCTAACCAGTAGAACATTATGCTCAAATATTTTTAATATTGAATATAAGTTATGTATATATGTATATACGTTTTTTTTGCAAAATAAAAAAAAATAATCGTGTTGGGTCGGACCAGCACTACGGACCGAGGCTACGGCCCAAACACGACATGGCGTTCTTGGCTCTGCAAGCATTAGGTCGTTTCTGAGACCACGTTAGCGCAATTGACTCCATGGTGTTTGAGGTTGCTGAATTGGATGGGGGCAACAATGATTTGTCATACTAACAGTAAAATGAAAGGTTATTTGTTGGTTTTAAACGTTAGTAATTGCTACGAAGTAGCATAATTTATATGAAGCGCATCCAGTTTTTATTGATGCCTGACTTTAACATTCACTTCATATTTGGATCTATATTTTTTTATAAGTTTGAGTTCATGTGACTTATTTTAAAAACTTGAGCTCACAAACTTTCTCTTATTTGGCCTATGTATGGTGGAATTATGTCATTTTATAATCTCTGTCCGTTCAGTCAGTCGTTGTGAACTCTCTTCTAATCGCTCACTTCATTGACCGTGTTATATCAAGACATATTGGATGGAGTAAATAATAACATCAGTTAGCTAAATTAAAAAATATTATATAGAGAGCGGAAACAATCAATAAAAAATTTTGAATTTTTTTTGGGTGAATAATTTATATGGGTATTGTTGTAAGACGTCGAGCAACTGATTAGTTCCGTTTAACAGTCCGGATTGACACCCGTCGATCGGATGCGGACCTGAGCCTTTCCCTTGTGTTGTGAGTGTGACTTGTGGGTCCTGGCAGTGGCAGAGCAGCAGGCCACACATATGCCCTGCCCTGGCGCCTGGGCCCGGGACCGGGTCCGTTACCCAACGCCCTCGGTCCACCAGCACGATCACGACGAGGAGGGGGTGGTGGTGAATACTCCTAGTCTACCTGTGCCAGTTTGCGGCTGGCTGTGCCTGGAGTGCAACCGACCGTGCCTGATCGCATCCCATCCCATCAGCTGATCAGGATGAGGATCGATCGAGCCATCCCCATTTCCCCGGCCGGGGTGTCGCCACGCTGCGCGGCACAGGCTGACTGTTCGCCACCGGCACGGCGCCGTGATATGATTTGGAAATGAAATGACCGGCGGCCAACTGCACATCATGTCATCTGTTCTGTTCTGTTCCATTGCATTCCCGTTCGTGCTACCTGGAACTGGAATGGCCTCCCTCTCATGACACATGCTCAGGTGCTGCTTTGTTATGTTAAAAACAGTTCGCAGACCGGGATGATCTGTTGTAATGTAACAGGGTCATGCAGCATGGGCCACCTTTGTGAACCATGGATATGTCTGTACACCTGCTTGCGATTGTGGAAATAAAATTCACTCACGGTTGTCACCTAAGACGTCTATAGTCGACGTAGAACCGAATAGAGACGAAGATTTAAGGTAGAGGAAAAATAAACTAAACCTAAACTAAGACTAGATTACTCCTAAAAATGAAAAAACAATGTAAATAAAGTAAAACTGGTAAATAGATTTGATTAGATCGATTACCCCTTCATCTATATAAGGGAGAGGTCTGGAGACGTTATAAGTCGGTTTCCGAGTTAATCCCATAGAGTTCGCAAACAAATCCCACAAGAAACAAGGCACCCTAACTGATTCTACGCATGAGCGGACCATCCGCGTCGCTACGGCGGACAGTTCGAACCGCACACCGTCGGGTCTCAAGGCCGGACCGTCCGCACGGTAAAAAATGGTGGTCAACATATGCCCCTCTGCCTTTTGGTGGAGCTAGGTGAGCCAAAAACACATGTACTTGTCAGCACCCTTCGAGAAACAATAGATCAAACAAGTCATTTTGTTACCGAAGTAAGAACTAAGACTAATGTAAGTCACCAACTTTTTCAATCTAATAGGGTGATCATTTAATAGAAGTCTAATGCATAAAGGGCGTTTAGGATTGTATCTTTTTCGGCCATGATCATTTGATCAATAAGTCAAAAGGTAAAAAAATGTGGTGCCCCAGCGCGAATAAAGCAAAGGGGCTATGCATCAATGCATGTAGTATGGGTTCTGTTGGAGCGAAGGTCGTCCCCCCCACCCGATCAGTTTTCTTTAACATCAATTGGACAAGTTCTATCGCAGATATAGGAAGCGGAGGGTACTTCGATCGATCGGACTCGAGGTCTTCGTCCAGAACAACCGATGGCATTAAAGCGCAGGGATCTACCGTTTAAAACAGGGGCTCCTCATGGCTTCGTGAAGGTGACCTCGCTAACTCGGATAGTTCCAAGAGACAGCCTTGGCAAGATTGAAGACCTGACACCATAGAGCGAAGGGTGCCGCGCGCGGGCGAGGACCGCGCCACCCAACGACGGGGCCAGGCCGCGTTCTGCTGTCGTTCGGGCCCATTTATAAGCCCCTCCTTGGGGTAGGGTTTGCAGTGTATTTGATTAGGTTGTACTTAACATTGTTGTAATGACCCCATAAGGGGGAATATTCTGGAGCTGTAGCAGGTAACCGGGGGCATAACAGTACTTAGGAGGCACACCCACCTACCCGGTTACCTATAAATACTCCCGCGCTGCACATTGATGGGACACGCTTAACAAGACGCTACAATTCCCCACCTGCTATTTTGTTGAGCACCAGAGTACCCTCTTTTCTGAGTGCTTGGACCCGCTTGACCATGTGTCAATTAGTACCAACATTTGTCGCCCACCGTTCGTGCTCCGACAAAGCAATCCCACGATGGCCACCAAGAAAGCGACTTCCAAGGCCACCACCTCTCTAGACGACGCGGCGAAGGCGGCCCTCACTAAGAAGAAAGACAAAGCAGCCTCCCCGGCGATGTTCCCCAAGAGTGTCACACCCGGATTTTAGGGGTCCAAAACCCGGGCGCGAACATAAACACCAGGTATGCTGGGACCAAGTCTCACACATATGATGTATAGTGGCACAGGATCGAATGTCACATCTTTATATATAACAGGAGTTCTATACAAAATAAATAATTACATTATAAGGAGACAACGGTCCAGCAACCCAAAGTTGACTGGGAGACGACGACCTAGACCTCTCACGATCACATCGCAGCATCCTCCAAGCGCCTCATCCTGTGGTACCTGTTCTTGACCTGTGGGGTGTGTGAGACAGCAAGAGTGAGCTCACATACGTTCATCGCTCAACAAGTTGTGGGGAATAATGTGCATGAACTCGCCAAAGGTGGGAGCTCACGTGAAGTGTAAGGCTTACCAAAGAGGATGGTTAGAGCTGAGCATTGCTTTTAAAGTTGGTCAAAATTTTATTAGCAATTACTAAGTATAAGTAAATACCAACCCAATTAAATAGTAGAACAAAAGTAACAACTTCACCTGCGATGCAATGCATATGACAAATTGAATTTAGTTCCATAAATTAATCATGTGAGGGTCCGAGCCGCTCATGACCGTGAGCACGGCTAGTATACTAGTTTTACACTCTGCAGAGGTTGCGCATCTTTACCCACAAGTCGTGTATCCCATGTCACCAGGGTTTGCAAGGCCCTTAGACACTACCGAGGTGAATGGCTAGGGATCCACTATGAGGCCTTTACAAAGTTCCACTAGCTTCCGAAAACCCGCTACAGTTTATAGGAAGTTCCAATGCAGGAATCCCTTGCAGGACCGCCATCGCAGCAAAATCCTCCCGAGGGCCTCCCTACACTGACCACTCCCCTACTGCCCTTGCCCCTTTCGGGTAAGGTAGTCTTCCACTAGCTTTCCTAATTAATCAGCCAAGGGGTCCCATTCCTCCCTTGTGGTAGCACTGTTTTCCCGGGTGGTCGCTCCATGTTCCAATTAACATAATGATCTTATAATGAACAGTAATAATAAATAGATAATAAAAATATGATCATGAATAATGTATCTTCATACCCAAAACCACATAAAGCACTAGCAAGTACTACCCAGAAATTTAGTGGTGAACAAGGTATAAAGATAATCAAACTAGGTAACCTGTTGGGTCCCATCAAATTAACCTATGCAGATCATTATGATTAATCAGAACATGGCTGGGTAAAAAGAAGTGATCAAGGGCACAACTTGCCTGGGACTTGAGATTCCAGGTACCAGGATGATCTTCAGGTGATACGTATCCTCACGCTAGTCGTAGCAATACAAACAAGCAGTGTATAGGCAACATTAACATCACACCAAACATAAGTACAAACTGAATAGTAATAATCTACGCGTTGCTACGAGATCGTAGGAACAAGAATCACTAAATTTGGAGTTATAGAATTCAAGTTATGAATTTCTGAAGTTTAAAGTGTTGGATAAAAGAAACTAAGTGCATAATTTCAATTCTAAATTTCATAGCAAAATGAGGTTACTAGATGATAAACAATATTAAAATGAATTCAATGCAACTGGAATGAATTAAAAAGGAGCTAAGATTAATTTCTATGAGTTATATAAGTTCTGGAATTATTTTGGCACTAGAAATCCATTTTATAAATTATTTTTCCTATTTTTCTCGAAGCTCTGGACTGAGCACCCTATTTTAATAAATCCCAGGGTCTAACTCGTAAAGTCTAGGACCTATCTGATACTATCTTTGTGTCCTAGTGGATGGCGGGTTAGTTTTAGGAAACCCCAGGGTCTCTTTAGCAATTTAGCATGACCGAAGGGGTATGATGCGATCTGGGCCGTCCGATCGCGCGCCAACCGCCCAGATTAGATGCTACTTTCCTTGAACCGGTATGTGCTATCAGCCCTTGGATCTGGGATCCATGGTCAGAGCATCGCGTGACTCCAAAACCGTCCGATCACTAGTTGACGTCTTGGATTTAATGCATCGAATGGGTATGCGCTAACTAATCTCAGCCGCACATGCACGGATCAACGGCCATGACGAGCCCTGGCCGAAGCGGTACACGTCCTCTAATCTGAGCCGTCCATTCCAATCCGACGGACCACGACATTCTTCTTCCCCCAAATCAGCCGTGCGGCGGCCCCACACACACGGTAGCGCCCTTGGCCCGTGCGGCGGCGAGGACATGGCCGGCAACAGCAATCGGCCAAACCCCGCCCCGAATTTCCCCGATCTACTCGAACATATTCCATCCCGTGGGTGTACTAAGTGACTTGGGCCACTTACCCGAATCGAAGAGGACCGCGGAGGTGGTCGGCCACAGCGACGGCGGTCCCCAGCTCTTACGGAGGTCGGAGAGGATCGTGCAGCGACCCACGGTGACGAATTCGCTCCACGCAGTTCGCCAAGGTTCCACTGGTGACCAGAATTGGCTCGCGGAGCAACGCCGACGACGAGCACCGTCGTTTGTCTGCGGTGGCAAGTCTTCCCCGCACTCCCTTCTCTCTGTCTCTCACTGTGGGTTCCGCGGTCAAGCTCTAGCGCCTATGGCGGAGTCCACGGGACTTATAAGCTCACGCCCCCGCGGATCTCGGTGGGCAGGCGCACCATCCCACGGCCGCATGACCGCACGTCCTCCGCTACGTTCCGCCATCCTCGGTGTTCGTTGGAGAGGGTAGCGCTGCCAACCCAGGTCCACCAGTCATCCAACGAGCGCGAGCCCAGCGGAGAAAGGAGCAGTGGCCCACACGTCAGTGAGAAGGCGAGGGCGAGCACGAGGAAAAGACCGCCCAGTGGGTCCACCCATGTCAGCGCCCTCTCCCGCCCAGGGCCGCACGAACACGAAGTTAAATGGGCCGAAAACAGGGTTACCGGCCTGATTAGCTTTTCCTTCTCTTTTCTTTTTCTAATTTCTGTTTCTTTTCCCTTTAATTCATTTCCGATTTCTAGTTCAAATTGGTTTTGAATTTTAAACTTGGGATCAAATGTTAAAAAAATAACAGCATGGATGCAATTAATTTAAATATATTACCTTGTTAATTTATTCAGGCAAGTGCTGAAAAATTGAATCATATAACATTTCTTATAATATATATTTTTTTGAATGCGTGATACACTTGTGAGTTAATTTCAACTTAGGGTCAAAATTACCATCAAGATATCCAACATAATGCAACTTTATTTAAATATTTATTTATTGTTCTATTTATTCAATTAAATGTTCCTTAACATACATCGCACCCGTCAGAGGATTTTATTTTAAGGACTAATCTTTATTATGATTTATTTTAACTATCGTTATCTTATTATGATCATTTACCTTTAAAAGGCGGAATTATAAAGTCTAATTATTTATCAAGGGTACTTAGCTCAGATTTCTTCTACCAATCCCAAATTCAGAATTTGGGTGTTACAAATCCTACCCCCTTAAAAATAATCTCGTCCTCAAGATTTGTAAGAAAGGGGATGTATACTCATATTGCTCTCGGAACATATGCACAAACAAAGAAATCTCAGCATGAGGTATAATTCTTTAACAAAACATAGGGTCAATAGACCTTATTGTTCCTTCTAAAATAATATCATATCATCTACTAACTAAAGTAACATCTAGATCTTACAAATCATCATAATTTATATCTATGTAGCTTGGTGGAGCTGCTGGTGGTGGTGGAGGTTGTTGTTGTTGTTGTCTCTCCAACCGTGCTTGCCTTATTTCTTGGCGGACCTGACGTATTTCCTCGCGTTGTTGTCTTATCTGATTTTGCATCTCGGTCACCAGGTCTGTTAATTGTTGTATTACCAGTCTTTGGGCAGCAACCACTTGATCGATCTCAACAGGTGAAGGATTTGGAGGATTCATTTCTGTTTGCTGTTACGTGGTAATCTTTCCTTTCCTGGTATTGACCATGAAAGTTAGAGGCATATGGTAATAGTTTTGCAAAGGAAATTATTCAATAGGCGGAATGAATAAGCTAGTAGCTGGTTATAATCTGAAGATTCTTCAGTGGGGCTTGATCTTTGTTTTATATCTAGATTGGGGTAACCAGTTGTATAAGGTGAATATCCCAAGGTAGGATAGAATTTTGTCACGATTAGATATATATGGGTGAGATAGACTACATGATGTAGGTCAAAATCTGGTTTGATGTCAGGTGGTGGTTGATAGATTATGCAATCCATTTCACTAGTACTAACTAATTTATTAAATAACTCACTTTAGATTGGATCATATTAGATTAGATGGGATCTAGATTGGTATCACCGGATTAGTCTAGACAATATCTAATTACTTTGAATTAGATCATGGTTGATATTTTAGACTAGGATAAATATGCTAATTAGGGTAAGATGAATCCATGAGGATAAGGTAGAATCTTGTGAGGTTAGTTAGATTTATTAGGATAAGGATAAAATCTTTTCAAGATAAGATGAGTATCTTTTAAGATGAGATGGATCCATTAAGATAAGGGAGAATCTTTTAAGATAAGATGAATTGGTTAGAATGAGATCTTTTAGGATAAGATAAATCTCTTATGCTAGATATGTTCCAATGGGGATAATCTAGGTTGTCTAGTTATTTTATAAATATATTTTAATACCTATGTGTATATGCAGATGCAATTGTGGACATTACTCCACAACTCATCACACTCAAACAAAGATCCAAATCAGACAAGTATCATAAGAACAAACATTCAAGTTCATAGACATCTATAAAAATAGTTTTGTTTTTGTTCCTAAGAGTAGGTCTCCTATTTCTAAAAGTCACTTTAGGCACATGATTTCAAAGTGTGAAATCCATTTTTGTCTTTAGAATGAAAAGGTAAGAATAATCAGAGTAAAGCGGAAATAGATGAGAAAAGATTAAGAAAAGTTCAGAAAAGAATCAGAGTAGCAAAGGTAAGTAGATAATGGTTGTCCAGTTCTATCTAGGTTTCGTCCTACAGTCAACATTCCTCTGATACCACTTCTGTCACACCCGGATTTTAGGGGTCCAAAACCCGGGCGCGAACATAAACACCAGGTATGCTGGGACCAAGTCTCACACATATGATGTATAGTGGCACAGGATCGAATGCCACATCTTTATATATAACAGGAGTTCTATACAAAATAAATAATTACATTATAAGGAGACAACGGTCCAGCAACCCAAAGTTGACTGGGAGACGACGACCTAGACCTCTCACGATCACATCGCAGCATCCTCCAAGCGCCTCATCCTGTGGTACCTGTTCTTGACCTGTGGGGTGTGTGAGACAGCAAGAGTGAGCTCACATACGTTCATCGCTCAACAAGTTGTGGGGAATAATGTGCATGAACTCGCCAAAGGTGGGAGCTCACGTGAAGTGTAAGGCTTACCAAAGAGGATGGTTAGAGCTGAGCATTGCTTTTAAAGTTGGTCAAAATTTTATTAGCAATTACTAAGTATAAGTAAATACCAACCCAATTAAATAGTAGAACAAAAGTAACAACTTCACCTGCGATGCAATGCATATGACAAATTGAATTTAGTTCCATAAATTAATCATGTGAGGGTCCGAGCCGCTCATGACCGTGAGCACGGCTAGTATACTAGTTTTACACTCTGCAGAGGTTGCGCATCTTTACCCACAAGTCGTGTATCCCATGTCGCCAGGTTTTGCAAGGCCCTTAGACACTACCGAGGTGAATGGCTAGGGATCCACTACGAGGCCTTTACAAAGTTCCACTAGCTTCCGAAAACCCGCTATAGTTTATAGGAAGTTCCAATGCAGGAATCCCTTGCAGGACCGCCATCGCAGCAAAATCCTCCCGAGGGCCTCCCTACACTGACCACTCCCCTACTGCCCTTGCCCCTTTTGGGTAAGGTAGTCTTCCACTAGCTTTCCTAATTAATCAGCCAAGGGGTCCCATTCCTCCCTTGTGGTAGCACTATTTTCCCGGGTGGTCGCTCCATGTTCCAATTAACATAATGATCTTATAATGAACAGTAATAATAAACAGATAATAAAAATATGATCATGAATAATGTATCTTCATACCCAAAACCACATAAAGCACTAGCAAGTACTACCCAGAAATTTAGTGGTGAACAAGGTATAAAGATAATCAAACTAGGTAACCTGTTGGGTCCCATCAAATTAACCTATGCAGATCATTATGATTAATCAGAACATGGCTGGGTAAAAAGAAGTGATCAAGGGCACAACTTGCCTGGGACTTGAGATTCCAGGTACCAGGATGATCTTCAGGTGATACGTATCCTCACGCTAGTCGTAGCAATACAAACAAGCAGTGTATAGGCAACATTAACATCACACCAAACATAAGTACAAACTGAATAGTAATAATCTACGCGTTGCTACGAGATCGTAGGAACAAGAATCACTAAATTTGGAGTTATAGAATTCAAGTTATGAATTTCTGAAGTTTAAAGTGTTGGATAAAAGAAACTAAGTGCATAATTTCAATTCTAAATTTCATAGCAAAATGAGGTTACTAGATGATAAACAATATTAAAATGAATTCAATGCAACTGGAATGAATTAAAAAGGAGCTAAGATTAATTTTCTGAGTTATATAAGTTCTGGAATTATTTTGGCACTAGAAATCCATTTTATAAATTATTTTTCCTATTTTTCTCGAAGCTCTGGACTGAGCACCCTATTTTAATAAATCCCAGGGTCTAACTCGTAAAGTCTAGGACCTATCTGATACTATCTTTGTGTCCTAGTGGATGGCGGGTTAGTTTTAGGAAACCCCAGGGTCTCTTTAGCAATTTAGCATGACCGAAGGGGTATGATGCGATCTGGGCCGTCCGATCGCGCGCCAACCGCCCAGATTAGATGCTACTTTCCTTGAACCGGTATGTGCTATCAGCCCTTGGATCTGGGATCCATGGTCAGAGCATCGCGTGACTCCAAAACCGTCCGATCACTAGTTGACGTCTTGGATTTAATGCATCGAATGGGTATGCGCTAACTAATCCCAGCCGCACATGCACGGATCAACGGCCGTGACGAGCCCTGGCCGAAGCGGTACACGTCCTCTAATTTGAGCCGTCCATTCCAATCCGACGGACCACGACATTCTTCTTCCCCCAAATCAGCCGTGCGGCGGCCCCACACACACGGCAGCGCCCTTGGCCCGTGCGGCGGCGAGGACATGGCCGGCAACAGCAATCGGCCAAACCCCGCCCCGAATTTCCCCGATCTACTCGAACATATTCCATCCCGTGGGTGTACTAAGTGACTTGGGCCACTTACCCGAATCGAAGAGGACCGCGGAGGTGGTCGGCCACAGCGACGGCGGTCCCCAGCTCTTACGGAGGTCGGAGAGGATGTGCAGCGACCCACGGTGACGAATTCGCTCCACGCAGTTCGCCAAGGTTCCACTGGTGACCAGAATTGGCTCGCGGAGCAACGCCGACGACGAGCACCGTCGTTTGTCTGCGGCGGCAAGTCTTCCCCGCACTCCCTTCTCTCTGTCTCTCACTGTGGGTTCCGCGGTCAAGCTCTAGCGCCTATGGCGGAGTCCACGGGACTTATAAGCTCACGCCCCCGTGGATCTCGGTGGGCAGGCGCACCATCCCACGGCCGCATGACCGCACGTCCTCCGCTACGTTCCGCCATCCTCGGTGTTCGTTGGAGAGGGTAGCGCTGCCAACCCAGGTCCACCAGTCATCCAACGAGCGCGAGCCCAGCGGAGAAAGGAGCAGTGGCCCACACGTCAGTGAGAAGGCGAGGGCGAGCACGAGGAAAAGACCGCCCGGTGGGTCCACCCATGTCAGCGCCCTCTCCCGCCCAGGGCCGCGCGGACACGAAGTTAAATGGGCCGAAAACAGGGTTACCGGCCTGATTAGCTTTTCCTTCTCTTTTCTTTTTCTAATTTCTGTTTCTTTTCCCTTTAATTCATTTCCGATTTCTAGTTCAAATTGGTTTTGAATTTTAAACTTGGGATCAAATGTTAAAAAAATAACAGCATGGATGCAATTAATTTAAATATATTACCTTGTTAATTTATTCAGGCAAGTGCTGAAAAATTGAATCATATAACATTTCTTATAATATATATTTTTTTGAATGCGTGATACACTTGTGAGTTAATTTCAACTTAGGGTCAAAATTACCATCAAGATATCCAACATAATGCAACTTTATTTAAATATTTATTTATTGTTCTATTTATTCAATTAAATGTTCCTTAACATACATCGCACCCGTCAGAGGATTTTATTTTAAGGACTAATCTTTATTATGATTTATTTTAACTATCGTTATCTTATTATGATCATTTACCTTTAAAAGGCGGAATTATAAAGTCTAATTATTTATCAAGGGTACTTAGCTCAGATTTCTTCTACCAATCCCAAATTCAGAATTTGGGTGTTACAAAGAGGCACCCGAAAATGATGGAGCAGCCAACAGCAAGCGCCCTCGAATAGAGAACCCACCCCCGAAGGCATCGTTCGCACGTGCAGTTCTGAGGGTCTCCCTTAGAATGCCCCGCCAGGTTTCACCCCTAGAGATTGATGATATCAACAAGGACGACGAGGTCGTAGGCATCTCAACTAAAGACTAGCTAAAGTTACGAGCACTTCGCACTAAAAAATCACCTGCAAAAATAGAAGGAGATACTCGTGGCCAAGCACCAGCGCATCAACATGCAGGCCAAAGTCAGGCAGATGATCCTAGAAGAAGAGCAGAATGGCAGAGAGCTGGAGCAGCAAATCACAGAAATGCAAGGCAAGGAGCCCTACCACCAGCAGCAGACCCCCGCACTCAATGTAAACCCTCGTCACCCCCACATACCAGCCTTCACACTAGCTGCTTTCCAAGGGTTAAATTACCTTGATGAATATGAAGCCCTCTTGCACCATAGCTTCAGGCCTCCCCTTGGCCGCAAAATTTCAGAGCAAGCACTTACCCAAAGTAAAACGACAGTGCAGACGCAACTTAGTACATGACGAGTTATCAGGTCACAATCACATCATCTATGGGGGACGACACCACCATGGCCAAGACATTCATCATAGCCCTCGAGGGCCCAGCTCTCACATGGTATTCAAGATTGCCACCATTATCAATTGATTCATGGAAGACACTCCGCGACAAATTTCTACTGAACTTTCAAGGTTACAGATCCGAGACAGACGCCCTGGCAGAACTCTCGCTCTGTAGGCAGCAAGAGAAGGAAAGTCTTCGAGAATATTACAAAAAGTTTCTCCTGTTGAAATCACACCTGCCTTCGGCTGATGACCATATAACCATCCACTATGCAATCAGTGGCCTTCGAGCAGGCGTCTTGTACAACCACCGCATAAGGGATCCACCAACTAACCTGTAGGAGTTCTACCAACTTTTTTGAAAAGTATGCCCGATCGGAAGAGCTCCACCAAAGAAAAGTCGAGTCTCAGCGAAAGCCTAAGGAGACCCCTCAATGCAGCAGGACATGGATCAGGCCTCCGTAGCAGGACACAGCCTGATAAGACCGACATGGAGGACACAGCCCGACAAGGCCTCCACAGTGAAAGCCTAAGGAGAACGGTCGGCAACAGCTAGTTCCAATGGCTCTCTAACATGGCAGGGTCACCGAACCGGGCCGATGTGCACCAGACCTCTAAGGCACTACAATGAATTAATTAGATGACCAATGACTAATTGACGTGGAGGGTACTGGACCATGTCTGGTGCGACGTAGAGAGGCTTCTTTCCTCTAATGACTATATTGGGCTTGGGGCTCTATATATACCCACCTAACTTGCCATTTGAAGATGTGGGAGCTCAAGAAACATAGCTAGAGTGTTGAGACACATCTCCATTGCTCCATACACTCAAGTGTTTAATAGAAGCACTCGATGTTTAGTGTAGGTGCTTTGTGAAGTTCTTAGATTAGTTAAGCCGCTTTATAGCACTTGCCCTAGGTTTAGTCCTAGTTGATTGAGTGAAGTTAGACACCCTCAAACCCCTTGGCTCTTGTGCGAGCCGTTGTAACTTGTACTGAGTGGGACGAAGTCTTGAGAGAACACACCAGCTGCGTTTGTGGTGTGGCTACCACCATGTACCAAAGGGAACGAGCCTACAACATTTCAGCTAGAAGCTCGATAGTGAAGATGGCAAGGAACATCCAAGAGGATCTAGAAGCACTTGCGAGTGAGGAAGGCCCGTGACTCTCAACGAAGTTACCTATCTGAAAGGGAAATGTGCCCTTGGGCCATTTCTATAATTGTTTTGGTGATTAGATGCCCAACACAATGTTTTGAATTCTTATGTGCTAAACGAGCAAGAAGTGCAAAACAAAGAACAAGGTATGTTTCTAGACTTAGTGAATTATTTTTGAGTACTAACATGCTCATCTTAGTGCTAGAAACAGAGCCAAGAATAGAAGATTTGAATTAAAGAAGAGTTGGCTGTGTATAGCCAACACCTGCTCGGGCCTGGCGCACCGGACAGTGTCCGGTGCCCCAGGCTTGCCGACGGTGAACCGGTTGCTTTCGAGAAACGACGGAGTCGTACGGCTATAATTCACCGGACTTTCCGGTGGTTCACCGGACTGTCCGGTGGTGCACCGGACTGTCCGGTGAGTCATCCGTGACGAACTCGTTGCTCTCGGGAAAAGGAAAAGACGACGTGGCTATAATTCACCGGACTGTCTGATAAGCCAACGGCGCCAGTGGCCAACGGTCGTCCACGCGATCAACGCGTGACACGTGGCTCGCTCCAACGGTCGGCTGGGTGCACCGGACTGTCCGGTGTGCACTGGACAGTGTCCGGTGCACCAACCAGTCCCGAGGAGCAACGGTCGGCTGCGCCCGATATGGAAGGAGATTGCGCATCGGACATGAACAGTGGTTGTCTGGTGCACCACTCGACAGAAGGCAAGAATGGCCTTCCAAATTGATCTCCAACAGCTCCTAGCTGCCTTGGGGCTATAAAAGGGACCCCTAGGCGCATAGAGCAGAATACCAAGCTTTTAAGAAACATCCTAAGACTCCGCCTCCACGCATTTGATTTGTGTGTTAGTGATTTGAGCTCCGTTTGAGTTGCGAACTCCCTGTGCTGTGTTTCGAGCTCAAGTCTTGGCTTGTGTGCGTGGTTGTGCTGCGGATTTGAGTCTTGCGTGTGTTGCTCTCCCATCCTTACTCTTTTGCTTTCTTTGTGATCATAACTTTGTAAGGGCGAGAGGCCCCAACTTGTGGAGATTCCTCGCAAACGGGAAGAGTACTCTAAGATAAAACACCATGGTATTTAAGTTGATCATTGAATCACTTGAAAGGGGTTGAGTGCAACCCTCGTCCATTGGGACACCACAACGTGGAACTAGGCAAGTGTTACTTGGCCGAACCACGGGATAAAAATCACGTGTCTCGTGTGTTGCTTCTTGTGGTTGTTTTGCACGAGCGTGTTCCATAGCCACTTGATTTCACTAACACCTTAATAATCAAGTTTGTGGCTATTTAGTGTTTGATTTTATAGGATCACCTATTCACCCCCTCCTCTAGGTGCTCTCAATTGGTATCGGAGTCGTACTCTTCATTTAAGAGACTAATCACCCGAAGAGATGGATTCTAAGGGTAAGGGGATGGTGATTAATGACAAGGAGAAGGAATCCCTCTTCAACGAGCCAAGAGATGACAAGCCTACCGACTCAGGCTTGAGTCACAAGAAGAGGGACGGGAAGAAGAAGAGGCGCATCAAGAATATCATCTACTACGACAGTGATGCCTCATCTTCTTCACCAAGGGACAACGACGACTCCTCGTCCAAGAAAAGACGGTTAATCAAAACTATTCCTTTGATTATTCTCGTATTCCGTATAATTCGAATGCCCATTTACTGTCTATTCCTCTTGAAAAACTCCCTCACTTTGATGGAGAGGATTACTCATTTTGGAGCCATAAAATGTGTAGTCATCTATTTTCTCTCCGTCCTAGCATTTGGGAAATTGTGGAAAATGGGATGCATTTTGATAGTACGGATAATCCTGTGATTATTAATGAACAAACTCATAAAAATGCCCAAGCTACTACTGTCTTGCTAGCGTCACTTTGCAAGGATGAGTATAATAAAGTGAGTGGCTTAGACAATGCTAAGCAAATCTGGGACACCCTCAAGATATCTCATGAGGGAAACGACGCCACCATGATCACCAAGATGGAATTGGTGGAAGGCGAGTTGGGAAGATTCGTGATGATCAGGGGAGAGGAGCCAACACAAACCTACAACAGGCTCAAGACCCTGGCCAACAAGATCCAAAGCTACGGAAGCACAAGATGGACGGATCATGATGTCGTCCGACTCATGCTAAGGTCATTTACTGTAATTGACCCCCATCTTGTCAACCTTATTCGTGAAAACCCCAGGTACACCAAGATGACGCCCGAGGAGATCCTTGGAAAATTCGTGAGCGAGCGCATGATGGTGAAGGAGGCGCGATACGTGGACGATGCGCTAAATGGTCCACTGCCCGTCTATGAGCCGCAGCCCGTTGCTCTCAAAGCAACAAGCAGCAAGGAGGCGCTACCAAGCAAGGTAGCACAAGTGGAGGCTGTCGGGCTCAACGAGGATGAAATGACGCTTATCATCAAGCGCTTCAAGACCACGCTAAAAGGATGTAAGGAGTACCCCAACAAGAACAAAACAAGGGGAAAGCGTTCCTGCTTCAAATGCGGTAAGACTGGTCATTTCATAGCACAATGCCCTGATAATGATAATGACCAGGGACAAGAAAAGAGCGGGAAGAGGGAAAAGAGGAATAACTACAGGAAGGCGAAGGGCGAGGCGCACCTTGGAAAGGAATGGGATTCTGACTGCTCTTCATCCGAATCCGACGATGAAGGTTTGGCTGCCTCGGCCTTCGACAAATCTTCGCTCTTCACCAACAAACACCATACTTGCCTCATGGCTAAGGAGAAGAAGGTACGTATTCGAGATTCCCCTAAGTACTCTTCTTCTAGCGATGAGGAATCCTCCGATGATGAAGTAGATTACACTGACTTGTTTAAAGGACTAGATAGAGCTAAGGTAGACAAAATTAATGAATTAATTGATGCTCTAAATGAAAAGGATAGATTGCTAGAAAAGCAAGAGGACATTTTGTATGAGGAACATGACAAGTTTGTTAATGTTCAAAAATCTCTTGCTTTAGAAATTAAAAGAAATGAAATGCTATCCTCTGAGTTGTCTGCTTGTCATGAATCTGTCTCTAGTCTAAAAGATTTAAATGTTGAATTAAATGCTAAACTAGAGAAAGCAAATGCAACTAGATCATGTGTAGAACATGTAGTTATTTGCAATAGATGTAAGGACTTTGATGTTAATGCCTGTGATGAACATCTTATTTCTATTGCTAAATTAAACGATGAGGTGGCAAGTCTTAATGCTCAACTTAAGGCTTGCAAAGTTGATTTTGATAAATTAAAATTTGCTAGGGATGCCTACACTGTTGATAGACACCCCTCAATTAAGGATGGACTTGGTTTTCGAAAGGAGACCAAGAACTTAACAAGCTAAAGGACTCCCGTTCTCAACAAGGAGAAAGGGAAGGCCCATATGGCTAGTAGTCCTCAAAAGAACCATGCCTTTATTTATGATAGGAAAATTGCTAGTCGTTCTTATTATAATAGGAGTTATGATCATGCTGCTTATAATGATTCACATGCTATGTTAGTCTCTAGTTCCACTTTTGTTCATGGTAGAAGTAGGCATAGGAGAAATCATGTTGTGTCTCATGTGCCTAGGAGAATGTGCAATGGACCTTCTACTATTTATCATGCCTGGAATACTTCTTTTGTACTTTCATGTAAGAATGCAAAATTAGTTGCTAGGCAGTTGGGATCCAAATGCAAGGGAGACAAGACTTGTATTTGGGTTCCAAAAGCGAGACTAACCTTGTAGGACCCAACAAGAGTTGGGTACCTAAAACCCAAGCTTAAATTGCCTTGTAGGTTTATGCATCCGGGGGCTCAAGCTGGATTATCGACAGCGGATGCACGAACCATATGACGGGGGAGAAGAAAATGTTCACCTCCTACGTCAAGAACAAGGACTCCCAAGATTCGATCATCTTTGGAGATGGGAACCAAGGCAAGGTTAAAGGATTGGGAAAGATAGCCATCACATCCGAGCATTCTATCTCCAATGTGTTTTTAGTTGAATCGCTCGGGTACAACTTATTGTCTGTGAGTCAATTATGTAACATGGGTTATAATTGTTTATTCACAAATGTAGATGTATCTGTCTTTAGAAGGAGTGATGGTTCATTAGCTTTTAAGGGTGTATTAGATGACAAGCTCTATTTAGTTGATTTTTTGAAAGAGAATGCCGATCTAGATGCATGCTTAATGGCTAACACTAGTATGGGCTAGCTTTGGCATCGCCGTCTAGCACATGTTGGGATGAAGAACCTTCATAAGCTTCTAAAGGGAGATCATGTGTTAGGACTAACCGATGTCTGTTTTGAGAAAGACAGACCTTGTGTAGCATGTCAGGCAGGGAAACAGGTGGAAAGCACTCATCACAGCAAGAATGTGATGACAACATCAAGACCACTGGAGCTTCTTCACATGGACCTCTTTGGACCCATTGCCTATCTCAGCATCCGGGGAAGTAAGTATGGTCTTGTAATTGTTGATGATTTTTTCCGCTTCACTTGGGTGTTCTTTTTGCAGGACAAATCAGAAACCTAAGGGACCCTAAAGCGCTTTCTAAGGAGGGCTCAAAATGAATTTGAGCTAAAGGTGAAAATATAAGGAGCGACAACGGGTCCGAGTTCAAAAATCTACAAGTTGAAGAGTTTCTTGAGGAGGAAGGCATCAAGCACGAGTTCTCCGCTCCCTACACACCACAACAAAATGGTGTGGTAGAGAGGAAGAACAGGACGCTAATTGACATGGCGAGAACGATGCTTGGAGAGTTCAAGACGCCCGAGCGGTTTTGGTCGGAAGCTATGAACACAGCCTGCCACGCCATGAACCGGCTCTATTTGCATCGCCTCCTCAAGAAGACCTCCTATGAACTCCTTACCGGTAACAAACCCAATGTCTCTTGCTTTCGTGTATTTGGGAGCAAATGCTACATTCTGGTGAAGAAAGGTAGACATTCTAACTTTGCTCCCAAGGCAGTAGAAGGGTTTTTACTAGGGTATGACTCAAATACAAAGGCGTATAGAGTCTTCAACAAATCATCAGGATTGGTTGAAGTCTCTAGCGACGTTGTATTTGATGAGACTAATGGCTCTCCAAGAGAGCAAGTTGATCTTGATGATGTAGATGAAGAAAAAATTTCGACATCTGCAATGCGCACGATGGCAATAGGCGATGTGCGACCACCGAAACTACAAGAGCAAGATCAACCATCTTCCTCGACAATGGTGCATTCCCCAACTCAAGACGGTGAACAGGTACCTCAAGAAGAAGGGCAGGATCAAGGAGGAGCACAAGAAGAATAGGTTATGGAGGAAGAAGCACCACGGGTCCCTCCAACTCAAGTCCGAGCGACGATCCAAAGACATCACCCCGTCGATCAGATCTTGGGTGACATCAGCAAGGGAGTAACTACTCGCTCACGATTAGCAAATTTTTGTGAGCATTACTCGTTTGTCTCTTCTATTGAGCCTTTCAGGGTAGAAGAGGCCTTACAGGATCCAGACTGGGTGTTGGCCATGCAGGAAGAGCTCAACAACTTCAAAAGAAATGAAGTCTAAAGCCTGGTGCCACGTTCAAAGCAAAACATTATGGGAACTGTTGGGGGTATGCTTCGTAGCCGAAGATCCTAAAAGAGGAAAACACCTTCGATAAGATCCTTTCTAGAAACAGCGCCGAAGTTATCACTGATAGAGCTTTGGCACAGTGGCAAGTCCCAAGACGAAGGGGGCAAACCGACTTAAAGGTCAAATGACTCAAAAGCCCATGATGTTTTGTGTCAGTGTTGTAATTGATTATAAAGGGGATAGATGTAATTTCACATAGGCTGTGTCCTGTGCCTATAAATAGATGAACAATGCCCCTGTACTGTTCACGCGATCTTGTAATTCTTGACGCATCACACTGGAATTGTTATTTTCCGACAAGAAGAAGGTATAAATGTACTCAAATGTTATGTTTTAATATTTAGATCTATATAATAAAATATTAGAATAATATTATTTGCTCCTAACACATATTTTATATGTTATTCTTCATTTTACATTATTCTATAAACCTGAACACGAAGGTATGACCTTCATGACATTTAATCTACAACCTTCAACCTTCGTCCGAAGTTCATTAAATCCTCGGGGAGATAATGCTTCAACGGACGAAGGGCATTTTCATTTAACATTTTTTATGTTGCCTTGTTCTTAATTCATAGCCTGAGAACAAGTGCCCAACATTGGCGCCCACCTCCGGTGAACCCACTTCCACTTTTGAGTTGATGGCTTCGTTCAAGAACCAGGCTGCAGCTGCTTCGGCTTCAAAGCTGGTCCTCCCGATCACAGGCGGTTCATGCTCAGAACCGGCCAACAAGAAACAGAAGAAGGAGGCACAGAGAAGGGTACAACATGTCGGGGTGTAGGGACCCTTCATCAAGTCAAGATGGTCTCACATCCCAATTACCTTCTCCCAAGAGGACCTTCAGCTCAAGGATTTCCCTCACAATGATGCTATGGTTATTTCTTGTGTTATCAAAGGGTTTCTGGTCCACAATGTTCTGGTTGATACAGGCAGTGCAGCTGATATCATATTTGCTAAGGCCTTCAGACAAATGCAAGAGCCAGAAGACAAGATTCATGATGCTACACACCCTCTGTGTGGCTTCGGAGGAAGACAGATTGTAGCACTTGGCAAGATCACCATGCCAGTGACCTTCGGATTTGTTAACAATACCAGAACTGAGCAAGTTGTGTTTGATATTGTCGACATGGAGTACCCCTATAATGCAATCATTGGTCGTGGAACACTTAATGCTTTCGAAGCAATTCTTCATCCAGCATATCTTTGCATGAAGATACCTTCGGATCAAGGACCTATTGCTATTCATGGGAGTCAGGAAGCTGCCAGAAAAGCTGAAGGGAACTAGACAGATTCAAAGGCAATCCATAATATAGATGGAAACAAAGCTTGTGAGCAGTACAAGTACAGAAGGGAGAAGGCTGTTTCGGTCGATCAGCTAAAGCCCATGCTTTTATGTGAAGATATTGCAGAGCAGAAGGTGCTGCTGGGTTCTCAATTGTTTTGAAGAACAGGAGAAAACCCTGATAAAGTTTTTGTTCAACAACAAAGATGTTTTTGCATGGTCAGCCAATGATCTCTGTGGTGTTAACAGGGATGTCATTGAGCACTCGCTAAATGTTGATCCATCCTTCAGACCCAGAAAGCAGAGGCTTCGGAAAATGTCTGATGACAAAGCCAAAGGTGCTCGGAATGAAGTGAAAAGACTCCTTAGTGCTGGAGTCATCAGAGAAGTGAAATACCCAGAATGGCTAGCCAACACTGTTATGGTGAAGAAAGCCAACGGTAAATGGAGGATGTGTATCGATTTTACTGATCTCAACAAGGCTTGCCCGAAGGACGAGTTTCCATTACCAAGGATAGATTCTCTAGTAGACATAACAGCTTCGTCAGAACTTATGAGTCTGCTAGATTGTTATTCAGGCTATCATCAAATTTGGATGAAAAAAGAAGATGAGCCAAAAACCAGCTTCATAACCCCTAGTGGAACATATTGTTACCTTCGGATGCCTGAGGGGCTTAAGAATGCTGGAGGAAGTTTCAGTAGAATGACAGCGAAGGTTCTCCATTCTCAGATAGGCAGAAATGTGCTAACCTATGTTGATAATATTATAGTGAAAAGCACGAAGCAACAAAATCACATTGCTGATCTACAGGAGACATTTGCTAATTTTAGACAAGCTGGTCTGAAGCTGAATCCAAAGAAATGTGTCTTCGGAGTGAAGAAGGGGAAATTTCTTGGTTGTCTGGTTTCAACAAAAGGAATCGAAGCTAATCCGAATAAAATTGAAGCTATTCTTCGGATGGAGCCGCCAAGTACAAAAAGGGGGCTCAACGGCTAACAGGAAGATTAGCATCTCTAAATCGATTCATATCTAGATTAGCAGAGAGAAATTTACCATTCTTCGAAGTGTTGAAGTCAGCTGAAGTCTTTCAATGGGGATCATCCCAGCAGAAAGCCTTCAAAGAGCTGAAGCAGTATCTGATAGAACTAACAACTCTAACTCCACCAGCGCCAGGGGCTCCTCTGTTGTTGTATGTGGCAGCTTCGCACTCGGCAGTGAGTGCGGCACTTGTTCAAGAAAAGCTTGAAGGACAAACCAAGAAGAAAGCCCCAATATACTTTGTTTCCGAAGTCCTCAGTCTATCAAAGAAGAACTATACAGAATTGGAGAAGGTGTTATATGTTGTCTTAATGGCCTGCAGGAAGCTTCGGCATTACTTTCAAGCATATCATATAATTGTTCCTTCGTCACAACCTTTGAAGGATATCATGAGGAACAGAGAAGCTACTGGAAGAATTGGAAAGTGGGCTGCGGAACTCAACGAGTTTAGCATTGATTATGTGCATAGATCCTCAATACAGTCTCAGGCGTTAGCGGACTTCATCGCTGATTGGACGCCAGGGGCTCAGGGAGAAGAAACAACTAAAGATGCCGAAGCTTGGACAGTATTCTGCGATGGTTCTTGGGGAACCTTCGGGGCAGGAGCAGCTGCTGTGTTAGTTACACCTTCCAAAATTAGAACTTGCTATGCAGTAAAACTTGATTTTAGCTGCACAAATAATATTGCTGAGTACGAAGCTTTGCTTTTGAAGCTTCGGAAGTTAAAGGCAATGGGGATTAGAAGGGCGGTTCTCAAAACTGATTCCCAAGTTATTTCTGGTCATGTTGACAAGAGTTGTAAAGCAAGAGACCTGAAGCTTGAGAAATACCTGGACATGGTCTGAAGCATTGAAGCCTCCTTCGAAGGGTTTTCTGTCAAGAATATTGTAACACCCCAGGTGTTACCATGGCTAGGGCACATCTATGCACTAATGGTTGTAATCACATGTGGAAGAAACTTAAGGAGAAGAGTATAAGAACCTTGGGGGATTGGTTTTAACCAAGAGATGTGAATGACCACAAGCATTACCCAAGTTGTGTGCACTTATCACCTTGGACAAGAAGGGAGTAAAACCCTAGGCCTCCCTTGAACCCTATCTCCTAAACATTTTGGCTAAAGGGGAGAGATTAAGCAAAGATTCCAATCATGACCAAACCTTTGGCACAAAGTTAAGTAACTTATTAATCTACAATTATAGAGAGGAAAACATTGCTAAAAGACCCCTTAAGAAACCCCAAATCCCTTCCCTAAGTAGAGAAAGAGCTAGAGCTCTCTAATTCTCTCTAAGTCAAAAACTACACCTAATCTAAAGATCCACCGTGTTCACCTTGAAGATGGCACCAAAACCACCTAAGTTCTATACCAAAAATGTGGCATACCACCTAAGGCACCCCCTGGAAAAAGTTGAGACCGAGCCCTTGACGATTGACATGTCTTGGCATCACTTTTGTCGCGCAGCGGACAGGGAAACAAGCCAGATTTGGTGTCCGCATATCTTCTGACCTAGGGCTTATTTTCCCTTGGAACTCACATACAAGAGATAGCCATAGGTGCCAGGAAGAGGTCTGCGCCGGATTTTTGCCAAGATTCGCACGTATGCGATCTCAGCAAGCTTTTGAACATGGGCAGAAGAACACCTCCACGTGTTCGACGCGCTCTGCGCACGCCAGAGCACGCCCGCGCCCGACCCCGCGTGCCCCGCGCCGCGCTGAGCCGTGCCTGTGTCCCCTGCTCGCGCTCGCGCCTATAAATCACCCTCAGGCATCGACCGTACTCATCCGCACACTCTCGACCTCACCGGAGCCCAAACCCACCGGCGTTTGCCCGTGCACGGCGTGTCCGCGGCCACCCGATCTCCCTGCCACCGTAGACCGGCCAACCAAGCCCTTCCCAACCCCGTCCGACCCTCGGAGAAGACTGTGCACCCCTCGGTGAAGCTCCCCGAGCGAGGAATCGAAGTTTGCTTCGCCGGAGAGACCAGTCCACGGTCGCCGGACTCCATCCGACCGCCGGCGAGCGTAGACCGGGTAATCCTCTGCTCCATTCCTCGATTCCTTGTGCACACGGCCTCTACGTCACCCCGTGAAGCTCACCGTGCCATTGATTTGAACCAGGCCGTCGTGGTTTGGCCGGCACACCCGCCGCCGACGAGAGCACCCGCCTGCGTACGTGGCCCGAGCGATTCCGGCCACCCCCACCGTCGAGCCATACATCATTGTGACCGCCAGAGCCTCCCGGAGCCAACCCCGCCCCTCGCCGGACCTCTCTCGCCGCCGGTAAGCCGCGCCACCCTTTTCTTTCCCGCGGGTACTGTTTGCATTAGGGGAAGGACCTCGGGGAAGAAGGAGGAAAGGTCGGGGGGATTTTTGAACTGTCAGCGACTCAGAGAAATAGTAGCGCGGGGGTATAACTGAGAGAGTTAGTTTGGAAGTAACCCGAGGACTTCGGTGCAAAGTGGTTTTCCAGGAAACCTTTAATTAAATCTGATTTAAAATTGAAACAGCACTTGAATATTCATATCTTCTGTTTTATTCACTCAAATTGAGTCAAACCAATTTTGTCAGATCTTAAATAATATAAACTAATGAAGAAAAATATAAAACCCCTATGTGCTACAGAAAACTTTAGGGTTCTAAATTAAATACTGATTTGGCCAAAAGCTAAATAATAGGGAGAAAAATAGTTGCACTATTTAACTGAGGGTAAGAAAAATGGGAGAAGTACATGACCACCTACTGACCTATTTAAAAATGCTAAACCCCTCTGCACACCCCATTAAGGTAGAGTTTGCCATTTAATTCACATTATGCTTAAAGTTAAAGAAAATAGGAAAGGTGATTTAAATAAGGAACCAGGCAGCACCCATATTTTTGTTAGTCTATTTATTCAGTATAGTTCACTAGAAAAATTTATTATACCCTGGTTTAGTATAAAATAAATGGGATACCTTTTATTTTAAGAAAACAAGGAAAACTTAGAAAAACCCTAGAAAAATAACCCCAAGGTGAAAACACCCCAAACCTTGGGATAACAAATGTTTTGTTATTATGAACATAGAAAAAAATACAAAATCTGTTGTTTGATATTTTTCAAATAACAAGTTGGTTATAAGCACCTTTTTGGCATAAAACTTTAGAAAATCACAACTAAATAACCACCAATTAACTTTCTATGATTTTTGGCACAGAGGCTTATTATTATTGTTAGATGCCAACAAAAATAACCCTTAGGGCAGAACCTACCCCTAGTTAAGAGTTGTAGTGTAAAGTGACCCCCCTTTTGCCCAACTTTTGTTATTTTAGTCCAAGGCATACCCTTTCCAGGATGGACCTCAAATTCGTAGAACAAACTGTAATAACCAATGGCAACCCACTGTATTTTTTACAAATTTTTTGGAGAAAGTTTAATCATGGTTATAGTTCAAACCTACACTAAGAATTCTTGAATGGAAAATAAAGAGAGGGAAAATGAATAAGGGAAATTAGTGTCATCCTAATACCCTTTGAAATTGTCCACTGAAGTATATAAGGGGAATTACAAATCCACTATGTTTATCCTTAACAAAACCTAAATTTAGAATGATAAGCATAAACTACTAAAAGCCACGTATGACCAAGAAACCCTAAGTTACGAACTAACTTAGTTTTCCTTCCTTTAGCATAATGTTATTAAATCCTGCATAATCATGACATACATATTCATTGCATTCGATAGACTGTAACCTCGCTGACGGAGAGTACGTCCTCGTGCCGGAGCAAGGAGCTGCTCAGGAGGTAGCCCCGGATCCAGCACCAGAGCCTGCACCAGAGGATCTGCCTGCCATAGCTTTGGAAGGCAAGCCCCGGTTTTATGCATAACCTGTTCTATATGATATTTTACTACACTTAATGTTTGTAGGCTTGTATTGTGCACTTAAGTGTAGGAGTTGTTTGAAACCCTAGTTGCATGGTCTCAGGAATCCCATTGAGATGACTACTAGTATGCTAGGTCGAGTAGCTGCTTATTTAATTAGGATCTCGGTAGAAGTCGAGTGATTTTTCTAGCACTCGCGCGAGGTCAGGAATTGGTTGTATCCACTTTCTTATCATAATGATGTTGGTTGGTGGACAACAATCCATGGGGATTGGTTGTCCACGGGCTAAAAATTGGAATAAGGATTAAGGTGTGGTACCGTGAGTCAAGCGTTTGAACGTACTAAGCACATACCGAGAAATATGGTAAATCGGTAAGCCTAGTACCTGATTGAACCTGGTAGTGGACTTTACCCCTCACGCAACCTGAGACGTGGTCTCCCATTCCGGTTATGGTGGGTACAAGTGCGGTCACTGCACGACGGCAGTCGGGGTCAGTGAGGCATTGTACACCAAGGCGGTGAGCCCTGATCTGCTGACGGGGAATCGATGGGGACGGTTGATGTGTGTGGGGACGGAGTGCCCTTACATGTCGTGTGTTTAGGTTTACCTTGCAAGGTTTAAAAACTCGATTCGAATCGTCTGCTTCTCGCAGCTAATGAGACTGCTTGATCCATGCTGCTACATTGACTAACAAGTGGAAACATGATGAGATGATACAAGATGTTGATTGCTAAGAATGTTTGCTACTGTGTATGAGTAGATAGTACATATTTAGCCTTAAGAGAGTCACACTTACATTTGACAAAGTTAAAACTCAATTTAGAAACTCAGCTAGTGCTTTTGGCAACCAAACCCCACAGCCAAACAGCTGCATGTCTAGAGGTAGAGGAGTAGACTCCTCACACCGGGTAAGTCTAGCTGAGTATTAGTATACTCAGCCTTGCTTGTGGCACAATTTTACAGGTTCTTTGGAGGATATGGTTGCTGGAGTGACTTGGTCGTCCGCCTTGCCACCGGGTTGGACTGTCGAGTGGGACCCCGCCTCGGCCGAGGAGGAGCATGAGGAGTGATGGGACAGGCTTCCCCATCCCTCCATTTATCTATCGTTAGTTTTATTCCGCTGCACTTCGAACAATGATGGCTACTTTTGCAAAACTCCGATGGTGATGTAATAATTTAATACTCCTTAATGTATGGTTTTATGCTTTATTGTATTTGCTCTGTGACTCACCTTCGAGTGAGATTGTGGTACTTGATCCTGTCAGTGGCCTCGTCGGACTAGATCCGAGGGATTGACGGGTTATTCCCATTTAAGTGTGGTCTAGCCTCTAAGGCGGGACTTAGGCACTTAAGTCAGAATAATTCAGGCAGTTCCGCCATAGCTGGTATCGGAGCTTGTACCACCATAGAGGAATCAATAAAATATAAATACCATCCTTTTCCGAAGTAAAACTTGGTAGAAACAATGTTGGATAGATCGTAGGATGATCAGGATAGACCTAGGACGTGAAGCCTTAGGATGATAGAGGGGTAGTTAGGTGGCTAAGTGATTAAGCCCTATATGCTACTATAAGAGGTGGGAGTCGTTCCCTATTCCCTTTACCTTGATGTGAGGTCGTTCAGGACGAGCATGCATGCATTCTTAATTAAACAAATAGATAATTGGGTAAAGACTTAAATACAAAATGATGACCAACTAAGTACCCTAGTACCATTATCATAATTAGAGAGAGGCTGAGTTGTGTTTTCTTTTTCTTTCTCTTTATAATTCTTCTTCTTTTACTTACGCTTAACCGTACACAGATGACTTCCCACGGATCCTCAAACGACGGAAATGCATTGTCCCACACTGACGGGCTTGCACGAGAGGGCTTTCCCCGCATTTTGTGGGAAGTACTTCAGGGGGCCGGATACGCGACACCTCCTCAGTACGCGGTGCAGCAGTTCGAGAAGCACCGAGTGCCACGCTGTAGGGTGAGGATGACTTTGGAGCCTCATCCCCTGCAGCCAGGCTAGCGTTCACTGGACTCTGAGTCCTTTGGATACCGGGCTGAGGACATGATCGAGGCGATTGCTCTGCATGGGTTGACCACTTTCTGCGGATTCCATCCCTTGGAGCTGTCCACCCACCCCATTGGCTTGTTCCCCGCTGAGAAGGAGGACGACCCAATGTAGAAGGATCGGGTGGAGCATGCCAAGGACATCTGGGCTCTCTACCCAGGCCAGACTGCTCACTTGATGGTACGATGCATGAATGCCCTGTATCGTCTGCAAGTGATGCGTGGTGAGGCAATGTCCCATCTGATGGCATTGTTGGAAGCAACTAAGATCACCCTGGACAACAGAGAGGAGCTTGTGGTTGACTTGTCCCAGGAGATGGTGGAAAAGGACTTACAAGTGGAGCAGTTGTCAGATGAGATCCAAGAGCTGGAGGAATTAGTGGGGACAAGGGAGAACACCATCGAGGTTCTCGAGGATCAGCTTATCAACACCCAGCAGCAGCTTGCCGAGGCTAATGAGCACCTGGATATGCATCACCAGGAGATCCAGGATGTGGAGGCTAACGAGGACGTCGACATTGAGGGAGGGGAGGAGCCTGCTTCTAGTGTGGACACTGCTGGCTCAGGGAGGCCACCTTCCCTCGAGTCGAGTGTTGCCTCGTTCGCTCACTAGGTATCAGGGGTAGAGCTAGAAGTCGGTAATGGTGGGACTCCTCGAGGCTAGCTTAGCTTTTGCACCCTTGGGGTACTAGGCTAGATAGAGTCGAGTCTTTTGGGCCATTGATGTAATCATGATAAACTCTTTTGGAAGCATGGTTGATGGATGCTCTCAGTTTTAAATTGGGAAGAAAAGTTTATGCCTTTTTAAATCTTTTATGTCTATGTCGGAATCTATCAATTCGCCTTTTGACTCTTTTACCGCAATTAAACCTTAAACTTGAAGATGTGTTATTGAGATATATGTGATTTTTCAGATGGCCGGGAGAGCGCGTCGTGGACAGAATGAGCGCATTCCTCCACCACCGCCACCGCCTCCCACTCTGCAGGAGCTAATGGCTCAGCAGAATAAGATCTTGAGGCAGCTAGCTCAACGCCAGCCACCACCTGAGCACTATGGTGGTGGAGATCATCAGCGTCACCCCGCAGTAGCCACTTACCAGGAGTTCCTCAGTACTCAGCCGCCATTGTTCACTAGGGCAGAGGACCCACTTGATGCTGATGTATGGCTGAGGGTAGTGGAATCTAAATTCCCACTACTCAATGGAGTTTGTTCCGAAGTGACTAAGGTCAGGTTCACCACCCAGCAACTTCGCAGACCTGCGCGGACATGGTGGGACCACTATCTTGCTATGCAACCAGTTGACCATGAAGTGGATTGGAGGGAGTTCAAGGCAGCTTTCAGGGGACACCATATCCCAGCTGGCATTATGGACCGTAAGCTCAACGAGTTTCTGGCACTTACTCAGGGCAACAGGACAGTGTTGCAGTATGCTCAGGCTTTTAATGATCTGTGCCAGTATGCCGAGTATCATGCAGATACAGACGAGAAGAAGAGAGACAAGTTCAGAAGGGGGCTCAGCACTAAGCTCCGTGACCGTCTCAACATCGTCAGGGCCAACAGCTACAATGAGTTGGTCAACATGGCCATCTCCCAGGAGGACTGTATCACAGCTCGTCAGGCAGAGAAGAAGAGGAAGACCCCTGTGGCAGGACCTTCAGCTCAGCCACAGCGTTTCAGGATTGTGTCTGACACTCAGAACAGAGGACCTCAGCAGCAGCAAGGGTGTTGGGTGATCCAACCACACCAGCAGCAGCAGGCACCCAACCGTACCCAGTTTCCAGCTCAGAGGAACAATCAGCAGCAGCAGCAGTATCGCCAGCCAAATGACAACAGGTGTTTCACATGTGGCAACACCGGGCATTATGCCAAGAATTGCCCTAGAAACCAGCAGAGGCAGGGGCAGAATGTTAATCAGAATCAAGGCAAGAGACATAAGGTGCAAGTGAGGCAGGGCAAGCTGAACTTTACCACCATGGCTGATATTCCAGAGGGAGCACCCATCATGACTGGTATCTTTACAGTTTTGAATTGTCCCGCTATTATTCTTTTTGATTCTGGTGCATCACATAGCTTTATTAGTGCCAAATTTAGTGCCAAGTGCCAACTGCCCTTTCATCACACCAATGGGGGCATCACAATTTCAACACCAGGAGGCAGGATTGTCACTAATCAAATCAGCAGGCATGTGCCCATAAAGTTAGGTAGTCTAATAATTAAAACCACCCTCCTCATATTGGGTTTGGATAGCGTGGATATCATATTGGGGACTGACTGGTTAACAAGGCATCGGGCAGTTATTGATATTGCAGCTAGGGCCATTGAGGTGCATTCACCGACTTGTGGAGAAACCACACTATATTTGCCCGACCAGGGTTGTACCCGTTCTTGTGCCTTCGTTATGATAGAATCCCCAGTGGAAAAGATTCCAGTAGTCTGTGACTACCCAGATGTTTTTCCGGATGAATTGCCAGGAATGCCACCTGACAGAGACATTGAGTTTGCAATTGAATTGCAACCCGGGACTGCTCCTATCTCCAAGAGACCTTATAGGATGCCTCCCGCGAAACTGGCAGAACTGAAGAAGCAACTGCAAGAATTGTTGAACAAGGGGTTCATTCGCCCAAGTACTTCACCTTGGGGATGTCCTGCTTTATTTGTGAAGAAGAAGGATGAGAATTTGAGAATGTGTGTCGATTACCGCCCTCTCAATGCGGTGACCATCAAAAACAAATACCCACTGCCCCGCATCGATGTTCAGTTTGATCAGTTGGTGGGAGCCAAGGTATTCTCCAAGATAGATCTCCGCTCGGGTTACCATCAGATCAAGATCCGTGCTAGTGATATTCCCAAGACGGCCTTCTCTACCAGATATGGGCTCTATGAGTTTTTGGTAATGTCTTTTGGGTTGACCAATGCCCCGGCTTATTTTATGTACCTGATGAACTCAGTATTCATGCCAGAGCTGGACATGTTCGTGGTCGTTTTCATTGATGATATTCTGGTCTATTCCAAGAATGAAGACGAACATATTGAGCATCTGCACATCGTGCTCCAGCGACTGCGCGATCACCGTCTTTATGCTAAGTTGTCTAAATGTGAGTTTTGGCTAAAGGAAATTAAATTCTTGGGTCACACAATTTCTCATGATGGGATATCAGTTGATCCTGAGAAGGTACAAGAAGTAATGGATTGGAAACCTCCTACTACAGTGCGGCAGATCCGGAGCTTTCTGGGGTTGGCAGGGTATTATCGACGATTTATTTCGGATTTCTCCAGAATTGCCAAGCCAATGACTGAGTTATTGAAGAAGAGAGTCAAATATGATTGGAGCCAGAAGTGTGAAGATGCTTTTCATACACTGAGGTAGCATTTGACAACAGCCCCAGTGCTGGCTCAACCTGATAACACCAAGCCCTTCGAAGTCTATTGTGATGCTTCTGGTACAGGATTGGGATGTGTATTAATGCAAGACAATAGAGTAATTGCTTACGCCTCCCGAGCACTCAGACCCCATGAGCAGAACTACCCTACACATGATCTGGAGTTAGCAGCTGTGGTTCATGCTCTCAAAATATGGAGACACTACTTGATGGGAGCTCACTGTAACATTTACACTGATCACAAGAGCCTCAAATACATTTTCACTCAGGCAGATTTGAACATGAGGCAGAGGAGATGGTTAGAATTAATCAAGGACTATGATTTGGAGGTGCATTACCATCCCGGCAAGGCCAATGTTGTGGCAGATGCCTTGAGCAGGAAGACCCAGTGCAATTGTTTGAGCATGGATGCGAGGGTTACCACCCTGTGCGATGAATTGTGCAATCTGAACCTGGAAGTTGTTTCTTCAGGTGATTTCAACTATATCTCGGTGGAGCCCACCCTGCAAGAGCAAATAATCCAGGCACAGATTGGAGATAAGGGTGTTCAGGTTATCAAAGGCATGATCAAGCAGGAGGCAGAGAAATACAAGTGTTTCCGTTAGGATAGCAAGGGAATTCTATGGTTTGGAGATCGATTGGTTGTTCCCAAGGACCCGGAGCTCAGAAAGAAGATATTGGATGAAGCTCACCTTTCTAAATTCTCCATGCACCCTGGTAGTAACAAGATGTACCATGATCTTAGATCCTTATACTGGTGGACCAGAATGAAGAGGGAAATTGCCAAGTACATATCCGAGTGTGACACCTGCCAGAGGATCAAAGCCAGTCATTTGAAGGCAGCAGGCCCTTTGCAACCCCTTCCCATACCATCTTGGAAATGGGAGGACATTTGCATGGACTTTATCGTGGGATTGCCCAATACCTCCCGGCACCACGATTCCATTTGGGTCATTGTGGATAGATTGACCAAGTCAGCTTATTTCTTACCAGTGCACACCACCCATAGGACGGAGAAGTATGCGGAAATCTATATCGACCAGATAGTTCATTTGCATGGTGTACCAAGGACTATAGTCTCAGACAGAGGAGCACCATTTGTGGCACGGTTTTGGGAACAATTGCAGGAATCACTTGGGACCCATGTAATACGAAGCTCAGCATACCATCCTCAAACAAATGGCCAGACTAAAAGGGTAAATCAGATTTTGGAAGACATGTTGAGGGCATGTGTGCTACATTATGGAAAGGATTGGGACAAGTGTCTTTCGTTGGCAGAGTTTTCTTATAATAACAGTTACCAGTCTAGCCTGAAGATGGCACCTTTTGAGGCCTTATACAGGAGAAGATGTAGAACCCCGCTAAATTGGTCTCAAGCAGGAGAGAGGGAAATATTTGGGCCAGATTTGGTACTGGAAGCAGAGGAAAAGGTCAGAGTCATCAAGAAGAACTTAGAAGCTGCTCAGGCCAGACAAAAGAGCTATCATGACAAGAGAAGGAAGCCTCTACAGTTTGAAGTGGGAGACCATGTTTATCTTAAGGTGTCACCCACTAAAGGTGTCCAGAGATTTGGGATCAAGGGCAAGTTAGCTCCTCGCTACATTGGATCCTACGAGATCAAGGAGACTTGTGGACCTGTAGCATATCAACTGAAGTTGCCACCCATCATGTCAGCTATTCATGATGTGTTCCATGTCTCTCAGCTACGGAAATGTGTCTGCTTACCCACTGAAGTGCTACCTGAACCAGAAATTGAGATAGAACCATACTTGTCCTATCAAGAGTACCCTGTCAAGGTATTGGATCAGAAAGAGAGATCAACGCGGGCAAGATCGATCAAAATGTATAAAGTTCAGTGGAGTCACCATTCCGTGGAAGAAGCTACATGGGAGACTGAGGATTTCCTACGCTCTCGTTTCCCTGACTTTCTGCCCAAAGGAATCGGTACGTAACCCCAACACCCCACCCCCACCTGCCCTTTGAATCCAAATATAAGAAAAATCTAGGTAATCAGGGTAGTCTAAGTTGTGGTTTTAACTTAAAAAGGACTTCCTTCTGAAGTTGCAAAGGGGATGACATTCGAAGAACAGTTAACTAGAGAAACTTGAAGAAAGGCAGAAACCACACACCAGCACACCTTCATGGCACCCTCTAGAGGACTCTACCTAAAATCTCGGGACGAGATTCCTTTAAGGGGGAGGGCTGTAACACCCCAGGTGTTACCATGGCTAGGGCACATCTATGCACTAATGGCTGTAATCACATGTGGAAGAAACTTAAGGAGAAGAGTATAAGAACCTTGGGGGATTGGTTTTAACCAAGAGATGTGAATGACCACAAGCATTACCCAAGTTGTGTGCACTTATCACCTTGGACAAGAAGGGAGTAAAACCCTAGGCCTCTCTTGAACCCTATCTCCTAAACATCTTGGCTAAAGAGGAGAGATTAAGCAAAGATTCCAATCATGACCAAACCTTTGGCACAAAGTTAAGTAACTTATTAATCTAAAATTATAGAGAGGAAAACATTGCTAAAAGATCCCTTAAGAAACCCCAAATCCCTTCCCTAAGTAGAGAAAGAGCTAGAGCTCTCTAATTCTCTCTAAGTCAAAAACTACACCTAATCTAAAGATCCACCGTGTTCACCTTGAAGATGGCACCAAAACCACCTAAGTTCTATACCAAAAATGTGGCATACCACCTAAGGCACCCCCTGGAAAGAGTTGAGACCGAGCCCTTGACGTTTGACATGTCTTGGCATCACTTTTGTCACGCAGCGGACAGGGGAACAAGCCAGATTTGGCGTCCGCATATCTTCTGACCTAGGGCTTATCTTCCCTTGGAACTCACATACAAGAGATAGCCATAGGTGCCAGGAAGAGGTCTGCACCGGATTTTTGCCAAGATTCGCACGTATGCGATCTCAGCAAGCTTTTGAACATGGGCAGAAGAACACCTCCACGTGTTCGACGCGCTCTGCGCGCGCCAGAGCACGCCCGCACCCGACCCTGCGTGCCCCGCGCCGCGCTGAGCCGTGCCTATGTCCCCTGCTCGTGTCCGCGCCTATAAATCACCCTCAGGCATCGACCGTACTCATCCATGCACTCTCGACCTCACCGGAGCCCAAACCCACCGGCGTTTGCCCGTGCACAGCGTGTCTGCGGCCACCCGATCTCCCTGCGGCCGTAGACCGGCCAACCAAGCCCTTCCCAACCCCGTCCGACCCTCGGAGAAGACTGTGCACCCCTCGGTGAAGCTCCTCGAGTGAGGAATCGAAGTTTGCTTCGCCGGAGAGACCAGTCCACGGTCGCCGGACTCCACCCGACCGCCGGTGAGCGTAGACCGGGTAATCCTCTGCTCCATTCCTCGATTCCTTGTGCACACGGCCTCTACGTCACCCCGTGAAGCTCACCGTGCCATTGATTTGAACCAGGCCGCCGTGGTTTGGCCGGCACACCCGCCACCGACGAGAGCACCCGCCTGCGTACGTGGCCCGAGCGATTTCGGCCACCCCCGCCGTCGAGCCGTACATCGTTGTGACCGCCAGAGCCTCCCGGAGCCAACCCCGCCCCTCGCCGGACCTCTCTCGCCGCCGGTAAGCCGCGCCACCCTTTTCTTTCCTGCGGGTACTGTTTGCATTAGGGGAAGGACCTCGGGGAAGAAGGAGGAAAGGTCGGGGGGATTTTTGAACTGTTAGCGACTCAGAGAAATAGTAGCGCGGGGGTATAACTGAGAGAGTTAGTTTGGAAGTAACCCGAGGACTTCGGTGCAAAGTGGTTTTCCAGGAAACCTTTAATTAAATCTGATTTAAAATTGAAACAACACTTGAATAATTCATATCTTCTGTTTTATTCACTCAAATTGAGTCAAACCAATTTTGTCAGATCTTAAATAATATAAACTAATGAAGAAAAATATAAAACCCCTATGTGCTACAGAAAACTTTAGGGTTCCAAATTAAATACTGATTTGGCCAAAAGCTAAATAATAGGGAGAAAAATAGTTGCACTATTTAACTGAGGGTAAGAAAAATGGGAGAAGTACATGACCACCTACTGACCTATTTAAAAATGCTAAATCCCTCTGTACACCCCATTAAGGTAGAGTTTGCCATTTAATTCACATTATGCTTAAAGTTAAAGAAAATAGGAAAGGTGATTTAAATAAGGAACCAGGCAGCACCCATATTTTTGTTAGTCTATTTATTCAGTATAGTTCACTAGAAAAATTTATTATACCCTGGTTTAGTATAAAATAAATGGGATACCTTTTATTTTAAGAAAACAAGGAAAACTTAGAAAAACCCTAGAAAAATAACCCCAAGGTGAAAACACCCCAAACCTTGGGATAACAAATGTTTTGTTATTATGAACATAGAAAAAAATACAAAATCTGTTGTTTGATATTTTTCAAATAACAAGTTGGTTATAAGCACCTTTTTGGCATAAAACTTTAGAAAATCACAACTAAATAACCACCAATTAACTTTTTATGATTTTTGGCACAGAGGCTTATTATTATTGTTAGATGCCAACAAAAATAACCCTTAGGGCAGAACCTATCCCTAGTTAAGAGTTGTAGTGTAAAGTGACCCCCCTTTTGCCCAACTTTTGTTATTTTAGTCCAAGGCATTCCCTTTCCAGGATGGACCTCAAATTCGTAGAACAAACTGTAATAACCAATGGCAACCCACTGTATTTTTTACAAAATTTTTGGAGAAAGTTTAATCATGGTTATAGTTCAAACCTACACTAAGAATTCTTGAATGGAAAATAAAGAGGGAAAATGAATAAGGGAAATTAGTGTCATCCTAATACCCTTTGAAATTGTCCACTGAAGTATATAAGGGGAATTACAAATCCACTATGCTTATCCTTAACAAAACCTAAATTTAGAATGATAAGCATAAACTACTAAAAGCCACGTATGACCAAGAAACCCTAAGTTACGAACTAACTTAGTTTTCCTTCCTTTAGCATAATGTTATTAAATCCTGCATAATCATGACATACATATTCATTGCATTCGATAGACTGTAACCTCGCTGACGGAGAGTACGTCCTCGTGCCAGAGCAAGGAGCTGCTCAGGAGGTAGCCCTGGATCCAGCACCAGAGCCTGCACCAGAGGATCTGCCTGCCATAGCTTTGGAAGGCAAGCCCGGTTTTATGCATAACCTATTCTATATGATATTTTACTACACTTAATGTTTGTAGGCTTGTATTGTGCACTTAAGTGTAGGAGTTGTTTGAAACCCTAGTTGCATGATCTCAGGAATCCCATTGAGATGACTACTAGTATGCTAGGTCGAGTAGCTGCTTATTTAATTAGGATCTCGGTAGAAGTCGAGTGATTTTTCTAGCACTCGCGCGAGGTCAGGAATTGGTTGTATCCACTTTCTTATCATAATGATGTTGGTTGGTGGACAACAATCCATGGGGATTGGTTGTCCACGGGCTAAAAATTGGAATAAGGATTAAGGTGTGGTACCGTGAGTCAAGCGTTTGAACGTACTAAGCACATACCGAGAAATATGGTAAATCGGTAAGCCTAGTACCTGATTGAACCTGGCAGTGGACTTTACCCCTCACGCGACCTGAGACATGGTCTCCCATTCCGGTTATGGTGGGTACAAGTGCGGTCACTGCACGATGGCAGTCGGGGTCAGTGAGGCATTGTACGCCAAGGCAGTGAGCCCTGATCTGCTGATGGAGAATCGATGGGGACGGTTGATGTGTGTGGGGATGGAGTACCCTTACATGTCGTGTGTTTAGGTTTACCTTGCAAGGTTTAAAAACTCGATTCGAATCGTCTGCTTCTCGCAGCTAATGAGACTGCTTGATCCATGCTGCTACATTGAGTAACAAGTGGAAACATGATGAGATGATACAAGATGTTGATTGCTAAGAATGTTTGCTACTGTGTATGAGTAGATAGTACATATTTAGCCTTAAGAGAGTCACACTTACATTTGACAAAGTTAAAACTCAATTTAGAAACTCAGCTAGTGCTTTTGGCAACCAAACCCCACAGCCAAACAGCTGCATGTCTAGAGGTAGAGGAGTAGACTCCTCACACCGGGTAAGTCTAGCTGAGTATTAGTATACTCAGCCTTGCTTGTGGCACAATTTTACAGGTTCTTTGGAGGATATGGTTGCTGGAGTGACTTGGTCGTCCGCCTTGCCACCGGGTTGGACTGTCGAGTGGGACCCCACCTCGGCCGAGAAGGAGCATGAGGAGTGATGGGACAGACTTCCCCATCCCTCCATTTATCTATCGTTAGTTTTATTCCGCTGCACTTCGAACAATGATGGCTACTTTTGCAAAACTCCGATGGTGATGTAATAATTTAATACTCCTTAATGTATGGTTTTATGCTTTATTGTATTTGCTCTGTGACTCACCTTCGAGTGAGATTGTGGTACTTGATCCTGTCAGTGGCCTCGTCGGACTAGATCCGAGGGATTGACGGGTTATTCCCATTTAAGTGTGGTCTAGCCTCTAAGGCGGGACTTAGGCACTTAAGTCGGAATAATTCGGGCAGTTCCGCCACAAATATTCCTCGAGGAGAAAATGAACATGCTGATTTGCTAGCCAAGTCAGTGGCACAGGGGCTGCCCTTACCTTCAGAAGTATTCTTTGAAACAATAAAAGCACCTTCGGTGGAACTTCTTGAAAGAGCAGTACTCAATATATCTCCTGTTTATAGTGAAGATTGGAGAACTGAGATTATGTCTTTCCTCTAGGGTAATTTCCTTTCAGATGACGAAGCTTATAATAAGAGAATAGAGGCAAGAGCTCGGCCATATGTCATAATAGAAGGGGAGCTATACAAGCATGGAGTTTGTTCTCCATTGCTCAAATGTTTATCCAGAGCTGAAGGTATAGAATTGATGAAGGAAATACACGCGGGCCTGTGTGGATCTCACATTGGATCTAGGCCCTTGCTGGGAAAAGTTTTTCGTCAAGGATTTTATTGGCCGAAGGCAGCTTCGGATGCAGCAGAACTAGTTCAAAAATGCGAAGGCTGTCAGAAATGCGCAAGAGATCAAAAACAACCTTCGTCTATGACTCAGTTAATACAACCAACTTGGCCATTGTAAAGGTGGGGCCTTGATTTGTTAGATCCCCTACCACCAGCATAAGGAAATTTAAAATATGTTGTGGTGGCAGTAGAATATTTTTCTAAGTGGATTGAGGCGAAGCCTTTAGCCACAATAACTTCGGTTATCATTCTGAAATTCTTCTGGTAGAATATTGTTTGTCACTTCGGAGTGCCGAGGGCCATTACTGTGGATAATGAAACACAGTTTGATGCCGAAACTATTAAAGAATTCTGTGGACAAATTGGCACGAAGATCCATTTTGCATCAGTTAGGCATCCAGAGTCAAATGGACTTGTCGAAAGAGCCAATGACATCATAATGATGGGAATAATGAAATCAATCTTCAATCAGCCAAGAGGAAAATGACCAGATGAATTAATTAAAGTGGTGTGGAGCCACAATACAACAGCATCAAGGTCAACAGGCTTTACACCATTCAAGTTATTATTTGGTGACGAAGCAATAACACCAGAAGAAGCAAAAGCGGGATCAATAAGAACAGTGGCTTCGGTAGAGGACGAAGCTGATTACTCTGTGGAGAAAGATGCTATAGAAGGGATCAGGCTTCAGGTTGTGGAAAACATCAATAAATATCAAGCCGAAACAATAAAATGGCGTGACAGAAAGGTTCGGCTAAAGAACATTAAGCCAGGACATTTGGTGCTCCGGAGAGTGGCCAACCCAGATACAATAGGCAAGCTATAGCTGAAATGGGAAGGACCTTTTTTGGTAGTATCTTCGTCAAGACCCGGTTCTTATAGATTGAAGGATATGGACGGCAACGACATTCCTAGATCATGGAATGCGAATGAGCTTCGGCGATATTATGTCTAGCTTGATGTAATTTTTTCCGTTTTTTCCTATGGCACCCTTTTCCTTTCTAAAGGGGGAGAAAGGTTTTTAATGGGGCCATAACATGTAAATTCTCTTTTTCTTATTTCAGCTCTATAAGACCAATACCCCCAAAGATGTAAATGTAAAAGCTGAGCACGCACCATCGAGTGCAAAAGAAAAAAGAAAAGAAAACAGGGAGAAGCTCAAAAGACATCCCTAAGGGGATGCAGAGCATGACAAAGCTACAAAAAAGACGTTCCTAAGGGAGCGCAGCGTAAGTTTTTCTGCTCAAAAGTCGTTCCTAAGGGAATGCAGAGCTTACAGCGAAAAATAAACGTTGATTCCGCCGAAGTAAAAGGCGAAGAAGCTCCTAAGGGAGGCTTACAGCGAAAAATAAACGCTGATTCCGCCGAAGTAAAAGGCAAAGAAGCTCCTAAGGGAGGCTTACAGCGAAAAGTCAGCGCTGATACACCGAAAAGTAAACGGTGAGGCCGAAAAATAAACGGCAAAGAGACTGTGTCTATTCCTAAGGGAACGAAGACTATGATTAGGGCTTCGGATATGCGTTTGAACACTCATTTGCATGATACATCACATCATAGCATTTGCATTCATAAACATTCATTTACACATACGCAGGTTCATTATCATCATAACACAAGTAATCGCTTCGGCTCTAAAGATCACGCTTCGGCAAAGGAGGAAAAAGAAGCAGTTATTTTGCTTCGCTGCGTACGAAAAGAAGGGAAGGTGTTTTTTCGCCTTCGACTCAAAAATGATAATTTCGTCCACACAAAAGCATTCCATACATTGACGGAAAGGTAAGAATATATTACAAGGTATGGACATAGTTCACAGAATACAATTAATTACATTTGTAAAAGTTACTATAGAAAGTTTTTAAAATTTCTTCTATAGTCATTCATCTAAGCTTCATCAATATTCACTGAGCTTCAGCTTCGGCGTTGTTATCCAATAAAAGCTTCGGCATCATCTTCCTGCTCCTCAAGCTTCAGTTTCAGCTTCATCATCCTACACGAATTAAAAGTATTATAGGCGAAATTCAATTTCGAAGGAGGAGGTAAGCACGAAGGTATAATTTCGTTACCGGCTTGAGATGACTCCGAGCTTCGTCACCAGCCTTTTCTCGCCCACCCTTTGTCCATACCACCTTTATAAATTTGTTCCCAATGCTTCGGACAAGGCTGGGAATATCATCTAGAATTGCTGGTGTTAGGCTAAAATTGGGTTTGTTGATAATTTTTTCGTGTTCACAGCCAGATTTCAGGAACGCAGCAGCAGTGCCCCGAGAAGCTACCAGGGCGCAGAAGTCGCCATGTCTGGCAATAACATCATCGAGGTCATCGATCTCACCTTCGATGTGTTCGAAGGCTCCTGGTAGAACTTCAACTGAAGGAGTAAATTTTTCACTGCTGGCCCTGACTGAATGAAATACTTTCTTCAGCCGTTGAATACATTGATTACTAAATTCCAAACATTTACTTTGAAGGCCGGTCAATGATTTTTCAAATCTAAACCCTTCTGGACTTCGCCCTCAAGTTTTTCATTAAGCTTTAGCCTTTCCTGTTCAAAACTTTCTGATTGGCAGAGAAGCCTTGTGTTCAGTTCTGTTATTTTAGCTTCGGCTTCTGCTAATAAGCCTTCAGCTGTCTGGAGTTCGAACTCTTTCTTTTCAAAAGCAGCTGATTGTTCTTTTATTTTGTTTTCCAAGTTTTCAATTATAACCTCGTGCTTTTTATCTTCCAGATCCTGTTGCATCTTCAAAGTTTTGCTCAGTAGCATGCTTTGTATGTGAACAACTTTCGTTAGGAAACATTTTTGTTATGAAAAATAAAAAGTTAGACAGAAATTTTTTACCTTAAAATTGGAATAAAACAAACTACCGATGATGTGCTGTCGTCGGTACCGGCTAATATCGGCTTCGAGCTTCGGGAAACCAATACTCTTTGATAGAGTACCAATAACCTTCGCTCCGGCCTGATCTCGAATGCAGCCTAGCTTCTCATCATCAACACCCCCGACCGATAGCCGCAAGATATGACATACTCTTTTAATTCTTCTTTTTCGGCTTTTGTCAGTTCTTGCCCAATCAAGTTTTGAAAATTGAAAATTTCGTCTTCCGATGCTTCTTCGGCAACTTCTTTCTTTTCCCCAGGTTCTGGGGTCGAAGCTTCTTCGGTAGCCCCAGCAGCTTCTTCTGCGGCCAGGTCTACCAAAATTTTATCTATATCAGCAACCATGCTTTCTAAATTAATGTCTTCAGCTCCAGTAGCTTCGGCATCCGTAGCCTCCGAAGGTGCAACTTCAGTAGCTGTCAAACTTTTAGCAACTGGCGCTTTCGGAGCTGAAGCTCCTGGTGGTGTCTTTTCAATGACCTCTGTCACCGTGATGATTCTTTGCTTCTTCGCTTTAACTGCTTCCCTCGGTTTTACGGGCTCCTTTTCCTTCTGAAAAAGCTTCGTCAGTTGTGGCCCTAGTGGACTTAGCTTGACAGGCAAAGATTCGATCATTACCTTTAAGATTTCCTCTACTTCGGTAGTAGAGGGTGTTGCAGGAGTTCTTTCTTCTTCGTCAAATGCTTTTTGCTTCGGAGACGAAGTTTTTCTTTTCTTCGAAACATTTATTTTTGGTTTAGACTCTGGTTTTTTCTTTTTTGTTTGTTCTTCATCATCTTTGTTTAGAACATCAGCTACTCTTTTTCTCTTTTGGCCTTCAGCACCCTTATCTAGCCGCTCGTAGTCAGGATATTCAAAGCCCAGGGCATCCATTACACGGTTTAGCCTCCGCTTCGGACGGGTGCTGAAGGCTGCAGTCATCAACTGGTCTTCTTTCTTAGAATAATTTCCAAGTATTTCATTACACATCACTTCGATTGTGTCCAGCCACTCTTGGCAAGGTACCTTGAAAAGTTTCTTGAATTTGAAATGGTAGGGCAACCGAACAAGTTCCCCTTTCTTCTTCTTCCCCTCTAGCTTCGGCATTTCCCACTCCTTCAAAGTCGGGAATACTCTGAAGGCCAGAAATTCCTGCACCAAGTCCCTAGTGCCAATATGATCTGCAATCACTCTAAATTCAGCTAGAGCAATCTGACTTGGACTCCCTGGTAACATGTTGCACGGGGGTCGGGTCTCTCCGAAGATCAATTCCAACGGACTCTGGACCAACTTGTCTTCATCTTCGTCAACTCTCACATAGAGCCATTCAGATTTCCATCCAGCTGGCCATTTGCTTCGGTAACTGATCACTGGGAACTTTGTTGTAACACCCCGGGATCCACAAACACCCCAGAATGCTACTAAACTACACATCTAACATTCATATATAAAATTTTGACAGCATCTCCTTTGAAAATTGCATAAACAGGGGAAGCAACAAAGTATAAATAGATATCATGATAAGAAAACATATAAGACATTAATAATCTGCTAGCAATGGGAAGACAACCTTAACAACATGAACTGAATTAATCAGTGCGCACGACTAGTTAAAAAAAACAAACATCCTTTGACAAGCAGTTTCTAATTAAATCATGGCTGTGTCTGGGCAGCATTATTATGATAGTGAAGGTGGATGTGCTGCTACTTCCCACTCCCCTTGATGAGCAACAAGCACCTGCATTGAGTAATGCAAGAGTGAGATGAAACATCTCAGCAAGCTAATTGTTCTGACGAGATATTTAAACCACAAATTGAATTCATCAACATTTTAAAAGAGTCACAATTAAAAATCAGAAATACTTGTAGATATAGAACTCAGTAGTCTCACTATAACCAATACCATCTCATTTCCTCGAACAACCACAATAGGTTCTATAACACTTCCCTGCGTCAACAATACCTGCAAATATCACTTCAATGTATGCACAGGAATGCAATGTGTAGGTACTCTATCTTCATACCTCTGGGGGTATAAAACCACATCATCTGCAAATATCACTTCAATGAATGCATATGAATGCAATGCATATGTCCTCTGCCTTCATACCTCTAAGGGTATGAAGCCGCATCGTACCCCTCCTCGAGCAACGTACGATGCTAAGTTGTACCGGTACTGTCGGACCATAGGTCACGACAAAACTTCATATGCAAATGAGTCATGCAATGTATATGGCATGCTACATTTATCAATAAACTTCACTTCCTTCAGATACAACACAAACCTCAAATAATACTTCATTTACCTTCAGATACAATACCAACCTCAAATAATACTTCATTTACCTTTAGTGGTGTGAATTAATCTCATGAGTCATACTCAAATCATAATCATCATCAATATATGATTCAGCATCAGTATAATGCAAGCAAGTAAAGCATCACCATAGAGTCCAATTATGAAAGAATCTGATACTTCTGAATATTAGAGTGTAGGCAATAGAAATAACAGGTCAGAACGGAAGCAACCACCGCTACATTCACTTGCCTTCATCGAAGAAGAAGAAATGTACTAGACATGATCTGGAGTGTAGCCACCTGCTAGTGGGCATAAAACTTAGTACAAATATTTCACAAACATTTGCCATCAATCAACAAAACACTCCTACACTTGAAACCAAGACCCAGTGGAAAGACTCCCACCCTGAACCACATGCCATACAGCAGCAACGCTGTTTGTTAATTTTGTATCTTTAAAATTAAAACAGCGGTGATATCAAACAAATACTCTAGGAGTATCTACACAAAATACTCTACAACTTCAGTATTCAATAGATAATTAAATTCTGCCATCTACAAGTTCTAAAACATCTGACAAGATAACTGACTGAATCTGTTTTAGACAGCAGTATGGTTAACTTTAAAAATTCGATATCTCCCAAACTACTGAACCAAAAATTATGAAATTCTGCTGGAAGTAAGAACTTTTATCCCTCTACAAAAGTATCCATAGTTGGAAGAGCCAATTCGGCCATTGACTAGATGAAACCCACCAGTGAACAGACCCACTCATTTTTGTCAGGTAAACAGGAACAGCCACAGTAAAACAAACATAACTGGAGTTTCACAAATCATATGAATGCACTCTTTAACAATCTGGAAAGCTTATGAAATTATCTACAACTTCTTTTACCAACCCACAGTTTAATTCTGTTGATAAAATTGCCTAAATCTTAAGGGAACAGATTCTGCACAGAATTATGAGACTGAAAAACTGCTATAGTAAAACTGCAATAACTTTCTGGTCGGATGTCCGATTGAGGTGTTCTTCACGGCCACGGAAAGATCTACAAATTATCTACGACTCATACATAGACTTTTCATTTTTTTGAGGCCACTAAGACCACGGAAAACTGGCATGAACAGAAACTGTTGAATCTGCCATTCTGCAGAAAACTAAATTCGAGATCAAAACCTAACCCCACATCAAATCCAACCTCTAATCCTTTAATTCCCATGATCCACAACCTCCAAAAGCCTATAATTACAGGGAGAAACAAGGATATCATCCATACCTAGGGTTTCCCCAAGAAATCTTCAAGAAGAGATGGGGAAGAACATCTCCTTGATCCTCTCTTCCTCTTCAATTCAACGTGCCCCTCCTTTTCTCGATCCTTGCTGCGTAGGGGGAGATCTTGGGGGAGGAAGCAATGGAGGATGGCTGCCATAGGGGGAGGGGGCGTCCAGCCAAGGGGAAGAAAAGGGGGGTGGCGGCCAAGAGGGGGGGTGAAGGAAAAAAAAAAGGGGTGGCCACCTAGGGTTTTTGTGGGAGAAAGAAACGACGCCTCAGATGACTTCTATCTTTGCATCCAATGGCCCACAACCCTTTACCTCATCCACGCACCAGAGATTAACTTTTGGTCAACATTTTTTTTGGGATATTACACTTGTAGTCTTACGGTAAGCAAAGTTGTAGCAGCCAAAATTTTTATGAAGACCATCTCCCCTAGCCTTGGTCTGGTAGTGCAGTTCGTGCACTCGGCAGAAACCTTCAGCAAATGGTTCCACCCCTGGCTTTGGAGAGCCCAGATATAAACATTTAGCCTAACGATAGCGTTAGGGGTTAGCTAATGAAGATAGATCCCAAATTTCTTCAGCACTTCAGCAATCATCTTGTTCAAAGGGAATCTTAAACCAGCTTTAAAAAGGCTTTTGAAAACCACTACTTTGTTCTTTCTCGGCTTCAGGATAGTTTCTTTTTCACCAAAACGAATCAACTCCTTCTTCGCTTCACTAAGATAGCCCAACTTCACCATCTTAGGAAAATCAGCTTCGGGGATGGTGGACTTTCCAAAGTCCAGGTGGCTAGGTTTGCTCGGTACTGCACTGCTGTAATCATCTTCGGAATCAGTTTCTTCAGCATCAGCTTGTCCTGCTTCGGCGACAGGAATATCCTCTGATGTTACCAGCCCAGACAGCCTCATTGCCTCGAAAATTGGAACAGTTCTAGTAGGTTCGGCCTCATCTCCCTCACGGTCAATCCTGGCAGTAGAACGCAATCTCGCCATCTGATTATGAATTTTTTGAAATTTTTTGTTGTTGATTTTCTCGATTTCTCCGAAGCTCTTTCTCTGGTGACGAAGCAGAATCGAAAGCGGTGCCTCGCTTGAGCACGACGATCAAGCTTCGGCTATTGTTAAATTTTTTTACAGCACAACAGTACAATAGCAATGAATGTTGTGGTAACTTCACACCTACCCGTCTGTTTATATAGCGTCGCAGGTGGGAAGGTAAACCGCCAAGGTCTTTCGCACCAGAAAAACAGCCACCCACACTCATTGACCAGTGGGCCGCAAGGTCCGCGAACGTGAATCGCCAGGGCGCGCGCAACTGCTACAAGATGGGGCCACCTCGCGCGCGGATTATTTTAATCGTTTCTCATCAACGAGCTCAGGGAAGGTGTTTTTTCGGATCTTCCGCAACCCGAAGCCTAGAAGATTTTTTCATGGATCAAGCTCGTTACGAAAAACGATCTAGCACCGCGAAGGGGCTACTGTTGGGGGTATGCTTCGTAGCCGAAGATCGTAAAGAGGAAAACACCTTTGACAAGATCCTTTCTAGAAACAGCGCCGAAGTTATCACTGATAGAGCTTCGGCACAGTGGCAAGTCCCAAGACGAAGGGGGCAAACCGACTTAAAGGTCAGATGACTCAAAAGCCCATGATGTTTTGTGTCAGTGTTGTAATTGATTGTAAAAGGGATAGATGTAATTTCACATAGGCTGTGTCCTGTGCCTATAAATAGATGAACAGTGCCCCTTTAATATTCAGATCTATATAATAAAATATTAGAATAATATTATTTGCTCCTAACACATATTTTATATGTTATTCTTCATTTTACATTATTCTATAAACCTGAACACGAAGGTATGACCTTCATGACATTTAATCTACAACCTTCAACTTTCGTCCGAAGTTCATTAAATCCTCGGGGAGATAATGCTTCAACGGACGAAGGGCATTTTCATTTAACATTTTTTATGTTGCCTTGTTCTTAATTCATAGCCTTTGAGAACAAGTGCCCAACAGGAACCAAGTGGGTGTTCCGCAACAAGCAAGACGAGCACAGAATGGTGACAAGAAACAAGGCTCGACTTGTGGCAAAAGGTTATGCCCAAGTCGCAGGTTTGGACTTTGAGGAGACTTTTGCTCCTGTTGCTAGGCTAGAGTCAATTCGGATATTATTGGACTATGCTGCTCACCACTCTTTTAGGCTGTTCCAACTGGACGTGAAGAGCGCCTTCCTCAATGGGCCAATCAAAGAGGAGGTATACGTGGAACAACCCCCTGGCTTTGAGGATGACAGGTATCCCGACCATGTGTATAAGCTCTCTAAGGCGCTCTATGGACTTAAGCAAGCCCCAAGAGCATGGTATGAATGCCTTAGAGATTTCCTTATTTCTAATGCTTTCAAGGTTGGGAAAGCCGATCCTACTCTTTTTACAAAGACTTGCAACAGTGATCTTTTTGTTTGCCAAATTTATGTTGTTAACATAATATTTGGTTCTACTAATCAAAAGTCTTGTGAGGAGTTTAGCAGGGTGATGATGCATAAGTTCGAGATATCAATGATGGGCGGGTTGACCTACTTCCTTGGATTCCAAGTGAAGCAACTCAAGGATGGCACTTTCATCTCCCAAACGAAGTACACTCGGGATCTTCTCAAGAGGTTTGGGATGAAGGATGCCAAGCCTGCCTAGACACCAATGGGAACTGACGGGCATATTGACCCCAACAAAGGAGGTAAGTTCGTTGATCAAAAGGCATACCAGTCAATGATAGGATCATTACTTTATCTTTGTGCTAGTAGACCGGACATTATGCTTAGTGTATGCATGTGTGCTAGATTTCAATCCGACCCCAAGGAATGTCACCTTGTGGCCGTTAAGCGAATTCTTAGGTATTTAGTTTCTATGCCTTGCTTCGGGATCTAGTATCCAAAGGGGTCTACCTTTGACTTGATTGGATACTCAGGCTCCGATTATGCCGGATGCAAGGTTGATAGGAAGAGTACATCAGGGACGTGCCAATTTCTAGGAAGGTCCCTGGTGTTCTAGAGTTCCAAGAAACAAACATCTGTTGCCCTATCCACCGCGAGGCCGAGTATGTTGCCGCAGGACAGTGTTGCGCGCAACTACTTTGGATGAGGCAAACCCTTCAGGACTTTGGCTACAATCTGAGCAAAGTCCCACTCCTATGTGACAATGAGAGTGCAATCCGCTTGGCGGATAATCCTGTTGAACACAGCCACACTAAGCACATAGACATCTGGCATCACTTCCTGAGAGACCACTAGCAAAAGGGAGATATCGATGTGTACCACATTAGCACCGAGAACCAGCTAGCCAATATCTTCACTAAGCCTTTAGATGAGAAAAGGTTTTGCAGGTTGCGTAGTGAGCTAAATGTCCTAGATTCGCGTAACTTGGATTGATCTATAGCATACATGTGTTCTATGCCTTTGATCATGTTACTTTATGCATTTAAACCAGTTATTGTTTACTTATGGTGCTCAAGTTGTACAAGTCATCCCCGGACCTCACAAGTCCGTATGCAGATGTGCATATGCTTAGGGGGAGATGTGCTACAACTTGATCCCTTTGAGACTAATTTATTTGTTTGAGTACACTTGATGTAGTCTCGAAGGTACATTGAAAGGGAAAATGAACTTGGACGACGCAAAGACTTCCATTGCACTCTGGTATTAGTGTATTTAATTCCAAGTTCATACTTGTGCTCTCATTGCCTTTTGCTCTTAATTGACGTTTTTGGTGAGGCAATGGGGTTAAAAGGGCCAAAAATGATCCCGTTTTGGTGCTTAATGTCAAAGGGGGAGAAATTAAGGCCAAAGCAAATGGATCAGCCAACCACTTGTGAATTTTGAAAATGGTAGTTATAATTTTTGATTTGTCCAAAATACTCTTATTTCAAGATTTGGTCTCTTATGAGGGAAAATATTGATTACGGGAAAAGGGGGAGTTTTTGGCACTTGATAAATTTCACCCTTGAAATATCTCTATATTTGCACAAACAAACGTGTTTGACTTAGAGATAGGAAAAAGAATTTGATTTGCAAAAACAAACCAAGTGGTGGCAAAGAGCGATCCAAATATACCAAATCTTAAGTAAAGAATATTTGGTCTTTATTTGTATTAATATTGCACTTCTTTTGTTGTTTTTGATGTGTTGGCATAAATCACCAAAAATGGGGAGATTGAAAGGGAAATGTGCCCTTGGGCTATTTCTATAATTGTTTTGGTGATTAGATGCCCAACACAATGTTTTGAATTCTTATGTGCTAAACGAGCAAGAAGTGCAAAACAAAGAACAAGGTATGTTTCTAGACTTAGTGAATTGTTTTTGAGTACTAACATGCTTATCTTAGTGCTAGAAACAGAGCCAAGAAGAGAAGATTTGAATTGAAGAAGAGTTGGCTATGTATAGCCAACACCTGCTCGGGCCTGGCGCACCGGACAGTGTCCGGTGCCCCAGGCTGGCCGACGGTGAACCGACTGCTCTCGGAAAACAACAGAGTCGTACGGCGATAATTCATCGGACTGTCCGGTGGTGCACTGAACTGTCCGGTGAGTCATCCGCGACGAACTTGTTGCTCTCGGGAAAAGGAAAAGATGACGTGGCTATAATTCACCGGACTGTCCGGTGGTGCACCGGACTGTCCGGTGAGCCAACGGCGCCAGTGGCCAATGGTCGTCCGCGCAATCAACGCGTGACACGTGGCTCGCTCCAACGGTCGGCTGGGTGCACCGGACTGTCCTGAGGAGCAACGGTCGGCTGCGCCTGATATGGAAGGAGATCGTGCACCGGACATGAACAGTGGTTGTCCGGTGGCGCACCGGACTGTCCGGTGCACCACTCGACAGAAGGCAAGAATGACCTTTCAAATTGATCTCCAACGGCTCCTAGCTGCCTTGGGGCTATAAAAGGGACCCCTAGGCGCATGGAGCAGAATACCAAGCTTTCAAGAAACATCCTAAGACTCCCAGACTTCGCCTCCACGCATTTGATTCGTGTGTTAGTGATTTGAACTCCGTTTGAGTTGCGAACTCCCTGTGCTGTGTTTCGAGCTCAAGTCTTGGCTTGTGTGCGTAGTTGTGCTGTGGATTTGAGTCTTGCGTTTGTTTCTCTCCCATCCTTACTCTTGTGCTTTCTTTGTGATCATAACTTTATAAGGGCGAGAGGCTCTAACTTGTGGAGATTCCTCGCAAACGGGAAGAGTACTCTAAGATAAAACACTGTAGTATTCAAGTTGATCATTGGATCACTTGAAAGGGGTTGAGTGCAACCCTCGTCCATTGGGACGCCACAACGTAGAAGTAGGCAAGTGTTACTTGGCCGAACCACGGGATAAAAATCGCGTGTCTTGTGTGTTGCTTCTTGTGGTTGTTTTGCACGAGCGTGTTCCATAGCCACTTGATTTCACTAACACCTTAATAATCAAGTTTGTGGCTATTTAGTGTTTGATTTTACAGGATCACCTATTCACCCCCCTCTAGGTGCTCTCACTATCTGAGGTGCTTGGCCCTCGCGTGGGCTGACCTTTTCATAGGGGTTCCAACGAGTATTAGTTAGAACCTTGCGTGGTTCTAGATACCTCGTAAAAATACCAGCGTGTCAACAGGAGTTTGCCCTCTCTTTTAACTTCTGCATCTTTACCATTCTTAGTTTGTAATATAGGGTAGTTGGTAGGATTGTAACTTAGGTTGCAAAACTCCTTTTGCGGTAGAGATATCAACACTTAGACAAAACCTTAGTGCACATTCTTGTTTGGTTATCCGCATAGGTATTGTGTAAGAAGAAGTAATTAGAGGCCTACATTAGCGATCAAAATAGTAGTCCTAATTCACCCACTCTCTTAGGCATCCATGTCCTTTCATAGTGCATTCAATATCTAAGAGCATAACAATAACTCCCACAAGCTAGAGCAACATCTTCAGCACCTCTAAATGATCCAAGTGCAACATATTGAGTAGTGTGTTTAGAGAGAGCAACCAATTGAGTGATAATTGATAGAACACTTGTGTTTGAGCTGAGACGACAGTGTGTTGTGATCATTGTGCTTTGGAGCTAGGCTCCCGTTGAGTTGTAAAGCAATCAAGAGCCTCCGACGTGTGGAGTGCCTTGCGAGACTTGGTCTCACACTTGAGAAAAGAAGAAGGGAACTCAAGTTTGATCTTAATAATTATTTGAGTGAGGAAAGAGTTGAAAGGGACCTGGTTCTTAGAGACTCCTCAACGGAGACGTATATTTCGTTATGAAACCAAATAACGACGATGCACAATTGCGGCAGCGAGTTAGCTAGAGATTAAACATCGACAATGCAACAGACTCACATGCACAAGTCGAGAATAAACGAATAAACAATTGCAACAGTAAATAAAAAAGGCAATATATCTCACCAGGTTGAATCCGTAGTCGCTGACGAAGTCACAATTTTTAGATCGAATTGTAGGAGTGAGACCAAAACAAAAAGGAAATATTGAGTGGTCCCACTTAATCGCGTGATATGACAAGTTTTGACCTATTTAGAAAGTAATATGTGAAAAGATGTTGAAGCATATAAGTTTTTTTGGCTTTCTATGTTATTTAAGAACTTGCTAAATCTAAAATTTAAATACTATAATTATACGTAACTAATATAATATCCGTCGTATATAACCCTACCGGTAATAAAGAGTACTACACTACTACCTGGTAAAGACCCTCTTGTCGGGGGAAGGAGAGCAGAGCACCCCTCCTACAATCCTACTACCGTACCTTCGCCAATTGCCATACCAGCGTGAGGGTCTCACTTCCTTTTTGCGAAAAAGAAATCGAGGCTCCTAATCGAACCCTCTGCCACGCGGGCCCCGGCAGCCTCCTGTCCCACGCGGCAGTGGCGGGGACGGGTGTCCTGCGGGTCGGCGGCCGCCGCTCTTAATCAAATCCAATGGAATTCTGACGTCCGCAGGGACAAAGTCGCTGCGTTTTCTCCCATCATCATCTCTCTCCCTCTCGTCTTCCTCTCTCCTCTCGGCGCTTCGGGCCTTCGGCGTCTGCCCCTCCTCTTCGCTTTCCTCCCTCCCCCACACAGAGTGACAGCGCGCACCAAACCAAATCCCATCGCGAAATAACAAAACCAGGCCAACGGATTCTTCTGGCTGCGGTGGCGTTGCCGGTGCCGGTGCTGCAGCAGCTGCTGTTGGTGCCCTGTCGCTGTGCCGCCGCCGAGGTCGGCTCGCGTGTCCGGCGGCCTAAACCCTAACCGGCGCTGGAGCCGCTGAGACGGGCGCCCTGCAGCACCCCTCGTCTGTCTCGGCCAGGTGCGCGCCCGGCCGCGCCGCTCGAATCGCCGGATTCGAGCTTCGGCGCGACGTGGAACGGGCCGGCGCCGCGGAGGTGAGTGTGTTAGCAGTGGAGCAGCTGCTGCGGCGCTCTGTCGCGTGGTAGGGGACGCCGGGACGGCGTGTGAGCCGGGGGCCGCCGCTTAATTTGCCGCCTCGGGGGTTGCTGGTGCGCTCGGAGTGCCCGCAATTTGGTTGGTTTCTGGTGCTCGGGGGAGTTCAAGCCTGGATTTCGTGGCTGTTGCTTTGCTTGGTCGCGGGTTGAGTTTGGGGAGGACAAGTCCGCTCTTGTCTCGCTGCTGCTTCGTGCTGTTCGTCCCAGCTGGCCCCATGCAGTTTTGCGCGGTGGGGGGTAATGGCGCAGATCCCACATTCGCGTCACTAACTCACAATCTCTACATGTTCGCAGGGGATGCTCCCCCGTCCCTGCTAGATTCCCGCGGATCTCGCGGGCGTGCTTGGGGGTGGGGGTGAAACGATGCCCAGGTGAGTACATGCCGCGCGCGATCTTCTAGTGGTTGGTGCGAGTGGTGGACGACCAAGATGATGCCGTCGGGCCCGCCGAACCCGATGGGGCACGGGCAGCCAGTGGGCGGCGCAGCCCCGTCGCTACTCCGGACGAGTTCTTCCCTGCTCAGTGGCGGTGGTCAGCCTGGTATGGGCGGAGGTGGTGGTGGCATGCTTTCTTCACAGTCGCCCTTCTCTTCCCTTGTCTCCCCACGCACACAGTTTGGTGGCAACGGTCTTCTGGGAGGTGCCTCGCTGCTGAACCGGCCGCCATTCGGGAATGGTGGTCCTATGCCAGGTCCAGGGTCAATGCAGGCTGTTGGGATGCAGATGAGTACACTCCAGCAGAGAGCTGGGCTGGATGGTGCCAGCGATTTCATTAGCGCGGAAGGGTCGGATCCTCTATCATTCCCGTCTTCTTCACAGGTCAATTTGGGCAATCAGATGGGATCAGATAATCTGCAGGCGACTTCGCAGCAGCAGCAGCAGCAGATGGATGCCATGCAGGATATGCAACAGCAGCTACCAATGTCTTACAACCAGCAACAGTTGCCACCACAACACTCGCAGCAGCTCCAGCAGCCACAGGCTACAGTCAAGTTAGAGAATGGAGGAAGCATGATTAGCATCAAACCAGAGCAGCAGATGGCGCAATCTGACCAGAATGGTCCTGCCCAGATGATGCGAAGTGCTAGTGGTGTGAAACTTGAGCCACAGCAGCTGCAAGCCCAGATGATGAGAAGTTTAAGTTCAGTCAAGATGGAGCAACAGACTTCTGATTCATCAGCATTCCTGCAGCAGCAGCAACAACAACAACATTTGTTGCAGCTGACAAAACAGATTCGAAATTGTCCGGAGCTTGTATCAATAGGTGGACCAAATGCAATTGCAAATCCTCAAGCTGCCACAGCTGCTCAACTGACCCTCTTGCAGCAGCAACGGCTTCTGCATATGCAACAGCAGCAGCAACAACAGATTCTAAAGAACTTACCTTTGCAGAGAAACCAGTTGCAGCAACAGCAGCAGCATCAACAGCAGCAGCAGTTACTTCGTCAACAGAGTCTAAACATGAGAACTCCAGGAAAGTCGTCTCCTTATGAGCCAGGAACCTGTGCAAAGAGATTGACTCATTACATGTATCATCAACAAAACAGACCACAAGTAAGTTTTTTTATTGATAGAGCACTTTTGTGTTCCGAAGACCAGGTACTGACAACATAGCATATCTTACCTGTTGCTCTGATGCAGGATAACAACATTGAATACTGGAGAAACTTTGTCAATGAGTATTTTGCTCCAAACGCTAAAAAGAGGTGGTGTGTCTCGCTTTATGGAAGTGGTCGTCAAACTACTGGAGTTTTCCCTCAGGTCTAGTTTGCATGTTGCCATGTAATCTTTGTTTTTTCAGGAAAAATGAATCTTGGTTATTGAACTTGGGAATGGTTTATCATCTAAAAGTTTTGCCTTTGAAGTAGTTTTAGATTTTTTTTTCATACAGCTCTTCTCTTTCAGGATGTATGGCACTGTGAGATTTGTAATCGGAAACCTGGCCGGGGTTTTGGTAAGCTTCACTCTTTGGTCAGATGTTCCTTGATTGCCTCATGCTTTATTTTGATCATGCATTGCTTTTGACAGAAACAACAGTTGAGGTACTACCGCGATTATGCCAAATTAAATATGCTAGTGGTACACTTGAAGAACTTTTGTACATCGACATGCCACGTGAGTCCCAGAATACGTCTGGGCAGATTATTTTGGATTACACAAAAGCAATCCAAGAAAGTGTCTTTGAGCAATTGCGTGTTGTACGAGAGGGGCATCTAAGGATAGTTTTTAATCCAGACCTTAAGGTATTGTGGTTCAGTTTTGAGTTTTCTAGTTTTGTTTACATTATTTCAAATTAGTACCTTTTGAGCTAAAACACAATTCTTTCATATCTTCTTTTTATTAAAGATTGCATCTTGGGAGTTTTGTGCTAGGCGTCATGAAGAACTTGTTCCGCGGAGATCTATAATACCACAGGTAAGAGGTGTTTCAAGAATATAGACAGATCAGGTCATAGTTCGTATTTGCATTTTTGGACCTTGGTGAAAAGGGTTTTCTTATACTTTGGCACCCTGGTGTTTCTATGTAGGTTAGTAATCTTGGCGCGGCTGTACAAAAGTACCAGGCCGCCACACAAAATTCGACGAGTTTGTCAGCTCAGGACATGCAGAATAATTGCAACTCGTAAGTAGAGTTTGCCATGCTGCATATTTCATTCCATCCTCGATTCTTTGCTACCATCAAATTGTTTTTCACCATTTCGAACACACATATCTTGGTCCTGAAAATATGACAACTTTTTTGGATTTACATTAAACAGAAAATATGTTACTGTATGCCAATAAACATTTGTTATAATATTTGGCTTATGTGTGCACTGTGGATATCTGGCTTTGAATTGATTTGGGCACATTATCTTTTGCTTCAACAATTATAACTATGGATATCCATGCTTCTCAGTGTAGGTTATAAATTGCATACATACTTCTCTTTCTGACTTTTCGATTGCACCAAGTCATCACAGTTTTTGAGTCTGTACAAATTCTCTTAATCTAATCTTGTGTTTTAGGTTTGTTGCATGTGCCCGTCAATTGGCCAAGGCACTGGAGGTTCCTTTAGTAAATGATTTAGGATACACAAAACGATATGTTCGCTGCCTTCAGGTAATCTTATCTAGAACAGTTTATATTTGCGCTTGTTCTTAGTTTATCCAATTGAAGTTAATGTTGCATTGTTATGTGAAATTTCGAATTTGGTCCATATGACGATTCTGATAAATTGTTGTTGCATACGATGATTTCTATTTTCTTTTGTTTTGCATGTTGCTTATTTGATCTTATTGAGCTAATTTTAGGATGCTGACTTATATTGTTGCCATCTTAATGCTGGTTCGTCCAGATTGCCGAGGTCGTAAACTGTATGAAGGATTTGATTGATCACAGCAGGCAGACTGGATCTGGACCCATTGGTATGATATTTTGATATTTTTTTAGGACAATGTCATCCTATACTTTTACAATACTTTTATTGGTCTGATGGGATAGTTGTGTGGGTTCTATTCTGGAGTTGATTTAGGTCAGTGATTTCAAACTTTCCTGGTCCCATTCTGAACCAGTACCTGGCCACATTATGGTGTATTTCACATGCCGCTGTGTATGGGTGGAGCAGCGACCTGTGTGAGAAGGTCTTCTTAATGTAATATGGGTGGAGTTTTTTTATTTCACACGCGCTCTTCACTATGTATGTAGACAACATATATCTTGGTGCATAGAAAAAGCTATGTACATAGAAAACAAAACGGCCTATAATTTTGGATGGATGGAGTAATTTCTAGCTGTTTCATATGATTTTCTGCTTTTTTAACATTCACAGTTTCTGTTTATTCAGATAGCCTGCATAACTTTCCACGGAGGACACCTTCAGGGGCCAGCACCCTTCAACCACAGCAGCAGCAAACTGAGGAGAAGCAGGCCATTCCCCAGAGTTCAAACCAGAGTGGTCAAAATTCTGCTCCTATGGCTGGTGTGCAGCCTTCTGCCTCTGCCAATGGTGATGTGACATCAAATGTTACTCTCAGTTGCGCACCTTCTACATCTGCGCCTTCACCATCAGTTGTTGGGCTCTTGCAAAATTCAATGAATTCTAGACAAGACCATGCAGTGAGCAGCAGCAACGGTGGTCCATATAGTGGAGGCAATGTGGCTATTCCGAAGGTGAACTCTACAAGCTCGCTGCACTCAAACCCACCTACCTCTTTCCCTTCCTCAGCACCGACAACGTCCAATAATAGCATGATGCCCGCTCCTCAAAATACAAATCAACTAAGCTCCCCAACGACATCATCAAGCGTACCTCCGATGCAGCCACCTGCTGCTCGGCCTCAGGAGGCTGAGCCAAGTGACTCGCAAAGCTCGGTTCAGAAGATCTTGCAAGACCTGATGTCGTCGCAGATGAATGGTGTTGGCCACTCGGGGAATGACACGAAGACACCGAACGGACTAACCCATGGTGCTAATGGGGTTAACTGCTTACTCGGCAATGCTGCCGCGAATAACTCGGGGATAGGAGGAATGGGATTTGGCGCCATGAGCGGGTTCGGTCATGGGATGAGGACGGCAATGGCGAACAATCCGATGGCGATGGGTGCAAGGATGGGAATGAACCACGGCGCACACGACCTATCGCAGTTGGGTCAGCTACAACACCAGCAGCAACAACAGCATCAGCAGCAGCATGACATAGGAAGCCAGCTGCTGGGTGGATTTAGATCAGGAAACAGCTTCAATAACATGCAGTATGACTGGAAACCCTCACAATAGAGCGAGCGACCAGAAACCATAAGAGTGCAGTGTGACGATGCATCTGCCCTTGCTGGCAACGCGTGTGGAGCATTTATGGTGCCATAATATCCCCTTTGGGCTTCCGCATTAATGCTGCCGTGAAAGGGTACCATAAGCGATAGCGTGCATCCCGGCTGGTACATGTAAAGTCTGTAACTGTCAGTTTGGCAATCTCTTCTTGATCTACTCCCCTGAGTTTTACAACCTTTTGCCGATTCTTTACTGGGAGTTGCAATTCTACCATGTGCCACATCCTTTGTCCACTCTTCACCCATTTAATGCTGTGAAAAAAAAAGGTTCAAGTAGCTGTAGCATGGTATAACAGGTGTGTGTGGGAATTCCAGATTAGCTCTTAGATTTAGGGTTTCCTTTGTCCATTTATACCGTCGTCATTGACATGCTGTGGAACGGAGAGCCAGAATTACAGGACTGGCTGCCGGCTGGGTGCCCGTCACTTGTTGCTTGCTTCAGTTATCTTTGGGAAAAGATACTCGGAAAGAATTAGGAGTTGTCCCTCGCCTTTTTTTTCCTTCATGGATAACTTGTACCTTATCCTCTGTAATTTACCACGGCTCTCTCAGGAACATATGTGTCATTTGGTTCACATATTGGTAACGTAATGGGTAATCGATAACGTTAAATCAACTGTAATTGATACCACACTATAAATGGATACCATTTTATTTAAATTTGCTATCGCCGGTATTCGAGCGTGAATCATTAGCATTACTATTTACATCAATTGACTTGCTCGTCTTGTTGGGACGAAACGTTCCAGTCGAGAAAAGAACTGGTAAAATACCTTTGGCTCACTGCTCTGCTGACGGGAACTTCGCAGTTCTGATTCACTGTTTTGAAAAGCGTACGAAGAATCTCACTTAACCATACAAAGTTCTAACTCACAAATTTGGATACAAAGTTCTGATTCACACAGACAGTCGACACAAGCAACAATGCAGCACCAATTGCATACTTCCAGTGTTTCAGTTGCACACAGGGAGTGCGTGCGGCGTGCCCGTGGACCGTGGCCATGGGGTGTGGGCACGACGGGTGACGCGACTGTTCCTGTTGTTGGGTTGGACTTAGACCGGCTCCAACAAGGGCCGGTAAAGCGTTCTCTACGCTAAATGTATCGGATAAATCCGTTCGTTACGTCTCCAGCAACACCCGGTATGACCTCCGGTAAATTATAGAGTGCGTTCGGTAAATGTGACGGACTCCGCTACCACTCGCTATCCACTGTTCACTCTGTGCCGCTTCCTGTGTTCGCTCCCGCGCAAACTCAGAAACTTTCCATCGGGTGCTGCACCTTCTTTGTGGTCTTCGGCTTCGACGACGGCGAAGCCGCGCGAAGGAGACAAGGCTACGCCTTTGTCCACGGCGAAGCTGCATGGGGGAGGCAAGGCAAGACGACTTTGCTCTACATCGTGCAACGTCCTGCTTGTGGTGCTGGCCGGTCTGCTGCAACAGGTGAGCTTTGCGCGGCAGCCGATGGTGTGCATCTGCGTAGCAGCGAAGGAGACAAGGCTACGCCTTTGTCCACGGCGAAGCTGCATGGGGGAGGCAAGGCAAGACAAGACGACTTTGCTCTACGTCGTGCAACGCCCTGCTTGTGGTGCTGGCCGGTCTGCTGCAACAGGTGAGCTTTGCGCGGCAGCCGATGGTGTGCATCCATGGCAGTGCTACGACCTTCAGCTCCTTCGTTGTCCTAACATGCTGCCGGCAACACTTAAGGGATGGCAGCGGGTCGGGTTGTGTTCGGGTATGATAATATCCGACCCGATATCATACCCGACCTTTATACAAATATCCATACCCACCAAGTCAATCGGGTAAAAAATGGACCCGTACCCGTACCCACCAGATATCGGTCGGGTATCGGGTATCTGGTACACGGCGCAGGCGCAGGTGCAGCTCGGGCCTCGGGGACGGCGCAGGCACGCAGGGCGCAGCTCGGGGACGCTGCAGGCGCGCAGCTTGGGGGCGCAGCCGCGTAGCTCGGGTCGAGAGCGAGGCAGCGGGCTGGGCGGGGCGCTGGCGGGTGGGAACTGGGAAGTGGGAACTTAGGGTGGCGGGTGGCGGCTGCCGGCTGGGCGCAGGGCGCTGGCGGGTGGGCGGCCGGGAACTTAGGGTTAGCCGGTTCACTGCTTTGGGCTTTTTTTCTTTGCTTCATGGACCAAAAACACAACATGTAAAATTATGAATTAATATTTCGAGTATCCAGTGAATATCCATGGGTAAAATATACTATATGTACCCTACCCGACGTATTTCGGGTACCCGATCTGATAAGATCTACAGGTGAGTTTTTCAACCCGTATCCATATCCACCGGGTACGAAACCGGTGCGTATTCATACCCATAGTCCAATTGCCATCCCTAGCAACACTCGACCCTCGTCTGTCGTCTCGCGGCCGTAGCAGGTGGTGGCTGGGAGGTGTGCACCCAAGTTACTCGACGTATGGAGACCAAGAACTACCGTGGATTACCTGAAAGAATGATGACTGATTTTTTTATTTGAACATGACATACAAACAGTGGTTAACATTTTATTAAAACAATTAGGAAAATAAAGAATAAGATATAGAGGATGAAATTTAGAGGACGTTGCTGAAGAAAGTCTAGATATAGAGGATGGAATCTTGTAGAGAGTTCCGTAAAGGATAGAGAATATTCCTTTAGGGATAAAATTTAGAGGACGTTGCTGAAGATAGCCTTAGATTCTTAGAGTGGGCTGCATCTGTATGCATGTAGTATGACGTATGCCATTGCCTACTGCTACCGTTCTACTGCTACCGGGTTGGGATTTGGAAGTTCGGGTTATTCGGGTTTAAAAAAAAACTCGACCTACAGGGATAAAATAGCCCTCAGACATTGTATTAAAAAGAAGGCCTTCTCACACAGGTCCAGAAAAACTCCCCAACCCATGCTCTACCCATACACAGTGGCATCGAAGCCCATGTGAAAACGACCACGACCGTGGCTGAGCCTTAGAACCTAGGACTTGAGGAGTGCTAATTAGACCACATAACCAACTCAGCTAGAGTCCATTTCGCATTTAGGTTCTAGAGGAGGATGTATTTAGCCTTGTGGGTGTATAAATTTTTTTTCTAGGGTGTATATATGATGAATCTAAATCTATAGAAATTTTATTTTGTGGGGGTGCATTTGCATTCATAGTTAGAAACCTAGCTTCGCCTCTGGGAGAATGGTTTTATAAGTTGTGATCCAAAATTCTCAAATAAATTTCGGGTTTTGGGTAATACATGTTCAGGTATCGGGTTACCGGTTTTTTGTCCAAACCTGCACGTATCCCACGGGATATTGTTGTCAAATAAGCGAGGACAAAAAGAGCACCGGGTGCGTGATGATGATCATTCTCAGATGCTAATAAGCCTGCGAGGTAAGGGATGAAAACCGTCGAAAACGGTATTTATTCGGTAATCAGTTTTTAAGTCGTTTTCTTTGATTGTGAATAAATATGATATAGAATCTATAATACAAATTTGTATTCTTGTTTTTAACATCTAGCTTGTAAAGATTCATAAAAAATAAATATCAAATCCATCCTATATTTTCTTAAATAATAGATATAAACTTCGGTATGAATTTGAAAACAAATTCGATAATTTTTTCAACTTTTTATGTTGTAGGGAGCAAATAATACATAAAAATTTTATATAATATTTTATTCATATTTGTACTAATGTGCTAGATAACATAAAAATATCAACATTAAATTTTATACTTATTTATTTTAAAATATTAAATTTAAATTATCAGTTCGGATTACCACTTTCATCTCGCCCTTGTCGCGGGCAGGATCACCTCGCGCTTGCAACGGCCTGATCAACCAAAAGCCTTAGAACCGGTTGATTCAGGCGTTATCCGGTTCGATACCTCCCGTGATAGAACAATTTCGAGCTCCCATATTGTCTCCTCAAGTTGGTGGCCAATAAATCGACTTGGTCCTATTTGAAAGACTATAGTTTCTAAGAAACTAATTTCTATCTCCGGATTCTTGGTTTATGTAAAAAAAAAAGGTGTGCGTGTTTCAAACCTAGTTGTTTGGAAACCAGTTTAGCTTTTTCTATACACAAAGACAAGTCTACCTTTACTCTATTTTAGAAGTAACTGATTCATTTTTTTTCTTCATTTTTCTTTACTGCCAATTTTAAAAATAGCTTAAACTCGTATTTTTTAATTCAAATTTTTTCAAATAATAATTAAACATTCAAATCGGGATGAGCAGGCATCAAGGGTATCACGTGCACAAGCCTGAGAGCCCGAACTTTTTGCATTTTAGCCCTTTTTTAGAAAAAAAATCACGTTTAGACCCTAAAAAATTTTAATAGCAATTTTGGACCCTTATGGCGCCGAGGTAACACAGCTCGGCGCCATAGCCTATGGCGCCGAGGTACGTGCTACGCTGGCACACCTGGACGTCGTGGCGCCGACGTGGCACCGAGCTCGGCGTCACAGATCTTGGCGCCGAGCTCGGATGTGTTTAACAATTTTGTTGGAAAGCTATAAGCACAAAACTTTTCTAGCCCAGTTGGTAGAGCACAAGGCTCTTCACCATGTGGTCTTGGGTTCATGCCCATAGTTTGCATTTTAATATTTTTGTCTTTATTATTGATTTGTTTTTTGTTTATGTCGCTGATGTCCATACAAATTTATTTCTCATCTAGATCTTTTTTACCTTTATCATCTAGATTTTTTTGTTTATCATTGATTTTTTTGTCCTGATCTAGATTATCTTTGTCTAGATGGCTGTCTCGCTAGCAGAGCACGCGCGCAGGTAATGGAGATGGTTGTCTCGCTAGTTGTGTACGTTTGGTTCGTTGCGTTGCTGATGTCCATACAAATTTATTTCTCATTTAGATCTTTTTTACCTTTATCATCTAGATTTTTTTTTGTTTATCATTGATTTTTTTGTCCTGATCTAGATTATCTTTGTCTAGATGGCTGTCTCGCTAGCAGAGCACGCGCGCAGGTAATGGAGATGGCTGTCTCGCTAGCTGTGTACGTTTGGTTCGTTGCGTTGCGGAGGGTGCAGTGAATTTGCAAAGAAGTTGGTTCCGCTTCTGATGTTATCGGGCGCTACAGATAACGTTTTGGTACCAGCAGCTAGCCAGCCAAGTACTGTGCTAGTACTGCCAGCTAATAACAAGCAGGAGCAGCACAATCCACAATTAGATCGAGAAGATGATGCTGTTAATTAACCACAACATGTGCCGACGATGTTTACTAAGTAAAAGAAGAAAAATCGACGAACTGGGTATTTTTTTATCTTTGTCTTTATTATTGAAAAAAATCTAGATCAGGACAAAAAAATCAATGATAAACAAAAAAAATCTAGATGACAAAGATAAAAAAATCTAGATGAGAAATAAATTTGTATGGACACATCAGCGACATAAACAAAAAACAAATCAATGATAAATACAAAAAAATATTAAAATGCAAACTATGAGGATTACAGGGCTTGAACCCAGGACCACATGGTGAAGAGCCTTGTGCTCTACCAACTGGGCTAGACAAGTTTTGTGCTTATAGCTTTCCAACAAAACTGTTAAACACATCCGAGCTCGGCGCCAAGATCTGTGGCGCCGAGCTCGGTGCCACGTCGGCGCCACGGCGTCTAAGTGTGCCAGCGTAGCACGTACCTCGGCGCCATAGCCTATGGCGCCGAGCAAAGGGTCCAAAATTGCTATTAAAATTTTTTAGGGTCTAAACGTGATTTTTTTTCTAAAAAAGGGCTAAAATGCAAAAAGTTCGGCCTAAGAGCAGTGGCAATCACAATTTTTTTACCGAACTAAGGACAGTACATAATTTACCGCACAGAAACTTGTTTTAGCTAGGAAATACTAGCTTCTTGGTTTTTTAGAAACTGAAAATCCAATTTCTAAAAGCTAAAGAATAAACTGGTTTTATAAACTAGTTTATTAAAAACCGGGTGCTTTCAAACAGACCCTAAGACATTACAATCGAAAAAAACTGGTGTTCTAAGCACAAAAATATATCTTGGCAACTGATAAAATGTTTGTCAAACTCTATTAATGCTACCTAACTTTGTGAACGAAGGATTGACAAATATGGCCTTGACAAAACAGCAGCTTAACTAACAACATATTCGCTATTCTTATCTTACAGTAAGCACCAGAGCAAACACACTGTGCATAATTGACTGAAGAAACCAATCACCTGTAATGGACAGGGTATTATACTTTTAATCCCGAACTCGAAAACCTAACTAACAATTTCACCTCAATGCAACCGGAACAAATTCTCAATGGAAGGGCCAATGGACATAACTTCATACACCCTTAGGTTCACGTGGGGCCTGGAAAGGGTAAACAAGGCCAGGCCATTGTTGGTGACCTTGGCACAGCCATTGATATGCACAGCTTCAAGGCGCGGACAGCCATTGCCGAGGGCCAGCAAGCTCTGGTCGCAGATGTGCCGGCAGCGGTTCACATGCAGCACTCTTAGCTTACTGCAGTACAGCCCAATCGCAGACCAGCCAGGTAGATGGACCCCATGGCAAACAGCAAGGTTCCACTCCTCGAGCAACGGGCACCCACTGGCTATTGCTGCCACGGAATCGTCTGTGAGGTAGCGACACATCCTGAGATTCAGAATGCAGAGGCTTTTAGCGAGCGCAAGGTTACCCAGGCCATCCAGACCAGTGGAGCTTCTTAACTTCTGCAAGTTCAGATACTTGAGTCCACTGCCACTAGCTATATCCAACAAACCGTCTGGAGAAAGCATGCAAGACTCGGCTTCAAGGTAACGGAATGAACTTGAACAACCTCTGAATCCAGCACCGGACAGACGCCTACAACCTGTAACGATTAGCGTGCAGATGTTTGGACAATTGCTGAAGATTGCAGAAACCCCTTGGTCTGTAATGCCCATGCAAGAACCAAGGTTTAGACTCTTCAAACCACGGCAGCCTTTTGAAAGACTTTCCAAGGCAGCATCTGTAATGTTGAAGCAGCTTTGAAGTTCAACCACCACCAAATTAGGGCACCCAATCGCCACCTGTGCTAGACCATCATCTGTTATGCCAGAACAGCAGTACAATGAAAAGGATTTTAGAGATGATCCAGACACTCTCAGCGTGCTCAAAGCCGAGTCAGGTAGCTCTGTGAGCCCAGCAAGGGATATCCGGTTCAGACAAGGTGAGTGAGCCAGTATCTTGGGGATGCACTTGGCATGCTCCTTGTCTATGGCAGGATTAAAAGAACAATGGAATGTTAGTGATTTCCGGCCAAGGTTCCGAACCTTGAACCAATTCTTGCAAGTTAAACCGAAAGCACTCCTCTCTGACCCGCTTTCTAGCTTGTTAAATATAGAAAGCAAGCAATCATCAGATAGGTAACTGATGGAGTTCTCTAGGCTGACACCTATTTCCTCTCTTTCCATATTTCACTTACTGAGTCCTGTCTGAAGGTTGGAGTGCTTGGATCTTTATTAAATATTTCTGGGATGTACTGGAGGAAGATGAACTTGCTGGATCAAAACTACACAAAACAGCTGGCTCACCGTATCCGTAGCCAATAGATGCCCCACATATTCGGCACAGAAGCTTAGTTTTTGGCCTGTAACCACGCCAGGTGAGGGGAAAGCAAGATACCTCGTCCACCTGAGTAAATCGGCTGAGATCAACAGAAATGAATGAAATCAGTCCTTTCTTCAGAGACTTCTTATATGAGCCTACTTCAGATGTGCTTCGGTTAGAAGATGAAAGGTTTAGAGGGTATCCACAAGATCCGCAACTGTCAATACAAATGTAATTAATGTCAGAGGTTAGAGAGCAGATAGAGTAGTAAACGTAAATACAATAAATGGTATCCCAAGATGATATTGAATTAGAGAGATGTTTGACCAATCCAGCTGATACTTAGAAGCCAATGCTGTTACATTGAACTCATCTTTCTATTAGTGATAACTTTATCAAATAAAATAAAAGCTGCATTTGGCAGTTGGGGGAAATGACAACAAGAAAAATGGTACTATTAATGCCATGACAGAGGAAAAAAATTAACAAACAGTTTACCTATCTAACGAAATATCATTCCACATGAAGATTTTCCTTGTTGTTAATGAGAAAATGAGAAATGAATGCCTTTTATCATCTTTATATATTAGATAGCAAGCATAATGACATTTATGGTTCCAAATATTATCAAAGGTTGAATCCTAACAAGTTACTCCGTCCCGCAAAGAGTGATGTTTTGGTTGTCCTAAGTCAAACTATCTAATGTTTGACCAAGTTTACATAGAAGATTATTAACATTTATGACACCAAATAGATTTACTATGAAAAAATATTTCACAGTAAATTTAATGATATTTCTCTGGTATCAGAAATATTAGTATTTTTTGTATAAGCTTAGTCAAACTTATAGATTGTTTGACTTAGGACAAAACCAGAATGGCACTTGACAGATGCAGTATATACATACATGGGGGGTTGTCCAGGGTCTAGACTTCCATGTATATAGACATTTTCGATCAGTTGTAGTATAAACAAACTATATCACTGCAATTGTTTGATGAGCAGCAAACCAAAACAGCTGACGCCAATGCAAAACCCTTGTAACATCCTTTTACTATGTTAATATGTTTCAAGTTTCCACTGGCTCTGTAATACGACAACGGACAGCATCTACCGTGCAATTGTAATTTTCCGTTCAGTTTCAAGGAGCAGTGCCACGACAACACAAACTCTGGGCTTTACAAGGTCATTCTGATAGAATAAGTTTTATGCCTATCTTAGATTTCAGCTTTTAGTCAAGTAGTAGTTGATGCATATCTCAGGACCTTATCATCTATCTTGATTAGCATTTACTTTAATAGTTAGAATATGCTGACGCTTTCTTGGTTCTCAAGTTTGCTACTTCTATATGTACCCAATCCTGACATGGACCATGGTTTATGTAGTGGCTTAATAAAATAGAAAATCTGCCCTAAAATCTGTGTCTATCTCTAACAAATGGTATCAGAGCTAGTTCTTCCTAGGGTTTTTATCTATCCCTGTGACAGCGCTGGCAGGCAACTGCGTGTGACCAGCGTGCAGCTGATCAAGCACATCATCACCCTTAAGTGGGTCTTCAAGCTTAAGAAGGATGAGGCTGGGGCAGTGATCAAGCACAAGGCGCGTCTGTTGGTGCACAGGTTTGTCCAGTAGGAGGATGGAGTCCATCTATGTACTCCCCATGTTGGCATCCTCGGAGGGCTTGCACATCTGCCACATGGACGTCAGGTCCGCCTTTCTCAATGATGAATTGAAGGGGGAGGTATATGTCTATCAGCCGCTAGGATTCGTCATGCCCGACACAGAGAACAAGGTTCAGCGCCTAGGCAATGGCCTATACCATGGGTGGCTCTAGGGGGTATGCCAGGTATGCCCCCACATACTCGGTGTATACACGATATATATATAGAAAAAATAAAAATATTTAACATAAAAAGAATGTTGTGATAATAGTCTTATAGATTGTGTTTCCTTTGTGGTTAAGTTTATGGCCTCAGGATTTATCTAATAAATTCTAGAGATGATTTGTTAGGCAGACAATATAATCATTAAATCGACAGTCCAACCATCGATCTCTCGGACTCTTTATGGCTCGTGAAAACAACGAAATGCCCAAACAACTTTATGGTGGGTCTTAAGTTTTCGATAGTCAAGAGGTAGTAAAGGAACGAGGTTGATCAACAGCTCGATATATATCAGTGTTCTTACGGCGGTAAGGTGAGCAAGCAAATGGGATCACCGCCTTAGCGCCTAGGCGGGCAAGGAAGGCAAGGCGCCAAGTATTCTCCGAGCGCCTGGACGCCTAGGCGACGCCTTAAGAACACTTATATATATATATTATGTGACTGTTTGTATAGTCACATGTGAGAGCTGAGGATTTAATTCGTGCAAGTATAATTTATTTAATCGTTTGATATTATGTGTTTTTAAGTGGATGGAGATAACATAATTAAGATATTGATTATGTCATTTAAAAGGTATCAGCTAAAAAGTCATCTAGACTATCAGTATGACTTTTCATCTATTTATAATGTAATTTATGAATATTTGTAACTTAATTTCTAAATTTAAGTCTTATTATTTATGTTTTTAACTTAATCTTCAAATTTAAAATTTACTATGTAATTTAATGTAAAAATTATTTCTAAATTGTTAAACGGTTTGATCGAATATATATCAAAATTTTATATGGCATACCCTACAGTTCAATCCTAGATCCGCCACTGGTCTATACAGCCTGTGGTAGGTATTACGAGCTTGGAACGCCAAGCTAGATTCTACCCTCAAGCAGATAGGGTTCCAACAAAACACTCACGAGGTTGATTTCTATCGACGGGCCAAGGACGGTTGTGCCTTGCTGTTAAATTGATGATTTGGTGATTGCTAGCACCAAGAAAGAAGAGGTGGAAACGTTCAAGGCCGAGATGAAAGCCTCATTCCAAATGAGCGACTTGGAGCCACCTCCTACCTGAGGATCGAGGTCACCAGGACAGCTCCAGCGTCTCACTTCACCAGACCGCCTACGCCAAGCGCATCAATGAGTTGGGCAGGCTCACCGACTGCAACCCAGCTTACACTCCCATGGAGGAGAGGCTGAAGTTGAGTCGTGATAGCACGACAGAGGTGGGCGCAATGCAATGGCAGCACATTGTGGCCAACCTTCGCTACCTCATCCACATGCGTCCGGACTTAGCATTTGCCATAGTTTATGGAAGTCAGTTCATGTAGCAACTGACGACAGAGCACCGACAGACCATCAAAAGGATCATAATCTACGTCGCGAGTACCTCTGACTATGGCTTGCACTACCCGAGGTGTCGTGGTGCTGCACACTTCATCGACTATAGTGACAACAACCATGCCGGCGACATCGATACAAGCAAGAGCACGAACGAGACTCCGTTCTATCTCGGCAAATGCTTAATCAGCTAGCAGTCGTTCAAGCAGCAGCTTGTGGACCTGTCCAATTGCGAGGTAGAGTACATTGTCACCACTCCTACCTCTACTCAGACTCTTTGGCTGACTCGGCTGGATGATCTCCTTGGTAGAGATGTAGAAGCAGTGGAGCTCAAGGTATACAACAAGTTTGCCTTAGCATTGGCAAAGAACCCTATTTTTCATGAGCAGAACAAGCACATCTGGGTCAAGTACTGCTTTATCAGAAGCTGCTTGGACAATGGGAGTGTCAAGGCCAACCACATCAGCACTTAGGACTAGCTCGCTGATTTTCTCACCAAGTCACTTGGGAGGGTCAAATTTCAGAAGCTTCGAGCCAGAATTGGGATGGTTCAAATTCCTTAGAAGGCACCACACTAGGCTTAGGAAGAGAATGATATAATATGTCTCTTGTCTATCTTAGATTTCAGCTTCTAGTCAAATAGTAGTCCATGTATATGTTAGCACATTATCTTATCAACTATCTTATCTTGGTTAGCATCTACTTTAGTAGTTAGAATATCATAATGCCTTTTGGTTTCAAGTTTTCTACTTTATATGTACCTTAATGAAATAGAAAATTTGCCCCAAAATTTGTGTCTACCTCTAACACATCCCATCATGCTCACGTGTAGCATGCTCACATGTCCATCCACAAGAAAGGATATTGCAAAGTGAATCCCGACAAATTCAGACATCCCATGAAACCACAATGCCAAGAAATCCAGACAACACATGAAATGGTTGCATGGATGAGCTCACTACAGCTTCTTGAAATTAGTGTAGTCCCCCCAAATTCCAGCAGCATGAATCTATTTTCGGCAACAAATAGATGGCCATCAAACTAGACATTCTAAGTGACAAATATGGTGGGTGCATCACCCAAACAACCTGTACCCTGGTTGGTAAATCAGCTCAATTAGACTAAGGATTACTTCATCATTCCAAGACCGTACCCAATTTCTGATCAGGCATGTAGAATACATACAGTAATACAGATGTGCCAATCAGCAATCACACACAAATCAAACCAAGCACAAGGGTTATGGATTGTGTATTTCTGGTTCATGGTTCAAAAACTAGAAAAGGACACAAAACATATATCAGCAAAGAAGTCACCGAACATCATCCATCTATCCTGCTAAAAAACCAGCACCCATCCATGACCCACCCCGATTCTCCTCGCCTCCCACCAGAATGGATCAAATTTGACGGTGGAATCGAGTGTTTGAGAGGGGGGGGGGGGGGGGGGGGGGGGGGTTTAAAAATCACCTGTAGTCGACGTCGCTCTGGGACATCCTCGGGCCGCAGGAAGATCGGGAAGTTTCATGGATCTAGGCGACGGCGTCTGGGGAGTGGGGCGCGGTCAGGGGGAGGCGGCAATGTTTCGTTGAGATTTGGTTTGCACGGAAGGCCCGGAGGGGAAAGAAATTTGTGGGGCAATAACCTCGCATTCTTGGGTCCTGGGGCGGACGGACGCGCGGCCGGCTATGCAACTCCGTTCCTGGTCGGCCAGTTGTTTCCGTTTGACTACGTCTCTACCCTTGCGGTTTTGGGTTATTAAAAGTGGCTGATGCGTGCAAGGGATTTATATTTTCTATATTTTTTTTAGAAAGCTCTTTTTTTCTCTATAGTATAGGTGTATGTCTGCTAGAGTCAATATGTTATGATTGACATTCAATATGCTATACAACGTAAACATCTCATTACTAAGTTTTCTTGTTTCTTAAATTAGATTTTTAAAATATTGTACTAGATTGTTTTGTTAAGTTAGAGTCTTATATATCTACATGACTACATATAGATTCGTTTGTTAAGTAAGAGTCATAGATGGATACTTATTAGTTATATATACAGTCTATATAAAGACTCTTAGATCCAGATATAGATGTCCAATAAGCACGAGGCCCGTGAGCCCGGCACGAAGCCCGTTGTTTGGGCCCGGTCCGAGCCCGGCACGGCCCGGTTATATGCGGGCCCGGGTTGGCCCGGCACGAATAAGCGGACCGGGCTCGGACGGGAAACTAGGTACGGTGGGCTAGCCCGGCACAGCCCGTTTAGCTCTAAGCCCGTTAAGCCCGCTTTTTTACACTAAAACGTATTTTTTTGCCCCCATAGCCCGTTTTTTTCGTGCTAAGCATGCCGGTCCGGTCCGCTGTGGACCGGGTTCGAATAGGGAATTGAGCCCGCGTGTTTAGCCGATCCGGCCCGATTTTGTAACCGTGCCTGACGGGCCAGGCCAAAACGGGCTGGGCTTCACTGAGCTCGGACCGGGCCGAGCCGGACGGCTAGCTCGGACCGGGCCGAGCCGGGCGGCTCGTTTGGCCATCTCTAGATCCAGAGACGAACCCAGGTTTTAAAAGCTGGGTATTAAAAAAATTATAGGCAAATGACATATACTTGGCATATGTGTATTACCAAGAGTATTAATAATATATAACACACGTATAGATATAGTCATACAAAAATAGCAATTAAATAGACATGGGCTTCATAACTCGAAACTAAAAAATCACTAGTAGGTCATGTACCTAAAAGCCAACAAGCGGCTCGCGAGAAAGGGTGCGTAGACGGGTTGTGCTACCGTCAGGGGAGTGCTCATAGTATAGAAATGTGTATTCAAATGAATATCTAAGATTTTAGTATATAAAATAAATACATATAATTACAAATACATGTATACGGAAAATTTAAAAAACTACTCCATCCATTTTAAAATAGTAGTGTTTAAGCTCTTGATTTTTATATCTATATTCAAATAAATGGAGATGAATCTAGACACATGTATGAAACACATACATAAAATATTCTGTGAATATAATAAATTCCTAAAATGAATTTTCTAAAATAAATTTTATTTTGGGACAGAGGGAGTGCCATTCAGCAGCCACCAGAGTCCATCTCTCTCGTGGCTCGTCTCAACACCCCTGGCTTCAGACTTCGTGCGTGTGTGGTTATGATGTCGTCCATCATGCCCTAGCAGTTGCCCACCGCCACGATCTGCCCATGCATTTGGTGCGCCCTCGTCCTTGGTCCCTCGTCGCCGCCCACTGCGCCCTCAGCACCATGCAGCCCACGCCCTGTTGCCCACAGCCGCTACTCTATCGGGCCGGCAGCCGCGACGCCTCCTCCTTGTCTCGAGAGTCACACTCCGTCGTCCACCGTGGTGTTGCCTCCGTCCTATCCACATAACTGCTTCAATAGTACAACTCGGTACAGTAATTATCGTTTGTCTAGCTCGAATTGAGAAATGGGAATATGGTTTTTCTGTCAATACCCATGCTGGTCACTTGTTCTCAAATGCTGTGAATCAAGAACGAGGTCACTTGTTCTCTGCTGCCCTTCCACTAACCGTCGCTCCACTACCCGCCGTCCAATTACCATATATTATTATCGCCCTTCCAACACAATTATCAATGCTCTCACGTGGCCCTCCAGCACATCCCACCTTCTGCTTCCCATCTACCAAATCGCCTTCTCACACTCACCATCACACATCCCCTCCTTTGCCATTCACCAGCCCCTTATGCTAGCCATGCTAGTTGTAGTGCTAGTGGCCACCACGCCATAGTTACACAGGATGTACTTCCCCTTCTACAATGGCAAGGAGGACCCCTCATCTGGCTCAACTGTTGTGAGCACTTCTTCCATGTCCAATGCACCTTGGAGTCTAACAAGGTTTGGCTAACCTCCTTCCACCTCATCGTCGTCACCCAATAGTGGTTTTACATGTTGAAACAAAATAAGGATGTTATTGAGAGCACCTAGAGGGGGGGTGAATAGGTGATCTTGTAAAAATCAAGTCTAAACAACACAAACTTGGTTTATAATAAATGTTAGCAGGATTAAAACCAAAGTGATATGAATAGAGATAACATAACTCTTCACTTGGTTATTTCTTTAAGATATGTATTGAACTTAGGAACAATAGCGCAAGTGAGTAAATGAGAACTCTATGGAAGAAAATAATCACGACAGAAAAGACGCACAAGTGACACGGTGATTTTATCCCGTGGTTCGGCCAATGCCTACTCCACATTGTGGTGACCTTCTTTCGGTCAAGGATTGCACTCAATCACTCTCAAGTGATCCAAAGATCAAACTTGTGTACCATGGTTTCTTCCTTATCTCAAGTTTTCCCTTTGTGAGGAATCTCCACAAGTTGGAGTCTCTCACCCTTACACAATTGATCACAACTAAGCCACAAGAGTTAGGGAGGAAATAGAACCACACACACACAAGACAAACTTGCAGCGACTCACACACACAAAATGAGAGAGAAGAGCACAAAGATAGCACATTGGAGTTACAGCTCAAAACAGGTGCCCAAATCTCAATCTACTAAAGCAAAGGCGTGAATTCGATGTCTCGGCGTTGTTGGATGTTCAATGACTGCTTGGTGTTCTGCTCCATGCGCTTAGGGGTCCCTTTTATAGCCCCAAGGCAGCTAGGAGAGCAAGGCATGATACTCATCTTCATGCTTCCACACTTATCATTTCATTCAATGCAATATAACAAACAATTACAAACATACCTTCGGCTTTACACAGATGATAGCTCAAAAGGTACTTCGAAGACTGAGCTAGACGAAGCTCTGAGCTCTTGAAAGGTGAATTTATGCATGACAATGTTCCTCTATTTATAGGGGAGAGGTACAACTTCGTATGAAATTACAAGTATGTCCATAAAGTTTACACATATGATTGCTTTGAGAAAGATAGATCTTGTGGAGCATGTCAAGTGGGAAAGTAGGTTGGAATAAGTCATCACACAAAGAACATCATGCGACATCAAGACAATTGGTGCTTTTACATATGGATCTATTCAGCCACATTGCTTATCTTAGCATCAATGAGAGTAAGTATGGTCTAGTTATTATTGATGACTATACTTCACTTGGGTATTCTTTTTATAGGACAAAAGGAAACCCAAAGAACCTTAAAAATATTCTTGGGCAGGACAAATGGCTGGTGGAAAGGAAGAATAGAACTTTGATCGATATGGCAAGGATCATGCTTGAAGAGTGCAAGATGTCGGATCAATTTTGGGCAGAAGCGGTTAACACGGCTTGTCATGCCATCAACCGGCTATATCTTCACTGACTTCTAAAGAAGACTTCATATGAACTCCTAAGTGGTAACAAACCTAATGTATCTTTTAGAGTCTTTGGGGGCAAATGTTATATTTTGGTAAAGAAAGGTAGAAATTCTAAATTTGCTCCTAATGTCATAGAAGGGTTTTTACTTAGTTATAATTCAAACACAAGAGCATATAGAGTCTTCAACAAATACTCCAGATGTGTTGATGTTTCTTATGACATTGTGTTTGATGAGACTAATGGCTCTCAAAGAGAGTAAGTTGATTGTGATGAAATATACGGGGAGGAGGCCCCAAGCGTAGCATTAAAAACATGTCCATTGGAGATGTGTGCCCAGAAGAACCTTCACAAGTACAAGATCAACCATCCTTCACGCAAGTTCAACCCTCAACTCAAGATGAGGATAAAGAAGCTCAAGATGGTGGCAATGATCAAGGAGGAGGAAGAATAAGACAAGGAGGATGAAGATGAAGTACCACCATCCACAAGCCAAGTGCCACACCCAAGAGTCCACCACACTATTCAAAGAAACCATCCGGTGGACATGATCCTAGGAGACATAAACAAAGGAGTAACTATTCAAAGAAACCATCTGGTGGACATGAACATTACTCTTTTTTGTCTTCTATTGAGCCTTTTAGGATTGAAGATGCCTTGAAGGATCCAGATTAGGTGATGGCCATGCAAGAAGAACTCAACAATTTTAATAGGAATGAAGTATGGACCTTAGTACCACGTCCAAGTTAAAATGTTGTAGGAACCAAGTGGGTCTTCTGCAACAAACAAGATGAACATGGTGTGATGACAAGGAACAAGGCTAGACTTATGGTCAAAAGAATTTAGTAGGACAATGGTCAAGAAGTTTGAGATGTCCATGATGGGGGAGTTGAAGTTCATCCTAGGATTTCAAGTCAAGCAACTCAACGATGGCAAGATATCTTGAAGAAGTTTAGGATGAAGAATGCTAAACCCATCAAGACACCCATAGGAACAAACTGGCTATGTTACCCGATTTGAAATAAATTTAGATTCGTTTGCTGAGAAACTATTTTCATATGGGATTTTGAGGTGAAATTAAGGATCACTTTTAAGGATTACCTCTTTCGATGCTTGATACTTAATCATGAAAACTTTTAGATGAAATTCAAGAAAAGTTGAATTGTCATAGGCAAGACAATGAATAAACTAGATTTTTCTAAGCGCTTGGTACATGAAGAATATTATTCATATGTAAATTTGTACTAGGTGTATTAATCATGGCATGACTAATATGATTAATGTTCATGTCTCAACCATTGGCTTTGTAAATTTGATCATTGCTCTTATATCTATCTCAAACCTAAGCTTCTTAAGCTCACTAGTTATATGATCTGTAGCTCTGGTGTCATGTACCAATTTGTGTTAACATTGCAACCTTGTGTAGTCGCTTATACACGCTTGTTGTTATTTGATGTGTAGCTTTCATTAAACCTATACCAACTGTCAAGGGCGTTGTGTCCTATCTCCCTGCATACTTGGCAGGGGGTTTGTCGTTGGTGTTATTGAAGTAGCCCCTCTGACCAAGTGCTCCATGTCCTTCTGGCTAAGGTCCACGGGCACATGGGTCGCTTGAACGTCCACGTGATACACAATGACCATGCAAACTAGCGCAGGTTCCACCATGTCCACGATGGGAAACATTGGCAGAGCCATGCGCTCCACCTTGCAATAGATCAATGCGACTCTCAAAACTCAATAATTGGAAGAATAATTTGCCAACTGATATTGGTTCAATCCGAGTTAGGACATGATTAAAATCAATATCAAATCCCGCTAGGATATATGACACCAGTTCCTCATCTTCAATTAGCTTACCAATGGAGACTATATCATCTACAAGAGATCTCATCTTTCTCATGTATTCAATAATTGTCATGTTACCTTTTAGGTTGCTGCAAGTGCTATGTGTGTATCCACCACTCGTGGATGTGATTTGGTCATGAACATCTGCTCTAGGGTGTGCTAGGTCTTGCTTGGGCATTCCATAACAGCAGCTTGGATTAGAATATCTCACGATAGGGAGGTCATAAGGAAGTTGGGCACTTGTTTCTTGGTAGCTACCCATTTAAAGTAGTCTAGATAGACCTGATTGACTTCTATATCACCGACCATGATGAAGATCTCAACGATAGGGCAATGTTGGTCCTATCAATGCAGCCGATGAGCACCTAGAGCAGATAGAACTTGTGCCCTCCATAGATGATAATTGTATTTGGAGAGCTTCTCGATGACAAAGACGCTAGCAAGAGGTGCAACAATAAAGTTTGTCGAGAAATAGGTCGACATGAAAAAACAAATATAAATTCTTCTTCTGGCTTTTTCTCAAGGACATGTTGAATACAAGGGAACTTATAAGACCAAAGAACATATTTCTACAGGATTACAATTATGTGTGTTGTTGATTGGTAATTGAGGAGGGCTTTGTCCACCTCTTTCTATCATGTTGTGTGGCAATCCAGTGTTGGAATCTTCTTGATCTAGTTATGAAATCTGGTAGAACCCTTTGCTATCCTGATGAGTTTTGAAGTCCATTGACTATACCTTTCTTTATGGAAATATTGGCTCTATGTCATGGCATATTGGGACCATTCAAAATGGTTTTATCTTCCTAGGCCAACCAATCACAATTCAATTTTGCAAAGCGATTTTTAAAGAGAAGTTTGCTTGAGTTATCCTCATAGCAATGGAAAGCATAAACTTTAGTCTTGGATTATGGCTACATGCCTTTGTGTAATCTATTAATTTTATTCATTTCTTATTTTTTTATTGAGACTTATTTGTATACTTCATAAATTTTAATTAAATTCATGTAGGATGCAGTGTCACACTCAAATTTTAGGACAAATCTAGATGCATCTCATATGTGTGCCATGATCAATTTTACACACATGATAAATCGGTGTATAGAAACTAGTGTCACAAACTTTATTATATAAATAAAATGTCTTTACAAAATAAACTAAACAACGATGACGATGATCCTCCACATGCACTATCACACCCGGATTTAAGGAACAAAGTCGGATGCATCTCATATATGCGCCAAAGAAGACAACACATATAATAACAGAGTGTATAGAGATAAATGTCACAATAACATCAGAGTACTTATTACATTGCGGAAGTCTTACTAAATAAAAGATAAATATAAAAACAAACTAAAGTCCATCCTTGGTGCCATAAAGTCATCTGGGAGACGCCACCTAGATCAAGTCAAACTCCTCGTTGTGTGGCTCCTCTTGAACCACCTGTTCTTCTCCTGGGGGGGTGTGAGACAGCAAGGGTGAGCTCACACATGTTCACGCTCAACAAGTTGTGGAGAATAATTTGCATGAACTCACCAAAGGTGGGAGTTCATGTGATGTGTAAGGCTGATCAACAATAGAGGTTAAAGCTGAGCATTGCTTTTAATAAGTTGGTCAAATTTTATTAGCAGTTACTAGATGTAAGTAAATACCAAACCATAATAAATATAGAACAAGGTTAATAAATAATCCCATGCAATGCAAATGACAAATTAAATTTAATTCCATAGTTTAATCATGTGAGAGTCCTGAGGTGCTCATGATCGTGAGCTCGGCAAGTATACCAGTTTTACACTCTGCAGAGGTTGTACCCTGTACCCATAAGTCATGTTACCCATCTGCCAAGGGACCGCGACTCCCATACACCCCTACCAAGGAAGCGAGGCAGGACAACACTACGAGGCCTTTACAAAGTTTCACTAGCTTCTGAAAACCCGCTACAGTTTATGGGAAGAGCAATTGTAGGAATCCCCCGTCTGACCGCCATCGCTGCAAAATCAACCCGAGAACCTCTCTACATGCCTACTCCCCTACTTTCCTTGCCCCTTTGGGGTAAGATAGTCTTCCACTAGCTTTCCTAGTTAGTCAGCCAATGGCGTCCCATTCCACCCTTATGGTGGCACGTGTTTCTCAAGTTAAGCTCCATGTTCCAATTAAAGATAATGATCTTGACATGAACATAAATAAAATAAAAGAATAATTGGAACATGGATATAATGAAATATTAACCCAAAACCATGTAAAGCAATAGCATAACTACCCAAATGATTCAGGGGTAAACAAGGTAAAAGATAACCAGTCTAGGGTGACCTATTGGGTCCCATCAAAATTAAATCTATGAATGAATAAGTGATATTTAAAGAACATTATTGGGTAAAAAGTGGTCAAGGGCACAACTTGCCTTCAATGAGCTCCTGCTCAGCAATTTCTATCGGCTGAACACCGAGATCCTCAGCCTCTGGCTCTTCTACTCGCCACAATACAAACAAGCATAGTATAAAGGAGAAATTAACATCACACCAAATATGTAAACAAAATACATAATAATAATCTACACATTAAAATAAGATCCTAGGAACAAGAATCATTAATTTTTAGAGTTATAAATTTTAAGTTATGAATTTCCAAAGATTTTATGTGTTTGATATAAGATTAATTAGGATATAAATTTTAATGTGGCTTTCATGTCAAAACATTAGCACTAATTGATAAACAATAATATTACAAAATTATAGAAATTGGAATGGATCAATTTGGATTTAATATGAAATTGCTATAAATTAAACAAGTTATAAGAATTGTTTTTATATTAAAAATTCATTCCCTAAATCAATTTCTCTGATTTATCCACACTCTGGACTGCGTGTGTAGTAAACAGAAACACAGGGGCCAATTCATATCTTTCTCGAAGACTCATGTTTACCCCGCAGGGGATGGCGGGTTGATTTGTCTGTAACATAGGGTCTCTTTTACAAAAATGTCTCCACCGAAAGGGTATCTGGCGATCTAGACACTCGGATCCAGAACTTGCACACCATATTAGACCCAAGTTAGATTATTCTCCCGCATCTGCCCTAGGTCGTTGGATCCAAGATCTCCGGTACACAGCGCACGACTTCGAGCTCACTCCCGACCGCACGATCAACACTAAAAGGGCCACGATCACATTACGTCCTTGTGGTTTATTTGCAGAATTGGCGGCACCCAAGGATTGATCGTCTCGGGGCGTCTCCCTTGAGCCTCCTGCCGCAGACCAGGGCGCACCAATTCGCACAGTCCACCACGGCGGGTCTCCCTCCCTCACTGGACGCTCGGTCAGCGCGGCGGCGAACGTGTGGAGTTACTGATGCGAAAGCCTTGGAATATGGGGATGGCAAGGAAGGACCACGACAGGGTTCTTATCAGCCTCCCCCATGATCGGCTGGGTCAGGCGCAAGCTTCGCGCGGAGTTGCGGCACGACCAGTCCGGCAGACGCGGTGATTCAGTTGAAGGCGGATCTGACGTGGCGACCCCACGCGTCAGCAAGAGCATGTGGCGAGCGCGCGCACTGGTGAGGATGCAGGCGGATCCACATGTCGGTCGGCAAACACACGTGAGGTATGGGCTACACGGGATGAAAGGCTGACTAGTGGGCCCAAAAGATCAGCGGGGTCAAGCGCGAAAGCATGCGGTGCGGCTTGCCATGCGGGCCCCACACGCCAGTGGAACACGACGCAAGCACAGACGCGATGAGACCGACCTGTGGGCCAGGGTTGTCGGCACAATCACCCCTTGACTGGGCTAGCGCTGTAGGGTGGTTTGGTGGGCCGGAATGGAGCATCGAGGCCCACGTAGGTTCTTTTCTATTTCTCTTTTTATTTTCCTTTCTTTTTCTCTTCTCTTCTCTTTCAAATTTAAATCCCAAATTTGAATTTATATGTGTGAAGTTCATACTTAGATCAACTGTACAATTCCAAATACCAATATGAACCTACTTTAATTAATTTATATATTTATTTTATTTTATATGTATAGTATTTTCTTCTCTTTCTCTATTTTCTATTCCCTTTTGATTTACAAAATTTAAATTCAAATCCAAGATAAAGTTTAGGAACTCAAATTTTTAATACATACTCAAAATCAATTATGAAGCATTAGATATATATTTATTTTAATTGATTATTTGTTTGATAAATGTCTGAAATATGAGACACACTCATATCGTTCCTTTCTTTTAGGAGAATAGTATTTTGATTGTGGAAAAAGAGTTAAAAGTTACTTCAAAATTAAATATTCATGTAAATAAATGATTACGGTGCATCATTTAATGAAATACATAATCATTTAGTTGAAAAGAAAGCTTTTCTATTACTTTTCTAAAATAATTCTTGGTTTCCGAAATCCAGTTCTCAATTTTCAACACTCAAGTATAATTTGAGATATCTAAATTTACCATTTTATTTCTTCATATATTTACTTTATTATTATTATTTTTATATACAAATTTTAGGCCTTACATGCACGTTGATCGAAGCGATGATGTTGGGGACTTGCTCTCAAATGCTATAAATTGAGAACAAGGCAACACCAAAACAAGTTATTTATTAATGCCCTTCGTCCTTCGAAGCATTATTTCCCAAGGATATAATTGTCGGGGACCATAATTAGGGGTACCCTCAAGACGCCTAATTCTCAGCTGGTAACCCCCATCAGCATAAAGCTGCAGAGGCCTGATGGGTTTGATTAAGTCAGGGATCGGTCCATACGAGCGACTCGATCACGCCACGCCCGAGCCTAGCCTCGGGCAAGGGCAGCCGACCCTGAGGTGTTTCCGTCTCGCCCGAGGCCCCCTTTTTTACGGCAGACGCATCTCCGGCTCGCCCGAGGCCTTGCCTTCGTTAAGAAGCAACCCTGACTAAATCACCGCGCCAACCGACCAAGTCACTGGGGCATTTAACGCAAAGAGTGAGACCGACGGGCGACCAGGCTTCGCCAAAGGCGCCATAGGAGGCTCCGCCCGACCCAGGGCTCGGACTCGGGCTAAGGCCCCGGAAGACGGCGAACTCCGCTCCGCCCGACCCAGGACTCGGACTCGGGCTAAGGCCCCGGAAGACGGCGAACTCCGCTCCGCCCGACCCAGGGCTCGGACTCGGGCTAAGGCCCCGGAAGACGGCGAATTCCGCTCCGCCCGACCCAGGGCTCGGACTCGGGCTAAGGCCCCAGAAGACGACGAACTCCGCTCCGCCCGACCCAGGGCTCGGACTCGGGCTAAGGCCCTAGAAGACGACGAACCCCGCTCCGCCCGACCCAGGGCTCGGACTCCGCCCCGGCCTCTGCCGAACGACCTCCGCCTCGCCCGACCCAGGGGCTCGGGCTCGGCCTCTGCCATGCAGGACAGACTCGACTTCGGCTTCGGAGGAGCCTCCACGTCACCCGACCTAGGACACAAATCCGCCACGACAACAGGAAGCGTCATCATCACCCTGCCCCGAGCCGACTCGGGCCGCAGGGAACAAGACCGGCGTCCCATCTGGCCAGCTCCGCCAGATAGGCAATGATGGCGCCCCGCTAGGCCCATGACGACGGCGGCTCCCAGCTCCCTTACGAAAGCAGGGGGACGTCAGCAAGGGCCCAACCACTTCGACAGCTGTCCCTCCACCAGGCTCCGTTGCTTCTCCGACAGCCACGACGCCACACCAGCTGGGCGCCAAGATCTCTCCGGCTGCCACCTTGGCATGTACTTAGGGCACTAGCTCTCCCTCGCTAGACACGTAGCACCTTGCTACACCCCCATTTGTACACCTGGATCCTCTCCTTACGCCTATAAAAGGAAGGACCAGGGCCTTCTTAGAGAAGGTTGGCCTCGCGGGAACGAGGGCAGGGGCAGGCGCTCTCTTGGGGCCGCTCGCTCCCCTCACCCGCGCGGACGCTTGTAACCCCCTACTGCAAGCGCACCCGACCTGGGCGCGGGGCGAACACGAAGGCCGCGGGATCTTCGACAGCTGTCCCTCATCACGACCCGGCTCCGGCCACCTCGCTCTCTCCCCCCTTCGCGCTCCGCCCACGCGCTCGACCCATCTGGGCTGGGGCACGCGGCACACTCACTCGTCGGCTCAGGGACCCCCCGGTCTCGAAATGCCGACAGTTGGCGCACCAGGTAGGGGCCTGCTGCGTGTTGACGAGCAGTTTCCCGTCAAGCTCCAGATGGGCAGTCTCCAACGACCTCTCCAACCCGGGACGGTGCTCCGTTTCGGGAACCTCGAGTTCATGTCTCTCGACAGCGGCTACGACATGGTACTTCTTCCACCGCCGCGCGGCGGCGACAATGGCAGTCGACAGCCCGCTCGCCGGCGGCGGAATCGACGACGTCCTTCCCGCGTAGGGGAAGAACAACACTCGAGCTCGCCCCATCCTCTCCCTCGCCATCGGAGGAGGAGGCGGGGCAACCAGGGCCGAGCAGGAGGCTGCGCTCCGTCGACCGTCGAACGAATCGACATCCCCGGTGCCCCAACGGAGGACGCGTCAGGCGTCACCCCCGCGTTTGAGGCGAAGGCGAGCGCCGTCCCCCAGCAACACGCCAACCCCGAGCAGGTGGACGATGCCAGCACGCTCACGGAGGGCCTGCGGGACGTCGCCCTCGCACCCAGGACGACGGCGCGATCAGCCCCCGGTGTAACCTCGTCGCTCCTCGTCGACAAAAAGGTACCGACCGTTCCTCATCCTTCGTCATTTCGACTCGACCTCAACCCGCCTAGCGACCTCGCTCTGGCGGGCACTCACGTTGAGGCAAGTGCAACCCCTTTTGGGTTGCGTGTGCGGTCGCCTTGGGACCGATTGACGGGCGTCTCGACCTACGGGCCCTCTGGGTCCGAGGAAGATGACGACCCCAGCATCTGCTGGGATTTCTCTGGATCTGGCAACCCCAGTGCCATGCGGGACTTCATGACAGCGTGCGACTACTGCCTCTCCGATTGTTCCGACGGCAGCCGTAGCCTTGACGACAAGGACTGCGGCCCGAGCCGCGAATGTTTCCACGTCGAACTAGGGGATCCCTCCGGAGACAGCTGTCTCGGCATGCCGGAGGATGGTGATCTCCCTAGGCCGGCGCCTCGCGTCGACATCCTGCGGGAGCTAGCTGTGGTCCCCGTTCCGGCGGGGGGTCACGACCACAGCTCGAGCAAATCCGCGGGGCGCAGGCCGGGCTCGACGAGGGGGCAGGAGCGCTCGAGCCGATCCGCCGGGACATCGGGCAGGCATGGGCGAGCCAGCCCCCGGCCGGAGAAATACGTCACCTGCCCCAGGGTCTCCAGCACCGCATCGCCAACGATGTCAGGGACAGGCCGCCACCCGCATACGGCGGAAACCGGTCAGGACCTGGCAGCCGCGGCGATGCTCCTCCGCGCGATGCCGGAGTCATCAACCACCGAGGGTCGGCGAATCCAGGGAGAGCTCAAGCATCTCCTGGAAGGCGCTGCGGCCCCGGCGGGCCGAGAGCTCTGCCTCCCGAAGGCAGGGGTACCCCTCGGAACCTCGTGCCGCGACTTCCCGACTCATGCGGGAAGCCTCGGCCTATACCGGGCGCACGCGCAACACCGCGCCTGCGGCCCCGGGCCACCTCGGCGACGAGCACCCTCATCGCGACCGTCGGGCCCCGCCTCGACGAAAGGGTGCGCCGAGGCTATCACCCCAGGCGTGGGGGACGCTACGACAGCGGGGAGGATCGGAGTCCCTCGCCCGAACCACCCGGTCCGCAGGTCTTTAGCCAGGCCATTCGGCGGGCGCCGTTCCCGACCCGATTCCGACCCCCGACTACTATCACAAAGTACTCAGGGGAAACAAGACCGGAATTGTGGCTCGCGGATTACCGCCTGGCCTGTCAACTGGGTGGAACGGACGACGACAACCTCATCATCCGCAACCTCCCCCTGTTCCTCTCCGACACTGCTCGCGCTTGGTTGGAGCACCTGCCTCCGGGGCAGATTTCCAATTGGGAGGATTTGGTCCAAGCTTTCGCCGGCAACTTCCAGGGCACGTACGTGCGCCCCGGGAATTCCTGGGACCTCCGAAGCTGCCGGCAACAGTCGGGAGAGTCTCTTCGGGACTACATCCGGCAATTCTCGAAGCAGCGCACCGAGCTGCCCAACATCACCGACTCGATGTCATCGACGCGTTCCTTGCCGGCACCACCTGCCGAGACCTGGTAAGCAAGTTGGGTCGCAAGACCCCCACCAGGGCGAGCGAGCTGATGGACATTGCCACCAAGTTCGCCTCCGGCCAGGAGGCGGTCGAGGCCATCTTCCGAAAGGACAAGCAGCCCCGGGGCCGCCCGTCGGAAGATGCCCCCGAGGCATCTACTCCGCGCGGCGCCAAGAAGAAAGGCAGGAGGAAGTCGCAAGCGAAACGCGACGCTGCCGACACAGACTTTGTCACCCGCCGCCGAGCACAAGAACCCTTGGAAGCCCCCCGGAGGCGCCAACCTTTCGACAAGATGCTCAAGGAGGCGTGCCCTTACCATCAGGGGCCCGTCAAGCATACCCTCGAAGAGTGCGTCATGCTTCGGCGCCACTTTCCACAGGGCCGGGCCACCCGCAGAGGGTGGCAGGGCCCGCGACGACGACAAAAAGGAAGATCACCAAGCAGGAGAGTTCCCCGAGGTCCGCGATTGCTTCATGATCTGCGGGGGGGCATGCGGCGAATGCCTCGGCTCGGCATCGCAAGCGAGAGCGTCGGGAGGTCTGCTCGGTGAAGGTGGCGGCGCCAGTCTATCTAGACTGGTCCGACAAGCCCATCACCTTCAACCAAGATGACCACCCCGACCACGTGCCGAGCCCGGGGAAGTACCCGCTCGTCGTCGATCCATCATCGGCGACGTCAGGCTCACCAAGGTCCTGATGGATGGGGGCAGCTGCCTCAACATCATCTACGCCGAGACCCTCAGGCTCCTGCGCGTCGATCTGTCCTCCGTCCGAGCAGGCGCTGCGCCCTTCCACGGGATCATTCCCGGGAAGCGCGTCCAGCCCCTCGGACAGCTCGACCTTCCAGTCTGCTTCGGAACACCCTCCAACTTCCGAAGGGAAACTTTGACATTCGCGGTGGTCGGGTTCCGAGGAAACCTACCACGCAGTGTTGGGAAGGCCATGCTACGCGAAGTTCATGGCCATCCCCAACTACACCTATCTGAAGCTCAAGATGCCGGGCCCCAACGGGGTTATCACCATCGGCCTCACGTACAAACACGCGTTCGAATGCGATGAGGAGTGCGTGGAGTACGCCGAGGCCCTCGCCGAGTCCGAGGCCCTCATCGCCGACCTGGAAAACCTCTCCCGAGAGGTGCCGGACGTGAAGCGACACGCCGGCAACTTCGAGCCAGCGGAGACGGTTAAGGCCGTCCCTCTCGACCCCAGTGGTGACACCTCCAAGCAGATCCGGATCGGTTCCGGGCTCGACCCCAAATAGGAAGCAGTGCTCGTCGACTTTCTCCGTGCAAACGCCGACGTCTTTGCGTGGAGTCCTTCGGACATGCCCGGCATACCGAGGGATGTCCGCGAGCACTCGCTGGATATTCGGGCCGGAGCCCGACCGGTCAGACAGCCTCTGCGCCGATTCGACGAGGAAAGGCGCAGGGTGATAGGCGAGGAGATCCACAAGCTGATGGCAGCAGGGTTCATCAAAGAGGTGTTCCATCCCAGAATGGCTTTGCCAACCCTGTGCTTGTGAGGAAGAAAAGGGGGGAAGTGGCGGATGTGTGTAGACTACACTGGTCTCACCAAAGCATGTCCGAAGGTTCCCTACCCTCTACCTCGCATCGACCAGATCGTGGATTCCACTGCTGGGTGCGAAACCCTGTCATTCCTCGATGCCTACTCAGGGTATCATCAAATCAAGATGAAAGAGTCCGACCAGCTCGCGACTTCTTTCATCACGCCCTTCGGCATGTACTGTTATGTCACCATGCCGTTCGGTTTGAGGAACGCGGGTGCAACATACCAACGGTGCATGAACATGTGTTTCGGCGAACACATTGGTCGCACGGTCGAGGCCTACGTCGATGACATCGTAGTCAAGACAAGGAAGGCCTCCAAACCTCCTCTCCGACCTCGAGGTACATTCCGGTGTCTCAAGGCGAAGGGCGTCAAGCTCAATCCCGAGAAGTGCGTCTTCGGGGTGCCCCGAGGCATGCTCCTGGGATTCATCGTCTCCGAGCGGGGCATCGAAGCCAACCCGGAGAAAATCGCTGCCATCACCAGCATGGGGCCCATCAAGGACTTAAAAGGCGTACAGAGGGTCATGGGATGTCTCGCGGCTTTGAGCCGTTTCATCTCGCGCCTCGGCGAAAGAGGCCTGCCTCTGTACCGTCTCTTAAGGAAGGCCGAGTGCTTCACTTGGACACCCGAGGCCGAGGAAGCTCTCGGGAACCTGAAGGCGCTCCTCACCCAGGCGCCCATCTTGGTACCCCCAGCTGACGGAGAAGCCCTCTTGGTCTACGTCGCCGCTACCACTCAGGTGGTTAGCGCCGCGATCGTGGTTGAAAGGCAAGAAGAGGGACATGCATTGCCCATTCAGAGGCCAGTTTACTTCATCAGCGAGGTGCTGTCCCAAAACCAAGATCCGCTACCCACAAGTTCAGAAGCTGCTGTACGCAGTGATCCTGACGAGGCGAAAGTTGCGGCATTACTTCGAGTCTCATCCGGTAACTGTGGTGTCATCCTTCCCCCTGGGGGAGATCATCCAGTGCTGAGAGGCCTTGGGACGAATCGCGAAGTGGGGCGGTGGAAATTATGGGCGAGACAATCTTCGTTTCGCCCCTCGGAAGGCCATCAAGTCCCAGGTACTGGCGGGACTTCGTGGCCGAATGGGTCGACACACAGTTGCCGACGGCTCCGATCCAAACCGGAGCTCTGGACCATGTTTTTTCGACGGGTCGCTGATGAAGACTGGGGCCGGCGCAGGCCTGCTTTTCGTCTCACCCCTCGGGAACATCTGCGCTACGTGCTACGCCTCCATTTCCCGGCGTCCAACAATGTGGTTGAGTACGAAGCTCTGATCAACGGGTTGCGAATCGCCATCGAGCTAGGGGTCCGACGCCTCGACGCTCGCGGCGACTCGCAGCTCGTCATCGACCAAGTCATGAAGAACTCCCACTGCCGCGACCCGAAGATGGAAGCCTACTGTGATGAGGTTCGACGCCTGGAAGACAAGTTCTACGGGCTCGAGCTTAACCACATCGCCCGGCTCTACAACGAGACTGCGGACGAGCTGACAAAGATAGCCTCGGGGCGAACGACGGTTCCCCCGGACGTCTTCTCCCGGGATCTGCACCAACCCTCGGTCAAGGTCAGCGACGCGCACGAGCCCGAGGCGCCCTCGGCCCCGTCCGAGGGGACCTCGGCCCAGCCCGAGCCATCCTCGGTTCAACCCGAGGATCCCTCGGCCCCCGAGGACGAAGCGCTGCGCATCGAGGAGGAGCGGAGCGGGGTCACGCCTGATCGAGATTGGCAGGCCCCGTACCTGCAATATCTCCACCGAGGAGAACTACCCCTCGACCAGGCCGAGGCACGGCGGGTAGCGCGACGCGCCAAGTCGTTCGTCTTGCTGGGCGATGAGAAGGAGCTTTACCACCGCAGCCCCTCGGGCATCCTCCAGCGGTGCATCTCCATCGCCGAAGGTCAGGAACTCCTGCAAGAGATACACTCGGGGGCTTGCGGCCATCACGCAGCGCCTCGAGCCCTTGTTGGGAACGCTTTCCGGCAAGGCTTCTACTGGCCGACGGCGGTGGCTGACGCCACTAGAATCGTCCGCACCTGCGAAGGGTGCCAATTCTATGCGAAGCAGACCCACCTGCCCACTCAGGCTCTGCAGACGATACCCATCACCTGGCCCTTCGCTGTGTGGGGTCTGGACCTCGTCGGCCCTCTGCAGAAGGCGCCCGGGGGCTACACGCACCTGCTGGTCGCCGTCGACAAATTCTCCAAGTGGATCGAGGTCCGACCCCTGAACAGCATCAGGTCTGAGCAGGCGGTGGCGTTCTTCACCAACATCATCCATCGCTTCGGGGTCCCGAACTCCATCATCACCGACAACGGCACCCAGTTCACCGGCAAAAAATTCTTGGATTTTTGCGAGGACCACAACATCCGGGTGGACTAGGCTGCCGTAGCTCATCCCATGACGAATGGGCAAGTAGAGCGTGCCAACGGCATGATTCTACAAGGGCTCAAGCCTCGGATTTACAACAACCTCAACAGGTTCGGCAAGCGATGGATGAAGGAACTCCCCTCGGTGGTCTGGAGCCTAAGGACGACGCCGAGCCGAGCCACGGGTTTCACGCCGTTCTTCCTGGTCTACGGGGCCGAGGCCGTCTTGCCCACGGACCTGGAATACGGCTCCCCGAGGACGAGAGCCTACGACGATCAAAGCAACCAAGCTAGCCGAGAGGACTCGCTGGACCAGCTGGAAGAGGCTCGGGACAGGGCCTTACTACACTCGGCGCGGTATCAGCAGTCCCTGCGACGCTATCACGCCCGAGGGGTCCGACCCCGAGACCTCCAGGTGGGCGACCTGGTGCTTCGGCTGCGGCAAGACGCCTGAGGGAGGCACAAGCTCACGCCCCCCTGGGAAGGGCCGTTCGTCATCGCCAAAGTTCTGAAGCCCGGAACGTACAAGCTGGCTAACAGTCAAGGCGAGGTCTACGGCAACGCTTGGAACATCCAACAGCTACGTCGCTTCTACCCTTAAGATGTTTCCAAGTTATTCATATACCTCGCACCCCCACAAAGTTTAGTCAACAAGGAAGGGTCGGCCTCGCCTCGGCAAAGCCCGACCCTCCCTCGGGGGCTAAAAGGGGGGAAACCCCCTCTGCGTCGAAATTTTCCTCGAACAGAAAATCTCTTTTACCAGAATACCTTTCGTGCTTTTTGACTACTTTGAAAAGTGGGTCCTGGAAACGACGGGGTACACGTAAGCAGTCAAGGCTGACCGAGCCGAGGGACTCCTACGCCTCCGGGATATGGATACCTCACTCATCACCTTCTGCGATAAGTAACTCGCGTTCGGATAAGGTGACTCCGCGGATCGAACAAGTCCCTACGTATGGAAGCCCTTCTGTCGAAGCGATTTTTCGAGTCTTCTCGACCAAGTCGGCGATAGGGCCTCATGGACGAGTAAAAGTGCGCGTAAGCGGCAAGGCCGACCGAGCCAAGGGACTCCCACGCCTCCGGGATACGGATACCTCACTCCTCACCTTCCGCGAGAAGCAACTTTCGCTCGCACAAACATCCCTGTTACCGACAAAAAGTCCAGATACTCGAAACAAGAGGAAGAGAGACGCAGCTTTAACACGCAACAAGGGTGCGTTCCGGCCTCGACGGCCGCACAAGGCCCACGCTACAAGACAATCTGGTCCTGCAGGCTCGGGTCCTGACGCTGGAAGAGGGCGGCGACACCCTCGGCATCGACAGCACCTTCGGCAAGGCCCGACCTAGCCTCGGGCGGCGACTCGGTCCGAGGGCCTCCGCCCCGAAGGACGACGTCATCACCACGCCCGAGCAATCACTGCCAGGGACTTCTCCGAGAACCCGGCCCGAGCAGGCGGCTCAGCCGGTCACCCCTGGGGCCTCGGCCCACCATCTTCCGAGGGCGTCAGCCCGGTCTGAAGCCTCGGCTGATCAACTCCGACGTCGATCCAGCCAACGGACAACCTGGCTAGGTTCCGGCCAACCAGGTTTTATTCTCGAAGCCAACTCCGCCTCTGCTCATGCTGATATCGCTACCCCTGGCCTCGGCTCGACGAAGAGCGGCCGAGGGGTCTCTTGAACTAAGCTAGAGGAGCCTCGGACAGCAGGGCAGACCGAGCCGAGGAACTCCTACGCCTCCGGGATACGGATACCTCACTCGTCACCTTGACACGGGGCGACCCATGCTTGGTAAAGCGGTTCAGACAAACAGCAGGCGAGTATTAGAGCTCAAAAATGAGGAAAAAGCGCGGCTCCGTGCCGAAGTTACATACATGTTCAGGCCCCGAAAGCCGAAATGAACAAAAAAACCCGGCACTCGAAGTGCCATCATAAATGGAGCTCCGGTTCCGTCTCCCTAGGTATGGACGACCTCCCCGCTCGGGAAGCCCATGGAGCGACGAAGCTCTGGGCGAATCACCAGCAAAACACGGGACGCCCTTAAGCACCCCGGCAGATCCTCACAGCCGCCCTCGCCGCGAATGCGAGGAGGAAGACGGAATGTTGCATCCTAGCTGGGAAGCAACAGTTCGCCTTCCCCGGCATGGCTGGAGGATGTCTCCGCCGTGGGGCTAAAGGGCGATTGCCACCACCAGAAGCTGGAGGATGAGGTGGCCCGCCGACCCGCGCAGGAGGTGGAGCCCCGGCTCGCCTCGCTCCCCGCCCCTGCAAGGATGACGAACACCCTCAACACTGAGGGCGGGGCCAGGACCGCAACCCGGTTTGCCTCTCCCCCTTCGGGAGCTGGAGGTCACCGTCTTGGGTGACCACCGGTGGAGGGGTGCAGCCGGGCTGCATGATGAAAATCCTTGAAGCCGAACGATGGCTGAAAGGTACCAACTCCCGCGGAGTTGCGTTCCTCCAACAATAGGGCGAAAAGACGGCGGTTTCCCCCATCCGGGGGCTTGGAAGGTGGAAAGACACGATGCATGAGGCAGGAAGAAGGCATGGTCGCCTTACGGAAGGGGTCGCCCTCCTTTTAAAGGCGACTCTCCCTACTTGCGCCCCCAACCGTCGCGGGCCGAGTCTTCTCCAGCACGCCTCCAAAGCCCTCCCCTGTGGCGCGGGGGCTGGGTCCCGCATGTCATACAAGATCGGCTCCAAGCAGAAGAAGCCAAACCGCCGCGCACGGCGCACGCGACCACCCAGCGGTTACAAGCGACCCTCCACTTTTGCCCAGGCCAACGGGCGAAAGGGGGAGGCAGCCATGCAGACGGCATGCAACCGCGCCAAGTGGCCGCGCCTCTCCGACTCCTAACCTGCCAGCGCGGAGGCCTAAGCCCACGCGTCGCGCGACCGGCGCGCCGGATGCTGCATGCAAGCACCTACACCACTGGCGCCACCACCGCGCCTCCTCGATTGCGAAACCGATACCGCGACCCGAGGTGACCCGGCGCACGACCCAGCAGCGCCAGCCTGGCGCAGCAGTCAAACGCGGTCAAAAGTGGGCCGGCAGTAATGACAGTGGCAGGCGTGCGGGAGCAGCGGACACGCCGTCAGCCAAGCTCACGTCCCATCCGGAGGCAGCAAGAGAACCCCCTCTCACGGTGTGAAGACGACGCGCCCGTGACTCGTCCCTCGAACGGCTCGCGCACGCTCAACGGCAGCCTCGCCAACTACTCACCCCGGCGCATTAACTCCGCGGCTGGACAGGCGACGTTTCTGGCAGGAGCAGCTGGCGATGCTTCGCCTTCGCCAAAACGACCACACCAAAAAAGGTACGCCACGTCGTTCAAATTCGTATCCTTTTTTCCCTTTTCCCTCTTTCTCTATCTCTTGCAACAGGGACCGGGAAGGGGGAAACCCCCAAAGGGATCCTTCCCCGTGAAGGAACTAGGCTCCGAGCCTCCTTACTGATCAGGGGTTCGAAGGCTGGCCCCCCGAGGGGTTCAACAGCCGCCCCAGATCGCGTGGGCCCAACACCCACTACTGGTCAGGGGTTCGAAGGTCGGCCTCCCGAAAGGTTCCACGACCGCCTCAGGCTACTCGGGCTCTGCGCCCATTACTGATCAGGGGTTCGAAGGCTGGCCCTCCGAAGGGTTCACAGTCGCCTCAGACACCGAGCGAGGGATGACCAGGGGTACGTTCGATACATAACCAAGGCTCGGGCTGCGCTCCCGAGGTACCCTAGGACATTTCCGAGACCAGCGGGAACGATCCTGTAACGGAATCCCATCGGAGGGAGGCAACGAGCCCTCGGACCCCGTCGCCAGGGGACCGGGTCCGGCAGATCACCCGCAGGTACTTTTGGGCGTGCCTCCGGGCCCCTAGCCGACCCCCAACGAACGGGGCACAGACGTCCACTCGGATTACCCGATCGCAGCTCACCGGAGACACCATGTTCGGTGCCCATCGAGGGTAACATGGCGCTCTCCCCCCCTCCTCCTTGCGGAAAGGCGACGTAGGGGCGTATATAAAAAAGCCGAGTCTGTCCCTGATCGCCCTCTCGCCCTGTGCGGAGGCTCGGGGGCTGCTCTCGCAAAACCGGCTACGGCCAAACCGTTGATAGCGTCAACATACCAGCCCGAGAACTTGGGCCCCGACAGTGCACCCGGGCTACGGCCTGTTCGCATGAGGGAACCGCCAGACCGGCCGAAGCATTACGCAAGGCATTAAGACCTCGAAGGAGTGAAACCACTCCTCCGAGGCCTCGGGGGCTACACCCGGCGGGTGCGCTCGCGCGCACCCACCGGAATAAAGTGCAACCGAGAAAGGCTGGTCCCCTTGCAAAAAAGTGCGACGAAAGCCTCCAAGCGAGTGCTAACACTCCCTTCGAGGCTCGGGGGCTACTGTCGGGGACCATAATTAGGGGTACCCTCAAGACGCCTAATTCTCAGCTGGTAACCCCCATCAGCATAAAGCTGCAGAGGCCTGATGGGTTTGATTAAGTCAGGGATCGGTCCATACGAGCGACTCGATCACGCCACGCTCGAGCCTAGCCTCGGGCAAGGGCAGCCGACCCTGAGGTGTTTCCGTCTCGCCCGAGGCCCCCTTTTTTACGGCAGACGAATCTCCGGCTCGCCCGAGGCCTTGCCTTCGTTAAGAAGCAACCCTGACTAAATCACCGCGCCAACCGACCAAGTCACTGGGGCATTTAACGCAAAGAGTGAGACCGACGGGCGACCAGGCTTTGCCAAAGGCGCCATAGGAGGCTCCGCCCGACCCAGGGCTCGGACTCGGGCTAAGGCCCCGGAAGACGGCGAACTCCGCTCCGCCCGACCCAGGACTCGGACTCGGGCTAAGGCCCCGGAAGACGGCGAACTCCGCTCCGCCCGACCCAGGGCTCGGACTCGGGCTAAGGCCCCGGAAGACGGCGAATTCCGCTCCGCCCGACCCAGGGCTCGGACTCGGGCTAAGGCCCCAGAAGACGACGAACTCCGCTCCGCCCGACCCAGGGCTCGGACTCGGGCTAAGGCCCCAGAAGACGACGAACCCCGCTCCGCCCGACCCAGGGCTCGGACTCCGCCCCGGCCTCTGCCGAACGACCTCCGCCTCGCCCGACCCAGGGGCTCGGGCTCGGCCTCTGCCATGCAGGACAGACTCGACTTCGGCTTCGGAGGAGCCTCCACGTCACCCGACCTAGGACACAAATCCGCCACGACAACAGGAAGCGTCATCATCACCCTGCCCCGAGCCGACTCGGGCCGCAGAGAACAAGACCGGCGTCCCATCTGGCCAGCTCCGCCAGATAGGCAATGATGGCACCCCGCTAGGCCCATGACGACGGCGGCTCCCAGCTCCCTTACGAAAGCAGGGGGACGTCAGCAAGGGCCCAACCACTTCGACAGCTGTCCCTCCACCAGGCTCCGTTGCTTCTCCGACAGCCACGACGCCACACCAGCTGGGCGCCAAGATCTCTCCGGCTGCCACCTTGGCATGTACTTAGGGCACTAGCTCTCCCTCGCTAGACACGTAGCACCTTGCTACACCCCCATTTGTACACCTGGATCCTCTCCTTACGCCTATAAAAGGAAGGACCAGGGCCTTCTTAGAGAAGGTTGGCCTCGCGGGAACGAGGGCAGGGGCAGGCGCTCTCTTGGGGCCGCTCGCTCCCCTCACCCGCGCGGACGCTTGTAACCCCCTACTGCAAGCGCACCCGACCTGGGCGCGGGGCGAACACGAAGGCCGCGGGATCTTCGACAGCTGTCCCTCATCACGACCCGGCTCCGGCCACCTCGCTCTCTCCCCCTTCGCGCTCCGCCCACGCGCTCGACCCATCTGGGCTGGGGCACGCGGCACACTCACTCGTCGGCTCAGGGACCCCCCGGTCTCGAAACGCCGACAATAATGATCTTCGGACGAAGGTTATGAAGGACTTACCTTCATCATCTCAACATACATATATGTATAAATATTAACAACGAATGGGATATGTAAAGCATAAGAAACGATGTGAACAATAACATTATCATATATATTTTTCAGTATATCATTGTAAGTTAATTTAAGGACAATATTGAATAACATTTGGTACCTTCGGCTTGACAGAAAATAAAGGTACGAGCGTGACGCAAAAGCAAATGTCAAATCTGCATGAACAGTACGGGGGTACTGTTCATCTATTTATAGGCACAGGACACAGCCCGTGAGAAATTATATTCATGCCCTTTACATTTATTATTAACTTATATAAAATTCTATGAGGACTAGATAGCCTTTTTCCCTTTAAGTCGGTTCCTTTTTCCGCCATCTAGCCGAAGCTTTCTTGCGCATGGCTTCAGGATTGACTCGACTTTCGTCAGGATCGACCTTCGTCCCGATCATGCTCTCCATATTATATATGCTTTTGACCCAAGTCCGAAGGTACCTGCTTACATATCACACTTGGAAAATATTATTAAATCATATTTTTGAGGACCTTCGGAAGACGAAGGCCCCCAACAGTAGCCCCTCGCAATATTAATTTGTTAGAATAACGAATTCAGATTGCGATATGGACGAAGGCCCTAAGCCGAAGGTCCGAAAAAACACCTTCCCTTTGCTAGAATAGCAACAGTCAATGACAAACGGGGCCCTCCAACTTGGAGCGTGCTGGGCGTATAAATAGGATCTCATATCGCCTGCATTTGATACACTGCCTGTGCCATTTGCCTTATTTTCTCAACTTGTTAACTTATGCTTACTAGCGCTTGATAGCTCTCAAGCTTTTTAGCTTTGGTTTGAAGGACACGTTTTCGTTAGTTCCGAAGATAAGATGTCTCAAGACAAGAAGACAGTTGCTGAGACGAAGCTGACTGAAGAGGAGAAGCTTCTTGAGGAGAAGACTGCTGGATTTGTTGAGTCAATAGCGAAAACGAATACAGAGAAGATTACTAAAGAAATTCTGGAAGGCTTGTCTGAAGATACTGATGATAGTGATAGCTATGATGTGGAGAGTGGAGGCGAAGACTCTGAGGATCGGCCCTGGCGACCAAGTCATGCAGTATTCGGGAAATCAACTATCAAGCAGAGTCATCTTGATAACATGAGAGGAAGGTATTTTCGAGATATGTCTATTGTGAGGGCTGACGCAGATAGAGCCATTCCTGCTCCCGAAGAAAATGAAGTTGTAATCTATCGAAGCTTCTTCAAAGCTGGACTTCGGTTTCCGTTGAGCAGATTTGTGGTTGAAGTTTTGAAGACGTACCAGATTTTTCTTCATCAGATCACCCCCAAAGCAGTTATTAGAATGGGGATCTTCGTATGGGCTATGAGGAGTCAAGGTCTAGAGCCAAGTGCAAAATGTTTTTGCAGTATGCACGAACTTTCGTACGAGACGAAGCCCTGGGGTAAAGAATAATATCATAACAATTTTGGGTGCTATAGCTTCGTTGCCCGCTCTGGCGCCAGCTACCCGGTGCCAACGTTTCGGAAGAGGTGGCCTGGGGCCTGGATGGAAGAGTGGTTTTACGTGAAAATGATTTGAAGGCAAGGGAAGATATTAAAGAAATCATCATGCGACCCATTTGGTCCCGCTTCGGCCTCCGAAAGCCAAAGGTAGAAATTGATGAGGCAGCCAAAGCATGCCGAAGGGCCTTCAGCACAGTTTGCTCTTTTATTGGGACAAGAGACTTAGTTCAAGAACATGTAGCCTATAGGATATGGCCACTGATAGACAACTGGGAAATGCCAAAAGAATCCATCGCTAACCCTAACGAAGGTGGTCTGGTTCGATTGAAATATACCTTCAGGTTTGGAGACCAGTTTATTGAACCAGATGATGACTGGCTGAAGTGTGTTGAAAATACTAGTGATGAGCTACTTAGAGCATACTCCAAGTCTGAAGATAATGCACTATCTGCGGCCTTCGGGAGCCGAAAAAAGAAGAGATTAAATAGGGTTTTTGATGCTATTGGATTTATGTACCCTGACTATCGCTACCCGCCACGGGGACAAAAAAGAAAGGGTGCAACTTCTGGAAAGATTACCGCTTCGGCTGCTCCAAGCGAGCCTGTGCCAAAGAGAAAAAAAGTTGAAGGTCCTTATCCACCGACCGCACTACATTGAACCGGCCACAGTGCCTGAGTTTGGCGGGGAAATTTCTTCAGCTGCTATTCCAAAGGAACCAATTCCTTCACAGAAAGCTGAGGAACCGGCCACCCTGCCAAAGGCAACCTCAGCCAAGCTAGCTGAGCCGAAAACTGATAAAGCTGAGGAATCAAGAATCGAGGGGACAAAAATATTATAAGTTTTAAGCCCTTCGGTAGAAGTGACAATGCCGAAGGCACAAAAAGGTCTTGCGGCGACCCCTAAGAGAAAAAGGATGGCTAGTGTACTAGATGTGTTGGAGACGATAAAGGCTTCAAGCTCTACTCCAGGGAAAGTTGCCAAGGCTTCGAAAGTGCAAATTGAAATCGAAACAAAACCGATCGAAGCCGAAGCTTTAGCGAGCCAGGCTAACGTCGAAGCTGGGCCTTCAGAGCCTACCAAGGAGAAACCCTTGGAAACTGGAGAAAAGGCACCAGAGGAAGAGGCTATAGAACAAATTTTGCCTGAAAAAGCTGCCGCTCCTACTCCCGAAGCACCTTCCGAAGACCTTGATTATATTATTCGACACGCTTCGGGAAAAAGATTATCTAAAGGAGAAATTTTTGAAGCTAAACACTATGCCCGAGAACTAAAGTACCCGAAAGGGGCCTTAGTGTTTAATGGTACAGATGAAGATGATTTCTTGTACTGCCTCCTAGACAACAAAGAATTATCCGTCTGCCGGGAAATGGCCAGAAGTATGGGGTTTCCGAAGCTTGAGGCTGGCCTCTGTGCCATGACGAAGGACGATCTTGCGGATAGCCTTGCATACAATAGTCTGAAGGTACAAAAATTGTGAATTTTGAAGTTTATGAATTTTGAATTGATCTTTTGCTCCTATGTTAACCCATTCATTCTTTTGTATAGGGCTTAATACTTAGCAATGCCTTAAGGGCACAAAAGAATGCTGAAGATGAGAGCTGCACTATTGCTCTCAACAACCTTCGAACAGAGGTTATCAAGCTGAGAAATGAAGCCTTGGAAAAAGACAAAATTCTACTTACATTGGTGGACAAAGTAAAGGGGGATGAAGCTAACTTCAAGGCTCAATCTGAAATCCAAAGGAGTGAGATTGAAAACCTTCAAAAACAACTGTCTGAAGCCAAATTGGAATGCGCTGTTGCCGAAGCTGACCGAGATGCTAATGAGTACTGGAAAAATTATTTAAAAAAAACAGTTGCAGAGCTTAGCTCATCAAAAGAAAGATGTTTTGAAAAATCTGTAGAATGCGTTAAAAAGATAAAAACTAGCTTCGCCAACGTGGGCGCGTACTCGAGCGAAGACAATTTCATAAGGGGCGATCCTGAGGGCGTAATCGAGTGGATCAGCAGTGAAGCCGAAGCTTTTGAAGAGATATTGAGTGACCGCAGGGACGTCTATGCATTTTCTGGAGCGAGGGGAATTACAGCTATTTTGGAGAAGGCAGGGTGCAAACATGTTAAAACTTTGGCCCAGGCCAAAGCTGGCTTCTCTATTGACGATACGAAGGACCCCTCGGCCGAAGCAAGCTCAATAGGCGGAATTTTTTTTACTGATATCTGGGAAAATGGTGGCCGAGGGATGGCCCATGAAATAATGAAAAAGAGCGAAAAAGACATCCATGACACTCGAGAAGCAGCGAAAGCAGCTGAAAAAGCTGCGGAACTTGAAAGACGAATAAGTATTATTCAACGTCTTTTAACTTTATTGCTGTTTATTTTTGTGACTTCGAACTAATTCATGTCTTCTACCGTAGCTGAACTATCTCCTCCCCTAGAGCCATTCGACCCAATGGCCGACCCAGAGACAAAGAAATCAATAGAGATTATTAATATGGCCGAAGCTATTGTAGACGAAGTCGTTACCAAATTGCTGACCGAAGCTGCAGATAAAGTTTTGAAGGAAGAAGAGTAGCTATTGTAAAAACATTATTGTAACATTTGCTAAACTATGCTTGTAATATTTGGTACTCGAATGTAATATATGAATTGTTTGTAATTCAGTTCTTTGCGATGCATGAAACTTTATGTACATACCGTTTTTGAGCCTTCGACGAAAAAACACCTTCCCTTCTTTTCATGCTTCGTAAAGAAGAGCCTTTATGCTTTGTAAAAATCATCCGTACTTTGCAAAACATCAATGCTTCGAAAAGCTCTTTACGCATCAGAACTGATGAAGTTGTGATTTTCAGCATTGCCCGAAGATCGGCCTTGTTTTCAATTGATATCGTTGTTGTGATATGATGTATGATGCTATGCAATATGATGCAATGAATGATGCTAATGTATCGTGCAAATGAATGCCCAAACACACACATCCGAAGCTTCTTCCTCAACCTTCATTCCCTAAGGAATGATAGAAATCTCTTTGCCGTTTACTTTTCGGCTGCACCGTTTATTTTTGGTGTAAGTTCCGCATTCCCTAAGGAACGTCTTTTGAACTTCTTTGCCTTCTATTTCTGTGGTATTTGCATTGACTTTTCGCGCTTCGCCTTATATTTCGGCGGTATTTGGCTCTGCATTCCCTAAGGAACAACTTTTGAGCAGAAAACTTACGCTGCGCTCCCTTAGGAATGGCTTTTTGAAGCATCAGCAAACTTACACTGCATTCTTTAAGAACGACTTTTTGTAGCTTCAGTGAAACTTTTACTGCGATTTTTAGCACTACATTCCCGAAGGAATATCTCTTTGTAGCTTCGGCATTTTCGTGAGTCTGTGACGAAGGTATATTTCATTTTGACATAAACGAAGCTAATACAGAGAATTAAAAAATAGCAAGAAAACTAAGTTTACATTGATTGTTCCTTATTAAAAAGAAAATGACAATGAATGTAAAACTGTGCCAAAGGTAGGATATCTCTCAATATATGTGTTTTGATTCCGGCACAGTGTTGTTCACTGTGCGGGCATCAGACCCCTCCCTGAAATCTCGCTGCTGATGGGTCTGTTGGCTCCCTTCTAGCTGCTGACCTCGTGAGTAGGCAGGCTGTAGTGGCGGCGGAGGTGGAAGTTGTGGCCAAGAAACTTGCGGCTGACTAGCCGAAGCAACAGAAGCTGCGGGATGATTACCTGAAAGGGAAATGTGCCCTTGGGCCATTTCTAGTATATTGTTGGTGATTAAGTGCCCAACACATATTGAGCGAGTAATTATGTGCCAAATGATGGATGAAGTGCAAATCAACAAGAAGGTATGATTCTAGACTTAGTACATTAGCTTTTGTGTACTAATATATTTGTCTAAGTGCTAGAATTAGAGAAAAGAGAAAAAGGAAAAGACTTGGCTGGAGCAGCCAAGACTCAGCGCAGTCTGGCACAGCGGACTATCTGGTGGTGCACCGGACAGTGTCCGGTGCGCCAGGCTGGCTTCTGGCGAACTGGCCACTCTCGGGAATTCGGCGGCGGCGTACGGCTATAATTCACCGGACTGTCCGGTGAGCCAACGGTCGCCAGCGCAATGGTCGACCGCCAAATCCGCGGGCGACGCGTGGCTCGCTTCAACGGTCGGCAGGAGGCACCGGACTGTCCGGTGTGCACCGGTCAGTGTCCGGTGCGCCAATGGCTACAACTCTGCAATGGTTGGCTGTGCCATTTTAGGAAGGCGATCTACACCGGACCATGGACAGTGCCTGTCCGGTGCGCCACCCGACAGAAGGCAAGAATTGCCTTCCCAGATTGCCTCCAAAGGCTCCTAGCTGCCTTGGGGGTATAAAAGAGACCCCTAGGCGCATGGAGGAGAACACCAATCATTCTTTGATCATCTCTAAGCACCAAGACTCTATTCTCGCGTATTTGATTCTTTGTGATAGTGACTTGATCTCTATTTGAGTAGAGAACTCCTCACATTGTGTTGTGAGCTCAAGTTGTGGCTTGTGTGCGTGACTGTGCTCGTGCTTTGAGTCTTGTGTGTGTTGCTCTCCTCTCCCTTACTTCCGTGCTTCTTTGTGATCATCAATTGTAAGGGCGAGAGGCTCCAAGTTGTGGAGATTCCTCGCGAACGGGAGATAGTAAAAGAAAGGAAAACACCGTGGTATTCAAGTTGATCATTGGATCACTTGAAAGGGGTTGAGTGCGCCCCTCGTCCAGTGGGACGCCACAACGTGGAGTAGGCAAGTTTTATACTTGGCCGAACCACGGGATAAATCACCGTGTCTCTTGTGCTTGTTTTCTTCATGACCATTGTGTTTCACAAGAGCTTGGTCCTTAGCCACTTGATTCTATTGAGCTAACACTTATCCAATTTTTGTGGCTACAAGTATTTGATATTTACAGGATCACCTATTCACCCCCCTCTAGGTGCTCTCAATTGGTATCAAAGCCGTTCTCTTCACGCAAGGGACTAATCGCCCGAAGAGATGGATCCTAAGGGAAAAGGGATGGTGGTCAACGACAAGACAAAGGAGTCCATTGTCAATGAGCCAAGAGATGATAAGCCCTCGGACTCTGGCTCGAGTCATAAGAAAAGAGACGGGAAGAAGAAGAGGCGCATCAAGAAGATCGTCTACTACGACAACGATGAGTCTTCTTCTTCCCCAAGAGACGACGACGACGAGAAAAAGAAACCGATTAACTCAAATTTTTCATTTGATTATTCTCGTATTCCGTTTAACTCCAATGCTCATCTACTTTCAATTCCACTTGGGAAACCTCCGCACTTTGATGGAGAAGACTACTCATTTTGGAGTCACAAAATGCGTAGTCACCTATTTTCTCTCCATCCAAGTATTTGGGAGATTGTTGAAAACGGAATGCTTTTGATAGTACTGACAACCCCGTTTTCATTAATGAGCAAATCCATAAAAATGCACAAGCTACCACTGTTTTGCTAGCATCCTTGTGCAGGGACGAGTACAACAAGGTGAGCGGCTTGGATAACACCAAGCAAATTTGGGACACCCTCAAGATTTCTCATGAGGGGAACGACGCCACCATGATCACCAAGATCGAGTTGGTGGAAGGCGAACTGGGAAGGTTCGCAATGATCAGGGGAGAAGAGCCAACACAAACGTACAACAGGCTCAAGACCCTGGTCAACAAGATCAGGAGCTATGGAAGCACGAGATGGACGGACCACGACGTCGTCTGACTTATGCTCAGGTCCTTCACTGTTCTTGATCCTCATCTTGTGAACTAAATCCGTGAGAATCCTAGGTACACAAAGATGACGCCCAAGTAAATACTCGAAAAGTTTGTAAGCGGGCGTATGATGATCAAGGAAGCAAGATACGTTGATGAGGCATTGAATGGCCCAATGCCCATCTACGAGCCTCAAACCATTGCTCTCAAAGCAACAAGCAGCAGGGAGGCGCTACCTAGCAAAGTGGCACAAGTTGAGGCGGCCGAGCTAAACGAGGATGAAATGGCCCTCATTATCAAGCGCTTCGAGACGACACTGAAAGGACGCAAGGAGCATCCCAACAAGAGCAAGACAAAGGGAAAGCGCTCCTGCTACAAGTGTGGTAAGACTGGTCACTTTATTGCTAACTGTCCTGATAATGTAGTGACCAGGGACAAGAAAAGAGCGGGAAGCAGGAGAAAAATAAGTCCTACAAGAAGGCGAAGGGCGAGGCGCACCTTGGCAAAGAGTGGGATTCGGATTGCTCTTTGTCCAACTCCGACGACGAAGGACTCGCCGCCTCGGCCTTCAACAAGTCGTCTCTCTTCCCCAACGAGTGCCACACCTGCCTCATGGCAAAGGAGAAAAAGGTAAGCGCTCGAGATACCCCTATGTATGTCTCTTCAAGTGATGATGAATCTAGTGATGATGAAGTAGACTACACAAGTTTATTCAAAGGTTTAGATACAACTAAAGTTGATAAGATCAATGAATTGATTGATGCTTTAAATGAAAAGAATAGATTGTTAGAGAAGCAAGAAGATATTTTATATGAAGAGCATGACAAGTTTATTAGTGTACAAAAATCTCTTGCTTTAGAAACTAAAAGGAGTGAGATTTTATCTTCTGAAATTTCTGCTTGCCATGAGTCTATTTCTAGTCTGAAGAGTGTTAATGATGAGTTAAATGCTAAGTTAGAAGTAGCCAATAAGTCTAGTTCATGTGTGGAACATGTCGTAATTTGTAATAGATGCAAGGATTTTGATGTTAATGCTTGTAATGAACATCTGGCATCCATTACTAAATTAAATGGTGAAGTTGCAAGTCTTAATGCTCAACTTAAGACTTGCAAGGTGGATTTTGATAAACTAAAATTTGCAAGGGATGCCTACACTATTGGTAGACACCCCTCTGTTAATGATGGGCTTGGCTTTCGAAAGGAAGCCAAGAACTTAACAAGTCAAAGGGCTCCCATTTTCGCTAAGGAGAAAGGGAAGGCCCCTATGGCTAATAGTGCTCAAAGGAATCATGCTTTCATCTACAGTGATAGAAAATTTTCTAGAAATGCTCATAGGAGTTATGCTTATGATTCACATGCTATGATGGCTTCAAGTTCTTCTTTTGTGCATGGTAGAAATATGCCTAGGAAAAATGTTGCTCGTGTGCCTAGGAAAGTATGTAATGAACCTTCTACAATTTACCATGCTTGCAATACTTCTTTTGCAATGAAGACTTGCATTTGGGTCCCAAAGACTATTATAACTAACCTTGTAGGACCCAACAAGAGTTGGGTACCTAAAACCCAAGCCTAATTTGCCTTGCAGGTTTATGCATCCGGGGGCTCAAGCTGGATTATCGACAGCGGATGCACAAACCACATGACGGGAGAGAAGAAGATGTTCACCTCCTACTTCAAGAACAAGGATTCCTAAGATACAATCATATTTGGAGATGAGAATCAAGGCAAGGTCAAGGGCTTAGGCAAGATAGCCATCACAAATGAGCACTCTATCTGTAATGTATTTCTAGTAGAGTCACTAGGCTATAATCTACTGTCTGTTAGTCAATTGTGCCACATGGGCTACAATTGTTTATTTACAAATGTTGATGTGTCTGTCTTTAGAAGGAGTGATGGTTCATTAGCATTTAAGAGTGTACTAGATGGCAAACTCTACTTAGTTGATTTTTCGAAAGAGGAGGCCGATCTAGATACATGCTTAATAGCTAAGACTAGCATGGGCTGGCTGTGGCATCGCCGTCTAGCACATGTTGGGATGAAGAACCTCCATAAACTTCTTAAGGAAGAACATGTGTTAGGACTGACAAATGTGTATTTCGAAAAAGATAGACCTTATGCAGCTTATCAAGCAGGTAAACAAGTGGGAAGCTCTCATCACAGCAAGAATGTGATGACCACATCAAGACCTCTGGAGCTACTTCATATGGACCTCTTCGGACCCGTCGCCTACCTCAGCATAGGGGGAAGTAAGTATGGTCTTGTTGTTGTTGATGATTTTCCCGCTTCACTTGAGTATTCTTTTTGCAGGATAAATCAGAAACCCAAGGGACCCTCAAGCGCTTTCTAAGGCGAGCTCAAAACAAATTTGAACTCAAAGTGAAAAAGATTAGAAGCGACAACGGGTCCGAGTTCAAGAACCTTCAAGTAGAGGAGTTCCTTGAGGAGGAAGGAATCAATCACAAGTTCTCCGCTCCCTACACACCAAAGCAAAACAGTGTGGTAGAGAGGAAGAACAGGATGCTCATAGACATGGCGAGGACGATGCTTGGAAAATTCAAGACGCCCGAGTGGTTTTTGTCGGAAGCTGTGAACACAGCTTGCCACGCTATAAACCAGGTCTACCTTCATCGCCTCCTCAAGAAGACGTCGTACGAACTTCTAACCGGTAACAAACCCAACGTTTCATATTTTCGTGTATTTGGGAGTAAATGTTACATTCTAGTAAAGAAAGGTAGAAATTCCAAATTTGCTCCCAAAGCGGTAGAAGGGTTTTTGCTAGGTTTTGTCTCAAATACAAAGGCGTATAGAGTCTTCAACAAATCATCGGGTTTGGTTGAAGTCTCTAGCGACGTTGTATTTGATGAAACTAATGGCTCTCTAGGAGAGCAAGTTGATCTTGATGATGTAGATGAAGATGATGTTCCAACGGACGCAATTCGCACCATAGCGATTGGAGATGTGCGACCACAGGAACACCAATTGCAAGATCAACCTTCTTCCTCAACCATGGTGCATCCCCCAACTCAAGATGATGAACAGGTTCCTCAAGAAGAGGAGTGTGATCAAGGGGGAGCACAAGAAGACCAAGTTGTGGAGGAAAAAGCAACATTGGCCCCTCTAACTCAAGTTCGAGCGACGATTTAAAAGAATCATCCCGTCGACCAGATATTGGGTGATATAAGCAAGGGAGTAACCACTCACTCTAGATTAGCTAATTTTTGTGAGCATTACTCTTTTGTTTCTTCTAGTGAGCCTTTCAGGGTAGAAGAGGCATTGCTAGATCCGGACTGGGTGTTGGCCATGCAAGAAGAGCTCAACAACTTCAAGCGAAATGAAGTTTGGACCCTGGTGCCACATCCCAAGCAACATGTTGTGGGAACCAAGTGGGTGTTCCGCAACAAACAGGACGAGCACGGGGTGGTGACAAGGAACAAGGCTCGACTTGTGGCAAAAGGTTATGCCCAAGTCGCAGGTTTGGACTTTGAAGAGACTTTCGCTCCTGTGGCTAGGCTAGAGTCTATTCACATTTTGTTAGCCTATGCCGCTCACCACTCTTTCATGTTGTTCCAAATGGATGTGAAGAGCCTTTTCCTCAATGGGCCAATCAAGGAGGAGGTGTATGTGGAGCAACCCTCTGGCTTTGAGGATGAACGGTACCCTGACTATGTGTGTAAGCTCTCTAAGGCGCTCTATGGACTTAAGCAAGCCCCAAGAGCATGGTATGAATGCCTTAGAGATTTTCTAATTGCTAATTCTTTCAAGGTTGGCAAAGCCGATCCCACTCTTTTCACTAAGACTTGTAACTGTGATCTTTTTGTGTGCCAAATTTATGTCGATGACATAATATTTGGTTTTACTAATCAAAAGTCTTGTGAGGAGTTTAGCAGGGTGATGACTCAGAAATTTGAGATGTCGATGATGGGCAAGTTGAACTACTTCCTTGGGTTCCAAGTGAAGCAACTCAAGGATGGCACCTTCATCTCACAAATGAAGTACACGCAAGACCTTCTCAAGCGGTTTGGGATGAAGGACGCCAAGCTCGCAAAGACGCCAATGGGAACCGACGGACATGTCGACCTCAACAAAGGAGGTAAGTCCGTTGATCAAAAGGCATACCGGTCTATGATAGGGTCTTTACTTTATTTATGTGCTAGTAGACCGGATATTATGCTTAGCGTATGCATGTGTGCTAGATTTCAATCCGACCCAAGGGAGTGTCACCTTGTGGTCATTAAGCGAATTTTTAGATATTTAGTTGCTACGCCTTGCTTTGGGATCTGGTATCCAAAGGGGTCTCCCTTTGACTTAATTAGATATTCAGACTCTGATTATGCCGGGTGCAAGGTTGATAGGAAGAGTACATCAGGGACGTGCCAATTCGTAGGAAGGTCCCTGGTGTCTTGGAGTTCTAAGAAACAAACTTCTGTTGCTCTGTCCACCGCTGAGGCCGAGTATGTTGCCGCAGGACAGTGTTGCGCGCAACTACTTTTGATGAGGCAAACCCTCCGGGACTTTGGCTACAATCTGAGCAAAGTCCCACTCCTATGTGACAATGAGAGTGCAATCCGCATGGCGGATAATCCTGTTGAACACAGCCGCACTAAGCACATAGACATCCGACATCACTTTTTGAGAGACCACCAGCAAAAGGGAGATATCGAAGTGTTTTATGTTAGCACCGAGAACCAGCTAGCCGATATCTTTACCAAGCCTTTAGATGAAAAGACCTTTTGCAGGCTGCGTAGTGAGCTAAATGTCTTAGATTCGCGTAACTTGGATTGATCTATAGCATACATGTGTTTTATGTCTTTGATCATGTTCCTTTATGCATATTATTGCTTATTTATGGTGCTCAAGTTGTGCAAGGGATCCCCGGACCTCACAAGTCCATGTGTGAATGATGCACATATTTAGGGGAGAAATGCTACAACCTGCCCCTTTGAGACTAACCGTGTGCTTGAGTTTACTTAATTTAGTCTCAAAGGTGGATTGAAAGGGAAAGGTGAACTTGGACCATGCAAGACTTCCACTGCACTCCGATGAAAGGGTAATTTACTCCAAGTTCATCTCCATGCTCTTATTGCCTTTTTACTCTTATTGACGATTTTGGTGAGGCAATGGGGTTTAAGGGCCAATAATGATCCCGTTTTGGTGCTTAATTCCAAAGGGGGAGAAATTAAGGCCAAAGCAAATGGATCAGCTACCACTTGAGAACTTTGAAAATAGTAGAGTTAGAACTTTTGATTTGTCAAAATACTCTTATTGTCAAATTTGGTCTCTTATGGGGAGAATTTATGATTATGGGAAAAAGGGGGAGTTTTTGGATGTTGATCATTTTCTCTCTTGGATTATCTCTCTTATGCCCAAACAAGTAAGTTTGACTTAGAGATAGGAAAATGAATGTGATTTGCAAAAACAAACCAAGTGGTGGCAAAGAACGATCCAAATATGTCAAATCTTGTAAAAGACAATTTTTGTTCTCAATTGCATTGATAATGCACTTCTATTTGTTGCTTTTTGATGTGTTGGCATAAATCACCAAAAAGGGGGAGATTGAAAGGGAAATGTGCCCTTGGGCCATTTCTAGTATATTGTTGGTGATTAAGTGCCCAACACATATTGAGCGAGTAATTATGTGCCAAATGATGGATGAAGTGCAAATCAACAATAAGGTATGATTCTAGACTTAGTACATTAGTTTTTGTGTACTAATATATTTGTCTAAGTGCTAGAATCAGAGAAAAGAGAAAAAAGAAAAGACTTGGCTGGAGCAGCCAAGACTCAGCGCAGTCTGGCACACCGGACTATCCGGTGGTGCACCGGACAGTGTCCGGTGCACCAGGCTGGCTTCTGGTGAACTGGCCACTCTCGGGAATTCGTCAGCGGCGTATGGCTACAATTCACCGGACTGTCCAGTGGTGCACCGGACTGTCCGGTGAGCCAACGACCGCCAGCGTAACGGTCGGCCGCCAAATCCGCGGGCGATGCGTGGCTCGCTTCAGCGGTCGGCAGGAGGCACCGGACTGTTCGGTGTGCACCGGACTGTGTCCGGTGCGCCAACGGCTACAACTCTGCAACGGTCGGCTGTGCCATTTTAGGAAGGCGATCTGCACCGGACCATGAACAGTGCTTGTTCGATGGTGCACTGGACTGTCCGGTGCGCCACCCGACAGAAGGCAAGAATTTCCTTCCCAGATTGCCTCCAACGGCTCCTAGCTGCCTTGGGGGTATAAAAGAGACCCCTAGGCGCATGGAGGAGAACACCAAGCATTCTTTGATCATCTCTAAGCACCAAGACTCCATTCTCGCGTATTTGATTCTTTGTGATAGTGACTTGAGCTCTATTTGAGTAGAGAACTCCTCGCATTGTGTTGTGAGCTCAAGTTGTGGCTTGTGTGCATGACTATGCTTGTGCTTTGAGTCTTGTGTGTGTTGCTCTCCCCTCCCTTACTTCCGTGCTTCTTTGTGATCATCAATTGTAAGGGCGAGAGGCTCCAAGTTGTGGAGATTCCTCGCGAACGGGAGATAGTAAAAGAAAGGAAAACACCGTGGTATTCAAGTTGATCATTGGATCACTTGAAAGGGGTTGAGTGCGACCCTCGTCCAGTGGGACGCCACAACTGGAGTAGGCAAGTGTTATATATGGCCGAACCACGGGATAAATCACTGTGTCTCTTGTGCTTGTTTTCTTCGTGACCATTGTGTTTCACAAGAGCTTGGTCCTTAGCCACTTGATTCTATTGAGCTAACACTTAACCAAGTTTTGTGGCTACAAGTATTTGATTTTTACAGGATCACCTATTCACCCCCCTTTAGGTGCTCTCATTACCCACATATTCTGGTATATAGGGTGAATGACACGAAGCAGTGTGCAGGACCTGCTTCGGCTGATTTTTCTGGGCTTCAGCTTCTGCAATTTCTTTTTGCTTTTGGATGGTGATTTGACACGTTCTTGTATTGTGGCCCTTGTCTTCACCACAAAATAGGCAATAGATTTTCCTGGGCTGGTCCCCATATCTTCCTCCGAAGCCCCTAGCGCCTCTGCCTCTTGGAGCTGGCGGCCGGAAAGAGCTTTGTTGCTGCCCCGAAACTTGCGAAGAATACTGCGGTCTTTGCTGTTGACTTCCTCTATCATCACTCTGGATGGAATTGTGAATGAACCTGACATGCCTTGGGTGGATTCTTCCTCCGAAGCCCTGGTCATTTCAGAGAACCTATATGCTTCCTCCCTTCTTTGGCGAAAGTCATTGTCGGCCCGGATGTACTCATCCATCTTCTGAAGCAGCTTCTCCAGAGTCTGTGGAGGCTTTCTAGCGAAATACTGAGCAGTAGGTCCTGGACGAAGCCCCTTAATCATGGCTTCAACAATTTCATTAGGCACTGTAGGCGCTTGTGCCCTAAGACGCAAGAACCTTCGGACATATGCCTGGAGGTACTCCTCATGATCTTGTGTGCACTGAAACAACGCCTAAGCTGTGACTGGCTTCGTCTGGAAGCCTTGGAAACTTATCACCAACATGTCCTTGAGCTTCTGCCATGAAGTAATGGTCCCTGGCCGAAGAGAAGAATACCATGTTTGAGCCACATTCCGAACGGCCATGACGAAGGACTTGGCCATGACAGCTGCATTGCCTCCATATGAAGATATAGTTGCTTCATAACTCATCAAGAATTGCTTCGAATCTGAATGCCCATCATACATGGGAAGCTGAGGTGGCTTGTATGATGGGGGCCATGGATAGCCTGTAGTTCTGCTGCCAAGGGAGAAGCATCATCAAAAGTAAAGGTATCATGATTAAAATAATCATACCATCCATCGTTGTTGAACAAGCCTTCTTGATGAATATCCCTGTGTTGGGGCCTTCGATCTTGTTCGTCTTGAACAAGATGGCGTACTTCTTCGGTGGCTTCGTCAATCTGCCTCTGAAGATCAGCCAGTCGGGCCATCTTCTCCTTCTTCCTTTGCACTTGCTGGTGGATTATCTCCATGTTTCTGATTTCTTGGTCCAACTCCTCCTCTTGGAGTGTTGGACTAGTGGCTTTCCTCTTTTGGCTTTGGGCCTCTCGAAGAGAAAGGGTCTCCTAGTTCGGGTCGAGTGGCTACAGTGCGGCAGCCCCTGTCGCTGAAGCTTTCTTCGGTGGCATGACGAAGGTCAGTGCTTGCCGAAGGTGGTCGAAAAGAGGGTTCACCAGAGGTGGGCGCCAATGTTGGGGACTTGCTCTCAAATGCTATAAATTGAGAACAAGGCAACACCAAAACAAGTTATTTATTAATGCCCTTTATCCTTCGAAGCATTATTTCCCAAGGATATAATGATCTTTGGACGAAGGTCATGAAGGACTTACCTTCATCATCTCAACATACATATATGTATAAATATTAACAACGAATGGGATATGTAAAGCATAAGAAACGATGTGAACAATAACATTATCATATATATTTTTCAGTATATCATTGTAAGTTAATATAAGGACAATATTGAATAACATTTGGTACCTTCGGCTTGACAAAAAATAAAGATACGAGCGTGACGCAAAAGCAAATGCCAAATCCGCGTGAACAGTACAGGGGTACTGTTCATCTATTTATAGGCACAGGACACAACCCGTGAGAAATTACATTCATGCCCTTTACATTTATTATTAACTTATATACAATTCTATGAGGACTAGATAGCCTTTTTCCCTTTAAGTCGGTTCCTTTTTCCGCCATCTAGCCGAAGCTTTCTTGCGCATGGCTTCAGGATTGACTCGACCTTCGTCAGGATCGACCTTCGTCTCGATCATGCTCTCCATATTATATATGCTTTTGACCCGAGTCCGAAGGTACCTGCTTACATATCACACTTGGAAAATATTGTTAAATCATATTTTTGAGGACCTTCGAAAGACGAAGGCCCCCAACAGATGACAACCTAAAACTCTTCATAGTAATCATCATCCTATTGTCCTTGCTCTCAGCAACAAATTCAGCAAGAATGAGTACACTTATGGTTGGTATTAGCAAGTGTGTATAAAAAGTGTAGTGTAAGGCTTACCAAGGATAAGACTGAGGCTAAAGCATTCCACATTTTAACTTTGTAGGTAAAAATTTTATTACCAATTACTAAGTATAAGTTTGTGCCATCCCAATTAAATAAAAGATCATAAATGAAGTATAAAAAAACCAAACCAACAACAAATCCACTTAATTTAATTCCATAGATTAATCATGTGAGAACCTGAGCCGCTTTTGACCATGAGCATGGATGATATATCGGTTTTATACTATACAGAGGTTGTACATCTTTACCCACAAGTCATGATCCCTTATTGCCTTAGGTTGATCAGACCCTTAAACACTTTCAAGGTAAGTTAGCAGGGTTTCATTATGAGACCTTTACAAAGATCCACTAGTATGAGAAAACCCGCTAAGATTTCAGGTCCAGGTGGTAGAGATCTCCCTCTATCGATAATGCACCATAGATCAAATCAGTCTAAGAACTAACCTAAACTTGAGCAACGCCTCCCATCCTGTCCCTTTTGGGTAAGGTTAACTCATAACTAGCTTCCATAATTATCAACCAATACCAGAGCCATAATAGTCCCTATAGTTGTACTATTTTCTTGGGTTGCCGCTCCATATTACAATTAAACATAGTG